>JASDDO010000012.1:481112315-481712315 GCA_030015575.1 Agapanthus africanus
AAACCGACCTTAGTCTCAAAAATATATAGTGGTCTTCCATTGATGATATCCCAATGGATATTCATCTTATATCTCCTAAGATAATTTTAGTCTCAAACATGACTAACATTTCTTAGGTCTACAACAGTCCCTCCCCCTTTTCACTCAAATATAAGATTTAGTTTAAGGGTACATCTCTCCACACCTCTGATATATGTCGTTGTAATTCTTCAACGTCTTCAGAGAGGTGGCGGGTCCCGACAACCAATAACATACTGATGCACTTCCAAACTGCACCTCAAATCGGATCGTACCCCAAATTAGGTGCATTCCATATCATCATTGTTCGCTTCGTCACGTAATAAATACACATGCGCGCAAGTCGAACTTTGGACCGAAAGTCCTTAAACTAAATATTCTCCTCAAACATGGCAACCCAATCCTTGCCCAAATTGGGTAAGCTTATATTTGTGATATCCAAACTGATATCCAAACCGATCTTTATTCATATCTCCTAAACTAATCTTAATCTCAAATATGACTAACGATTCTTAGGTACATCACCATCCTTTCCCTCAAATATGGGATTCGGTTTAGGGGTACATCTCTTCACACCTCTGATATATGTCGTTGTAATTCCTCAGCGTCTTCAGAGAGGTGGCTGGTCCCGATGACCAACAGCTCCTGTTCATGCACTTCCAAATTGACGTGCACGCCTCAAATCGGATCGTGCCCTAAATTGGGCACATTCCATATCAACATCGTTTACTTCGCCACGTAACAAATACACATGCGCGCAAGTTGAATGATAGACCGCGACGTTCTTAAACTAATATGTTTTGTCCTGCGGACTGTCTCCATAATGACTACCGCATACTATCCATAGGCTTTTCATATATGATCTAATGGTCAGTTAAGCCCATATACTCATTGTCTCTAAGTTGATCTTGGTCTCAAATATGACTAAGGATCCTTAGATCAAACCCAAATATTCCGTGAACTGATGGACCTCATTTATATGAGATCTGGTCCTAAGTTCATCCCTATTGGCAAACCAAGCTACCAACGTGGACCTCGTGAAGGAAATCCTTGACCCAAAACCAAATCGCAAATATACGGATTTGGACTAGTCCACGCCCTACGGGCGATGACGGAAACTAGTCTCCGTATACAATCCATGGGCAACCAAAACAAACAAAAACACATACGACATGAAGTGAACTTCCGGAGCAGGAGAAAGTGGTTATTGCGATGCGGTAACATAATTAACTGCAGGGGCTTGCGCCTGCAGGGAAAAACGTCCCCACAATCAAAAACCCTTCGCAAAACGAGGGGGAATCTGATGAAGTCATGCTACAACGGCCGCATCCGTCCAAATCTTCGATATACAGTGCTATAAATGAACTTGGCATTTTCGGAGAGGTGGGCGGATAAATCCAAATAGCATCTGCCCCCAAACTCAGGCAGGACGATCTATCCCGGTTCGTCTCTGTTTTCGGCGGTGAACAGCAGGTAGTCAAGCAATGATCCTACGGGATTTATCAATATGTATAAATGATACGTAATAACAAGTAAAACATATTCACATGTTAAGATAAAAACAAACAAAATAGCATACTATCATATCGAGCAAGATTGTCCTGTACATACATATGTCCAAGCATCCACATGTATACATATACAATAATGGCCTCTAGGGCATACATATCCAACAATCTCCCACTTGCACTAAGGCCGCATATTGGCGTATCGAGTACCCAACGTCTGCACTAAGGCCAGTTATTAGCGTATCACATACCCAACATCTAAAATAGTCTCTCGAACTGTGCTTGAGGAAGGGCCTTGGTAAATGGATCCGCCATGTTTTCTTTTGTGTCCACTCTCTGCACCTCGATCTCCCAGCGATCCACGATTTCCCTGATCAGGTGATACCGCCTCAAGATGTGTCTGGATTTCTGATGGGACCGTGGTTCCTTCGCTAAAACCATAGCTCCATTGTTATCTCAATACAAAGGTATTGGATTAACAATGGATGGAACCACCTGAAGTTCAATAATGAACTTCTTAATCCAGACGACTTCTTTTGTGGTATCGTTGGCAGCAATGTATTCAGCCTCCATCATCAAGTCTGCGACGGTGTCCTGTTTGGAACTCTTCCAACAGACCGCCCCTCCGTTGAGGGTAAACACAAAACCTGAGACAGACTTGCTGTCATCCTTGTCACTCTGGAAGCTCCAGTCGGTAAAGAACTCTACCTGGAGGTCCCCATTACCGAATACCAAGAACAGTTCTTTAGTCCTTCTCAGGTACTTAAGAATGTTCTTCACTGCTGTCCAGTGGTTCTCACCTAGGTTTGAATGATACCAGCTCACCACTCTAAGCGCGTAAGCTACATCTGGTCTGGTACATATGTCACGCCCCGCTTCCCAGAGTACGCAAGATTGGGCACGTGACATAGCCAACCATGCTACCTGTGGGTAGGAAATATCCATCCACAGTCACATTACGGTTGTAGAGATATCAAGAACAAAATAATAAACTAATCTAATACATGTCCAAATCCATAATAACAAGAATCAATAAACAATTAGTGCGGAAGCAAATGATCCAATACAATAAATAAACAGTACGTCCCATAATGCGGGCTCACATCTGGAATGAAAATAAATAAACTAAACCCTAAGGAACTCACAGTTCAGCCTGCTGGCTGAAGTACTCCTGCTCGGTCGTCGATAGTGGTAAGGAATCTGGGCCATGCAAAACCCAGACGTCAGCGCGTCATGTCAACCAAATAATATAATATAAACATGGTAATAAGCAATGCAGGTAAGAACATGAATAGAGCAGTACTAAGAAATAACAGAGCAGGGTAATGTGCAGTGGTGACTAAACTGTCCTATCAGGTTTCTACTCTATAGTCTTTGAAATCAATTGATGAATCGTCGATGTAACTCAATAGTATCCCGTGCGTGCCCGGGACCACGGTCAAGGTTCTCGGGGCTGAATCCGAGACGTGCCGCTAAGCAGTAATAGGTAGTAGGATGGATGAGTGATGTCAGCATCATCACTCCGGGGCAGGCCAAGCCCGTAAGACTGATCAGAACAAGTATCGAACTGTCGAGTTACAAGTCGGTTTCACCTTTGATTTCCCCATACCCCCAAGCTATGTATGTCAGGTCAGGTATTCAGTAGTCAAGGACTAATGCCAACACAAAATCAGGTAAAAGTAGGTCTGTCTGGATAGACAGCAGGAGTGGTCAGGTTTGTCGGCATTAGGCATGAAATCAGGTAACAGGTCAGGTCACGTTTCAACAGGTTGAGTTGATATGTACAGGATGTCATGTTCGGTGTATCAGTACATG
Source organism: Agapanthus africanus (assembly GCA_030015575.1). Lineage (NCBI taxonomy): Eukaryota > Viridiplantae > Streptophyta > Magnoliopsida > Asparagales > Amaryllidaceae > Agapanthus > Agapanthus africanus. The sequence goes on from JASDDO010000012.1 coordinate 481,115,657, forward strand.
TGTCAGGTGTATCAAGATCGGTCAATATATAATGCAATCAAATGTATGCTGATAACAGGTATAGTAACGAATAAGGAACAACAGCAGGAACAGCAAATAACAATATTATTCCATGTAAACACAGTGATGCTTTGTATTCTCTTATTAGCAGGTTCAAACACCCTTGGGGTGCAATAATCACAGTGTAGCGCAATATTAATAACAGCAGACAATAAAGATATAAGTGTGCGACTATTATCCTCTAAATAGTAAAATGATTAGCAGGTAGTTGTTATTAAGGTTACGGTGGCAAAATACGATTTAGGTGGCAGTATTATAATGTACATCATATTTCGTCCAATGAGACAAGTAGCAATACTTAGTTAATATAGCAAGTTTGTGAGTCAAACGTTTAATTAGTTTAACGTAGCATGTAGCAAGAAATCTTGCCTCGACGGTTTCGCAAACCGGAAAGCACGGATGTAAAGTCGGCAGAAAACACGAGACGGGTGCACGGGCCACGGATCGAGTCCCAACAGCGAACAGCGGGACCACACGGACCAGGGTACTTCGCTGGAGCGTCGGGTCCAAACGACGGCACGGTCGGAATCCGGCAAAAGTCAAAACAACGAAGTTAGCGAACACGATATACGCAACAAGATCAGCGGGGGATTTAGCACGAATGGAAGGATAAAGATGCTTACCGGGATTGCAAAGGTTGCGACGGCGACGGGGTCGACGGCGATGGGGAGCCGGCAAGGAAGCTGCAGTCGACGGCTAGGGTTGCGGTATGGAAACAGAAAAGAGAGTGGGGATGAAGATGAGGTGGTCGGGGACTGGTGCGCAGGGGATGAAGAGATGCCGAGGGTGTCGCAGGTGACGACGACGGTCTCCGGCGACTTCTCCGGCCGAACAGGGGAGACACGGGGCAGGCCGGGGTTGTCGCGGCAGCAACGTGTGCACGGGGAGAAGAAGGGAAAGTCGAGGCCGGGAAGAGGAGGCGGAGACGAGGGCAACGGTGGTGGTGGCGTCGGTGTTGGGGCTGCGGCGGCGACGGCGAGGTCTGTGGCTGGCGATGGCGTCGGGGTTGGGTGCAGGCGTGGAAAGAGATGGAGGAAGGAGGTAGGAGGGTGCGGCTAGGCTGAGGAGGCGATGACGACGACGGCGAGGTCGCGGGGAGGTCGGCGACGCGAGCACGAGGAGGCTAGGGTTAGGGCTTGGAGGTTCTCGCGGTGGGTTCTCATGATGGAGAAGAAGGAGGGGAGGCACGTAAATATAAAGGAAGAGAGAGAGAGAGATTGAGAGAAATATTTTAGAGAGAGAGAGAGAAAGAGAATAGAGAGAGATAGAGAGAGACGGAGAGAGAGAGAGGGGAAGGGGGGGCCCACGAGGGAGTTAACTCCCTCGTGATTGGCTGAAGATTTAAAAGGAAAAATTTTTAAAAGATTTAAAACATTAGGAAAGGTAACAGAAAATATTATCGTATATATAAATTAGTTTCCCAATATTTAATTAAATGGGCCTTTTTGGCGCTAAATGAAACATTTCCAAATCGCGCCCGGGTTGCGCCCAAAAGTTCCAAATTCAAATTATAAGATTTTAAGCGAGTTCCAAATTTTGAAAAGAGGTGTTTAATGATTAAAATGCATGCCCCCAAGTCGGACACTTGCACGCACGCGTAGTCGTCCAAACTTGCCCGTTTCACCGAACGGGACGAAATCTCGACGCGCGGACGCTACCACGCGACTAGTGGCGACGAGTAGGCCAACATGGATATTTTTAATTTCATTTTAGGTGTTAAAATTTGTTATGTGCCGAAATGACTTAGCCGGTTAAAATTTAGCAAAAAGCACCAAACAATCAGGATAATTGGAATGAGCAATGTATAACACTCAACTAGCCATAGAAATAGTATTATTGGGCTTGGGTGTTACATCATACCCAATTACAAAAAGAATTTCGTCCTCGAAATTCCAAGAATACAAGATAGATAGCCACAGAAAAAGGTGAGGAAACTTCTGCCGGATCTCGTCTTCTCGCTCCCATGTGGATTCTCCATGCGATCGATTACCCCAAGAAACTAGCACAAGAGGGATAACCTCGTTCTTAAGAACCTTTTCTCTTCGATCCTTGATTTCAACTGGTCGCTCCTCAAAAGTTAGGTCCTCCCGTACAGTCAACTCCGAATGATCCAAGACGTGGGTCTCATCTCGGACATACCTCCGTAGTTGAGATACATGAAACATCGTGCACTCCTGCCAATGACTGTGGTAACGCCAAACGGTACGCTACCTCTCCAACACGCTCCAATATCTCGAAGGGTCCAACGAATCGAGGACTAAGCTTTCCCCGACTTCCAAAGCGAATCACCCCTCGAGTCGGTGATATCTTCAGGAATACCAAATCACCCACGGCGAACTCTAGAGGTCTTTTTGACGTGTCAGCCCAACTTTTCTGTCTGTCTTGAGCTGCCTTCATATGCTTCCTGATTGTATTCACCTTCTCGACTGTCTGTACTACCAAATCTGGTCCTAGTGACCTTCGTTCACCAACATCATCCCAACAAAAAGGTGAACGGCACTTACGACCATACAACGCTTCAAACGGAGCCATCTGAAAAGTCGCTTGGAAACTATTGTTGTACGAAAACTCCACCAGGTGTAGATGATCCTCCCAAGAACCTTTGAAGTCCAACATGCAAGCCCTCAACATATCTTCAAGGGTCTGGATCGTTCTCTCCGATTGTCCATCTGTCTGAGGATGATAACCTGTGCTAAACTTCAATCGAGTCCCCAAACTTTCTTGTAAACTCCTCCGGAAGTGCGACAAGAACCGAGTGTCCCGATCGGACACGATGCTTACCGGTACTCCATGCAATCCTACAATCTCCTGCATGTACCGCTCTGCCAAAGTCTCCGTCGATTGACCAATCCGAAAAGGAATAAAGTGAGCGGCCTTGGTCAACCGATCGACAATCACCCATATTGCATTGTTACCTTTTGGACTCCGCGGTAAAGCCGTCACGAAATCCATGGTTATATGTTCCCACTTCCACTGAGGGATCGGAAGTGGTTGCAACAAACCAGCAACCCTTTGGTGTTCGGCCTCGACTTGCTGACACACCAAGCACTTAGCCACGAAGCGAGCAATTTCCCGTTTCATACCTTCCCACCAGAAGTGCTGTCGAATATCTCGGTACATCTTTGTCCCTCCTGGATGTACAGAGTAAGCTGAACTGTGTGCCTCCTTCATAAATTCTTCACGCATACCCCCTTTTGGCACACACACACGGCTACCATACCTCAACGAACCATCTTCGTGGATCAGTAAATCAGTCCGTAGTCCGGCTTCAACCTGCTCTCGAAACTTTTGCAGTCTAGGATCCTGCGATTGTGACGTTTTAATCTTCTCAACTAAGGACGACTGTACTTGTAACTGCATTAACTGTCCCGTAGCCTGTGGTAGCACAACCTCCAAGTCAAATCTCTGAAAATCCATAATGATCTCCCTTTGTGCGGTCAATACCTGAATTGCTGGTAACCGACTTAGCGCATCCGGCACGACGTTAGCTTTTCCCGGATGGTACTTAAGATCAAGGTCGTAGTCGGCCATCAGCTCCAACCATCTGCGTTGCCTCATGTTCAACTCCTTCTGAGTGAACACATATTTCAAACTCTTGTGATCTGTAACGACTTCGACTCTCTCGCCCGAAAGGTAATGTCTCCAAATTTTCAAAGCGAAGATCACGGCCGCAAGCTCCAAGTCATGAGTCGGATAATTCTTCTCATGAGTCTTCAGTTGTCTCGATGCGTAAGCGACGACTTTCCCATTCCGCATCAAAACACATCCCAATCCTTTTTCCAGATGCGTCGCTGTGAATCACCAGTCCTCCGGAATTATCTGGTACGGTCAGGATCGGGGCGGTTATCAACTTCTGCTTCAACGTCTCGAAGGCCAATGCACATCTATCCGTCCAAACAAACGGTACTTCCTTACGCGTAAGCTTGGTTAACGGCTCTGCTAAACGAGCGTAGTTCTCCACAAATCTTCTGTAGTATCCGGCGAGTCCAAGAAACTTCTTATCTCCGCAACATTCTTTGGAATAGGCCAATCTCGAATTGTTGCAATCTTTTCGGGATCGACTGCGATTCCATCGCCAGACACGGCATGTCCCAGAAGTTTTACTAATTCCAGCCAGAATTCGCACTTACTCATCTTCGCGAACAATTTCTCCTGTCTCAACGTCTGCAGTGCGAATCTTTAAATGTTCAGCATTTTCCTCCGGACTCTTCGAGTACACCAGAATATCGTCAATGAATACCACAATAAACTGGTCCAAGAATGGTGAAAAGACCCGATTCATCAAATCCATGAATATTGCCGGTGCATTAGTCACTCCGAAGGGCATCACCAAATACTCGAAATGTCCATATCGAGTTCGAAACGCCGTCTTGCAGATGCCTTCTGCCTTCACTCGGACCTGATGATATCCTGATCGCAAATCCAGTTTCGAGAATACCCTTGCGCCACCAAGCTGCTCAAAGAGTTCTCCAATGCGAGGGATCGGGTACTTATTCTTAATAGTCACCCGGTTCAGTTCTCGATAATCAATGCACATCCTTCTCGTGCCATCCTTCTTCTTTACTAAAAGAACTGGAGCTCCCCAAGGCGAGTTGCTGCTTCGAATCCAACCTTTCTCGAGTAATTCACCAACTTGTTTCTTACTTCTTCCAATTCCACCGGTGCCATCGGATAATAAGATTTTGATACTGGCGCTGCACCAGGAATAAGGTCAATCGCAAACTCCACATCTCGCTTCGGCGGTAAGCCTGATATATCTTCAAACACATCCATAAAGTCACGAACAACTACCGGCTCTTTATTACTATCTGCTTCCATTGTCGCAAGAACACTGTTTGTCGGCCTAGCCCTAAACTCGACTGGCCCGACAGAGCTGCTTCCTCCAATGAAAGTAAACTCAGGGTGTCCGGGAATCTGGAAAATTACTTTCCTTGCCCTACAATCGATGTGTGCGTGGAAAGTGCCAAGAAAATCCATTCCCAAGACTACTTCATAACTGCCCGTATCTATCACCAAGAAATCCGCAAAAAGCTCCCGTCCGCAAACAACAACTGTACAATCTTTACATTCCTTACTAGCTATGATTTTCCCATTCCCAGTGTGTATGTCCCAGAAACTAGACAGGGTCGTGCAGGTAATCGAGTGTGTAGTTATTATTTGGTTGACATAAAACAGTGGGGTGCTCCGAAATTAAATAATGCCAATGCGGGAAAACCATGAACGAGTAAATTACCTGAAACCCCTTCTCTTGATGCCTTAGCTTCTTCAACTGTCAACGTGAAAGCTCGAGCCTGGATAGATCCTTGAGTCAACTGTCTCTGCCCTTGGAACGGTCTCTGCGGAGGCTTCTGAATATCATCCCTTGTACGAAGCTTCGACGGACAAGCACTAACGGCGTGATCTGCCGCTCCACATCTAAAACAGAGTCCCAGCCTCTTACGACACTCCTTTCGCACATGTCCGGGTACATGGCAGTAGTTACAAATCACGCTCCCTTTCCGATCACCCACACTTGTTTTCTTCATTGGTGCTAAGCTGCGCCTGTTCACCGGAATACTTCTACGTACAGACGTTTGTTTCAGTGCAGATGCTCGTTCCAGCTCGGTCTGTTCCTTTAGATTCTCCAGCAATCCCCTCATCACTCTACGCCTGGCGGCTAAGACCGCACGTCTTTGGTCCATCTTCAAATTCTGACCGGCCATATTCCTGGAAATCAAAGTACCCAACATTAGCATGATGATAGATTCTGAGTATAGATCAAGGCTAGAACTCCAAGATACTTAAATAGAGTACTGCATTGTAGCTATGCCGCGGTATCATAGCCTCAATTACTTAACTCCACCCAAGTCGCCTAAGTCCTAGAGATAACAAGAAGTTAGGTTTTTGAGTTGACAAATGCAAAATAAGTTTGCATGTCGACATGATCCGGAAGAATGATTCAAGGATGGTAAAACGGTCAAAGTGGCAAGACATGTTTCCTAGTCACGGGTATTATGATTCGTGTATCGGGTGAAATACCCAACTACAAAGAATCAACCCAATTAATCTATGGCTCTGATACCAAAAGAACCATGTCACGCCCCGCTTCCTAGAGTACGCAAGATTGGACACGTGACATAGCCAACCATGCTACCTGTGGGTAGGAAATATCCATCCACAGTCACATTACGGTTGTAGAGATATCAAGAACAAAATAATAAACTAATCTAATACATGTCCAAATCCATAATAACAAGAATCAATAAACAATGAGTGCGGAAGCAAATGATCCAATACAATAAATAAACAGTACGTCCCATAATGCGGGCTCACATCTGGAATGAAAATAAATAAACTAAACCCTAAGGAACTCACAGTTCAGCCTGCTGGCTGAAGTACTCCTGCTCGGTCGTCGATAGTGGTAAGGAATCTGGGCCATGCAAAACCCAGACGTCAGCGCGTCATGTCAACCAAATAATATAATATAAACATGGTAATAAGCAATGCAGGTAAGAACATGAATAGAGCAGTACTAAGAAATAACAGAGCAGGGTAATGTGCAGTGGTGACTAAACTGTCCTATCAGGTTTCTACTCTATAGTCTTTGAAATCAATTGATGAATCGTCGATGTAACTCAATAGTATCCCGTGTGTGCCCGGGACCACGGTCAAGGTTCTCGGGGCTGAATCCGAGACGTGCCGCTAAGCAGTAATAGGTAGTAGGATGGATGAGTGATGTCAGCATCATCACTCCGGGGCAGGCCAAGCCGTAAGACTGATCAGAACAAGTATCGAACTGTTGAGTTTCAAGTCGGTTTCACCTTTGATTTCCCAATACCCCCAAGCTATGTATGTCAGGTCAGGTATTCAGTAGTCAAGGACTAATGCCAACACAAAATCAGGTAAAAGTAGGTCTGTCTGGATAGACAGCAGGAGTGGTCAGGTTTGTCGGCATTAGGCATGAAATCAGGTAACAGGTCAGGTCACGTTTCAACAGGTTGAGTTGATATGTACAGGATGTCATGTCCGGTGTATCAGTACATGTGTCAGGTGTATCAAGATCGGTCAATATATAATGCAATCAAATGTATGCTGATAACAGGTATAGTAACGAATAAGGAACAACAGCAGGAACAGAAAATAACAATATTATTCCATGTAAACACAGTGATGCTTTGTATTCTCTTATTAGCAGGTTCAAACACCCTTGGGGTGCAATAATCACAGTGTAGCGCAATATTAATAACAGCAGGCAATAAAGATATAAGTGTGCGACTATTATCCTCTAAATAGTAAAATGATTAGCAGGTAGTTGTTATTAAGGTTACGGTGGCAAAATACGATTTAGGTGGCAGTATTATAATGTACATCATATTTCGTCCAATGAGACAAGTAGCAATACTTAGTTAATATAGCAAGTTTGTGAGTCAAACGTTTAATTAGTTTAACGTAGCATGTAGCAAGAAATCTTGCCTCGACGGTTTCGCAAACCGGAAAGCACGGATGTAAAGTCGGCAGAAAACACGAGACGGGTGCACGGGCCACGGATCGAGTCCCAACAGCGAACAGCGGGACCACACGGACCAGGGTACTTCGCTGGAGCGTCGGGTCCAAACGACGGCACGGTCGGAATCCGGCAAAAGTCAAAACAACGAAGTTAGCGAACACGATATACGCAACAAGATCAGCGGGGGATTTAGCACGAATGGAAGGATAAAGATGCTTACCGGGATTGCAAAGGTTGCGACGGCGACGGGGTCGCCGGCGATGGGGCGCCGGCGAGGAAGCTGCAGTAGACGGCTAGGGTTGCGGTATGGAAACAGAAAAGAGAGTGGGGATGAAGATGAGGTGGTCGGGACTGGTGCGCAGGGGATGAAGAGATGCCGAGGGTGTCGCAGGTGACGACGACGACGGTCTCCGGCGACTTCTCCGGCCGAACAGGGGAGACACGGGGCAGGCCGGGGTTGTCGCGGCAGCAACGTGTGCACGGGGAGAAGGAGGGAAAGTCGAGGCCGGGAAGAGGAGGCGGAGACGAGGGCAACGGTGGTGGTGGCGTCGGTGTTGGGGCTGCGGCGGCGACGGCGAGGTCTGTGGCTGGCGATGGCGTCGGGGTTGGGTGCAGGCGCGGAAAGAGACGGAGGAAGGAGGTAGGAGGGTGTGGCTTGGCTGAGGAGGCGATGACGACGACGGCGAGGTCGCGGGGAGGTCGGCGGCGCGAGCACGAGGAGGCTAGGGTTAGGGCTTGGAGGTTCTCGCGGTGGGTTCTCGTGATGGAGAAGAAAGAGGGGAGGCATGTAAATATAAAGGAAGAGAGAGAGAGAGATTGAGAGAAATATTTTAGAGAGAGAGAGAGAAAGAGAATAGAGAGAGATAGAGAGAGACGGAGAGAGAGAGAGGGAAAGGGGGGCCCACGAGGGAGTTAACTCCCTCGTGATTGGCTGAAGATTTAAAAGGAAAAATTTTTAAAAGATTTAAAACGTTAGGAAAGGTAACAGAAAATATTATCGTATATATAAATTAGTTTCCCAATATTTAATTAAATGGGCTTTTTTGACGCTAAATGAAACATTTCCAAATCGCGCCCGGGTTGCGCCCAAAAGTTCCAAATTCAAATTATAAGATTTTAAGCGAGTTCCAAATTTTTAAAAGAGGTGTTTAATGATTAAAATGCATGCCCCCAAGTCGGACACTTGCACGCGCGCGTAGTCGTCCAAACTTGCCCGTTTCACCGAACGGGACGAAATCTCGACGCGCGGACGCTACCACGCGACTAGTGGCGACGAGTAGGCCAACATGGACATTTTTAATTTCATTTTAGGTGTTAAAATTTGTTATGTGCCGAAATGACTTAGCCGGTTAAAATTTAGCAAAAAGCACCAAACAACCAGGATAATTGGAATGGGCAATGTATAACACTCAACTAGCCATAGAAATAGTATTATTGGGCTCGGGTGTTACAACATAACATCGCATACATTATAGATCCTACCGCCGAAGCGTAGGGTATAGTGCTCATGTGAACCCTCTCCTTATCAGTCGTAGGAGACATCTCTTTGGAGAGGGTGATTCTGTGCAATGTGGGTATGTTACCGCTCTTGGAATCTTCCATACTAAATCTCTTTAGTACGGTCTCTATGTACCAGAACTGCGAAATTCCCAATAATCTCCTGGATCTATCTTTGTGGATCTTAATCCCCAGAATATACGAGGCATCACCCAGGTCTTTCATGGAGAACCTTTGTGACAAGAACAACTTGACTGATTGTAGCATAGGAATATCATTTCCTATCAAAAGAATGTCGTCCACGTACAAGACTAGGAATACGACAGTTCGTCTTACAATCTTCTTATATATACAAGGCTCATCCTCGTTCTTGATGAAGTCAAATTCCTTGACAGTTTCATCAAAATAGGTGTTCCAGCTCCGCGATGCCTGCTTTAATTTATAAATGGATTTAAGCAACTTGCACACCTTCCCACTACTCCCACTTTCTACAAAACCTTCCGGCTGATCCATATAAATGCACTTTTCCAAACTTTCGTTTAGAAAAGCCGTTTTTACGTCCATCTGCCAGATTTCAGAGTCATGGAAGGCAGCAACGGCAAGTAGGTTTCGAATGGATTTGAGCATAGCCACTGGAGAAAAGGTTTCGTCATAGTCCACACCTAGTCTTTGACGAAAACCTTTTGCAACAAGTCTAGCCTTATAGGTTTCCACCTGTCCATCTACACCAAATTTTCTTTTGTAGATCCATTTGCATCCAACGGGTTTTACCCCAGGTGGAGCAATATCCAAGGTCCACACTTTATTGGTATACATGGACACCATTTCGGATCGCATAGTATCCAGCCATTTATTAGAGTCCCTACTGATAATGACCTGCTTGAAACTAGTAGGATCATCTTCTTCCAAAATTCAATCATCTCGATCCCCGTCTATGAGAAAACCGTAGTATCTCTCGGACGGATGAGAAATCCTATTAGAACCGAGGAGTGGCTGAGGTTCATCGGGTACTACTGAATTTAGGGGTTTTACCAAATCTTCTGTTACAGTTTGTGGTTTAGAAATTTCTTCCAGTTCTACCGTACTCCCACTAATTTCTTTTGCAAGAAATCCCCTTTCCAAAAAGGCAGCATGTCGAGATACAAACACCTTCTGTTTCTCAGTGTGGTAGAACGGATATCCCTTTGAATGCTTAGGGTATCCCACAAATTTGCATAATACAGATCTTGCATCGAGTTTACCAGGTTTCTACTTTTTAATAAAAGCAGGACATCCCCATATTTTAATATAATTAAGATATGGTCTCTTCCTACTCCATATATCATATGGGGTGGTAGGCACTAATTTGGTCGGTACTCTATTCAAAAAGAATGCAGCTGATTCAAGAGCAAACCTTCAGAATGAAAGAAGCAACTCAGTATTACTCATCATGGAGCGAACCATATCCAAAAGGGTATGAATCCTCCACTCCGATACATCGTTGTGATGTGGTGTATACGGAGGAGTAAGCTGAGAGAGAATTCCATTCTCTTTTAGATATTCTAGGAATTCCTTGCTTAAGTACTCCCCTCCTCTATCAGATCGGAGGATCTTGATACTTTCGCCAGTCTGGTTTTCTACTTCGTTTCTGTATTCTTTGAATTTCTCAAAAGTTTCAGATTTGTGTTTCATAAGATAAACATATCCGAACCTAGAGAGATCGTCAGTGAATGTGATGAAGTATGAGAACCCACCCCTTGCATGTATAGACATTGGGCCACATACATCACTGTGTATGAGTCCCAAGAGCTCTGCTGCTCTTTCTCCGTGTCCAGTGAACGGAGATTTAGTCATCTTTCTTTTGAGACAAGATTGACAAGTTTCATAAGATGAAAATTCGAACGGATTCAAATATCCATCTTTATGTAACTTAGATAGTCTTTTCTCATTGATATGACCAAGTCTACAATACCACAAGTAGGATTCGTTCACTTCCGAATTCTTCCTCTTACGTGTGTTATGTATATTGAAAACTGTGTTTTGATTTAGAACATAGATACCATTACACAGTGTACCTTATGTAACCAATACCTTATCAAGATAGATGTTCATGATATTTCTATCAAGAACAAAGTTACATCCATCTTTATCAAATAAAGAAACCGATATGATGTTGCAAACCATGGAAGGTACATAGTTGCAATTGTTCAAAATCATAGTATTGCCATTTGGCAACACTAAGCGATATTCACCGACGGCAGCAGCATCAACTTGCGCTCTGTTTCCTACTCTAAGGGATATATCACCAGGTCCAACCATCCTACTTTTTTTCAATCTCTGCAATAAATTACAGATTTGAGATCCTGATCCGGTATCTAGTACTCAGGAGGAGGTAGGACTGACTGAAAAAAAGTTCTCAAGAATAAGAACACCTGAAAGAGACATAATAGTATGCTTCTTCTTCGTTGGGGTCAGCAAGGAATTCACGCAATTCTCTTTCCTCTGCTCATACTCATGACTGCTGTCATAAGTTAGAGCCAAACCGATGTTCCTCAGTCCCGAATAAGAATTCGGATCGGTCAAGCGTTATATTTTATTATCTTGATTAAGGCATGAATTGGTTGCTACCTGGAGAGAGAGAAAAGAAACACCCAGCATGTGCTCTTGCATGAATAGATTGGTCATTAGTTTATCTCATCAGGATGGCTCCTACTATTTTCTCGAATTCTTCTTCAAACCTTAAAAGGAGAACTAGATGGGATCATTAACACCTTAAAAGTTCGCCAACCGTTCAGCCAGGTGAGTGTTGGTACTCCGAGGAAGGTTTCTCGTACTCTCACACGGACCTAATTAAAATAAACTTCGTTTCCGCAAAGGCGTAGCCCCGTTAATACTTTTCTAGACACCTAATAGGTTAGCTAATTGTGAAGTGAAAAATATCACCCAAGAGTAATCCTACTCATCGGTGAGATCGGGATCCAACTATCATTGCATGATAAACTAGATGGAAGCCACTCTAGTCACCATACTCCAGAAGGTATGCAACGCTGGCAAGTTTCCTGTATATTTGAAACTCTCGATGTGGTTTTTGCCCCAAGCGCTTATGACCTTGACTTTGGCCAACAAATCATAACGCACATGTCAAGTTCTACCCATCATTGTCCAGATTGATTTAGACCCGTCCGTATACACCCTTAACTTTGGCCAACAAGGTGGTACGATTGTCCTAAACCAATGCATCTATCTATGCTACGGATAAGCAACATATAGATACCATTCATGATGCCTTAACTTTGGCCAACAAACACCGCATGAATACTATGTGCTTTTTATCCGAAATGACGGAGGGCTACAGATGGTTTTTAGCGAAAAAACCATGAATGTATTGAACTTGATATTGTTGAAGGAACCAGATAGCTTTGAAAAAGAGTAGTTTAAGCTCCGCATTTGAAAACTAGTGGTTTTGAAGAAAACCGAGTATTCCACAGTATAAACTTTTGCTCAAGAGGTCACTCCCCGTGAAGGGATCTAGGATCTTGCCTCCTAGAATGAGGTGCTGAATATTCATAACCGAATACCACTATGCAAAGCGAAAGAATATGACTATAGTTTTTCGAAATTTTTTCCAACAACATCTTTTAGGTTTCATTTCTCGCATTAATCAAAATTAATACGGCCTCATCAATTAATCCCTATCACACCATAAAAGAACGAAAATACAATGTAAGTATATGCCATCCGCATTCGTCATGGGGCCACGTCATGCACCGTTAGGTTACTTAACTAACGGGAGAGCGAGGGCTGGACTAGCGCGGGTGCAAAACATATACAACATCTACTAGTGTGTGTGTGTGTGTGTGTGTGTGTGTGTATAACATTTATCCCAGGCTTGATATAAGCAACATCTCAGAATATCAACAAGCAACACAGAATGGTGGATAATCTTGGAGTCTCGGGTTTCATTTGAGCCACAAATGAGACCCGAAGTTCCCGGTCGTGTGGATAGCCCGTGCAATGAAAACCTAGACCCCTACAAGCGTGAAAAGTTACCCGCCAATCCCAGAAGTGAGGCAACCCGATTCAACAAAGTGAATGGACCACCCAGCACTTCACGGGATCCAATAACTTGAGCGCCCCTCCGTAGGTCATCCTATACCCCCTAAGAATACGGCGAATAGCCCGTCAATTCTAGAGTGAGGCCCCCTCCGTATCAACGCCATGAGATGTGGGCCCGTTGCACTCTAGAACCGGGCTATTCAAGCATTCCATCACGGGGTAATCCTAGTACAGAAAAGAAAAAAAAATATGTACAATGGTGACATCAAGCTCAACCCGGTTGTGCCCCAATCAAATAATATACAATCCGGTAGAGACGGCATTCTACATGTCGGACGCTCGCCCCGCAATATGAATACACAAATAAATCTGAACTGTACTACAACCATTGCACTATAGGCTATCCACCACGACAATCCAACCACAATATCAGCACATTACAGAATATCAACGTGAATATCATATTCGCAAACCCGTTTAATAGAACATATAGCAATTAGTCGGGTTATACCGCTCAATGATATTCATGGTTGCAGATACTAACATATGTACTGATAAACACGTATTTAAAATTTCGATCGACAAAAAAAACTTTTCTGTATTTTCCCCAAGTGCTAACCAGTACTCAAATAAATCTGAGCCACGATCATACAACTCAAAAATCACATTTACATATTGTAGAGTGCCAGAAGAATTTTGGTACACAGAGTCCCCACTTCGACCACGGAACCGCCGCAAACAAGCATGTTGTGCGGCGGTTCCACGGCCGTATGATGGGCTTATGTGCCCAAATTTCTTTTGGCCTTCTAGAATCGCCTGCACGTATTTTTAAGGCACTCTAAATAATTTTCTGAAAACTTTTAAAATTCGACAGCAAGCTTATCAAATGAAATTGTGATTTGGAAAAATTTTGTCGATTGATGTTTTAAACTTGTCTAAACTAGCTAGTAAGGGTTTATGGGGTGGCTCTGATACCATGTTGGGATTTCTTAACGCCCTGACCATCTACCGAGGTCATTGCAAAACAAAAATTTTAAGGGTTTGAAAACCGGCGCTAGGAAAAACCCGACTAAGAATCTAACATAAACCTAAACTAGCTAACTTGAGGAGATCTTTAACTACTATGATAGAAGTTTCTCACCAAAAAGTTCGTGTCCTTCGGTCTTCAATCCTCTTCATTTTCTCCTAGAGATCTCCTTGATCGAGCTTGTTCATCTTTCCTTGCTCCTTGAGTTCTCCTGGATCGAGCTTGATCATCGGTCTCCCTCCATCGAAGATGATCCACCCGAGGGATGTAATCCATGGCTCTAGTTCCACACTAAGAGTCAAGTGGAGCAACTAAAGACTTTAGACTACTAATCTAAAATGTCTAGGATGTAGTGTAAGGTTCTTTGTGTGTATCTATCTGACATTTTCTCTTGATTCTCAACAAATGAGATTGTAGAGAGGAGGTTGAAGATGAAGGTGGATGAGCTCAAGAAAAAAGTGAGGAGAGTGAAGCAAATGGTGAGAGGAAAAATGAATCTCATGAGAGAGAAAAAACTCAACCATAGTTTTGTAAAACAATTTTTCCAAAATAATAAACCAATCAAGCTTGAATAGTCTGCACAAATGAATTAAAAATTCATTTGTTAATACTATTGAAGCATTGCTCTCACCAAACTCCCCTTACCAATTTTACACCTTATAACAATTCCAATTTCAATGTAAAGAATTTTTTTTAAAAGTTAATGTACAAATGAAATATTTACAATCCTGTGTACACTATAAGTATTTGTTTTACTTTTGAACAGCAAAAAATAACTTGTAGCTCAATGGTAAATCATTGTACTGCTGTGACGTAGCCCCTGTGATCGAATCCCCCAGCCACAGTATCTTTTTATTTAATTTTTCTTTTAATCTTTTAGAAGCCTAAGAGTTTGCACGTGCACTACACGTTAGATGATGAGTTACAGAATAATAAACCATGTGCACGAGGTTATATGAATCGAGAGGGACACGTGGCCAATTTTACACCCTCCATCACCGGTTTTAAACCGACGACGCATGCGTTGGAGACCGGCACCGCCGGGCCCCCCGTAGGGGATGCTCCCCATTTCTTTGCCTGAGCACCCTTTGGCCTACCCCACTTCCCTCATGTTGTTTATTTTCTCTGCATTCATCCAGAGAATATTAAATCACCTTTAATCCAATTTTTAATGCATATTTTTAATGCATTCTTTAACCCTCTAAACCCTAATTTTCCTTCTAAATAACACACTCCATTTCATCTTTCGTCACTCAGAATTTCATTACAAAAACTCTCAAAAGTTCTCAAGTATCAAGTTGCAAGTGGAGTTAGCAAAGGGCGAAGTTCCGAGAAGATTCCGGTGACGAAACGACACCCCGACACTTTCCCTAGCTTCCCACTTCTCCCTTCTAACCTTGTAGCCAGTAAGCCCCCTCTCCCCCTCTTTTTTCCTATTATAAAAACTTTCATTTTTAAAACTCGACGAAAGCGGAGTTAATTCGACTTCCGTTTTGTTTTTCTTTTAAAAAAATTCTATTTTTATTAAACCCTAAAATACCATACTCTCATATAATGTTTAACAAACATAAATAAACATATTAGAATAAGTTTCATCTCAAAAGAATTTTTTATGCAACTTTTATCGCATTTATACGAAAATACCATATGCTTTACATTTCGACATAATTCACATATTTTCTTGTATTACCTTTAGAAAACTCACGAGGTAAGGACCTAAATCATCACAACACATATATTGGACATAACACAATTTACTTTTGGACAATGTTTTTGGGAATATTACGAGTTGCAATAAAATACCCTAAACTATTACAAAACCGCTTTCTTTAAAGAGAGTGTTCATTAATTCCTTGCAATTACGCCACTACAACCCATTTTGAGGAACCTTGATCGGGATGGTGCAGGTTATCTCACGTCCTCAGGCCTAGTAGAGCGAGATGCAGACCTCCGCAAGGAGCATTCAATCTTGATGGAATTTTTAATGTTATTTTTAATGAAATGAGATTTCTAGAAAATAAATAAAATTTATTTTTAAGTATATATATGAATATTGTCAAAAGATCTATTTTAAATATATTATACAAATATTCTAAGTTTTCTAAATCCAAGGAATCACCATTACATGAAACTACCATCCAAATACAATACAAGTTCCAATATTTCATTAAAATACCATATACAATAAAAACTAGGTTCTACTCGCTAGAAATTTCACTTTTATAAAATATACCTCTATGAAAACCCTAAAGACAATAATTAAATAGTTGAGGTGTATTTTTAATTTGTATCAAACTATTTTTACATAAAACCCCCTCAAGTTATATTAAATTACAATAAGGATCCTAGTAAATATAGATTTAAGCGGGACCAATTATCATGAGCCTCAGGGAGCCGAAGAATGTGGGTTCTTGTCTATCTAAAGTAGACAATCTAACAAACGGTGTTATCATACGGTAATTGTCTTGGAAAAAGACACAAATCTTGCCTTCCATGTGCAGCAGTTACTGATAACATCAAAACTAATTCAGAACTTCAATTTCTTTTCAAAGTGTCTGACTCGGATAAAGTCTCAATCTAATCAATCTGACTTGAATATGATTCAAGTATAAACTACAATTCAACATGAATCCGTCTATTCAATCTATATCAATCTATATTGACTGAACCGAACCATGGATATATTCCGTCTACATGACTATCTATTTATATCCATTCTGTTTACTGATATCATGGTTTTGGCAAGTCATCCATCTATATAACAAAACAATACAATCAATACAAAATACATTATGGGGTTTTAAAAGTGTAGATTGGTACGGAATGTGTTAGAAGTGGCATGAGACTGTAACCTTAATACACCTAACCAGAATATCCATTGCCATTGTACCGTGGCTGAACGGTTCCTTGTACTCCATATACTGTAGGGTTCTTAGGCACAACCACAAGGTTTCACAAGGCATAAAACATGCTATATTTAAAAATTTAGTATGCCAAACAACCCTAACCAAGGATCTAACTAGAGTTTTAGGAGCTAAACTAGAAAGTAAACATCTTTACTTCTAAGTGTTAACGGAATACAACCTTTGTAGACCGGTTCTTCACTTCAATGGCTCCTTGTAGTGATCCCTTTGCTGCAATCATGGAACTCTCGGACTCTTGCATGGCTTCTCAAGATGAAAGGAACGATCTTGCTTGAAGTCTTCGAGGCCGAAGATGATCTACGTCGAGGAGACACTAATTCAAGCTTCTACTTCACTAATGAGAGATTAGTGAAGCTAACACCCAATACTAAAGTGCTAATCTAGTAGAGGATGATGAAGTAGGAAGTGGGCTCACTTTAGTTTTATTTTTCTCATAATATTTTCTCACATTGCAAAAAGCTAGTGAGCTTTTTCTCAAGGTTGGAGAAGATGAGATCAAGAGAAGAGAATGAACTAATAAAGTGAGAGAATCAACCATGGGTGAGTTTGTATCATATACTAACTCATGTAGAGACATAACCATAGCTAAATTATAATGGTTAGGTTAATAAATATCTTAAGTAAAACAAAATGAGTGGACTTTGTCAATGCATCCACAAGCTTTTACAAGGTTCATGCATGTGAGCAATTATCCACTAATTTGGATTTACTTTAAATACTTAAACCCCACATTATAATTAGTATGGTGTAAGTCTCATACACCCATATAGTGTGTGTCAACAACAATGACACAAAATTGTAAGTGCACGGCGGCGCTCCGGCCGTCAATCCGATGCCGGAATGCGGAAACGAAAAACTTTTCAAACTAGAAAACCGGCACCACCGCGCACAAAAATCCCGGATCGGGCCTTTAAACTAGTCCTAGCTATCAAGGGAAGGGGTAGAGAGATATACCGAGCGATCTGTGTCCTTCGGTCTTCTCGTCGTCGTCCCGATCTCCCGCGGAATGTCCGGCCCCCACCTCCTCGCCGGAAGGGCACCACGTCGCCGGCTTCTTTTACGGGCTCCCACCTCTGGACCGAGGCAACTCGGGCACGAAGTTGGCGAGTCGACGTGCCCAAGGGTTGCTGTAGATTAAGTGTAGTGCTCTATTGTCTCAATGGGGTTTAAGTTGCCATGTATATGGTGGAGGAATGATATATGGAATTTTTGTGGAGCTATCGGATTTTTACAAAGCCAAAAGAGAAGAAATCCCACCGCACCAAATTTGGACAGCCCCCTATCTATCTTGGCCGGCCACAAGCTCATGAGGAAAACAAAAGGGAGTGGAGTGAAAAGAATGAGGGAGCCACACAATCATGCAAGAAGGAATGATGTGTGATCAAGAGAAGAAATCATCACAAATAAAGTCCAACACTCCACCAACCATCACCCTTCATCATCATCAACAATCATGACTCTAAAAGTCAAGCCATCATGGTCAAAAGAAGTCAAATGATGGTGCAACCATCATGAAGCAAGGATATGCAAATAAAACCCTCCACAAATACTTATTTGCACAAATGCAAATAAGCTCTCCTCCACCAAATTTCAGCCAATGGAAGATACAAAGAAATATGGCCGAAACGGAAAGCAAACTGGAAACTTCGGAAAACCGATCCTGTAATAAATTACAGGAAAACCCCGCTACTGTATATACATACCCGCATTTGTATTCCGACCGAATACAAATGCAATGAGACAAAATCTACACTGTCCAATACTAGGATCCGGCTTAAACCAAAGCCCGCTAGTATTATCCGCCCGATCATGGTCCGTGCAATACCGCACGTATCTGATCGAACCCTGCCATATCTCCATACGGCCTCTACAGCGTTTCGCCCGAAAGCTTGAGTAACGGAATGTGGGGGACTCTAAAGACTCGTCAACACCTTGGTTGTGGATTTAACCACTAGCACGTCAGAGGTATAAGCCAATACGTAACGGGCTACCAGGTATTGACCAAAAGGGACGTCGATGAGCGAACTCATCCTGACACCCTACTGAGCCTGTTAGTGACAATATCCGTACAGTCCGGTCCGTTCGTCTATGAGCATCGCATGGCAGGCCTAAGGGGTTGGTAAGAGTCAGACCCCCAAAAGCGGTATAAGTCGTGTCGGAGTGTAGCCCAGAACACCCTGAGATACTACTGGAATACCTACCAGTAAATCTCCTGCCTCGGCCGAGGGCTTTGTGTAATGGCTCTCCTAGACACAGCGCGACCTCACCCCCAATACCGGGAGAGACGAACCCCTGAAGATCCGCTCACTGCCTCCATGTGGCTTGGGACTGTACCCAACTAAAACCTGTTTGCACGTCTCCTTTGAGCATGGTAGGGTAGTAATCAAAGTACAGTGGGAACTCACACGAGACAAATGACGATCCTCAGGTCGATGAACTAACCTGTACACATGTCACCAGGGAACTGCTATCTGACGTCAGGTATAAGACCAACTAGCATGTTCCCGGCGAGTCCTGTCCGGTGTACTCATAACCCAATGAGCACCTGTATACATCTTAGGTGAACCAACTGACACCAGTGGCTTGTGAGACCGGCCACCGCCCCTCGTCGGGGTCTCGACTGTATACACTAGTCTACTCTGGAGTATCGATACCCTATCTCGAAACTCCCACGACTAGGGACCTTTTAAGGATGTGCTTATAGACTACCAGCTCCCATGTATATGATCGCCCTCATACTGCTGGCAGTCAAGCATGAATCCTAGGGGCTCTATCAACGTGTAATAGTGACCTGTCAGGTCACCTAAAGCAGTACACGATGATAAAGATAAACCAGATAGCATACTATCATCTTGAGTAAGACTGTCCTACCAGAATACGTCCTCCCTCAATCATTGCAATCACGTGCCTGTGATCCAATAATTGACTCTGAGGGCACTATCTCCAACAAAAATAATGTACATTAATATATATCACATATATATCACATGCACACAAGTGAGAAAAATAAATGCTTAAGTGAGCTAATATTAGTTAATGTAATCTAGTATATCACATATACAATTATACATTAAATTATCAAATCAACACTTGATTTAATAATCCGGCTATATTACATACAACCGACTAATATCATATGTACCGTTTTATTGAATCAACACTTGATTCGATAACCCGGCTATATCACATATAACCGACCGATACAAATATCGCGAGAATAGAATACGGTATCACATACTCGTATCATTCTCGGTCCCGCACATATCACATATGTGCTCCTACTTCATTTTGCCTGAGCCAGTAAAACCTCTATGTAAGACTCTAAAGACTCGTCAATACGCCGGCAGTAGGTGATGATCATATCAAGCACCCACAAGCCGTCAGCAGTACTAGCTGGACATAACGGCTACCCAGGTATTGAACGATCAGAAAATCAGCAAGCAAGCCCGCACTAACTCCTGCAAAAGCCTGATAGTAACACTAGCGTACAGTTCGGTCTCCTCGTCTGAGATGTCGCATATCAAGTCTAGGGGTGGTAAACGTCAGACCCCAATAACCAATAAGTCATGCCGATATGAGGCTCATAACGGGTCGAGAAACTACTGGTAACACTTACCAGTAAAACTCTGAATCAGCCTTGGCCAGGGACTTCCAGTTATAGCCAATCGAGCACAGCACGACATCTACCCCCAATACCGGGAGAGACAAAATCCCCTCCTATCGCTCATTGCCTCCATGTGACTCGGGATTGTACCTAAAAACCACCATTTTGCATGTCCTCTTGAACGTGGTAAGGTGGAAATCAAAGCACAGTGAGAATCACACAAGACTCTATGACGATCTCGGGCCTACAGATTAACCTGTACCAGTGTCATCAGAGAACTGCTATCTGACGTCAGGTATAATACCATCTAGGAGTTCTCGGCGAGTCCGTCCAGTGTACCCAGTCTCCACTGAGCATCCGTATACCATCTCTGATGTCAAACACCAATGGATATGAGATCATCCATCGCCCATCACATGGGTCGAGAAGCGTATACGCTAGTCTACTCTGGTATATTGATGCCCCGTCTCGATACACCCACGACTAGGAACATTAAAGGATGAACTTATGGACTACCCAGGCCCCACTTGTATGATCTGCATCATAATCCTGGTAGTCAAGTATACATCCTGAGGGCTTTACCAACATGTAGCCATAAGACAGTATCACGAGACAAGTATACATGTTAAGATAAAGAGCAACCATATAGCATACTATCATGTCGAGAAAGAAAGTCCTCTCTATATATGTTCAATCATCTACTATAATATATATCATATGTACAATAATGGCCTCTAGGGCATACAAACAACTAACATATACCTTAGTCTCCGAAATAGTGGGACTCCTCTCGTATACACTGGTATATTCTGTACCAAGCTGCAAACAATTGCGTTAACAATATAATCAAACATTATGAGTCATATTCTCTTTCTGTCTATTCTATCTCTACTCATCTTTTGGGACTTACCGAGCGATTGTTCGCCGACGACATTCCTTTTCTTCTTTCATTGGAATGTTGTCAGGTTATTTGGACGCACTAGAGACCGAGCCCAGTACTGAGGACTTAGAGCAGTTTGCAATCGACCCAGAGCTATAAGTACTTGTACGTACTTTACATTTCGGTTATGCCATTGTTTAGGCATTGCTTTCTATTCATGTATTTACATTCCAGTTGTATCTGTAAAAGAATGTTTAATAAATAAAGTTTCTGTTCATTTATATTCCTGTCTCTTGTGTACATTTACTTTATATTGCTTAGATACGCTTAGTGTGTTTACTTCTGAGTAAATATGTCCCGTGGCCTCGCCACGATCCCTTGCCCGTACACCAGGAAGCGGGGCGTGACAGGTTTTGGCGACCCATGCAGGTCAGTCATGCATGGACATGCGGGTCAATTTGAAATGAAGTCCTAAGCAATATAACATAAGAATAAGCAACTAAAAACATTCTTTATATTTCATATTTCTTGAATCTTACAATTTCATATACTTTGAATCTGTCCTAACCCAATTTTTTTTCAAGGCTATGAATTCTCCAAACAACACCAGCACCAACTTCAACCATACACTGTTAGTTATATGTATGCCCTAGAGGCCATTACTGTACATGAGATGTATATTGTAGTGGATGCTTGGACATATATAGGAAGGAATTTCTTGCTCGATATGATAGTATGCTATCTGGTTGCTCTTTGTCTTAACATGTTGACTTGTATACGTAATGTTGTCTTACTCTCACATGATGATAAAGTCCTTAGGATGTGTACATGACTACCCGGACTATGATGGAGATCATACTAGTGGGGCCAAGGGTAGTCTACAAGTACACCCTATAATTGTTCCTAGTCGTGGGAGTATCGAGACAGGGCATCGATACTCCAGAGTAGACTAGCGTATACGCTTCTCGACCCATATGATGGGCGATGGATGATCCCATATCCATTGGTGTTTAACATCAGAGAAGGTATACGGGTGCTCAGTGGAGACTGGGTATACTGAACGGACTCGCCGAGAACTCCTAGATGGTATTATACCGATCGTCGGATAGCAGTTCTCTGGTAACACTGGTACAGGTTAGTCTGTAGACCCGAGATCATCATAGAGTCTTGTGTGATTCCCACCGTGCTTTGATTTCCACCATACCACGGTCAAGAGATCGTACAAAAAAGGTGGTTTTTGGGTACAGTCCCGAGTCGCATGGAGGCAATGAGCGATAGGAGGGGTTTCTTCTCTCCCGGTATTGGGAGTTGATGTTGCGCTATGCTCGACTGGCCATAACAGGAAATCCCTGACCAGGGTTGCTGAGATCTACTGGTAAATGTTATCAGTAGTTTCTCGAACCGTTATGAACCTTGTATCGGCATGACTTATCAGGCTATTGGGGTCTAACGTTATACCACCCCTAGGCTGTGATATGAGACATATCAGATGAAGAGACCGGACTGTACGGTAGTGTTACTGATTGGATTCGCAGGAGTACGAGCATGCTTGCTTGTTGATCTTCTGATCGCTCAATACCCAGGTGGCCGTTACGTTTAGCAGACCGCTTGCGGCTTGTGGGTGTTTGATATGATCATCACCTATTGCCGGTGTATTGACGAGTGTTTAGAGTCCTACACAGAGGTTTCCTGGTTCATGCGAAACGGAGTAGGAGCACATATGTGATATGTGCAGGACCGAGATTAATATGCGTATGTGATACCGCATTCTATTTTCGGGTTATATGTATCGATTGGTTATATGTGATATAGCCGGGTTATCGGATCAAGTGTTGATTCGATAAAAGGATACATTTGATATTAGTCGGTTATATGTGATATAGCTAGATTATTAAATCAACTGTTGATTTAATAATTTAATGTATGATTATATATTTGATATATTACATTACATTAACTAATATTAGCTCACTTAAGTATTACTTTTTCTCACTTGATGATACATTGAGATATATTTAATATATGTTAATTGTATTATTTTCTTTTTGCACACAAAATATATATGTGATATATATTGTTGTGTCATGCTAGGTTACACATGCAACATGTATGTATGAGACTTATACCATGCTAGGGTTAAGTTAGGATTTATATTTATTTCAAGCAAATTCAAAATTGTGGAGATATTTGTCATGGTTCAAAGCTTGTAGAAGCTTGTAGTCTTCATTGACTTAGTCCACTCCTTAGTCTTGTTTAAGATATTTTCTAACCTAACCATTAACCATACACCTTGGTTAACTCTCTACATGAGTTAGTGTATGAAACTAACTCACCCTTGGTTGCATTTCTAACCTAAAAGAGTTCATTCTCTCTTCTTCACTCTTCATCTTCTTTATGAGCTCAAAAGCTTTCTAGGGTTAGGGTTAGCTAGAACGGAAATTTTTTAAATTTGGCATCGACGATGCCTCCTGAAACCTTGCTGCCGTGCTAGACAACCTTGCACACACCGCCACCTCTACCACTTACACCTACCATCGCTGCTCTGATCAATGAGCAGACAGTACTGCTTGAAGCAATCCGCAGCTTCCTGCAAGGATAGCAGCAGCAGAATGCAATTCTGATGAATCGTCCAGAGCGGAAGCGCCCGGAGAGAATCAATTCCGGGCTTTGCACCTAAAATAGTTTTCAGGAAAAGAGAGCCTTCTGGAAGTAGAGGAATGGGCTCAAAATATTGAGGATGATCTGGCAGCGGCACAAGTTCCAGAGATCGCTTGGGTTCAAGTTGCAAAGCTGCAACTCACTGACAATGCACGAGTTTGGCGGAATGCGGAAGAAAACTGTCTTGACCAATCTATCGAATAGAGGGGATTTCACGACATGATCGACGCGAAATACTTCCCAGAGACTGCCCGATTTGACATGGATCAACAGTTCATCCACCTACAACAGGGTTCTATGTGGACCAAATCCGTAGATGAATATGATGCTGAGTTTACCATGCTTAGTAGGTAAGATATGTCTTAATATTCGCTTTTCAAATATCACATACTACACAGCTAACGTAAGACCTTAACATGTTCGCGGCACATTTAATACCAACTGCTGAGATCAGATCCAGACGGTTTCAGCAAGAGTTAGATCAAGAAATCTAAGCTGCTTTAGCTACAGGGGATTTCCCAACACACAAGTTGGCCCTGAAAGCTGTCCGCCGATATGAGACAGTGGTAAAGATGAAGGGCAGACCCCACTCTGCCGAGATGAAGCGCCCTGCCACTCAGATGGCAGGAGGATCCTCTTCAAGGACAAAATTTGTGCCCAGGAGACCAGGAGTACTGAACAACCGGCCCAACCCAGCCTTTTGCACTTACTGCAGGAGAGATGGACATTTGGCGAAAGACTGCGGGCGTGCAAATCGCCTTTACTTAGTCTGCGGATCAGCCACGCATGACATTGGGTCTTGTTCTCGTAGACACAATCCAAATGCTGCACCCAGGCCAGCAATTACTTATCAGCAGCGACTAACCATCCATGCACCTACTCCAAGACTAGCTCTCCTAGCTCCACCTACTGCACCTCCTCTTCATCAGTTCCATCAAGCTCAACAGAACGTACCTCAAGGACCAAGGAACGAACAGAGGAATGCTCCTCCAGCAAGGATGAATGGACCGAGGCGACAGGCTTTCACAATGACTGTGGAAGATGCTGAAGCCACCGGCCAAGTCATTACTGGTAACACTTTCCTTTCAAACATTCCTTCAGTCTATATACATATCTATATATCTTTTCCTTATACCTAAGACCTATCCCACATAACTTAGGTACAATCTTAGTAGCCTCACTTCCTGCACTAGCACTCTTTGATACTGTAGCATCTCATTGCTTTATGTCGCAACGGTTCGTTCGAACTCATGCGATTCCAGTCAAACCTCTCGTATCCAACTGGAATGTCTGTTCAGGAAACGGTGTTCTAAAAGCAACAATGGGATACGACCTGTCTCCAGTGGTCGTCTACAACAGAGAATTTTATACTGACTTCAAGGTGTTGGACATACTGAATTTTGATGTTGTTTTGGGTATAGATTGGCTCGGAACTTTTTACGGTACCATCGACTGTCGTCAAAGGAGGGTGGTGTTCGAGATTCCAGACCATCCGGTCTTTTATTTCAAATGTGGAGACTGTACACTGGAGCAAAGCACATATAAGGAAAAACCAAAGAAGGCAGTGATTGCAGCACTTCAAGCGGAGAAAGGATCGAAGCCAGAGATAGTTCGAGAGTTCGATGATGTATTTCCTGAAGACACATCAGGTTTGCCTCCCGATCGAGCTCTTGAATTCAGCATTGATTTAGTACCTGGAGCACAACCGGTGATCAAAACACCACATCAGTTAAGCCATGAACGTTTGAAGGAAGTTTGTACTCAGTTGGACGAATTATTGACGAAAGGATGGATTCGTCCCAGCACATCAAGTTGGGGATCACCAATTCTACTTGTGAAGAAGAAGGAAGGTTCATATCGAATGTGCATTGATTATAGAGCTTTGAACGATGTAACTATAAAGAACAAGTATCCACTCCCGCGCATCGAAGATCTGTTCGATCAGCTAAGTGGATCTTGCGTTTTCTCCAAGTTAGATCTTCGTTCGGGTTATCATCAGGTGAAGGTCAAAGAATATGATATTCATAAAACGGCATTCAGAACTCGCTATGGACATTACGAATTCCTTGTGATTCCTTTTGGAGTAACTAACACACCAGCTATATTCATGAACCTAATGAATCAAGTTTTCCGGGAGTACCTAGACAGGTTTGTTGTCATCTTCATCGATGACATCCTGGTGTATTCTAAGAGTCGGAACGAAAATGCCGAGAACCTACGAATTGTCCTTGAAACTCTATGATAGCATCAACTCTATTCCAAGTACAGTAAGTGCGAGTTTTTGCTAGATCAAGTCAGTTTTCTCGGACATATTGTATCAGGCGATGGAATCTCTGTAGATCCAGCTAAGGTATCCACAGTAAGCGAATGACCGACACCGAAGTCAGTGAAGGACATTCGAAGTTTCTTGGGTTTATCAGTATATTACAGAAGGTTCATTGAAGCATTTTCGAGGATTGCAACACCCCTGACCAAGCTCACACGTAAAGATGAAGAATTCGTGTGGTCAGAAGCATGTGAACGAGCTTTCGTAGAACTCAAGTCAAGATTGACATCATCACCTATTCTCTTCATACCGGACCAATCTGAATGTTTTGAAGTGCAATGTGATGCATCCGGTAGGGGATTAGGATGTGTTCTACATCAGCACGGTAAAATGGTAGCTTATGCTTCAAGACAGCTGAAAATTCATGAGCGCAACTATCCGACGCATGATTTGGAGTTGGCAGCCGTAATCTTTGCTCTCAAGATTTGGCACCGTTATCTTCTTAGTGAACGAGTAGATATATACACGGACCAAAAAAGTCTAAAATATGTGTTTACTCAAAAAGAGTTGAATATGCGGCAGAGAAGATGGTTAGAACTTATGGCAGACTTCGATATCAACCTACAATATCATCCAGGAAAGGTGAATGTAGTACCAGATGCCCTTAGTCTCCAACCATTAGCATTGAATCTCACCATACAGTGGAAGCTTCAACAAGACTTGTATCAGATGGAGATAACGCTTCAAGTTTGCTGAACTTACAAGTTCATTCTACCATTGTCAATCAGATCAAAGAAGCTCAAGCAAGTGATTCTAAATTGCAAAAGATAAGAGAAAAAGTAGAAGTTGACTTCGAACAGACTTCATCATCCATGAAGACAGATCTTTGAGATATGGCAGTAGATTGTGTGTACCAAAAGGTTCTGTGCGAGAAGAGTTGATGAAAGAAGCTCACAGCTCTTCTTATTCAGAACACCCTGGAGGTACCAAGATGTACAAAGATCTGTGTCAAAATTACTGGTGGTATAGAATGAAGCGTGAAGTAGCCAGAAGCGTCGCTAAATGCTTAGTGTGTCAGCAAGTAAAGGATGAACATCACAGGACAGCTGGTTTACTTCAACCGTTACCTATCCCAGAATGGAAGTAGTAACACATCACAATAGATTTCGTGATTGCACTTCCTCGCAGCACGAAAGGTAATGATGCGGTATGGGTTATTGTGGATCGTGTAACAACTCCAATTTCAATGTACATAAAATTGTTTAAATGTTAATGTACACTTGGGGTATTTGCAATCCTGTGAATACTATAAAAAATTATTTTGGTTTAGAACAGCAAGAAAGAGCTTGTAGCTCACTGGTAAAGCCTTACACTGCAGTTACAAAGCACCAGAGTTCAA
The DNA here is from genome assembly GCA_030015575.1 of Agapanthus africanus. Classification (NCBI taxonomy): domain Eukaryota; kingdom Viridiplantae; phylum Streptophyta; class Magnoliopsida; order Asparagales; family Amaryllidaceae; genus Agapanthus; species Agapanthus africanus. The sequence goes on from JASDDO010000012.1 coordinate 481,143,493, forward strand.
ATCCCATTAGACACATTATCTTTTTATTTAATTTTCTTTTAACCTTTTAGAAGCCCAAGAGTTTGCACGTGCACTGCACATGAACTAAAGAGTCACACTTAAAACAAACAGGTGCAAATTAGTATTCAGACCGACCAAGACACGTGGCGAGAATCCGAGCCCCCAACCCAAAGATCGGACCGACGAGATTGGAGCTAGGGCCGGCGCCGCCGGTTTTTGTATGGCCAAACCCAATTTTTTTTTAAAACCCTAGACCCTTGGAACCCCCTAACTCCAGTATTGTTTATTTACTCTGCACATTTACAGAGAATAATAAAACCACTTTAAATTCCATTTTAATGCATTTTTCACACCCCATAAACCCTAATTTGTCCTATAAATACCCACTCCATTTTATATCCCTTCACACTGAAATTCTAGTACAAAAACTATACAAATTTCTCAAGTCCTTAGTGTACAAGTGGAGTTAGTGAAGGGCGAAACTCCGACGAACTTCCGAGGAGATTTCGGCGATGAAACGATGCCCCGAAGCCTTCTTTAGGACTCCCTCTCTCCCCTCATGTTCAAAAGCCTGTAAATCCCATCTCCCCCTCTCATCTTTTTCTTTAAAAAGTTCCATTTCTGAAAGCCGACGGAAGCAGAGTTAGTCTGACTTCCGATTCGGTTTTCTTTTAAAACTACACTTTTCTTTAATAAGATAAAACCGTATTCTTATATGTTGATTAATAAACATTAACAAACTCAATAAAATAAGATTCACATCAAAATAATCATTTTTGTGACATTTATCGCATTTTTACATAAAAATACCACAAACTATTCATTTCGACATTATAACCTTTATAACTTGCTATATCTTTAGATAGTTCACGAGATAATGACCTACCTCATCACAACACACATCTCTATCGTAGCACAATGAAGTTTTGGACAATAAAATACGGGAAAATACGACCTACAAATAAATACCCTAAACTTACAAAACCGTTTTTTATATAAAAAAAATGATGTATTTAACATTTCCATGCAATTACGCCTCTACAACCCATTTTGGGGACCCCGGGCCTAGTAGAGCGAGATGCAAACCTCCGCAAGGAGCATTCGATCTCGATGGAATTTTTATACATTTTTCTTTAGAAAATGAGATTTCTACAAGAAAATAAATAAATTATTTTAATTAAATATCTATAAATTTATTATCAAAATAACTATTTTAATTATATAAATATTCCAAGTTTCTAAATCAAAGGAATCTCTATTACACGAAAATACCATCCATACAACACAAGTACAATATTTCAAGCAAATACCACATACATGAAATTAGGCTCTATTCACTAGAAATTTCATATTTATAAAATATATATCTATGAAAACGCTAAAGATGATAATTAAATACTTGAGGTGTATTTTGAAATTATGCCAAAACTATTTTTACATTAAACCCCCTCAAGTTATACTAAATTACAATAAGAACCCTAGTAAACATAGGTTTAAGCAGGACCAGTCTCTTGAGTCTCAGGAAGCCGGAGATATGGGTGCTTGCCGATTTAAGATAGAAAACCTAACAAAAGGTGTTATCAATACGGTAATTTTCTTGGAAAAAGACACAAATCCCACCGTCCATGTGCAGCAGTTACCGATAACATCAAAACCTAATTCGGGACTTCAATTTCTTTTCTAATTGTCTGACTCAGATTGAGTATAAATATAATCAATCTGACTTGAATGTTATTCAAGTATAAAACCACAATTCAATATGAATCCATATATTCAATCTATTCAATCTATACAACTTGACCGAACCGAACCATGGATATACTCCATTTACATGTTCATCCATTATTTCCGTTCCATTACTAATATCATGGTTTCAGCAAGTCATCCATCTATACAATTTATAATACAAGACAATACAATACAAACAATACATCAAGACATCACGGAGTTTATAAGGGGTAGATTGGTATGAAAGGTGTTAAAAGTGGCACGAGACTGTAACCATAATACAGCTAACCTGAATCTCCATTGTCGTTGTACCGTGGCTGAACGGTTCCTTGTACTCCGTATAGCTTAGTCTCCGCGATAATGGGACACCTCTCGTATACACTAGCATTTTCTGTTCCAAGTACAAACAACAGCGTTAACAATATAATACAACTTTAAAAGTTACATTCTTCTTCTTTCTATTCTGTCTCTACTTACTTTTGGGACTTATCGAGCGATTGTTCGCTGACGACATTCCTTTTCTTCTTTCTTTAGAATGTTGTCAGGAGGATCGGATCTTCTGGAGACAGAGCCGACCAACGAGGACTTGGATCAGCTAGCCTTTGACCCGGAGCTCTAGTTTACTTATATATTTCATTTTCATTTCCGTTATGCCATTGTTTAGACATTGCTTTCAGTACATGTATTTTCATTTCAGTTGTATTGTAAAAAGAATGTTAATAAATAAATTTGTTGTTCATTTACATCTTGTCTCTTGTGTATATTTTATTTTATATTGCTTAGATACGCTTAGCGTATTTACTTCTGAGTAAATACGTAGCGGTCTCCTTGCGTCCTCTGCCCGTACACTGAGAAGCGGGGCGTGACAGATCGACTCACAAAGTCGGCTCACTTCATTCCGTTTCAAGTTGGCCAATCTACTGAGACACTAGCAAAGAAGTACATAGAGGAAATCGTGAGATTACATGGAGTACCGGTCTGCATTGTCTCCGATCGTGTCACCAGATTCCGATCGCAATTGTGGCAAAGTCTGCAATCTAGCTTGGGAACAAGTTTGAACTTTAGCACAGCGTATTATCCATAAATAGATGGTCAGTCTGAGTGAACAATTCAGATCTTAGAATATATGCTAAGAGCGTGTTTGCTAGATTATGGAGGATCGTGGGAAGATCACCTACATCTTGTGGAGTTTTCATACAACAACAGCTACCAAGCAAGTATCGGAATGGAACCATTTGCAACTTTATATGGAAGGAAGTGTCGATCGCCATTAAGTTGGGATGACATCGGAAATAGAGAACTCCTTAGACCCGAGATGATAGTTGCAACTGTCGATATGGTTCGTACTATCAGGGAAAGAATGCGCATAGCCCAAGATCGATAGAAGCACTGGGCGGATTTAAAGCGCCGTTACTTGGAGTTCCAACTGGGAGAACATGTATTTTTGAAGATATCTCTGAACCATGGAGTGATTCTCTTTAGAAGACGGCGTAAGCTCAGTCCAAAATATATTGGACCTTTCGACATACCCGAACAAGTTGGAGAAGTGGCTTATCGTTTGGCACTTCCACCTTCATTGGAAGGAGTGCACAATGTGTTCAACATATCCCAACTCAGAAGGTATGTGAGTGACCCCATCTATATTCTTGATCACTCCGAGCTCACTGTACAACCAGATTTATCCTGTGAGCAACAACCTGTTAAGATCCTGGATAGAAAGGTGAAGTCACTTCGGAACAAGGAAGTCAACTTGGTTCGAGTGATGTGGAGAAAAAATTCACCAGGAGAATCAACATGGGAACATGAGGACGACATGCGTGCAAGATACCCTTATTTGTTTGTAAACTAGTACTTAAAATAATTGTAAATTTCGAGGACGAAAATTTTGTAAGGAGGGTAGGTTTTAACAACTCCAATTTCAATGTACAGAAAATTATTTAAAAGTTAATGTACTAATGGAGTATTTGCAATCCTGTGTACACTATAAGTATTTGGTTTACTTTTGAACAGCAAAAAATAACTTGTAGCTCATTGGTAAAGCCTTGCACTGCTGTGACGTAGCCCCTGTGATCGAATCCCCCCAGCTACATTATATTTTTATTTAATTTTTCTTTTAATCTTTTAGAAGCCCAAGAGTTTGTACGTGCACTACACATAAGATGATGAGTTACAGAATAATCAAATATGCGCACGAGGGAATATGAATCGAGAGGGACACGTGGCCAATTTTACACCCTCTTTCACCTGTTTTAGACCGGCGACGCTTGCGTTGGAGACTTGCACCGCTTGGCCCCCCGTAGGGTTGCTCCACATTTCTCTACCCGAGCACCCTTTGGCCAACCCCACTTCCCTCATTTTGTTTATTTTCTCTGCATTCATCCAGAGAATATTAAATCACCTTTAATCCAATTTTTAATGCATATTTTTAATGCATTCTTTAACCCTCTAAACCCCAATTTTTCCTATAAATACCATACTCCATTTCACCTCTCCTCACTCAGAATTTCATTACAAAAACTTTCAAAAATTCTCAAGTCTCAAGTTGTACAAGTGGAGTTAGCAAATGGCGAAGTTCCGAGGAGATTCCGGCGACGAAATGACGCCCCGACACTTTCCCTAGCTTCCCCCTTCTCCCTTCTAACCTTGTAGCCAGTAAATCCCCTCTCCCCCTCTTTTTTCCTATTCTAAAAACTTTCATTTTGAAAACTCGACGAAAGCAGGGTTAATCCGACTTCCGTTTCGTTTTTCTTTAAAAATAATTCTATTTTTCTTAAACCCTAAAATACCATACTCTCATATAATGTTTAACAAACATAAATAAACACATTAGAATAAGTTTCATCTCAAAAGAATCTTTTATACAACTTTTATCGCATTTATATGGTAAAATACCATTTACATTTCGACATAATTCACATATTTCCTTGTATTACCTTTAGAAAACTCACGAGGTAAGGACTCACTTCATCACAACACACATATTGGACATAGCACGATTTACTTTTGAAAAATATTTTTGGGAATATTACGAGTTACAATAAAATACCCTAAACTATTACAAAACTGTTTTCTTTAAAAAGAGTGTTCATTAATTCCTTGCAATTACGCCTCTACAACCCATTTTGGGGAACCCCGATTGGGATGGTGCGGGTTATCGCACGTCCTTGGGCCTAGTAGAGCGAGATGCAGACCTCCGCAAGGAGCATTCGATCTCGATGGAATTTTTAATGCTATTTTGAAGAAAATGAGATTTTTAGAAAATAAATAAAATTTATTTTTAAATATATATATGAATATTGTCAAAAGATCTATTTTAAATTTATTATACAAATATTCCAAGTTTTCTAAATCCAAGGAATCACCTTTACATGAAACTACCATCCAAATACAATACAAATTCCAATATTTCATTAAAATACCATATACAATGAAAAATAGGTTCTACTCACTAGAAATTTCATTTTTATAAAATATACATCTATGAAAACCCTAAAGACAATAATTAAATACTTGAGGTGTATTTTGAATTTGTATCAAACTATTTTTACATAAACCCCCCTCAAGTTATATTAAATTACAATAAGGACACTAGTAAATATAGGTTTAAACGGGACCAATTCTCTTGAGGCTCAGAGAGCCGGAGAATATGGGTGCTTGTCAATCTAAGGTAGACAATCTAACAAACAGTATTATCAATACGGTAATTATCTTGGAAAAAGACACAAATCTTGTCGTCCATATGCAGCAGTTACCGATAACATCAAAACTAATTCAGGACTTCAATTTCTTTTCAAAATGTCTGACTCGGATAGAGTCTCAATCTTATCAATCTGACTTGAATTTGATTCAAGTATAAACTACAATTCAATATGAATCCGTTTATTCAATCTATATCAATCTATATTGACTGAACCGAACCATGGATATACTCCGTCTACATGACTATCCATTTATATCCATTCTGTTTACTGATATCATGGTTTTGGCAAGTCATCCATCTATATAACAAAATAATACAATCAATACAAAAGACATTACGGGGTTTTAAAGGGGTAGATTGGTACAGAATGTGTTAGAAGTGGTACGAGACTGTAACCTTAATACACATAATCTGAATATCCATTGCCGTTGTACCATGGCTGAACTGTTCCTTGTGCTTCATATACCTTAGTCTCCGGAATAGTGGGACTCCTCTCGTATACACTGGCATATTCTGTACCAAGCTACAAACAATTGCGTTAACAATATAATCAAACATTATGAGTCATATTCCCTTTCTGTCTATTCTATCTCTACTCGTCTTTTAGGACTTACCGAGCGATTGTTCGCTGACGACATTCATTTTCTTCTTTCTTCGGAATGTTGTCAGGTGATTTGGATGCACTAGAGACCGAGTCCAGTACTGAGGACTTGGAGTAGTTTGCTATCGATCCAGAGCTGTAGGCACTTGTACTTACTTTTCATTTCAGTTATGCTATTGTTTAGGAATTGCTTTCTATTCATGTATTTTCATTCCAGTTGTACCTGTAAAAGAATGTTTAATAAATAAAGTTGTTGTTCATTTATACTCATGTTTCTTGAGTACATTTACTTTATATTGCTTAGATACTCTTAGTGTGTTTATTTCTGAGTAAATACGTCGCGTGGCCTCGCCGCGTCCCCTTGCCGTATACCGGGAAGCGGGGCGTGACACACCTAATTTTCCATTTAAAGATAAATAGATAAAAAAAAACTAAAATGAGGTGTCCACCTTCTAGAATATTTTCCGTATAAATATGTATTACACTCTACTGTATATACATACATGTATTCGTATCGAAATACGAATACCCAAAAAGATAGAATAACACAAAGAACATAATACTAGAATATACATATCGAAATACATATATGTAAATTACTAAATTAGTACCTGATTTAATAATCCGGCTCAATCCCGAGCAAGCTAGTATTATCAACTGTCCGATCGAAAGTCCGGGTAACTAGTACAATCAATCGATCGGAACCTTGCATGTATCCAATACGGCTACTACATCATTTCGCCTGAACCAGAGAAACCCTCCGTATGGGACTCTAAAGACTCGAAAGTACGCCGGTAGTGAGTTACTGGATAAATCCATAACCACAAGTACGTCAGCGGCACTAGCTGTATATAACGGCTACCCGGGTACCTGTCGAAAAGGAAGGCTGACGAGCAAACTCATTCGGATCCCTACTGAGCCTATCTGTGACAATCTCCATATAGTCTGGTCTCTTCGTCTGAGGGTATCGCATACTGGGTCTAGAGGGTGGTAAACGTCAGACGCTAATAACCCAATAATTCATGCTAATGTGGCTCAGGACCAATCCGGGAAACTACTGATCAACCTATCAGTAAATCCCAACTGCCTTGGCCAAGGTCTTATGGTGCTAGCCAATCGAATACAGTGCGATATCGACTCCCTATACCGGGAGAGACAAATCCCCAACAATTGCTCACTGCCTCCATATGGTTCGAGACTGTACTCAATCAAAACCTGTTTGCACGACTTAGTAGAGCCGTGGTAGGGTAGTGATCAAAGTACATTGGGAACTCACACGAGACAAATGATGATCTCAGGTCTGAAGACTAACCTGTACTCATGCCACCTGAGAACTGCTATCTAACGATAGGTATAGTACCATCTAGAAGTTCTCGGCGTGTCCGTCCAGTGTACTCACCACCAGTGAGCAACTGTATACGATCTTAGGTGCAAAAGACCAATGGTTGTAGGACCAACCATCGCCCCTCGTCGGGGTCTAGAAACGTATATACTAGTCTACTCCGGAATATCGATGCTCAGTCTCGATACTCCTACGACTAAGGACCTATTAAGGATGTGCTTATCGACTACCCAGCTCCCATAAGTATGATCGCCATCACAACGCAAGTAGTCAAACAATGATCCTACGGGCTTTATCAACATGTATAAATGATACATAAAAATAAGTAAAACATATGCACATGTTAAGATAAAGACAAACCAAATATCATACTATCATATCGAGCCAGATTGTCCTGTACATACATATGTCCAAGCATCCACATGTATACATATACAATAATGGCCTCTAGGGCATACATATCCAACAGAAATAGTCTACTCGGGGCCGCCCCAAAAAGAAAACAATAAGCCTAAACCATCTACTCTAATCTTAGTCTTTGGCAGCGAATCTGAAGACGAGGCCAAAGCAGTGTTCTCAGCCCGCCCGTCAATGCAAACATAGAAACCACCGTTGTATATTCTTTCGGACTTAGAGTCACGCTCATGTATTTATTCTTTATGCTGATTTCTTTGATGATGTTTTTAGTTTCTTACTTTCTTTATGTGTTTGAACTTTTCCTCAAGGCGTCGTATATTTATATCTTGCGTGGTTGTTTCCGCCAATTGGCGAAGAGCTAGCTCCCGTTTAGGGACCTTTATTATTATTATGTTGTACTATTTTCGGGTTACAAATTACAAAGGAGGTGCTGCTGAAATTTCAAATGTCGAAAAATGTTTTCAAGACAGATATGAACATTGCATTTTTTCATGTGATATTACTTATACTTTTAAAGGATCTTGATTTCATTATACCTTGATTTCAAAACCCCACCTCCACTATTTTCCCTAAAGGTTTAGATTTCTGGGCTTTTGGCTTACTTGAATTAGGTTGGGTCCTATAGACTTCACGTGATTCAAGTGCCAGTCACGTGCCTTTTCCGGGTCGTGACAAAGTTGGTATCAGAGCATTAGGTTTAATCTTGGTTCGAATCTAAGTTTGACTATGCAGTGTCTAGGGCGTATATATATTTGGAACATAGGCTTGACCTTACGGAACTTAGACTTGGCCAAGGGGGTATTATACCCGAACTTTCGTCGCATAGGTTGACCTTGGTTAATGGAGTAGGTGACTTAAGTAGATTGACGTATCGTGTGTATGTTCCGCAGCATACTTACAATACGCTACTTCGCTTAAGTAGCCTTAGGATGTACATTTCTTATGCATTGTATTTCTATTCGTTCCTATAATCTATCCTCATCGATTTCGGATTGTAGTTTCCGTTACCTTGGTTACACGAGCTGAGAGAGCTGCGGCTAGAGTTGCGGTCAGCATGAGCTTGTCAGGTACGAGGACTAACCAGGATGCATTCTGGTGACACGAACGCATTGATATATTTTCTTATTAAGATTTTCCGCTGACATGAACGTTCGAGATCTACACTAGATGATCGGCCATTGCTAAAGGCCAGCCAGATTGTGAAGAATGTTGATGAACCGTTTACTCCAAATGATTGAGGCATTGTTTACCTTGCGTACAGACGAGCCAGCTGTTGCTGAGTTTGACAAATATCGCCCCAGACCATTAAAGCTATTGCGGCATGAGTTTATACACGGAGATGTGATAGAAGATCGCTAGTCACCCTTGGATGAGTGACTAGGACAGTTTGTTCGTTTGGATGCTTCGATGCAAGGTCATCAAATTGCCTAGCTTCAGTTAGAAGGGGATCCCATACAGATGTGTTGTTAGTCGATCGAGAAAGGAAGAGCGAAAGCACATTACTCCGGTGACTTGGATGAGTTTCCAAGGATGAAATTGGCCAGACACCTTCCACGGGATATTAGAGATGCAAAGTTCGTATCTTCGAAAGAGACTCTAGATATGAGTACAGCCAATTGGTGCGCAGTCCACACAGCTACGAAGAGATGATTCCAAATTTGTCCATACTGTAGGGAAGCGGAGTAAGAAGTTCGTGCGGGCTTTTCACGAGTTGTCATTCCACTCCATTGATGTCAGAGATTTACTATGCAAGCAGAGGCGTTAGACATGGCCACCTTTCCAGAAGAACGTCATGATGAGAATGCTGCTGTCCCGGAACAAGAAGCAGACTAAGTAAAGAGTGCTAACTTCCGGACAGTCCGGCAGAGATGAGGTTGGAAAGAGACCCTGACAGGATCTTTCGGGAGTACTTCACAATAAATATTTGAACCAGGATCGATTGTATCGTGCACACTCAGTGGGCCAGAGGCTGCCATCATGGACGTGATACGTTACGAATGGCCATGTAAATTGGCTAGGAGAACTTCAGAGAAGCGCCAGAGCGGAACTGTTTCCATCATTACTCCGTATTGGGCTGTCGAGCTGAGGAGTCATGTATCTGGCATTCTACAGAGAGAAAATAAGACCTAAAAGAAGAAGAAGCCAGACCGTGGGCAAGATGCAAGTAGACGTTCTTGCTCTGCCAGCCTTGGATGCACCGGCACTTTTCGACACTGAAGGAAGGGCACCTCGACGGCAGTTATTGTGAATTGTACCTTGGTGATTCGTATATCACATTTCTATCGTTTTGATCCCAGTATTTTGACGGATTGTTTTATGATTGATATTTCCTGTTTGCACCACAGCTACACTTGATTCGTATTTTCATGTATCAGTTGTACTGATTTTCGTTTTGTGCATACCTATTGCACTTGATTTTGATTTCGTACACTCCGATATTTGATTTGATTTCATGCATATAGTAAGCACATGGTTCGAGTTATGCGTTCAGTGTAGTTTACACCCACTTTCAGTACTTTGATATGGTTTTCTGCGCACAGATGCATATGTTTATGAGCATATATACCGCGGTATACTTGATTTTGGTTGGTATATGTCGTATACCGTTGATTTCGATTTTGATACTCGATATTCGTTTTGTGCACCCTAGTACACTGGATTTATATTTTCGTGCACCTTGTGCACTTGATTGGGATTCTTACGCACACTTGGCGCACTAGTTGTGATTTTGTGCACACCAGGTACACTAAATCGAGATTTTTCGTGCATATCAGATGCACCTTGTTCCCCTCCGAATGGCGGCGACGACGTGAGGACGTCTTGCCTGAGATTTGGGGCAGATGCTATATGGTTTTATCTGTCTACCTCTCCAAAGATGCCAAGTTGATTTATGACACCGTGTATCGGAGGACGAATGCGGCCGATGTAGCAGACTTCGTCAGATTCCCCCTCGCTTGAGGGGTTTTTGATTGTGGGGACGCTCTTCCCTGCAGGCGCAAGCCCCTGCAGTTAATTACGCTACCGCATCGCGGTAACAACTTTCTCCTTCTCAAGAATTTCACTTCGTGTCGTGTGTGTTTGTTTTGTTTGTGATTGCCCGTGTATTGTATACGGAGACTAAGTAATGCCGTCGCCCGTAGGACGTGGATTAGTCTAAATCCGTATTTACTTAGATTTGGGTTTGGTGTTTTTAGTTTAAGGATACGTTAGCCGTATTGCGGCTAAGATCAACTTAAACGTTCGTTAAGGATACGTTAGTCCTGTTTGAGACTAAGATCAACTTAACGCGGTGATCCGTTTAATATATGGCCGTCAGGACTCATCACCTCTCTGACGTCGTTGAAGGATTACAACGATAGGTGTCAGAGGAATTCAGAGATGTACCCTTGAACCAAAGTCGATTTGGAGTTTTATAGTCCATTTGAATGTTTTAAGGATACGTTAGCCGTATTTGGGGCTAAGATCAACTTAAACGGGACCGTTTAGATCCGGCAAAAGAGCGTTTGGAGGCTCTATTGCTCCATTTTAGGGACGTAGTGGTCCGTGTTCCAGTTTGGGGACGTGGTGGTCCGTGTTCCAGTTTAGGGACGTAGTGGTCCGACATTAGTTTAAGGACATTTCGGTCCAATATTAGTTTAAGGACGTTTCGGTCCACGAGTTTAAGGACCCCGCAGTCCATATTCATGTGTAGTCGTTGGGACCCGTCACCTCTCTGACATCGTTGAGGAATCACAACGATAGGTGTCAGAGGAGTTCGGAGATGTACCCTTGAACCGGATGTAAATTGATTTAAGAGAGCAGCTGTGCTCAGTCAATTTAGTTTGAGGACTTACGGCCATGATTGGGCCAAGTCCAGTTTCAACATTTTTTGTCTTTGGCCTGTGCTAGGGCTTTACCCCTTTTTAGTAATGCACTGCATTATTCTTGTTTTGGTTGGGCTCTGCCCTTTTATAAATGATGCAGAGCATCTATTTTTTTGTTTGGGCTTTGCCCCCTTTTTTTAAAAATGCATAGCATTTTATTTATTAGGCCTGTTAGGCCTTTTAATTGGGCTCTGTCCCTTTTCTTTAATAATGCAGAGCATTAAATACTCTGACAGTGCTCCACGTGGCTTGTCAGGCGCTTTGCGCCCAGTAATGAGCGCAAACTCATATAGTGGTGACACGTGTCACGCTCTGGTGAGCGCAAGCGCAACAGCACAGTTCTTGCAAGTGCAGAGCACTGTTTTATCTTTTGATCGATTTTAAATTAAAGAAAACAAATTTTTCTTGTTTTCAAGAAACCAATGGTTCATATGCAAGTGCAAAGCACTATTATTAGTTAGTTTTCTTTCTTATTGAAGATCATTGATCTTGTTCTTAGATCAATGATCTGTTTTTAAATTTTCTCTTTTTCTGAAGGTTTTTACCTTTTTTGTTCTTGAGGAGTACTTCAGAGTTCTCTTTTTTTTTCTCAGAAAATGTTCATCCATTGATTTGAGGTCTAGGGTCTTTTTTATAGTGCCCATAAATTAGTTAAATTTGTTAAAAAGATCTTTCTCTGAGTGATTTGGGGAATTTTCCCCACCGTTAGATCTTTGATCCAAGGGCTTCTGTTTTACAGAAGAAAATCTTCTTGTTTTAACAAGAACAGAAAGATTTCTTTACAATCTTAATTCTGTTTGGCGCAAATGCCCCAGCGCGTGACACGTGTCAAGCAGCGTACAGCGCAGCGCAACTGCGCTGACACGTGTCGCGCAGCGCACAGCGTAGCGCAACTGCGCTGCCACGTGCCGTGCAGCGCAGTGCGCAGGCTAGCTGAAGCGTTGCTTCTTTAATTAAAGTTTGAATTTTCAAAGTAGAGCTTTGCTCTGATTGGGTGCTTCATCTTCCGCCTTGGAGTTTGAACAGAGCTTTCCTCTGATTGGGGTAAACAAATGCCCCTCACCGTTGTGCTTACGTGGCCTCCAAACGTGAGCGCAGCGGTGGCAGACTCCCAACCGCCGCGCCTTCCCTTGGAAGCTAAAAGGGCATTTGATGTCTATAAATAGGACCTTTGGTCCCTTAGATGATTTTCATCTCTAAAATTTTACTATCAGAACTCAGAGCCCTGCTCTTTATTTTCAAGAATCTTCAAGAGTTAAACTCTAAAAACTTTTAGGTGAAAATTTTAATTTGGATTAAATTAAATTAAATTAATTTTCATTGATAGAGCCTCGCTCTCAATAGATCCCTGATCTAAAGGAAACCCATTTAGGATTTCACTTAGCAGAGCTTTGCTCTACAGGTCTTAAAGGGATCTATAGAGAACTAAAAGGGACCCTATTAGGGTTCCACAGAGCTCTGCTCTCTGAAAAATTTTCTTTGGATTTTCTTAATTCATTAATAGAGCTTTGCTCCTTCCAAATCATACAACAGAACTCTTAGGAGTTTTTCATTGATCTTGAAGTTTAAAGATGGCATTTTATTCCTCAATGCATTATATCGTTTTGCTTAATCAGTCTTTCTGATAATTTTGTTGATTTTCTTTCACAGAAACAATGGACGCCCATATGTATGCTCTTAGCGAGATTATCTCTTACGGTGACATCCGCCGACTTGGCCGTTCTCAAAATCGAGAGTTCACAAACGTGGAGTGTGCTGAAATCATGAGCCACTTCGACGCATACAACGGTCCGCTGCTTCCCCGACGTTCCTCTCTCCTTAAGCTTATCGTGGGAGCCATCTGGGAAGCGCTTCCCCTATTCTGTTCCGGTGTGCCGCTTAGGGCGTTGGATGCCGCCGAGGATAAGGTGCACTCGGTGTACCTGATGAACTTTATCTCGAAGAGACGGCGAGACAGTCTCGTCGATCTCTTGCACGAGGTCTTTCAACAGTCTGCCATCCTCGCTGCTTATCGGAGGGTGGAAGACATCAGGGGGGATCCTGACGCTTGTGCTCACGAAAGAAAGCACACCAGGATGGTCCGCGAGGCTTGGAAAGTCATAGATAGGGTTGCTTTCGAGTTCCTCAATCCATGTCCTGGGTTCGAGGTTTTACCTTTGTAAACATTTTAATAATGTTATTATCCATTTCACCATGATTGTAAGAACCCATTTTTATGATATGAATAGAAAATTTCCATTTCAGCTTGTCTTATCCCTTGTTATGAATGGATGACTGTGTCTCGAACGCTTGATCAAATGCAAATCGGATGTTTTTTTTCTGTCGCCTCCCTCTTTCCTTTATTATCAGTATACTGCTTTAGTAAACATGGTTGATAGGTGATAGAGCGAGCATCCTGTATTGGCTTCTTCAAAAAGCAGCGATGGCTTAGGTCGCAGGTTCAAATCTGCCGCCTAAGACTTTTCCACTCTATGAGCCGTAAGGGTCTCATAGAGACTTTTCTCCCTACGGATCAAGAGGATCTCGTAGGTGTATTTTCTCCTTAGGAATCGTGAGGATTCCTAAGCGCGTTCTCTTGAAAGTTGTATAGATCTCACAAGAGAATTTATTCCCTTACGAGTCGTGAGGACCCGCAAGTGATGGGTGAAGTTATCCTTATCTGCATTTCACGGAGTCAGGAGTTGCTCTGGATGCTTCCCACGGGTTCACTGCCGTTTTCGGCGAGGACCAGGCTCCGCTCTGGATGCTTCGCATGGGTTCACTGCCGTGCTCTGCGAGGACCAGGATCCGCTCTGGACGTTTTCCATGGGGTCAAGATTGACATAAGCCGCGTTCCACGTAGCCAGGAATTTTGCTCTAGATGCTTCCCACAGGTTCACTTTCGTATTCGGCGAGGACTAGGCTCCGCTCTGGACGCTTCGCACGGGTTCACTGCCGTGCTCTGCGAGGACCAGGATCCGCTCTGGACGTTTTCCACGGGGTCAGGATTGACATAAGCCGCTTTCCACGTAGCCAGGAATTTTCGCTCTGGATGTTTCACACGGGGTCAGGATTAACGTAAGCCGCGTTCCACGTAGCCAGGAATTTTTGCTCTAGATGCTTTCCACGGGTTCACTGCCGTGTTCGGCTAGGACTAGGTTCCGCTCTGGATGCTTCGCACGGGTTCACTACCGTGCTCTGCGAGGACCAGGATCCGCTCTAGACGTTTTCCACGGGGTCAGGATTGACATAAGCCGCTTTCCACGTAGCCAGGAATTTTTGCTCTAGATGCTTCCCACGGGTTCACTGCCGTGTTCGGCGAGGACTAGGTTCAGCTCTGGATGCTTCCCAAGGGCTCACTGCCGTGTTCGGCGAGGACTGGGTTCCGCTATGGATGCTTCGCACGGGTTCACTGCCGCGCTCTGCGAGGACCAGGATCCGCTCTGGACGTTTTCCATGGGGTCAGGATTGACATGAGCCGCTTTCCACGTAGCCAGGAATTTTTTTTGCTCTTGATGTTTCACACGGGGTCAGGATTGACATAAGCCGCGTTCCACGTAGCTAGGAATTTTTGCTCTAGATGCTTCCCACGGGCTCACTGCCGTGTTCGGCGAGGACTAGGTTCCGCTCTGGATGCTTCGCACAGGTTCACTGCCGCGCTCTGCGAGGACCAGGATCCACTCTGGACGTTTTCCACGGGGTCGGGATTGACATGAGCCGCTTTCCACGTACCAGGAATTTTTTTGCTCTAGATGTTTCACACGGGGTCAGGATTGACATAAGCCGCGTTCCACGTAGCCAGGAATTTTTGCTCTAGATGCTTCCCACGGGCTCACTGACGTGTTCGGCGAGGACTAGGTTCCGCTCTGGATGCTTCGCACGGGTACACTGCCGTACTCTGCGAGGACCAGGATCCGCTCTGGACGTTTTCCACGGGGTCAGGATTGACATGAGCCGCTTTCCACGTACCAGGAATTTTTTTGCTCTGGATGTTTCATACGGGGTCAGGATTGACATAAGCCGCGTTCCACGTAGCCAGGAATTTTTGCTCTAGATGCTTCCCACGGGCTCACTGCCGTGTTCGGCGAGGACTGGGTTCCGCTCTGGATGCTTCGCACGGGTTCACTGCCGTGCTCTGCGAGGACCAGGATCCGCTCTGGACGTTTTCCACAGGGTCAGGATTGACATGATCCGCTTTCCACGTACCAGGAATTTTTTTTGCTCTGGATGTTTCATACGGGGTCAGGATTGACATAAGCCGCGTTCCACGTAGCCAGGAATTTTTCCCCTAGATGATTCCCATGGGCTCACTGCCGTGTTCGGCGAAGACTAGGTTCCGCTCTGGATGCTTTGCACGGGTTCACTGCCGTGCTCTGCGAGGACCAGGATCCGCTCTGGACGTTTTCCACGGGGTCAGGATTGACATGAGCCGCTTTCCACGTACCAGGAATTTTTTACTCTGGATGTTTCACACGGGGTCAGGATTGACATAAGCCGCGTTCCACGTAGCCAGGAATTTTTGCTCTAGATGCTTCTCACGGGTTCACTGCCGCGTTCGGCGAGGACTAGGTTTCGCTCTGGATGCTTCGCACGGGTTCACTGCCGTGCTCTGCGAGGACCAGGATCCACTCTGGACGTTTTCCACGGGGTCAGGATTGACATGAGCCGCTTTCCACGTACCAGGAAATTTTTGCTCTGGATGTTTCACACGGGGTCAGGATTGACATAAGCCGCGTTCCACGTAGCCAGGAATTTTTGCTCTAGATGCTTCCCACGGGTTCACTGCCGCGTTTGCGAAGACTAGGTTCCGCTCTGGATGCTTCGCACGGGTTCACTGCCGTGCTCTGCGAGGACCAGGATCCTCTCTGGACGTTTTCCACGGGGTCAGGATTGACATGAGCCGCTTTCCACGTACCAGGAATTTTTTTGCTCTGGATGTTTCACACGGGGTCAGGATTGACATAAGCCGCGTTCCACGTAGCCAGGAATTTTTGCTCTAGATGCTTCCTACGGGCTCACTGCCGTGTTCGGCGAGGACTAGGTTCCGCTCTGGATGCTTCGCACGGGTTCACTGCCGTACTCTGCGAGGACCAGGATCCGCTCTGGACGTTTTCCACGGGATCAAAATTGACATG
Source organism: Agapanthus africanus (assembly GCA_030015575.1). Classification (NCBI taxonomy): domain Eukaryota; kingdom Viridiplantae; phylum Streptophyta; class Magnoliopsida; order Asparagales; family Amaryllidaceae; genus Agapanthus; species Agapanthus africanus. The sequence goes on from JASDDO010000012.1 coordinate 481,160,258, forward strand.
AGCCGCTTTCCACGTACCAGGAATTTTTTTGCTCTGGATGTTTCACACGGGGTCAGGATTGACATAAGCCGCGTTCCACGTAGCCAGGAATTTTTGCTCTAGATGCTTCCCACGGGTTCACTGCCGCGTTCGGCGAAGACTAGGTTCCGCTCTGGATGCTTCGCATGGGTTCACTGCCGTTCTCTGCGAGGACCAGGATCCGCTCTGGACGTTTTCCACGGGGTCAGGATTGACATGAGCCGCTTTCCACGTACCAGGAATTTTTTTGCTCTGGATGTTTCATACGGGGTCAGGATTGACATAAGCCGCGTTCCACGTAGCCAGGAATTTTTGCTCTAGATGCTTCCCACGGGCTCACTGCCGTGTTCGGCGAGGACTGGGTTCCGCTCTGGATGCTTCGCACGGGTTCACTGCCGTGCTCTGCGAGGACCAGGATCCGCTCTGGACGTTTTCCACAGGGTCAGGATTGACATGATCCGCTTTCCACGTACCAGGAATTTTTTTTGCTCTGGATGTTTCATACGGGGTCAGGATTGACATAAGCCGCGTTCCACGTAGCCAGGAATTTTTCCCCTAGATGATTCCCATGGGCTCACTGCCGTGTTCGGCGAAGACTAGGTTCCGCTCTGGATGCTTTGCACGGGTTCACTGCCGTGCTCTGCGAGGACCAGGATCCGCTCTGGACGTTTTCCACGGGGTCAGGATTGACATGAGCCGCTTTCCACGTACCAGGAATTTTTTACTCTGGATGTTTCACACGGGGTCAGGATTGACATAAGCCGCGTTCCACGTAGCCAGGAATTTTTGCTCTAGATGCTTCTCACGGGTTCACTGCCGCGTTCGGCGAGGACTAGGTTTCGCTCTGGATGCTTCGCACGGGTTCACTGCCGTGCTCTGCGAGGACCAGGATCCACTCTGGACGTTTTCCACGGGGTCAGGATTGACATGAGCCGCTTTCCACGTACCAGGAAATTTTTGCTCTGGATGTTTCACACGGGGTCAGGATTGACATAAGCCGCGTTCCACGTAGCCAGGAATTTTTGCTCTAGATGCTTCCCACGGGTTCACTGCCGCGTTTGCGAAGACTAGGTTCCGCTCTGGATGCTTCGCACGGGTTCACTGCCGTGCTCTGCGAGGACCAGGATCCTCTCTGGACGTTTTCCACGGGGTCAGGATTGACATGAGCCGCTTTCCACGTACCAGGAATTTTTTTGCTCTGGATGTTTCACACGGGGTCAGGATTGACAAAAGCCGCGTTCCACGTAGCCAGGAATTTTTGCTCTAGATGCTTCCTACGGGCTCACTGCCGTGTTCGGCGAGGACTAGGTTCCGCTCTGGATGCTTCGCACGGGTTCACTGCCGTACTCTGCGAGGACCAGGATCCGCTCTGGACGTTTTCCACGGGGTCAAAATTGACATGAGCCGCTTTCCACGTACCAGGAATTTTTTTGCTCTGGATGTTTCACACGGGGTCAGGATTGACATAAGCCGCGTTCCACGTAGCCAGGAATTTTTGCTCTAGATGCTTCCCATGAGCTCACTGCCCTGTTCGGCGAGGACTAGGTTCCGCTCTAGATGCTTCGCACGGGTTCACTGCCGTGCTCTGCGAGGACCAGGATCCGCTCTGGACGTTTTCCACAGGGTCAGGATTGATATGAGCCGCTTTCCACGTACCAGGAATTTTTTTGCTCTGGATGTTTCATACGGGGTCAGGATTGACATAAGCCGCGTTCCACGTAGCCAGGAATTTTTGCTCTAGATGATTCCCACGGGCTCACTGCCGTGTTCGGGGAAGACTAGGTTCCGCTCTGGATGCTTTGCACGGGTTCACTGCCGTGCTCTGCGAGTACCAGGATCCGCTCTGGACGTTTTCCACGGGGTCAGGATTGACATGATCCGCTTTCCACGTACCAGGAATTTTTTGCTCTGGATGTTTCACACGGGGTCAGGATTGACATAAGCCGCGTTCCACGTAGCCTGGAATTTTTGCTCTAGATTCTTCCCACGGGTTCACTGCCGCGTTCGGCGAGGACTAGGTTCCGCTCTGGATGCTTCGCACGGGTTCACTGCCGTGCTCTGCGAGGACCAGGATCCGCTCTGGACGTTTTCCACGGGGTCAGGATTGACATGAGCCGCTTTCCACGTACCAGGAATTTTTTGCTCTGGATGTTTCACACGGGGTCAGGATTGACGTAAGCCGCGTTCCACGTAGCCAGGAATTTTTGCTCTAGATGCTTCCCACGGGTTCACTGCCGCGTTCGGCGAAGACTAGGTTCCGCTCTGGATGCTTCGCATGGGTTCACTGCCGTTCTCTGCGAGGACCAGGATCCGCTCTGGACGTTTTCCACGGGGTCAGGATTGACATGAGCCGCTTTCCACGTACCAGGAATTTTTTTGCTCTGAATGTTTCACACGGGGTCAGGATTGGCATAAGCCGCGTTCCACGTAGCCAGGAATTTTTGCTCTAGATGCTTCCCACGGGCTCACTGCCGTATTCGGCGAGGACTAGGTTCCTCTCTGGATGCTTCGTACGGGTTCACTGCTGTGCTCTGTGAGGACCAGGATCCGCTCTGGACGTTTTCCACGGGATCAGGATTGACATGAGCCGCTTTCCGCTTACCAGGAATTTTTTTTTGCTCTGGATGTTTCACACGGGGTCAGGATTGACATAAGCCGCGTTCCACGTAGCCAGGAATTTTTGCTCTAGATGCTTCCCACGGGCTCACTGCCGTGTTCGGCGAGGACTAGGTTCCGCTCTGGATGCTTCGCACGGGTTCACTGCCGTGCTCTGCGAGGACCAGGATCCGCTCTGGACGTTTTCCATGGGGTCAGGATTGACATAAGCCGCTTTACACGTAGCCAGGAATTTTTGATTGTATCCGTATTTCATGGAATGAGGGTTTGACTCTTGGTGATATGTATATCGCCGAGCCATGGAACTGGGAGTTGCCGCTGTTCCGCTTCGCTTGAAGTTGTGTCCGTTGTTACGAGATGAGTGTTGAGATGACCTCTAGGTCATTTGCGACCCGTCGAGATTTGGCTTCTTCTTGTGATGAAACCTGGGAGAGGAGTATGATCCCTTCTTTGTTTACGCCCTTGGATTGTATACAGGGCTTGATGTAACATCACCTGTAGGGCATAAATTTCATTTTTATTTTATTTCTTTTTCCGCGATGCTCTATCATTTCAGCTTTTATATTGCGAAGGTCGCGATTGCCCCATCATTTCGGCTATTTTTCGCGGTGCCCAATCATTTCGGCTAGTTATTTATTTTTTTTTACTCGCTACTTTTTATTGTGAGTTGCCCAATCATTTCGGCTATATTTTTTTATGCATACATTTCTACTTGCTCCTTTTTATTGCATGTTACCCCATCATTTCGGCTATTTCGTATGCATGTCGGCTTGCTGGCTTTTCTCCGCAAGCTTTGGATTAGACACCGATTTTGGCATCAGCACCGCTACGACTAGGATATTGCCAGGAGCGAATCATCATTCGCCTCTGTTGATGTCGAAAAAAGGTGACTTAGCGAACAGGGTTAGGGTCCTGTCGACTAAGGCTTTTAACTTCATAAGCCGTAAGGGTCTCACAAAGGTATTTCTCCCTACAAGTCGTGAGGATCTTGTAGATGTGTTTTCTCCCTAGGAATCGTGAGGATTCCTAAGTGTATGTTCCTCTGTAAGTCGTAAGGATGCTACAAGAGGATTTTCTCCTTGTAAGTCGAGAGGACTTACAAGGGTTGTTCATCATGCGTACATATCCCCAGTCACGGATGGGACTTGGTTAGGGAAATGTTTATTCGTGCCCGTGGATTGTATACAAGAGCCAGTACTGGACCACTTGTAGGGCAATATCGAAGGTTGTGGGGGTTACTTAAGCACAGGTTTAGGTCTCTGTGACTTAAGACTTTCAAATCTTATGAGCCGTGAGGGTCTCATAAGAGAGTTCTCCTTACGAGCCGTGAGGATCTCGCAAGTGTATTTTCTCCTCAGGAATCGTGGGGATCCCTAAGTGTGTTGCTTCCCTGTGAGTCGTAAGGATCTCACGCGGGTGGTTTCTCCTTACAAGGTCGAGAGGACCTTGTAAGTGTCTTTTAACGAGGTTGCGTCCTTTCGGGTTTTCACAAACACTCGCCGGTAGTCCTGTTGTTTTTACTCACGGAGCCCTTTCGGGTTTTCATCCGTGCCCATTTTTTTTTTACAATGAGGTCGCGCCCTTTCGGGTTTCCACAAACACTCGTCGGTAGTCCTGCTGTTTTTTCTCACGGAGCCCTTTCGGGTTTTCATCCGTGCCCATTTTGCTTATGGACGTACCATTTTTTTTATTGCGTCAGCCTGAGGATGCTGCGGTAGTAGTTTTAAGGACGTTTCGGTCCGCTTGCAAGTTTTAGGACATTGCGGTCCATCATTAGTTTAAGGACGTTTCGGTCCGCCGTTAGTTTAAGGACGTTTCGGTCCGTCGTCACCGTATTTGAGGCGAACATCTAGTTTATTGAATTTTCGGTCCCTGGGGCCTTCCCTATTAATGAGCATGATGCCCCCGGCGTCTCCATCTTTCCTGATGCGTGCGGTTGTGGCGGGCTTACCTTCCAGTTTTCGGAGATGACGAACTTGCCTTGTTGGTATTGATCTTCAACCCAGTTTTTGAAGACGTAGCAATCCTCAATCAGGTGACCCAGTACTCGGTGATAGGGACAGTAGTTGGGCTCATTGACGTCCTTTGGTTGCGACGGACGTTTTGGTTCCGGCAGATTTATGAGTCGGTTGCGCAACGCCAGCTCGATCAGTCCCCTTGTTTTATCTTGCGGAAACGAGTAAGGACGTTTCAACTTTTCTTGGAGGGGTTGCTGCTTGTTGTTTCGGCAAACAACCGGTCTAGGGCCACTCGATTGCTGTTGAGCATTGGCTACGAGGGCTGTTTTTCCCTTCCCTTTATCCTTTTTACTCGATCCTTTGTTTGCGGGGCCGAGATTTTTTTCGAGTAGCATGCGATTGCATGGCTGAACGTCCTCACAACTTCTCAATTCTTTCATCTTCGAAATGGATTCCTTGAGGAGAGGGTTGAGGGCGGCCTCTTCGTCAGAGTCGCTTCCAAAGGTGATAATTTGCGATCCTTTGGAGTCGGCTATATGACAGTCGTCGTCGGCTCTTTTGCGCTCATCTATCGCACTTTTCGACGTCTACGAGCTTCACATTTTGTCCTGTCGAAGTGTTGCTTTTGAGCGACATACCCTTGCCACCAACAGTTAAAGGATTCGCAGTCTTCAGTAGGATGTATGATCTTCTGATGATATAAGCAGAAGTTAGGATGCATCTCTACTCCACCGAAAGTATTTTCTTCAGAGGGCGGTAGTTTTATTCCCGCTGATAGGGCTTTGGCGAACCTTTTCTTCGTCTTGAATTTGTTTTTATCTGCAGTGGATGGCTTTTGATTTGACGGGAGTGTCTTGGCTCTTTCCAGTATGGCCATCTCACGCTCTTGATTGGCTTTTGCTTTCAGACGAATTTCATTTAAGAAGATATTGATCAACTCGTCTGACGGCCGTAGAGTTTCCGGCTCAGGGTTCGCCCTTGGTTTCTCGGCACGAGGAGCCTTTTCATCATCCGCCAGTGAATGAGAGATCACATGACAAGTCACTACGTAGTCTTCGGATTCGTCTGATGAGTTTTCCCCATCGTTTTCATCCTTGACAAAAGAACAAGCTGCCCCCATCGTGTCCGTCTTCTTTGGAGTGTGCGGCTGGGGTGGATTTACCTTCCACTTTTTAGATAGGGCAAACTTGCCTTGTAGGTATTGATCTTCAATCCATCCCTTGAAGACGAAGCAATCCTCAATCGGATGGCTTGCCGTTTGATGATAAGGGCAATAATTGGGGTTATTCGCCTCGTTGGGTTGTGGCGGTTGCCTTGGATTCGGCAAGTTGATAAGCCTGTTGCGCACAGCCAGCTCGAACAGCTTCTTCGTCTTATCCCGCGGGAATGAGTAGGGGCGCCTCATTTTCTCAATATAGAACCGCCGTCTCTCTCCCGATTGATCTGCTAGCTTTGGGGTACTAGGTTGTTGATGAGCATTCGCAACGAAGGTTGTCTTCCCTTTACCCTTGTCGTTCCGCGGTTCTGGCTTTGGGGGAGAAGGTCTGTGACCCATTTGATCCAGTTTGTCGATCAATGCCTGGAATATGTTCGGCTTAAAGAACATCATGAACTGTGAGATAATGGCATGAGGGTCTAGGGTACCCACGAACATGCCAACCGCAGGCGCTTCTTCAATGCGTTGTTATCATTTCGACCACAAGTTTCGCCAGCGTATAGCGTACTGGACCCACGTCTCGTCCGGCCTTACCCTGGCATTAATCAGCGCTGTTACTGGGGCCCGTTCGCTGGCGCTCGCGAATCGCTGAGTGAATAGCAACTCCATTTCAGCGAACGTCTTGACAGAATCGTTCGGGAGTTCGGAATACCATTCGAACGCTGTTTCTGACAAGCTGCCGATGAATTGGCGAAGCATCAATTTGTCATTGCCTCCCGTATTGCCGCATAAGGCCCTGAATTGAGCGACATGCTGATGCGGATTCCCTGTCCCTTTATATATGTGGAACTTAGGTATTGTATAGCCCGGCGGGTACTGTATCTGATCATACCAGCCCGGATATGGTCGTCCTGTTTGGACGATCTGACCGGCTGCCTCAGTCGCATGATGAACCCGTATCTGTTGGGCTATATATTCGTCCAGGTCAGCTTTGGAGATTGCTTCCTCCTTGGCTGTTGACAAAGACAGTAGAGGATTTGACGTTTCTCCCCTGTCGTCTTCAAGGACGACCGGAGGATCTTCAGCAGGAGGGTTCTGCTGAATCATCATCCCTACCATATCTTAGAATAGAAGCGCCATTTGTTTTATATTAGCCGCTTGCTCTAAGGCTTCTTTGTCCTTCTTTTCGAGAACTCTGCGTAGGTAATCAGTGTCACGCCCCGCTTCCCAGAGTACGCAAGATTGGGCGCGTGACATAGCCAACCATGCTACCTGTGGGTAGGAAGTATCCATCCACAGTCACATTACGGTTGTGGAGATATCGAGAACAAGATAAATAAACTAATCTAGCACATGTCCAAATTCATAATAACGAGAGTCAATAAACAATAAGTGCGGAAGCAAATGATCCAATATAATAATAGAAAGGTACGTCCCATAATTCGGGATCGCACCTGGAAATAAAATGCAATAAACAAACTAACCACTATAGAACTCAAATCAGCCTGATGGCTGAAGTACTCCTGCACGGTCGGCGACAGTGGCAAAGAATCTGGGCCATGCAAAACCCAGACGTCAGCGCGTCACGTCAACCAAATAATAAAAACATGGCAATAAGAAAATGCAGGTATGAATCATGAAATAAGCAATATTATGAAACAATAGTGCAGGGTAATGTGCAATGGGTAACTAAACTGTTCTATCAGGTTTCTACTCTATAGTCTTTGAAATCAATTGATGAATCGTCGATGTAACTCAACAGTATCCCGTGCATGCCCGGGACCACGGTCAAGGCCTTCGGGGCTGAATCCGAGACGTGCCGCTAAGCAGTAATAGGTAGTAGGATGGGCGAGTGATGTCAGCATCAACACTCCGGGGCTGGCCAAGCCCGTAAGACTGATCAGAACAAGTATCGAACTATTGAGTTACAAGTCGGTTTCACCTTTGATTTCCCCATACCCCCAAGCTATGTATGTCAGGTCAGGTATTCAGTAGTCAAGGACTAATGCCAACAGAAAATCAGGTAAGAGTAGGTCTGTCTGGATAGACAGCAGGGATGGTCAGGTTTGTCGGCATAAGCATGAAATCATGAAACAAGTCATGTCAGGGTACGACAGGGTGAGTCGGTACGTATGTATATATCATGTGTAGCAGGGTCAGGCCAATATGTAGTGCAATCGAGTATGTGCTCACAACAGGTATACAATCAAATAATGAACAGCAGCAGGAAACAGTAAATAACCATATTAATCCATGTAAACCCAGTGATGCTTTGTATTTTCTTATTAACAGGTTCAAGCACCCTTGGGTGCATTAATCACAGGGTACAACAATATTAATAACACGAAGCAATGAAGCTATTAAAACTACAGCATAGGTAATAGTCACATGGATGATCTAGCAAGTTAAGCAAGGACGTTCTAATTGGTTTAATTAGTTAAAGTATGGATTGATAGCAGACCAATTAATTTCAAGAAGCTACTATAATGATTCAATGCGAGATTAAGTCTCAAGTTCGAAAACATATGGGTACAGCGGAGCCTGATACGGTTAATGGGAGCTCTACTATTATCACTTCTATGTGGGGATTCAACAGGAAATGTCACGCCCCGCTTCCCAAAATACGGAATACGAGGGGTAGACAAGGCCAGCCATGCTCCTACGGTCAAGGAAATGTCCTGCCGTAGTCACACTTCGGCTTCTAGTTTATCATGGTAAACAGTAAATGATGCGCAGGTAATGGGAAAATGCAGTAACTGAAAGGAACAATGTAAAGGCTGACCTGAAGTGGAACAAATGAAAGTAACTCGGGAAGGCGAGTCAAGAAGTCTGTGAAGCACGTCTAGTTCTGATCCAGGCTAAATCTTCTCCTCACACTGAGCATGCATACTCAGGTCGTCAGAGCGACACAATAGCAATATAATGTATATAATCAAGTAACAGTTCTAACAGTAGTAATAGATGTGAATAACGGTAAAACAGCATGAATATGAATGAGCAGAGATCAATGCAGCGGAAAAGTAAAGCAGTATAACAATATGTCACGAATGCCAACACGGTATAGAAGGAATGTAAATGACAGTAATCCTATCAGTCTCTAAGTCTCACTACACAGGTCAATAAGCCTATCGTCAGTCCAAGTGTGAGAGTCAACCACTCGCGAGTGTCCTCCACCCAAGGGTAGAACCCAAGGGCAAGGGACCACGGGCCCAACATGTAACGAGTGTATCACGGTGATATAGCACATACCCTGTAAATCTCCATATATCTCCCTAAATATATAAGCCGGCATGGGACTCCCGAGATTCTGTTGAATTCACACTTGAACTACCCCACACCCCGTGGTCTACATCAAACGCTATCCATAACCCTAAATACTAATCGATCCGTGACAAGTCTGCGCGAGAACTGGAAGCAGGACCTCCATCAAGCACGTCCCGACTAATACCTAAGATAAATGGCAGTGTCGGATGCCTTATCTGTGACATCCGTGCAAGCGCTTCCATAAGTGTCCCATACCACTTATAGTCACACGTACACGCATCCCACAGACGTCGACAATGCAATAGAATAAAAGGGACACTGATTGTGCACAAGTACGTATCACTTTCACTTAATCACGAATGCACGAACACTGACGTACTTGCCACAATCATCACTAAAATCTAACACTGGGTAAATGCACGATGTCACTAGGTTATCACTACAATGACATAGATATGATATGATGCATGAACAGTATATAAGCACAATTAAGGGATCATGAAAACAACAGTCTATCACTTGCACGATTTATCATGAAACATATGTATATAATTTAGCGAAATGATAAACAGATAGTATTTAATATGTTCAGTTATCTATCCTTAGAATTTTGTTTCAGGTCAAACGGGTTCCAGAATCAAAAGTTATAACCATTTCATTTTAAGCGCGTGCGGCTGGGAATCCAATTTCAGAATCAGAAGTCCATTTCGCAACGCATTTTAACCCTTGTTGGGATCAGATTTTAGCGACGCTACAGTTGAATGAATTCTAGGGTTTTCAGTAAAGTTTTCAACGCAACAAACGGATCTTCAATCGCGTCTGTACGTTAGGAATTACAATCTGTTTAATATTAACATGTCAATTCTGATTCTGCTGGGACTGTTATGTGTCCCGATCTTCTAAATTACAGATTAAATATCAAACGGTAACGAAACAGAATGAAATCAATTATGTTGTCTAGCTAACAGATTTATCTATAATAAACATCGGAGTTTTCCCGGAGTCGTTTTGCGTGCACTGGAAGCTTAGGGGTGCTCTCTGGTTCGCCTGAGAGGTGTTGGGGTTGCCGACGGCCGACGGCGTCACTCCGGCAGCGTGCGTAGTGTAGTTTACGGTGAGGGGTAAAAATATCGAAATTGGGTTTGGTGTGATTTTGGAGAGAGGGAGCAATGGAGGTGTCCAGGTGTGTTGACGCTGATGACGAGGAGGTCGTAGGGTGGTCGGCAATGTGATGGGGGTTCACCGGTGAGGGTGATGATCGGTGGAGGGAGAGTTGGTAAGAGAATGCAGAGAGAAAGAGAGAGAGAGTGACAGAGTGAGGGAGAGAGAGATGAGAGAGAGAGGCCGAGTGAGATCAGTGAGAGAGATAGAGATTGTGAGTGAGGTCGGAGTTTTCCTCGGGAGAGAGAGGGGAGGTTTGAGTCGGGGAGAAGGTGATGGGTGCGGAGTGGAGGAAGGCGAGGGAGCTCGGGTAGTTTGCAGTCGTCGACGTCGTCGGCGGCGGCGAGACGAGGGCTCGAGGCAGGGACACGACAGTGGGTGCTCGGGTCGGGGGTGTAGCGAGGAGGGAAGGGAAAACAAGAACGAGGGAGAGAGAAAAGTGGGTTCGAGGGTATGGAGGAGAAGAAGAAGCGAACGTTTGGGGAGCGGGTCGTGGGCGCGAGGAGTGGGGCACGGCTCGACGTGGGGTAATGGCTCGCGACGAGGGCGTGAGCGTCGGCGGAGGCGACGGAGTAGTGTCGAGCGCGCGCGGGGATGAGGGATGTAGCCGTTGGAGTTTTGAAGGGGATGAATGAATAGGAGCGGGTCGGGTCGGTTAGGCGCGCGGGTGCGGGTGCTGAAGGCTGGGAGTGTGGGGGAAATGGGCTGGGCCGACAAATAATAAGGGGGAAATTCAATTAACCGGCAAAGCAATTAAAAGAAATGATGAGTGGGCTCGGGAGAATGGCCAGAGAAAATTTGCAATAAAGAATTGAAGATGAGGAGGGCCGGGCCGAAGAAATACTAGGGAAATTCATTTAAAAGAATGGGCTGATCAATTAAAATGGTAAAAGGATTTTATTTGTTTGGAAAGGCCGGGCTTGAGGGAAAAATAATGAAACCAAAGATTAAATATTGAGGGGGCCGGGCTGGAAAAGCTGGGCCGGATAAATATTTTAAGGAATTCATAAAAACAAAAGTGGGCTAAGGATTTAACAGTGAAGGGAAAAATGGTGCTAGGCTGTAGGGTTTGACTTTCAAATAAAAGAAGTAGGGGAGTTGGGCTGGGTTTAAATCTGAATGATTAAAAGAATTGATAATGGAGAGGGCCCAAGGCTTAAGCTGTACGCCAAGGAGTTTAATTAATTAATTTAACAAAATAGAGAAAGAATGAGCTGAGAGCTGCGGAAAGAAGAAAATGGTAGAAAAGAAATGAGGGCGAGGTCTAAGGAATTTGTTAGGGAAAGAAATGGGATTTTAATATAATAATAAATTCATAAATAAAATAAATAATTCACAATTAGGAATAAAGAGGATTCTAAAGTAATAAAACATGGACCTTGGTATAAAAGGGGCCGGGTGTTACATCATATCACCCTTACAAAAATTTCGTCCTCGAAATTTAAAGTAAAAGATAATTTATATAAACATATGCGAAAGCTATTATATTGCAAACTAACACATAAAGGTCTATTTAAAAAATCCGTGGACGAAGAAATTTGAAAGCATAAACATGTAAGAACAGCATACAGAAGATAATCCTAAATAGGTATAAGGTAGGAATAACTATAAGAGCAACCTACAGGTACACGAGAACATAGATAACAATAGCGAACGGAAATAAGCAATGCATGATTCAATAAAATCGAAACCCGAATGTGCGTGCATCTAAGTATAACAAAAATAGCAAACAGAGATAATAAATATAAGGCTCAACCACACATAATAGTAAGCATAGGCACGACACTTGAAATGAGGTAACGAGAATAAGGTAGTGAAAAGTAGTCGGTAGGTTAAACCATTTTAGGAAAACGTATCGGTTAGGTAGTTTTAAAAAAATATCTTAGGAAACTCACATAATGAAAATGAGTAATATGGAACAAAATATGCGCGGTGTATGGTTGCGCTACTGAAAACGAGATTAATAATAGTGTACTTAAAATATATGAAATAGAGCAATCAATAACACACTCTCTTTGATAAATTTAAAGTACTGAAAACTAAATTTTGAATAACAGTGTCCCTAAATATAATTAGGGTAATAAGAAAAACACAAATAGGTATAGGGCTAGATAGGATAATGATTATAAGGAAACGTGGCTCAAACAGAAGGTTGAAGTGTGTCGGCTTTAGGCTGAAGATCAAGGAGACTGGGATAGGGTCAGCACAGAAAATAAGGATGAGCAATAAAGGAATACCAGGAAGAAAATATGGGGAAAAACAAAAGTCGGTACACCACATGTATCAAAATTTGAAGGGTTAGTGAACTCGGAAAATTCCCTAAAATTTTCTCCTCCCAGAAGAATCTCAACGGGGCACAGACGAGGGCTGAAGGGTGGCTCAATCCAAGGATCAGGGTGCGGTACTCTCTAATTGAAACGAGGGTGAAAAACTTTCCAATGAGCAGGGGTGGACAGTCAGGGATCTCAGCAGAAAGATAAATGGATAGGGGCAATAATAAGTATCAAACGAACCAATAACCAAAAGGTTTACGAATCTAGAAGGTTTACTTTATTTAAGAAATTTGAAACAAGACATTCTCAAGGACGATAAGTGGCCCTAAACTATACACATTTCATTTGGCCAGAAAGACAACATCAAAAGAAATCCCATCAGTCGCGGTTGTGGAGATTCAGCAGGTTGCGGTAGGTTCGCACGCTCAGGTAGGGGCGTCCATTTATATAGCGTCTCGCGGGGACTGCCAAAGGGAGTTCTTCCACGGCAGGGTCTTGATCCTCTGGTCCTTCATCCTCGGATAAAGCTTCTTCATCGAGATCTGATTCCATGTGATTCTCTTCTCCTGGATTTTTTTTTTTTTTTCCGCGAGATTTTCCTCAACTGGATTTTCTTCTATCGGGTCTTCATCGGGATCTTCCTCTATTGGGTCTTCCTCTATAGGGTTTTCTCCAGGATCTCCTTCTTTCTCGTCGGAATCGGCTATCACGTTAAACTCTGGGGCTGCTACTCCTTCGTTCTCTGAAACGTGGTTTCCGAAGTTGACTTTGGGACCGTTGATCTCATCGTCAGAACTCGTCGTCGTGTGGTCTAAGGATACGCATGTCTGTGCATCCTTATCTAGATGCGGCGCTGCTCCAGGGTGGGCCATGGTATGGAAAGAAAGGCATGATTAAACAACGGGATACATCAAGAAGAATAGTCAAGTGTATGAAGTATAGAAAGATGTGTGGTTGCAGGAATTTTAAAAGAGTCAAGATTAGAACGTTGTGCTAATGAATAACATGAACAAGGGAAATGCCAAGAGGAAGTTGCATATATTACGATTCAACTAAAAGTTCGATGGATACAAAGGTTCAAGCGAAAGGAAGGTTTACAAGAGGATGACAACATAATACTGAAATTGGAAAACATAAAAATTCTTCTTCGATTGCCAGAACGCTGCATCATCGTCATGCGAGTTGAAACCTGTGTTGGGTCCGCTTTATTCTCGAAATTCGAACTACGCAGTAATCCTCACTTGGCATCAGTGGAGAGTGTGGATGAATATCCTCCTTTTAGCTCCTTCCTTTCTGGGCAACCGTTGATAAGATGTTTGTCGGAACTGCATATCAGACATTTCCCCTGGGCACGGCGACAATCCTTCTGAAGATGTCCTGGCCTCTTACAATATCCACAGCAAGGGATCTTCTGATGCTTCTGTTGGCGCTTCATCTTCCTCTCCTTCCCTCGTCCAATAGGGATTCCTTTATGATAGGAGACTCCCGCTGGGGTCTGACTCACCTGTCTTCTCAGTCCTTCAGCTAATAAGTCGTTTGTTCGCTCCTGAGCTTCCTTTAAACCTTGCAGTACACTAAGGATCTCAACAGTCTGATCCAGGGGAGCGGATAAAGATGAAGGGTCATTGGAAGACATGATCCTGAAACAACAATTTCGAGATTGATATGAGTCACACGCTAAATGAATCAAAATATGATATGGATAGGACAAGGATTCAAGAATGTCAGAGATGATGACTTTTATTACCAGTGGGGAATCGACTGTATCACTTTAAGTTACTTGAATAGAGTACGGTAGTGCAATTGCCACCACGTACCCTTGTCAAGTCACCCAAAACCATAGTGAATGGATAACTGAACGCACGATTGTGAATATGGATTAAGAATGACAGTTTACAACCTAGACTGAAGGATGTCTTAGATTGCCAAACTATACACGGAAAACTGCAATCCCAATCGATGCAAAACCTGGGCTCTGATACCAACTAAACCATGTCACGCCCCGCTTCCCAAAATACGGAATACGAGGGGTAGACAAGGCCAGCCATGCTCCTACGGTCAAGGAAATGTCCTGCCGTAGTCACACTTCGGCTTCTAGTTTATCATGGTAAACAGTAAATGATGCGCAGGTAATGGGAAAATGCAGTAACTGAAAGGAACAATGTAAAGGCTGACCTGAAGTGGAACAAATGAAAGTAACTCGGGAAGGCGAGTCAAGAAGTCTGTGAAGCACGTCTAGTTCTGATCCAGGCTAAATCTTCTCCTCACACTGAGCATGCATACTCAGGTCGTCAGAGCGACACAATAGCAATATAATGTATATAATCAAGTAACAGTTCTAACAGTAGTAATAGATGTGAATAACGGTAAAACAGCATGAATATGAATGAGCAGAGATCAATGCAGCGGAAAAGTAAAGCAGTATAACAATATGTCACGAATGCCAACACGGTATAGAAGGAATGTAAATGACAGTAATCCTATCAGTCTCTAAGTCTCACTACACAGGTCAATAAGCCTATCGTCAGTCCAAGTGTGAGAGTCAACCACTCGCGAGTGTCCTCCACCCAAGGGTAGAACCCAAGGGCAAGGGACCACGGGCCCAACATGTAACGAGTGTATCACGGTGATATAGCACATACCCTGTAAATCTCCATATATCTCCCTAAATATATAAGCCGGCATGGGACTCCCGAGATTCTGTTGAATTCACACTTGAACTACCCCACACCCCGTGGTCTACATCAAACGCTATCCATAACCCTAAATACTAATCGATCCGTGACAAGTCTGCGCGAGAACTGGAGGCAGGACCTCCATCAAGCACGTCCCGACTAATACCTAAGATAAATGGCAGTGTCGGATGCCTTATCTGTGACATCCGTGCAAGCGCTTCCATAAGTGTCCCATACCACTTATAGTCACACGTACACGCATCCCACAGACGTCGACAATGCAATAGAATAAAAGGGACACTGATTGTGCACAAGTACGTATCACTTTCACTTAATCACGAATGCACGAACACTGACGTACTTGCCACAATCATCACTAAAATCTAACACTGGGTAAATGCACGATGTCACTAGGTTATCACTACAATGACATAGATATGATATGATGCATGAACAGTATATAAGCACAATTAAGGGATCATGAAAACAACAGTCTATCACTTGCACGATTTATCATGAAACATATGTATATAATTTAGCGAAATGATAAACAGATAGTATTTAATATGTTCAGTTATCTATCCTTAGAATTTTGTTTCAGGTCAAACGGGTTCCAGAATCAAAAGTTATAACCATTTCATTTTAAGCGCGTGCGGCTGGGAATCCAATTTCAGAATCAGAAGTCCATTTCGCAACGCATTTTAACCCTTGTTGGGATCAGATTTTAGCGACGCTACAGTTGAATGAATTCTAGGGTTTTCAGTAAAGTTTTCAACGCAACAAACGGATCTTCAATCGCGTCTGTACGTTAGGAATTACAATCTGTTTAATATTAACATGTCAATTCTGATTCTGCTGGGACTGTTATGTGTCCCGATCTTCTAAATTACAGATTAAATATCAAACGGTAACGAAACAGAATGAAATCAATTATGTTGTCTAGCTAACAGATTTATCTATAATAAACATCGGAGTTTTCCCGGAGTCGTTTTGCGTGCACTGGAAGCTTAGGGGTGCTCTCTGGTTCGCCTGAGAGGTGTTGGGGTTGCCGACGGCCGACGGCGTCACTCCGGCAGCGTGCGTAGTGTAGTTTACGGTGAGGGGTAAAAATATCGAAATTGGGTTTGGTGTGATTTTGGAGAGAGGGAGCAATGGAGGTGTCCAGGTGTGTTGACGCTGATGACGAGGAGGTCGTAGGGTGGTCGGCAATGTGATGGGGGTTCACCGGTGAGGGTGATGATCGGTGGAGGGAGAGTTGGTAAGAGAATGCAGAGAGAGAGAGAGAGAGAGTGACAGAGTGAGGGAGAGAGAGATGAGAGAGAGAGGCCGAGTGAGATCAGTGAGAGAGATAGAGATTGTGAGTGAGGTCGGAGTTTTCCTCGGGAGAGAGAGGGGAGGTTTGAGTCGGGGAGAAGGTGATGGGTGCGGAGTGGAGGAAGGCGAGGGAGCTCGGGTAGTTTGCAGTCGTCGACGTCGTCGGCGGCGGCGAGACGAGGGCTCGAGGCAGGGACACGACAGTGGGTGCTCGGGTCGGGGGTGTAGCGAGGAGGGAAGGGAAAACAAGAACGAGGGAGAGAGAAAAGTGGGTTCGAGGGTATGGAGGAGAAGAAGAAGCGAACGTTTGGGGAGCGGGTCGTGGGCGCGAGGAGTGGGGCACGGCTCGACGTGGGGTAACGGCTCGCGACGAGGGCGTGAGCGTCGGCGGAGGCGACGGAGTAGTGTCGAGCGCGCGCGGGGATGAGGGATGTAGCCGTTGGAGTTTTGAAGGGGATGAATGAATAGGAGCGGGTCGGGTCGGTTAGGCGCGCGGGTGCGGGTGCTGAAGGCTGGGAGTGTGGGGGAAATGGGCTGGGCCGACAAATAATAAGGGGGAAATTCAATTAACCGGCAAAGCAATTAAAAGAAATGATGAGTGGGCTCGGGAGAATGGCCAGAGAAAATTTGCAATAAAGAATTGAAGATGAGGAGGGCCGGGCCGAAGAAATACTAGGGAAATTCATTTAAAAGAATGGGCTGATCAATTAAAATGGTAAAAGGATTTTATTTGTTTGGAAAGGCCGGGCTTGAGGGAAAAATAATGAAACCAAAGATTAAATATTGAGGGGGCCGGGCTGGAAAAGCTGGGCCGGATAAATATTTTAAGGAATTCATAAAAACAAAAGTGGGCTAAGGATTTAACAGTGAAGGGAAAAATGGTGCTAGGCTGTAGGGTTTGACTTTCAAATAAAAGAAGTAGGGGAGTTGGGCTGGGTTTAAATCTGAATGATTAAAAGAATTGATAATGGAGAGGGCCCAAGGCTTAAGCTGTACGCCAAGGAGTTTAATTAATTAATTTAACAAAATAGAGAAAGAATGAGCTGAGAGCTGCGGAAAGAAGAAAATGGTAGAAAAGAAATGAGGGCGAGGTCTAAGGAATTTGTTAGGGAAAGAAATGGGATTTTAATATAATAATAAATTCATAAATAAAATAAATAATTCACAATTAGGAATAAAGAGGATTCTAAAGTAATAAAACATGGACCTTGGTATAAAAGGGGCCGGGTGTTACAGGAAACAGTTAATCTGGCATGCTACTAAGGTTGAACAGGAAGCAATACATGTAATGTGATTTACTGAACAATACCTTATTATATCATGGGTAAATATTACGGCAACTTAGAGTTTGTATTAGGGAAGTTTTAAGCTTCGCTAGCATGTAAGCAAGTATCAAATACTTGCCTCGGGAACCGAACGGTAATGCAACCATGAAGCACAAACTGCCGACGCACGATCACGGCCACGATGGATACGACAAGGCGGAGATGTGAATACGACCCAAGCAAGGTCTTGGCTTGGATGTCGGCTCTGGTGAGGTCCCGGCCCAGGAAGAAGACTGCAGCGATGCGGCACTTGAATTGACGGCGACGAAGGATGAACCGGCGGCGGCTATGGTGGTCGAAGGGTGAAGGAAGGTGCTGCAGTGGTAGTAAGGGTGCGGGTTCTGGAGTTCGAAGGGGACGACGACAGCGATGGGGTCGACGGCGGTGGGGCGCCGGCGAGGATGATGCAGGTGGTCGGCTAGGGTTGCGGGGATGTGACAGGGAAGGAGAGTGGAGGTACAGCGGAGGTGGTCGGGGCTGGTGCACAGGTGAAGAGAAGGTGCCTACGGTGGCGCAGCACGCCGACGAGGGTCGCCGACGGGGTTCTCGGGCCAACTGAGAAGGCACGGGTTGGCAGCGGGGTTTCTGTCGCTGCGCCGAGCACACGGGGAGAAATGGTGCAGTAGCTGCGACGAGGGCGAAGAGGCGAAGGTGATGGTGGTGGTGGCGTCGACGCGGAGGCTGCGGCGGGAAGGCGACGATGGACGAGGTGGTGGTGGCGGGTTAGGATGCAGGGGTGTTCGGGTAAGGAGGAGATGGCGAGGAGGACGAGGGTTTGGTGAGGTGAGGGTGAGGAGGCAGTGAGGTCGACGAGGGTGTCGCCGGTGTCGGGCTCCGGTGGCGACGGAGGAGGCGGCGGATAGGGTTCGCGATGGGGTTTAGGGTTCTCGCGAGTGTTTCTCGTGAAAGAGAAGGAGGAACAGTGGAATCAAATATAAGATATAGAGAGGGAGATTGTTGGATGAGAGAGAGAGATTGTTGGATGAGAGAGAGAGATAGAGGTAGAGAGAGAAAGAGAGAAAGAATGGAGAGAGGCAGAGAGGGAAAGGGGCCCACGCAGATCTTAGCCACGCGATTGGCTGGATGGGAAATCTCGTGACGAATTTTAGAAGATTTAAAAGGGTTGATACGTAGACAAATAGGTAACAGAATTATATTATATAGTTTATAATATTAAATTAAAATGGGTATTTTCGGCGCTAAATGAAACATTTCCAAATCGCGCCCGGGTTGCGCCCAAATGTTCCAAATTCAAATTATAGGATTTTAAGCGAGTTCCAAATTTTGAAAAGAGGTGTTTAATGATTAAAATGCATGCCCCCAAGTCGGACACTTGCACGCGCGCGTAGTCGTCCAAACTTGCCCGTTTAGCCGAACGGGACGAAATCTCGACACGCGGACGCTACCACGCGACTAGTGACGACGAGTAGGCCAACATGGATGTTTTAAATTTCATTTTCGATGTTAAAATTTGTTATGTGCCAAAATGACTTAACCGGTTACAATTTAGCAAAAAGCACCAAACAATCAGGATAATTGAAATGAGCAATATATAACCCTCAACTAGCAAAAGAAATAGTATTATTGGGCTCGGGTGTTACATCATACCCAACTACAAATGAATTTCGTCCTCGAAATTCCAAGAATACAAGATAGCTAACTACTGGAAAAGGTGAGGGAATTTCTGCCGGATCTCGTCTTCTCGGTCCTAAGTGGATTCTCCATGCGATCGATTACCCCAAGAAACTAGCACAAGAGGGATAACCTTGTTCTTAAGAACCTTTTCTCTTCGATCCTTGATTTCAACTGGTCGCTCTTTAAAAGTTAGGTCCTCCCGTACGGTCAACTCCGAATGATCCAAGACATGAGTCTCATCATGAACATACCTCCGCAGTTGAGACACATGAAACACATCGTGAACTCCTACTAATGACTGTGGTAACGCCAACCGGTACGCTACCTCTCCAACACGCTCCAATATCTCGAAGGGTCCAACGAATCGAGGACTAAGCTTTCCCCGACATCCAAAGCGAATCACCCCTCTAGTCGGTGATATCTTCAGGAGTACCCAATCACCCACGGCGAACTCTAGAGGTCTTCTTGACGTGTCAGCCCAACTTTTCTGTCTGTCTTGAGCTGCCTTCATATGCTTCCTGATTGTATTCACCTTCTCGACTGTCTGTACCACCAAATCTGGTCCTAGTAACCTTCGTTCACCAACATCATCCCAACAAGCAGGTGAACGGCACTTACGACCATACAGTGCTTCAAACGGAACCATCTGAATAGTTGCTTGGAAGCTATTATTGTACGAAAACTCCACCAGGTGTAGATGATCCTCCCAAGAACCTTTGAAGTCCAACATGCAAGCCCTCAACATATCTTCAAGGGTCTGGATCGTTCTCTCCGATTGTCCATCAGTCTGAGGATGATAAGCTGTGCTAAACTTCAATCGAGTCCCCAAACTTTCTTGTAAACTCCTCCAGAAGTGCGACAAGAATCGAGTGTCCCGGTCGGACACGATGCTTACCGGTACTCCATGCAATCTGACAATCTCCTGCATGTATTGCTCTGCCAAAGTCTCTGTCGATTGACCAACCCGAAAAGGAATAAAGTGAGCTGCCTTGGTCAAACGATCGACAATCACCCATACTGCATTGTTGCCCTTTGGACTCCGCGGTAAAGCCGTCACGAAATCCATGGTTATATGTTCCCACTTCCACTGAGGAATCGGAAGTGGTTGCAACAAACCGGCAACCCTTTGGTGTTCAGCCTTGACTTACTGACACACCAAGCACTTAGCCACGAAGCGAGCAATTTCCCGTTTCATACCTTCCCACCAGAAGTGCTGTCGAATATCTCGGTACATCTTTGTCCCTCCTGGATGTACAGAGCAAGCTGAACTGTGTGCCTCCCTCATAAGCTCTTCACGCACATCTCCTTTTGGCACACACACACGGCTACCATATCTCAACGAACCTTTTTCATGGACCAGTAAATCGGTTCGTAGTCCGGCTTCAACCTGCTCTCGAAACTTTTTCAGCCTAGCATCCTGCGATTGCGCCACTTTAATCTTCTCAACTAAGGACGACTGTACTTGCAACTGCATCAACTGTCCTGTAGCATGTGGTAGCACAACCTCCAAGTCAAATCTCCGAAAATCCGCAATGATCTCTCTCTGTGCAGTCAATATCCGAATTGCTGGTAACCGACTCAGCGCATCCGGCACGACGTTGACCTTTCCCGGATGGTACTTAAGATCAAGGTCATAGTCGGCCATCAGCTTCAACCATCTGCGTTGCCTCATGTTCAACTCCTTCTGAGTGAACACATACTTTAAACTCTTGTGGTCAGTAAAGACTTCAACTCTCTCGCCCAAAAGATAGTGTCTCAAAATCTTTAGGGCGAAGATCACGGCTGCAAGCTCTACGTCATGAGTCGGATAGTTCTTCTCATGAGTCTTCAGTTGTCTCGATGCGTAAGCGACGACTTTCCCATTCTGCATTAAAACACATCCCAATCTTTTTCCAGATGCGTCGCTGTGAATCACCAGTCCTCCTGAATCATCCGGTACGGTTAGGATAGGGGCGGTTATCAACTTCTGCTTCAACGTCTCGAAGGCCAATGCACATCCATCCGTCCAAACAAACGGTGCCTCCTTACGCGTAAGCTTGGTTAACGGCTCAGCTAAACGAGCGAAGTTCTCCACAAATCTTCTGTAGTAACCAGCGAGTCCAAGAAAACTTCTTATCTCCGCAACATTCTTTGGAATAGGCCAATCTCGAACTGCTGCAATCTTTTCGGGATCGACGGCGATTCCATCGCCCGACACGACATGCCCCAGAAACTTCACTTCTTCCAGCCAGAATTCGCACTTACTCATCTTCGCGAATAATTTCTCTTGTCTCAGCGTCTGCAGTGCGATCCTTAAATGCTCAGCATGCTCCTCCGGACTCTTCGAGTACACCAGAATATCGTCAATGAATATCACAATAAACTGGTCCAAGAACGGAGAAAAGATCCTGTTCATCAAATCCATAAATATTGCCGGCGCATTAGTCACTCCGAAGGGCATCACTAGATACTCGAAATGCCCATATCGAGTTCGAAACGCCGTCTTGCAAATGTCTTCTGCTTTCACTCGGACCTGATGATATCCTGATCGCAAGTCCAGTTTCGAGAATACCCTCGCACCACTAAGCTGCTCAAAAAGTTCTCCAATGCGAGGGATCGGGTACTTGTTCTTAATAGTCACCCGGTTCAATTCTCGATAATCAATGCACATCCTTCTCGTGCCATCCTTCTTCTTTACTAAAAGAACTGGAGCTCCCCAAGGTGAGTTGCTGCTTCGAATCCATCCCTTCTCGAGTAATTCACCAACTTGTTTCTTAACTTCTTCCAATTCCACCGGTGCCATCGGATAATAAGATTTTGATACTGGCGCTGCACCAGGAATAAGGTCAATCGCAAACTCCACATCTCGCTTTGGAGGTAAGTCTGATGTATCTTCAACACATCCATAAAGTCACGAACAACTGCTGGCTCTTCATTACTATCCACTACCATAGGCGCAAGAACATTGTTCGTCGGCCTAGCCCTAAACTTGACTGGCCCGACAGAACTGCTTCTTTACCGCAACTGCTGTCTGCATCGTTGGCCGCGAAAGGCCCAGCGAGACTACTGAGTCTCGTCCACTCTGCCGCATGCACGTCCACGGTTGCTCCATTCTGCCTTAGTTCGATAATTTCTCCTTCATTTTCTCCCGTGCAATCCGCGGGAAGCATTTCTCCAGGAAACTTTTAGAGAAAACAGCCCAACTGATTGGCTTGGGCAGGCGGGTCTCCTCCACAAGCCATCACTCTCGGCGTAAACCACTAGCTGAAAGCGCATCACAACAACTCTCTTGTCCTCTGGGATCTGTGCCGCAATCAGCAATTTCTCCGTGTCACTAGCCACTGCTCGGCTGGCAACGGCTCCTCCAGACCAGTGAAAGTAGACGGATCCAAAAGTCTGAACTCTGCTACGGTCCTTACTCGGTCAACTGGTCTAGTTCCAACATCGTTTATAGACTGCTGAATGATCTGCAACCTCCCTGGAACGAATCTGCTATTGCCGTATCAGCTCAGTCTGTCTCTTTGATTTCCAGCATTTCTCTTATCACTCCAAGCACGGCGGCTTCGTTCACACGCCTCCGGTACGTCTTCAACTTCTTACCTGTCATAATCCTGAACTCAAAACACCCAATATTAGCATGAGATAGATTCTGAATATAGATCGAGGCTAGAACTCCAAGTTACTTAAATAGAGTGCTGCATTGTAGCTATGCCGCGGTATCATAGCCGCAATTACTTAACTCCACCCAAGTCGCCCAAGTCCTAGGGATAACAAGAAATCAGGTTTCCGAGTCGACATGCAAAGTAAGTTTGCACGTCGTAAAAGATATAATCAGGAAGAATGTGATTCAAGAATGGTAAAACGGTCAATGTGGCTGGACATGTTTCCTAAACATGGGTATTCTGATTCGTGTATTGGGTACAATACCCAACTACAAAAGAATCAACCCGACTAACCTATGTCTCTGATACCAAAAGAACCATGTCACGCCCCGCTTCCCAGAGTACGCAAGATTGGGCACGTGACATAGCCAACCATGCTACCTGTGGGTAGGAAGTATCCATCTACAGTCACATTACGGTTGTGGAGATATCGAGAACAAGATAAATAAACTAATCTAGCACATGTCCAAATCCATAATAACGAGAGTCAATAAACAATAAGTGCGGAAGCAAAAGATCCAATATAATAATAGAAAGGTACTTCCCATAATGCGGGATCGCACCTGGAAATAAAATGCAATAAACAAACTAACCACTATAGAACTCAAATCAGCCTGCTGGCTGAAGTACTCCTGCACGGTCGGCGACAGTGGCAAAGAATCTGGGCCATGCAAAACCCAAACGTCAGCGCGTCACGTCAACCAAATAATAAAAACATGGCAATAAGCAAATGCAGGTATGAATCATGAAATAAGCAATATTATGAAACAATAGTGCAGGGTAATGTGCAATGGGTAACTAAACTGTTCTATCAGGTTTCTACTCTATAGTCTTTGAAATCAATTGATGAATCGTCGATGTAACTCAACAGTATCCCGTGCATGCCCGGGACCACGGTCAAGGCCTTCGGGGCTGAATCCGAGACGTGCCGCTAAGCAGTAATAGGTAGTAGGATGGGCGAGTGATGTCAGCATCAACACTCCGGGGCTGGCCAAGCCCGTAAGACTGATCAGAACAAGTATCGAACTATTGAGTTATAAGTCGGTTTCACCTTTGATTTCCCCATACCCCCAAGCTATGTATGTCAGGTCAGGTATTCAGTAGTCAAGGACTAATGCCAACAGAAAATCAGGTAAGAGTAGGTCTGTCTGGATAGACAGCAGGGATGGTCAGGTTTGTCGGCGTAAGCATGAAATCATGAAACAAGTCATGTCAGGGTACGACAGGGTGATTCGGTACGTATGTATATATCATGTGTAGCAGAGTCAGGCCAATATGTAGTGCAATCGAGTATGTGCTCACAACAGGTATACAATCAAATAATGAACAGCAGCAGGAAACAGTAAATAACCATATTAATCCATGTAAACCCAGTGATGCTTTGTATTTTCTTATTAACAGGTTCAAGCACCCTTGGGTGCATTAATCACAGGGTACAACAATATTAATAACACGAAGCAATGAAGCTATTAAAACTACAGCATAGGTAATAGTCACATGGATGATCTAGCAAGTTAAGCAAGGACGTTCTAATTGGTTTAATTAGTTAAAGTATGGATTGATAGCAGACCAATTAATTTCAAGAAGCTACTATAATGATTCAATGCGAGATTAAGTCTCAAGTTCGAAAACATATGGGTACAGCGGAGCCTGATACGGTTAATGGGAGCTCTACTATTATCACTTCTATGTGGGGATTCAACAGGAAACAGTTAATCTGGCATGCTACTAAGGTTGAACAGGAAGCAATACATGTAATGTGATTTACTGAACAATACCTTATTATATCATGGGTAAATATTACGGCAACTTAGAGTTTGTATTAGGGAAGTTTTAAGCTTCGCTAGCATGTAAGCAAGTATCAAATACTTGCCTCGGGAACCGAACGGTAATGCAACCATGAAGCACAAACTGCCGACGCACGATCACGGCCACGATGGATACGACAAGGCGGAGATGTGAATACGACCCAAGCAAGGTCTTGGCTTGGATGTCGGCTCTGGTGAGGTCCCGGCCCAGGAAGAAGACTGCAGCGATGCGGCACTTGAATTGACGGCGACGAAGGATGAACCGGCGGCGGCTATGGTGGTCGAAGGGTGAAGGAAGGTGCTGCAGTGGTAGTAAGGGTGCGGGTTCTGGAGTTCGAAGGGGACGACGACAGCGATGGGGTCGACGGCGGTGGGGCGCCGGCGAGGATGATGCAGGTGGTCGGCTAGGGTTGCGGGGATGTGACAGGGAAGGAGAGTGGAGGTACAGCGGAGGTGGTCGGGGCTGGTGCACAGGTGAAGAGAAGGTGCCTACGGTGGCGCAGCACGCCGACGAGGGTCGCCGACGGGGTTCTCCGGCCAACTGAGAAGGCACGGGTTGGCAGCGGGGTTTCTGTCGCTGCGCCGAGCACACGGGGAGAAATGGTGCAGTAGCTGCGACGAGGGTGAAGAGGCGAAGGTGATGGTGGTGGTGGCGTCGACGCGGAGGCTGCGGCGGCGAGGCGACGATGGACGAGGTGGTGGTGGTGGCGGGTTAGGATGCAGAGGTGTTCGGGTAAGGAGGAGATGGCGAGGAGGACGAGGGTTTGGTGAGGTGAGGGTGAGGAGGCAGTGAGGTCGACGAGGGTGTCGCCGGTGTCGGGCTCCGGTGGCGATGGAGGAGGCGGCGGCTAGGGTTCGCGATGGGGTTTAGGGTTCTCGCGAGTGTTTCTCGTGAAAGAGAAGGAGGAACAGTGGAATCAAATATAAGATATAGAGAGGGAGATTGTTGGATGAGAGAGAGAGATTGTTGGATGAGAGAGAGAGATAGAGGTAGAGAGAGAAAGAGAGAAAGAATGGAGAGAGGCAGAGAGGGAAAGGGGCCCACGCAGATCTTAGCCACGCGATTGGCTGGATGGGAAATCTCGTGACGAATTTTAGAAGATTTAAAAGGGTTGATACGTAGACAAATAGGTAACAGAATTATATTATATAGTTTATAATATTAAATTAAAATGGGTATTTTCGGCGCTAAATGAAACATTTCCAAATCGCGCCCGGGTTGCGTCCAAATGTTCCAAATTCAAATTATAGGATTTTAAACGAGTTCCAAATTTTGAAAAGAGGTGTTTAATGATTAAAATGCATGCCCCCAAGTCGGACACTTGCACGCGCGCGTAGTCGTCCAAACTTGCCCGTTTAGCCGAACGGGACGAAATCTCGACACGCGGACGCTACCACGCGACTAGTGACGACGAGTAGGACAACATGGATGTTTTAAATTTCATTTTCGGTGTTAAAATTTGTTATGTGCCAAAATGACTTAACCGGTTACAATTTAGCAAAAAGCACCAAACAATCAGGATAATTGAAATGAGCAATATATAACCCTCAACTAGCAAAAGAAATAGTATTATTGGGCTCGGGTGTTACAATCAGCGTCAGTTTCTTGTTCATGACGCTGCTCCGATGATGCCTCTGAGTTTTCTTTTGGCTCTGTAAGTGCGGCCATTGCAGTCATCATCTCCTGAAGCTTTTGCTGCTGCTCCTGAGCTTTGGTCACGGATCGGGTGAGTAGTCGGTGACCGGTCGAAGCACGACTTTCCTCCTTTCCAGAAGTCATATAAACAGTGTGCACCACCATGCCCCCAGACTTGGGGCGTTTGTGTTCAGCGCTTTTACGGTGTGCCTTGTTCACAGGGGCTTTTTGCGGCCTCTTTCTCTTTTGAGTGATTGGCGTTGAGGGTGTCGCTGCAGTAGACACCCGAGTAGCCGTTGCTTCTTCTGGCCTGACGGAGTAGTCTTTCTCTTGCCGGACCTCTTCTTTTTCTGTCGGTGGAGATAGTTTTCATCAATCACCGACTCCTGGACCTGTCGCCAGACCTTGTAAATTTTAGAGGACAGCCGTCGAGGGGGCTGCTCTAGCTGCTTCTCTGGAATATTCTTCGCAGGTGAAGGAGTTCGTTTCAACACCGCAGTAGGAGAGTTTCTGCGCACCGAGTTCAACAATTCAAAGCTGTTCCCGGTTGGAACAGCAGCATCGATCCCCACCGTTAGAGTTGGAGGAGTAGATCCAAAGGGGGAGTTGCCCTCAGCCTTCCTCACTCGGCGCCAATAGCGACGTCGAGCATGTCGTGTTGATGGAGTTGTTTCAGCTATAGGGGTGACCTCCTCATTCCCCCTGCGTTGGTCAGAATCTGCTGGTACCAGCCTTTTAAAGACCGACGTCCGTTGAATCGGGACGGCCAACCTATCAAAAACAGACTTCCAAGTAGGGGAAGCAACCTTGGTGATTTCGCCGAGAACGGGAGTAAGGATGGCTATCCTCTTCGGGATAACGCCTTCTAGTATTGCAGGCTTCTTTATGGACCCGTTGGAGCTCTGGTCTAGTCCATGAAAAACTGAGGCAGTAGAGTTGGGCGACCCGTTGAGAGGGGCCGCTGCATTGGTAAGCCAATCAAAGACCGACTTCTTTGGAGCTTCTTGCGACGTCATTGGGGCATTGAAGCTCATCGGTGGGAGCATGGTCCCGAATAATAGTCCAGTGGTGGCTTGAGTTACCTGCTCTACTGGCATTTTGAAAAGTGAGGCCGCTCGGGGCCCGTAAGTCACTCCTCCAGCAGGGATGGAGCGGGAGTTGCAGTTGCAGGTAGTGCAGTTTGAAGCCATTGATCTTCTGTTTTCTGCACGGAGCAAGATACCAAATCTTAATACTTCGAATCCACAGACAACCACAGCAAACCGTGATTTGTTCGCGAACACGACACACGAAGTG
Organism: Agapanthus africanus; assembly: GCA_030015575.1. Taxonomy (NCBI): domain Eukaryota; kingdom Viridiplantae; phylum Streptophyta; class Magnoliopsida; order Asparagales; family Amaryllidaceae; genus Agapanthus; species Agapanthus africanus. Next base: position 481,188,034 of record JASDDO010000012.1, read on the forward strand.
TGGAGTGGAAAGAGGAAAAGGTCCCACCGGGCGTACCAAAGTCTGTTCCCCTCTGAATGGCAGCGACGACGTGAGGACGTATTGCCTGAGATTCGGGGAAGATGCTATATGGTTTTATCCGTCTACCTCTCCGAAGATGCCAAGTTGATTTATAGTACCGTGTATCGGAGGTTTAGATGAATGCGGCCGATGTAGCAGACTTCGTCAGATTCCTCCTCGCTTGAGGGGTTTTTGATTGTGGGGACGCTCTTCCCTGCAGGCGCAAGCCCCTGCAGTTAATTACGCTACCGCATTGCGGTAACAACTTTCTCCTTCTCCAGAATTTCACTTCGTGTCGTGTGTGTTTGTTTTGTTTGTGATTGCCCGTGGATTGTATACGGAGACTAAGTAATGCAGTCGCCCGTAAGACATGGATTAGTCCAAATCCGTATTTACTTAGATTTGGGTTTGGTGTTTTTAGTTTAAGGATACGTTAGCCGTATTGCGGCTAAGATCAACTTAAACGTTCGTTAAGGATACATTAGTCCTGTTTGAGACTAAGATCAACTTAACGTGGTGATCCGTTTAATATATGGCCGTCAGGACTCATCACCTCTCTGACGTCGTTGAAGGATTACAACGATAGGTGTCAGAGGAGTTCAGAGATGTACCCTTGAACCAAAGTCGATTTGGAGTTTTATAGTCCATTTGAATGTTTTAAGGATACGTTAGCCGTATTTGGGGCTAAGATCAACTTAAACGGGACCGTTTAGATCCGGCAAAAGAGCGATTGGAGGCTCTATTGCTCCAGTTTAGGGACGTAGTGGTCCGTGTTCCAGTTTGGGGAAGTGGTGGTCCGTATTCCAGTTTAGGGACGTGGTGGTCCGTGTTCCAGTTTAGGGACGTGGTGGTCCGTGTTCCAGTTTAGGGACGTGGTGGTCTATGTTCCAGTTTAGGGACGTAGTGGTCCGACATTAGTTTAAAGACGTTTCGGTCCAATATTAGTTTAAGGACGTTTCGGTCCAATATTAGTTTAAGGACGTTTCGGTCCACGAGTTTAAGGACCCCGCAGTCCATATTCATGTGTGGTCGTTGGGACCCGTCACCTCTCTGACGTCGTTGAGGAATAACAACGATAGGTGTCAGAAGAGTTCGGAGATGTACCCTCGAACCGGATGTAAATTGATTTAAGATAGCAGCTGTGCTCAGTCAATTTAGTTTGAGGACTTACGGCCATGATTGGGCTAAGTCCAGTTTCAACATTTTTTGTCTTTGGCCTGTGCTAGGGCTTTACCCCTTTTTAGTAATGCACTGCATTATTCTTGAGGAGTTCTTCAGAGTTCTCTTTTTTTCTCAGAAAATGTTCATCCTTTGATTTGAGGTCTAGGGTCCTTTTTATAGTGCCCATAAATTAGTTAAATTTGTTAAAGAGATCTTTCTCTGAGTGATTTGGGGAATTTTCCCCACCGTTGGATTTTTGATCCAAGGGCTTCTGTTTTACAGAAGAAAATCTTCTTGTTTTAACAAGAACAGAAAGATTTCTTTACAATCTTAATTCTGTTTGGCGCAAATGCTCCAGCGCGCGACACGTGTCAAGCAGCGCACAGCGCAGCGCAATTGCGCTGACACGTGGCGTGCAGCGCAGGCCAGCTGAAGCGTTGCTTTTTTAATTAAAGTTTGAATTTTCAAAGTAGAGCTTTGCTCTGATTGGGGGTGCTTCATCTTCCGCCTTGGAATTTGAACAGAGCTTTCCTCTGATTGGGGTAAACACACCTGATATTGTTTTCATGCACACCCGTTGCACTTAGTTTTGCCTCTATGCACATTCGTGGCACCTGTATTTGATTTCGATTTTGTGTGCACCAGACACACATGACATTCTTTGTATACATTTTTGGGACTGATTTCTTTCGAGCAGCATGGTTTATAATATATACTATATGGTTTAGTAACCGAGCAGGACTAGTCTGAGGACAGTACCTGAGTAATTTGGCATGTATCGATATTTGCCGAAGGGATTTTTCAAAAGGAGTTATAGTCTCCATATTTTCCTACGTGTCCATGATGACACGAAATTTTATAAAGAAAACCCTTCTAAAAACATTTTCAAAAGGCGGGACGTATATGTTAAACAAAAGATAAGTGTTTGTGTGTGTGTGTGTGTGGCTATTTTCCTTATTATACATGTCCGCTACTTGTGCCATGATTTACACATCGCACGGCGATTTGAAAAGGATTTGGCATGCACTATTATTCAGTTGTTTTGACGATTTCAAAAAGATGCATACTATATCTATGTTATAGTCCTAATTATGTCGTAGTTAAATTTCGTAATGGATTTTGACATTTGTATTTTCGTTATAACTCCGATGATTGCGTGACGCTTGACAGAGTTATGATTGTGAGTTTTGCACTCGTTTCCATGCGCATGCGTTGCGCAATGACACTTCTTATGTATTCATGATTTCGGAGCCCCGACGACGTGATTTTTTTGCTGAAATGTTTTAAGTAATTTGGGAGTTTAAATTTAAATTCGGGACCGAATTTATTTAAGGGGGAAAATTATAATATTTCAGAAAATAAAATATTATTTTTGGAATTTTAATAAATAAAATAATAAATTCTATGGATATTATGAAAATATGGATATTGGTTTTAAAGAAGTAGTATAGTTATATATTTATAGTTTGGAAAATAATTGGAAATTGATATAAATTATTGATTTTGAAAGAATTTATGTGATTTGGGCATCTTACAAAATTATTATACAATTAATTGTATGCAAGTTAATACTAAACTTGATTAATATTTTACTAATTATGCATTAATATTGCTTATGTATATGACATGCAACATAACATGTTGCAAATACTTATTATATATATTTGAACCATTCTTCATTTGCATACATATATGGTTCTTGTTTTTGTTTTCTTTACAAGAAAAAAATAAAAGATAAAATAAAAGAAAAGAAAAAGAGAGATATTTGTGAGAGAGGGAAACATGTAGGTATGGGCAGAAAGAGAGGGAGGAGGGTTTATTCTCACCATGGCTACCCTTCATCTCATCCTTCTCATTTTCCTCCATTCTTCATTATCTCTTCCTTCATCTCCATTTTTCCTCCACCTCCTCTTCCACCATGCACCACCCTCTAAACCACCACCAAACACCATACCCCCTTCACAAAAATCACTCCAAACCTCACTACAAAACCTATGGGTAGATCAAGTTAAGGTTTTGAGCACTTTGAGCAACCCAAGAATTTTCTTCAATTGCTATATAAGGTATATCCTACACTTCTAGTTTAGTTATTAGTTTTCTTCATATCCTATAGTGTATTAGAGCTAACTGGTATAGATTAGTGATGTTAGAATTTTCCAAGATGAGCTTTATGGGATGTTTTTGACTTGTGAAGGTGTAATTGAGGTGTAATTAGTGACCACAACCCCTCTAGTGTCAAACTCTAGACCAAACCTAAGACTAAACCCTAAACCATGAACTTGGGAATCCCCGATATCGGATTTTGTGGGAATTTGTAGTGTTTTATAGAGATCTGGTATGACCCGGGAATCCTGAAAAATATTTTGCTAACATAGTGAGATGAGAAGACACCTAGGAAGTGACCATAGAAACCTGAGCCCCTATATCCATCACTAGGCCGCAGATTTTCCTCATTTGGCTGCAAATTGCGGCCTAGGTACGAGGCTTTAGCTTCGTGCTTGGTCCATGTCTCCTTTGTGCAGTAATTTGACCTATCCTATATGCAAAATATTCCAATTCTCACCTGAGGAAAATCTGGAGGTGTTTTCCTAAGTTTCTGTTTTGGTTTTGCGAATTTTTATGACTTGGATTTTGGTATTCGGTTTTGACTCGGTGGTTTGATGTTTGTACGTCAACATCAAGGGTTGTTGGGTTATTCTTGCATGTGTGGACCATAAGTTCTAAGCTATGTGTGTTTCGTGTGCCGCTTTGGTTTTCGTATTCGATTCGTGTTTACAATACGGCGTGTTTAAACTGTAGGTACCTTCGCGTGGACTTTGGGACGACAAGGGAGAGTAAGATGTCATCGACTTCGGCAAGCGAGGATCGAAAGTGAGTAAATGTATATCTACGGGGGAAGGGTGGATGGCGTATAGTACCCCCGCAACCGTAGAGTAGGATATCTATATATATTATATATATGCGAGATGGATACTTAGAATATAGGCTTTCTGGGAGACTATAAGTTAGATTAAGCGTACTTATAGGAAGGTTACTCTTAGCTTTTAGTTCCTTAATCGTGAGTCGTCAGTTTACACTGTCTCACACACACACGCACACACTTGGTATGATATGTGTGTATATGTATATGTATATATATGTATATATATGAGTATGTGACACACACACACACACATGTGTATGATGAGGATATGACATATTATATGGATTTGAGTCGATACGATCGAGCTGGAAGTCAAGAGACCTTGATATATGATTTGAGATGAGACATCATATATGATGCGATATATTAAAGAATCGTTGGGCGTTATATACATAACATGCGATAACATGTGACTTGATGATATAATAGAATGTACGTGACCTTAGATCCGTACCCTTGATTATGATATTATACGACGAATGATACCGTACAAACTATATGATATATGATATTTGACTCGTACTCTCGATTTTGAGGATGCCGTACGATGGATTTTACCGTACGAGATATATTTATATGATGATTGATCCACACTCTTGACTCGAGGATGCCGTACGATGGATATTACTGTATGTGATGCTATGAGGCTAGATCGCCGACTACTAGATATATCGACTCGGATATGCTTTCGATTTCTTACTTTCGACTCGGTTCTTAGTTTAGTCATTTAGTTTCTTGGGTAGATATTAGATTAGACTCGAGTCATACCTATTTCCAAAACTAACGAATCGTACATATTTCAAAATACAATCCGAGGGACGTTACGGATATTCAAAATGATATCTCTTTTCTCAAAACACCGTAGCTCCTACTTTTCCAAAACAACGATTCACGCTATTTCCAATACTATAATTGTATGGCTCATATATAGATTTATATACCTTATTATTTCTTTTACTGTTTACTTTCTGTTATGATCTCGACTGCTAGGACACCTGCACCATTACCGATAATGCGTATGTTGCACGTACACTTGCTTGCCAGCTCACACACATCAGCATCGGTAATTGCCATGTCACGTACACTTAGTAACCGTTATTTCATTCGTATACTCTGATAAATTGTAATTAAGTAGTATTGTTTAGCATTCATGATATCATATGCTAGTTTAGACTTGTATTTCTTACTTAGAAGCCACATACATTCACATACATGCATTCTAGTTATGCACTAATCATTTGGCTTTACGCCGGTACTCATTATATGCTCATGATTATGAGATTTCGATTTTCATGAGATTTCAGAATTGGGAAACCGCATATGAAATTGAAAACTTATGCTCCTTTTAAAAAAAATTACGGTTTTCCTTGATATGATGTGTGACGTCCACCATGAGATTTCTCGGTTCTGGAGCATATATGATATATGATTATCCGATTCGAGAAGCGATAAGACACCGTCTGCGGGTACATGGTGGACCCGGTGCGGTACCCCGGGGCAAGAAGGCCATGTAGAGAGACGTTGAGCCTGGCAGGGGAGTACTACCGACCGGTGATAGTTGGCGCTGTGGATATCCGGAGGATACCGACCGTAGTCGTGAGATCAGATGATATGAGCCGATCCGGAAAGATGGAGTCCGAGATATGAGGATTATGTATCGCTGATGGACACGGTTTTCATGATGTTTTCGAGTGTCGATACTTGGCACTCAGGTTTATCATGATTTAGTGTGTCGTTGCTGGACACACGTTAGATGATGCATTCATACATGATACACATGATATGTTACTACTTTATGACACGGACACGAGTACTTAGATATCACACATATGCTTATATTATTACCTTTGCTGCTAATCGATATTATCGTGTTACTATTATTATTGTATCGTACTGTATGACCAAGGAGATTGTCATACATTCGGTTTCTCCTCAGTGATGTCTTCTACTCACGAGTTGGTAACTCACCCCCGTTGTGCCACAGTTTTTCTTGCAGGTTTGACTGCACAGATCCAGTAGAGGCTTGCTGGCACACCGCTTTCTTCCGGATGATTGCATTGCTAGGTGGGAAACATTTCCACCATGACCACCATTTTACTTGTATATTTTATTCAGTTGTTTCTAGTTAAAAGCTCCATCAACCAGACTATATATATTTGTAGATTTAGAAACCACCGGTGTTTATTCTTTCGGACTTAGAGTCGCGCTCATGTATTTATTCTTTATTCTGATTTCTTTGATGATGTTTTTAGTTTCTTACTTTCTTTCTGTGTTTGATCTATGCCACAGGGCGTCGTATATTTATATCTTGCGTAGTTGTTTCCGCCAATTGGCAAAAAGCTAGCTCCCTCTTATGGATGCCTATTATTATTATGTTGTATTGTTTTCGGGTTAAAAATTATAAAGGAGGTGCTGTCGAAATTTCAAACGTCGAAAAATGTTTTCAAGACAGATATGAACTGATTGATACGAAAAAGTTGTTTGTACTAGTTAACCGCAATGGTGTCGCGCGTAGCTAGACCGAGATGAGTACGGGTCGTCCTCAGGGAAACGTTGAACTTTTTACTCTTACTTTAGATGTGTTGAAAAAGAGAGGAGGGATAAAGAATTTTGAAGAATGGTTTCTAGATCTACGTTAAGCAAGAATGCAAATATATAGATCCAGATTATTTTAGAGATGAAGATAATATAATAAGAGGGCTTGTAGGGTTCGTTAGGATTTAGTAGTCATGGACGATTAATTAAAAGTTACCCTTTTTATCCTTTAATAGATTTAAAACTAGAACGATGGTGATGCGTATAGATTAGGGTTTCTGGAGGGAAAAGGAATCCCACTCTTAACCCTTATCTCGACACGGAACTCCATTCATATCTAGCCTTTACCAAAACAATTATTAATCTAAACTCTAATCGCGGTCGGAACTAACAAGGAATTGTTAGCGCGCCCGATTAGGAAGTTAATGATTCTTTTGATAAAGTTCATAAACTTTATAGGACTTAAAGAGGGTTTAGGGATGTTCATCGTCCATTAGCCTACCCTAATCCTACGAACCCTAACAAACGGAGAATTACTCGTGCATGTTGGGAGAAAAAAAGATGGAGAGAAATTGCATAATTAAACAACTACGAAGAAATAGAATAAGAAAAAGAAAGCTACCTTTATTAATCAACAATATTCATTACACTTGAATCCTTAGAAAGTGATTACAATTTCTAGTTGCTTCTCGATCTCTTCTAAGGAGGTAGATGAACCGTTGATGATCAATCTGGATGCGTGAGCCGTCTTGAACTTCGTGATCTCGTCGGCTTGATAAACTTTCCAAGAGGCTCTCGGTCCCTTTTTATAGTGCCAAAGCCAGAAACCAAGCTCCCAAATTAGGTAAACAACATTAGAGAATCTTCCACCAAAATTTCAGAAAATAGATCCTCAATGTTGCCGCAGATCCGTGGCCCAAGGGGGGGATGGCCGCGGATCCGCGGCCATTCTATCTCCTCCCTTCATCAAATTTCAGGAGTTCTGTCTTTGTGACATGTGGACTTCTCTAGAACCTTTGTATCTTTGAAATCTTCTCGTGGTTGCTGCCAGACTTGGTCTCCAAGTTTTGCTTCTTAATTAGGCAAGTCTTCTTCAACAACTTGATTTCCTTGATTCTAGTCTTGAAAGATTCTGCACAACTTGGAAAAATTCTGCACAACAACTCAAATAATATTTAGTAGACTTTGTTCTACTAGAATTTGGTCAATGATATTATTTGCATACAATTTCCTACCAAATGCTAATTATAATATATCAACACATGGAAAATAGTATTTTTACACATAAACCCTCATATGTATGATATATTATAGTAAAGTCTTTTTTTAATATGAAAATGGTAGGAAAAATGTAATAACAAATGTGCAGTTTTATCAACTGAACAAATACCTCCAAACTTATCTTTTATCGTCCCGAGCAAACTAGTTTATTCAAGAGGAGAAAAATAAAGGAGAAAACTAAGCACACTTTCGTAGGCAGACACGATTGCACTGAGCACGTGTAACAAGCCGTTAAATCTCTAGGTGTCCCCAGTAGGAGGAGTGTTGTCTCCTGAGGGTTTTCAGCGGATTACACCCACAAAATCCTATAATAAAAGAGAGATGGTGAAATTTACATATAAAGATAAGAACCATAAAAGAAAGACTTTGAAAATAAGAGTTTCCAACGACACTAGCTTTTCAGTTGTCATGAGCCCTATCTTAATAGTCATGAAAAGATGTTAGAAATCACATCATCCCTCAATAAAATATCATCTTTATTTTTCATTCCTACCTTTCATCCAAACATCGATCATATACCCCTATGTGTGTGTAATAATCATCCTTACACCCGGAGAATTCAATTCAAGCTATCATACTCTTGTCCATCTGCCTCGATACTTTTTTAATTAATGAATATTTAGATTTGCTCACACATTTTCATGCGACCGTTAATACTTCTTGAGGTACTAACCGACCGATTACTTATGTGCTTGCATATTAGGTGATAATATTTTTCTCGTCTTGCACCACCTAAGGCTTAGCAGTGACTCCCAGACCAGTTGGCCTTAGGGCACTAGGTGAAGAGGCACCCTCGCTATATATATTTTTTTGCTGCCTTGGCGATAACAAAACCAGTGTTCATTTTTTTCTTTTCACCATTTTTATATTTTCTTCATTTTTTTTTCATTTCCTTCATACTTTGGCTTTTAGACAAGAGCATTTCAAGATATCCTCTACTATCCTCTACTTTCCCTTCATCTTGACTTAACTAAAGAACTGAACTCAAGATTACTTATTTCTCAAAAAAACTGTAAGGACGTATACTTACCAAGTTTAAACAGAATGAAGGTTATTTTTAGGGTTTTCAATTCCTAAGCCTAGAATTTAGTTATTTCTATCATATCAACTAATCTTTCGGAATAAAGATCTAAGTTAACCTATTAGCTAACTTAACGACAAAGTTTTTATATTTTTGGAAAATTTTCGATTTTTGTGGGTTTTTAATAAGGTATGTAAATACAAAATATACAAATGAATGCGAAGGAAGAAAGCTTACCGAACGCACCCCCAAACTTAAACTTGACAGTGCCCTCACTGTCAGGCTATACCAAGAGGGTCAAAATTGTCGGCTCTCCTAAAAACAAATTATATACAAAAAGGAAAACAAAAAAATATATATATATACAAAAAAGGTGTCCCCCCCAAACTTAAGTAAAACAGTGTTTCCACTGTTAAGCGTTGAAGTTTAGGATTAGGGGGGAAAGAACAGTATCAAGCTATACAAGGCCTTACACAGGCCAAAAGTGAGCACCAACCATTCAAAGAACTTATCGTGATAAAGCAGTGGCTGGTGAAAGAATGCGGAGAGGTAAGAAATGGAGACAACGCGAGACCGTATGGAGATAGAAGCGGGATACGGTCTCGGTATATCAGAAGAAGAATGGCGGAAGGGAAAAAGAAGAGAAGTACGAACTTGAGGGTGAAAATGGAGTGAATAGATTTGCACAATTTGTGATGACCAATGTGTAAAAAGTGATTGTGCTAATCTATTAACCCGTCGAGAAATGGGGTCAAATCCCTCAAGATTCGTGAGAAACCATGGGTACGCCGAACTTGGTAAACCAGACATATGAAATGAGAGAAAGACGGTTTCTTGCATGGTCGGAACGATGGAAAGGGTGGGGGGAAGTGATTGAGGAAGGGTATCGGTTAAAGGTTTAGGAGGGTGTACACAGTCAATGAAAGGAACATGATGAATTGGAAAATCAGACTCATCAATTAAAACTGGTTCATCCTCAAAAATATCCTCAAAAGTTTCCTCAAAATTCAGCTTATCCATGCAAATTTCATCAAAATCTAGACGCATATGGGGTTCGGGAAAAACAGTAAATGACTCGGGATGATGAATTGGAGAGAAAAACTCTGCCAAATCTACATGTTCATCATCCAAAATATTCCCGGCGTCAGTATCCTCAATCAAGTGAAAATCTATATTCTCAGACACCTCAACAAAAGCATGGATATTAATCAATTCAGGTTCTAGAGTGGAGGTGTAGAGGTCAAAAGGTTTGGGATTGGTTTCACTCGAAAGGGGCCCTTCATAATCGGGTAAATCAAACACTACAAAGTCACACAACTCATTCATCATTCTATCTTCAATTGATAAATCATGTGGGACACTCGATAGACTTCCAAAACAGGAGTTGTGGGATTCAATTTGGGACTGGTAGGTTTGACTTGGAAGGGGGTACAGCTCACTCTCCCCACTCAAATTCACAGCCTGTCCTGCCGCCTCATCATACATTGAAAAATTAGGAGCTAGTTGGAAACTAGCTACCGGGTCAGTAGGTTGTATGAGAGCGGCCATGGACGCATTCAAATCCATCATCTGTTGGCTTGACGCTACCCTAAAGTCTTCCAACGACTGTTCCAGACTAGACATGGGTTGTGAAGGGGTTTCAGTAAAAGATTCAAAGTTGTTTGGATACTGAAAACTCCCAAATGGCGGTTCTGAAGTAATGTCTAGGGAAGGTGCAAAAGTAGGGTAGGATTGGTAGGAATTGAATGGCTGGACAGGAGCAGGATCAACATTTGGATAGGAAGGTGAATGGAATTGTTGATCCCAAGAACTTGAAGTGGTGAAAGGAGTGAAAGATCGGCTACGGGATTGTTCAATACGTTCAGCGATGGAAAAAGGACGACTTGCAAAAGGGGTATCAACATAAGCGGGTGTGGGAGGTTGAAAAGGTTGATACAAAGTGGAATAAGAAGTGCAAGTGTTTGTCCTAGACGCTGCTATGCGATCTTTCAGTGAAACTTTGGGCATGGAGGGGTCGTTCGATGTTCGGCCAAAGTAAGAACCGTAAGAAGTAATGTCCGGTTGTGGGTACCAAAGTTCGGCAAGAGTTTTGCGAGATGGGGTACCCATGATTATGAAGAGAGAAGGAAAGAAAGGTAGAGAAAAGGAGGGGGAAAAAGAATGTGATTTTTTTTTATAGTTTATATATTAACAGAAGAATGAAATATACACACAAAAAGAATATGGACAAAAACAATCACGACACAAAAATACCACACCTAATCGTTCTAGGGTTCACCTAGGTCAACTAGACCTGCTCCAGAACTTGATTGTCGAAGTAAAACTGTGTCGAGAAACGGGCTCAAGATACACTGATCACGAGGCCAGGTAAGTGCAGAGATAAGGGGAGGTTTTCCAACGCTTTCGCGAAGTTCCTTAATTAAATAACCCTTTCTCTTTTGGCGGTTTCGCCGTTAACACTTTCCTAGACACCCCCTAAACAATATACCGTTAAGTGAGGTTCTAAACACAGTTAACTTCTCCTAGTGAGCGCGAAGTCCTTAAGGCTTAAAGTCTAATTTCTTTTAAAATTTGTGCGGGTAAACGTTATGCTCAAGTTCATGATTTGTGGGCCACGGAAAAGGCGATGAAATCCTTTACCGTATATTGTGGAGTTCGCTTGCCCTTAAGTCCGTATTAATGTATGCAATGCGCAATTCAATAAAAATTCTATAAAGAATCAAACAATCGTTTTTTAATTTAAGCGCGGCACTGCAACAAATACGGGTTAGTCGATTTTTAGCGTTTGCTAGCGAACTTACAAAGAATCCTGCAAAGAATAGTATATTGGATGCGTCGGATTTGAGAAGAAGGTGTTAGTAAAGTACGTACCGTTAAGTTTTGGGTTAGGAAACCCCTGTTGAATCAAATCCGGTAAGCTTGAAAAGTTCGCTTGCGCTGGTCAAACTACCCGAATCTTTGGCACTGTACTTTGCAATCACCTTTAGCTTTGAACGTACACTTTGCTCTCCACAATCGCAGTTTGCAAATCCGCAAAAATCTGCACTCTTGCCCACAAAAATGATCCAAAAAAAAAAAGATTTTTTTTATTTATAAATATATACAAAAAGAATATTAACCCGAATAACAAGAAAGAAAATACGCTACCGTCTCCCCGGCAACGGCGCCATTTGATTGAAAGAGTTTAGTTTTAACCGCAATCAAGACGGTGTCGTTTTGCAGCTAGCCGGTTGAGCACGGGTCGATCCACAGGGAGATGGTTGTATGTCCGTTCTTGTTTTAGACGAGTCAATAAAGAATTTGTATATGTTTTTTCAATCTAACCTAAGTGTATTATTTGCAAGTATAAAATTGTTAAGAAAATATACGAAAATGTAAGCTAAAGAAATCCGTACTCAAAACCTTTGAGCCGAGTCTTGACCAATTAAAGCTAGAACAATCGGCAACAACGTGGATTAGGGGATTTAAGCGCGGTATTCGTGGAATCCGGCTTATTTACCCTTGTCCTTCCGTTCTTGTCTCTTGCTTTCGCCTCCGGCCAAACCGAACGCAACCGGTCGCGGTTAGGAATCACCGTTACCTTGTTAGGGTAGGGTGCCTAACGGAGCGCTTGCGTATCGTTTGGGCGGAGTTCAATGGAAAATAACGGGAAAAGGAAATGAGCAAAGAAACGTTAACTTACAATATCGTATTGATTCTTACCAACAACAATAATTACAACCATTCACAAAAAGAACCAAAAAGAGCAAAAGAAAAAAAAAGATTACAAGTAAGTAAGGGCATGGAATTTAAAGTGCAAGAAAGTAAGGCATGAATGTAAAGCAAGTAATAAAAAGCAAGAAAGAAATAAGCAAGAAAATAATTACAAGAACACTAGAACTCAAGACAAGCATGGGATCAATAGCCAACCCTTAAACTTGCAAGCTCAATCAAGAGGTTGCAAGATCAAGAGAAGGGTAAAGAACTCATGTGAAATGAAGTACTAAAGAGAGAACAAAATGATACAACCCTTTAGATCAATAACCAACCCTTAAACTTTCAAGCTCAATGAAGAGGTTGAAAGATCAAGAGAAAGCAAGGATCTTAAAGAAAAACTAAACAAAAGAATGATACAAAAACCCTCATCTTCATTTCATCATCCACTCAAAAAGCTCTCACTACAGTTTTTATGGAGGAAAGAATGAAGAAGAAGAAGAAGACTAAAACCTAACAAAAAGAGGCTAAAGAATGGACACCTTGGTTTGGCTCAGTTCTGGGGTATTTATAGGAGGGTAACTGGAAACCTAGGGCAAGAATATGGCTCAATATGAGTACCAAAACTACCCCTGAAAACTGACCCAGCAAGGAGCCTACTTGGCCGCGGTTCCGCGGCCTAAGCATGCTTAGGCCGCGGTTCCGCGGCCATATAGAGGGCTTAGGCCATCATTTTGTGTCGTGTGCCCTGGTTCACTTTTTCCTCGTGTTTGAAAACTTCAAACTGCACAAAATCTTCCAGAATATCTTCAGAATTCTTAGTCCAAGATTGCACTCTTTTCTTTACTTTTGACTTTATCTCCCTCGAGCTCCGTGCACCCATTGATTCTTGTGCAGCCCCCCTCGTGCTCTGTGCTTGTCCTAGACACGAATGACCATTGTCATCTGTCTTGTCTCTGGAACTGATACTCGGCACTGGACGGATATGGATGACCGGAACCCGGCTTTTATCTGCTGTCAACAGATGTTCTGTATTTGGTGTAACTGTGGAGATTTTATCTTAATTTGCAATATTTGTACTAGAAACCTGTAATCTGTAAATATGCAACAAATACGGATTAAAAGCACCTACCTATAAACAACCGAGCGTAAGAATGGGCGGTATAAAATGCAATATTCTGGTATGAACAATGCCCTCATAAATAATTCGGTATAAATCCCATCTATTGATTCCATGATGAGGACATTGAACAAGCAGATCTTTGAAACGTTCAAAGCACTTCCAAAATGGTTCATTGGGAAGCTGAGTGAACTGGTTGATCTCGCTTCTAACACGGGCAGTCTTATGGTTTGGGTAAAACTTCTTAAGAAATGCTATGACGAATTCATCCCAATTAGTGATAGAGTGTGCAGCAGTATTGTAAAGCCATTTTTCTGCCAAGTCGCACAGTGTGAATGGAAGAAGACGCAAACGCATAGCATCGACAGTCAACTGTGAAGTACCCATCATTGCGCATACGTTCTCGAATTTGGTGATGAAAACGTACGCGTCTTTCGACTCAAGCCCATGAAATTTAGGCAGCAAATTGATGTAGTGGGGTTTAATTTCGAAATTATCCCCGTTAGGAGGTGGAAGAGATAGACAAGTGGGAAGAGGACCACGGATATGATAGCATCTCTCTTGGAGAGAGATGCGCGGTGGATTCTTCGCACCTACGGGCGGTGGCAGCGTGGTGTTATAATCTGATGGAGTGCCGTCCATCTCGGTCGTGGTGTGTGGTGGGGGAAAAGAAGATGAAGAAGTACCGACTTCGGCGTCGATAGCAGGAACGCGGACAAGACGGGCACTAGAATCCCGTGTCCAGCCGAGCATGCACTAAGCGGGTTTAGTGCAAGTGGCAGCGTGTGTGTGATTTAAAAATTGGTTTGTTTTTGAAAAAGTGGGACTCAAGACAAATCACCCTATGATGCACAAGCAACCCTAGAACTAAGGTCACCTAGGTCCAGTCTCTAGACCGCTCCTAGACTTCCAAAGGACAAGCCGCAGGATCAATCCTCTACCGCCTCCGCACTACCCTTGTAGCCAGGTAAGTGCCAGGTAAGTGGGAAGGAACCACAGTAGTGGGCCTAATTAAAAACCACTAGCCTTTGACACACTTTCCTAGGCACTACAAAAGTAATGCAAATAAACGATAGATTACCCACGACCTTCCTCTGTCCTTATTGAGCGCGACAGTCCTTAGAGTTTGGTCTAGATATTTTTTTTAATTAATGAAGGGTAGATCTAGATACTCGGTTAGAGATTTGTGGGGCTTAGGAAGGGTGATGAAATCCCCACCTAATCTTGATTTGGTCTTTGCCCCTTAAAGTCCGTATTACAATATGCAAAACAAATCCAATCACAAAACTTTTGCAAAAAGATTTTTGAGCGGCGCTATTTTGCAAAGAATCCTGCAGAAAATAGATTTTATTGGATTTGAGAGGAGAGAGAAGGAGTTGAGAATCTTACCAGAGAGTTTTGTAACCTTAACTCCTCTAAACCGCCGCGTTTCCGCCGCTGGAAGTACCTTTGTGCCGCGGTTCCGCCGCGAGGTGGAAGAATCAAGTGATGAAAATTTTTCTTTGGCCTCCTGTACTCCTCTGGATCTCGATGAATGTCTCTGTCTTCTGTTTTCCTCAATTCTGTGACTCCAGATTTCCTCGCAAAATTCATGCACAAATCGTTAAATATGCAATTTATAGTTTTGTGTTAATAATGATATGAATCGTCTAAGAATTCAACACAAATAGTAAAAATAAAAAATTACGCATGTATCCCCGGCAACGGCGCCATTTGATTGATACAAAAAAGTTGTTTGTAGTAGTTAACCGCAATCAATAACGGTGTCGCGCGTAGCTAGACCGAGATGAGCACGGGCGTCCTCAGGAAAACGTTGAACTTTTTACTCTTACTTTAGATGTGTTGAAAAAGAGAGGAGGGATAAAGAATTTTGAAGAATGGTTTCTAGATCTACGTTAAGCAAAATGCAAATATATAGATCTAATTATTTTAGAGATGTAGATAATATAATAAGAGGGCTTGTAGGGTTCGTTAGGATTTAGTAGTCATGGACGATTAATTAAAAGTTAACCTTTTATCCTTTAATATATTTAAAACTAGAACGACGGTGATGCGTGTAGATTAGGGTTTCTGGAGGGAAAAGGAATCCCACTCTTAACCCTTATCTCGACACGGAACTCCGTTCATATCTAGCCTTTACCAAAACAATCATTAATCTAAACTTTAATCGCGGTCGGAACTAACAAGGAATTGTTAGCGCGCCCGATTAGGATGTTAATGATTCTTTTGATAAAGTTCATAAACTTTATAGGACTTAAAGAGGGTTTAGGGATGTTCATCGTCCATTAGCCTACCCTAATCCTACGAACCTTAACAAACGGAGAATTACTCGTGCATGTTGGGAGAAAAAGAGATGGAGAGAAATTGCATAATTAAACAACTACGAAGAAATAGAATAAGAAAAAGAAAGTTACCTTTATTAATCAACAATATTCATTACACTTGAATCCTTAGAAAATGATTACAATTTCTAGTTGCTTCTCGATCTCTTCTAAGGAGGTAGATGAACCGTTGATGATCAGCCTGGATGCGTGAGCCAACTTGGACTTCGTGATCTCGTCGGCTTGATAAACTTTCCAAGAGGCTCTCGGTCCCTTTTTATAGTGCCAAAGCCAGAAACCAAGCTCCCAAATTAGGTAAACAACATTAGAGAATCTTCCACCAAAATTTCAGAAAATAGATCCTCAATGTTGCCGCGGATCCGCGGCCCAAGGGGGGTATGGCCGCGGATCCGCGACCATTCTATCTCCTCCCTTCATCAAATTTCAGGAGTTCTGTCTTTGTGACATGTGGACTTCTCTGGAACCTTTGTATCTTTGAAATCTTCTCGTGGTTGCTGCCAGACTTGGTCTCCAAGTTTTTCTTCTTAATTAGGCAAGTCTTCTTCAACAACTTGATTTCCTTGATTATAGTCTTGAAACATTCTGCACAACTTAGAAAAATTCTGCACAACAACTCAAATAATATTTAGTAGACTTTGTTCTACTAGGATTTGGTCAATGATATTATTTGCATACAATTTCCTACCAAATGCTAATTATAATATATCATCACATGGAAAATAGTATTTTTACACATAAACCCTCATATGTCTTTTTTTTAATATGAAAATGGTAGGAAAAATGTAATAACAAATGTGCAATTTTATCAACTGAACAAATACCCCCAAACTTATCTTTGATCGTCCCGAGCAAACTAGTTTATTCAAGAGGAGAAAAAGAAAGTAGAAAACTAAGCACACATTCGTAGGCAAACACGATTGCACTGAGCACGTGCAACAAGCCGTTGAACTTCTAGGCGTCCCCAGTAGGAGGAGTGTTGTCTCCTGAGGGTTTTCAGCGGATTACACCCACAAAATCCTATAATAAAAGAGAGATGGTGAAATTTACATATAAAGATAAGAACCATAAAAGAAAGACTTTGAAAATAAGAGTTTCCAACCACACTAGCTTTTCAGTTGTCATGAGCCCTATCTTAATAATCATGAAAAGATGTTAGAAATCACATCATCCTTAAATAAAATATCGTCTTTATTTTTCATTCCTACCTTTCATCCAAACATCGATCATATACCCCTACGTGTGTGTAATAATCATCCTTACACCCGGAGAATTCAATTCAAGCTATCATACTCTTGTCCATCTGTCTCGGTACTTTTTTAATTAATGAATATTTAGATTTGCTCACACATTTTCATGCGACCGTTAATACTTCTTGAGGTACTAACCGACCGATTACTTATGTGCTTGCATATTAGGTGATAATATTTTCCTCGTCTTGCACCACCTAAGGCTTAGCAGTGACTCCCAGACCAGTTGGCCTTAGGGCACTAGGTGAAGAGGCACCCTCGCTATATTTTTTTTTTTGCTCCCTTGGCGATAACAAAACCAATGTTCATTTTTTTCTTTTCACCATTTTTATATTTTCTTAATTTTTTTTTGCATTTCCTTCATACTTTGGCTTTTAGACAAGAGCATTTCAAGATATCCTCTACTATCCCGAGTTTCAAGACGTGTGTAAGTGCATATAGTAGGGTATCAACATTCAAATGTTAGGCTTCCAGAATAGAAACTATTTTTCAAACTTATTTTTATCCTCAGACTAGTGACATCCTTCATCTTACTAACCCTTGTGACAACAACTCATAACTACTTATTACTAGTTCGTTTAAGAAAACTTCTAATTTTCTTGGTTTTCTTAAACTATTCCTATCTTTTATATATAATTTTCACTTTCTATTTTTTTATTATCAAAAAAAAAATTTAAATTTTTTTTTTGAAAATGTTGTGCTTATGCAAAATATGCTGCAAATTGATGTGTAAATAAGCACAAACCTCCCCCAAACTTGTTTTCAACAGTGTCCTCACTGTTGCTATCCGTTAAGCTCAAAAACCTGTAGACTTGGGAGAAAATTATTAATGGGGGCAAGAATATATGAAAGTGAAAATCCTCCCCCAAACTTATTTTTTGGCTCACAATCTTATAAAAATTCTTTACAAGAGCCAAAATATCCCCCCCCCCCAAAACTTGAGTAAAATAGTATTAGGAAATTAAAATCATTGGGGGGGTTAAAGTTAGTGGTCAAAGTAAAGCCTTAAAAAGACCAAAAGTCAACATCAACCATTCAAAAATTTTATCGATGAAGTACCAAGGTTGGTGGAAGAACATGTCACCTTTTGACGTGAAGAAGTGGGGAGGTGATAAGAGGTGTGATAAAGTATTTGTAGAATAACCGTAATCAGAACGGTGTCGCGTGTAGCTAGACCGGATGAGCACGGGTCGTCCTCAGGAAAACGTTGAATCTTTACTCTTATTTTAGATGTGTTGAAAAAGAGAGGAGGGATAAAGAATATTGTAGAATGGTTTCTAGATCTATGTTAAGCACTAATGCAAAATATAGATCTAGATTATTTATGGATGTAGTTAAAATAAGAAGGGGGCTTGATTCTGTGGTTGTGGTTGCTGTGGAGGAGGTCTTTGATAATTGCTTTGCTGGTTTTGATTCCAAGTAAAGTTAGGATGATTCCTCCATCCTTGATTGTAAGTGGAAGAATAAGGGTCGTTTCTAGGTCGCTGCTGAAAAGCAGCATTAGTTTGCTCGTGACCTTGAAACGGTGCTTTCGTAGGATATTCTTCCGTTAAGTGCGAAGGATCCGAACAACAACCACAGACGATCTTAGGAAGCGTGACCTGATTTAGGGAGAATGATGAGAATTTGTTCTAAATAGCGTCGAGTTTCTTCTGTATCGCTGCTATTTCGGCTTTTACTGCGATAGAAACATCGAGCTGGTGAACACCTCCCCTAGATGAAGGTGGTCTTACGCTTTCCCACTGCAACGTGTGTTCAGCAAGGTCTTCCAGATATTTCCAAGCTTCACCGTCGTCTTTAGATATGAAATTGTATTGACAATTTATTTCAAGCATTTGCTTTGTCGCTAGATTAATGCCCTCATAAATAATTCGGCATAAATCCCATCTATTGATTCCATGATGAGGACATTGGACAAGCAGATCTTTGAAACATTCAAAGCACTTCCAAAATGGTTCATTGGGAAGCTGGGTGAACTGGTTGATCTCGCTTCTAACACGGGCAGTCTTATGGTTTGGGTAAAACTTCTTAAGAAATGCTATGACGAATTCATCCCAATTAGTGATAGAGTGTGCAGCAGTATTGTAAAGCCATTTTTCTGCCAAGTCGCACAGTGTGAATGGAAGAAGACGCAAACGCATAGCATCGACAGTCAACGGTGAAGTACCCATCATTGCGCATACGTTCTCGAATTTGGTGATGAAAACGTACGTTCTCGAATTTGCCACAGCACAGGTACCAGACATAGCTTGGGTTCGTGTGGCCAAGCTCCAAGTCACCAACAACGCAAGAGTCTGGTGGAAAGCCGAGGAAAGTCGTCTCACAAAATCCATAAAGTGGAAGACGTTCCGCGATCTGTTCGATGCAAAGTTCTTCCCCGATACTGCCTATTTTGAGATGGAACAACAGTTCATCCACCTACAACAAGGCACTATGTGTTAGTAGATGTTGCACACCCTCACAACACTTGTGAGGAGGCAGAAGTGGCAAACAATAATTTTCTTGCATGCAACACTTACTTTAAACCTAGATCTTATGCTAAACCATAACAAGAAACCCTATCTAAAAATCTTATCTACTATGATAGGGGGTCTTCGTTTGGATGCGACTCCTAGGCTCCATAGATACTTGCAATGCCCTCGATGTCCGGTCACCTCAAGACGTAGATGATCCACCCGAGAGTTATAGAACAATATTCAAACTCTTCTCAAGAGTTAACTGAGAAGTCAAGTTTGCTAGAAATGAATACTTAGATGATATAGAGATGAACTAATGGATTACTTTTAGCCCTAAGCTTTTGATTCACAACTCATATGAAGGATAAAGCTAAGGGGGGAAGCAGGAGATAATTAGGAGAGAGAATATGAAAAATAGAATGAGGAAATATCAAGCATGCATCAAGAGAAATGGCTCATGGAAAGTAATTGAGTAGTGTATTATTTTATCTCTAAAATAATGCACCATACTTGAATAGTAATCCCAAATGAATAAAATATTCAATAAGCCATTCCTTGACCCATGCTTTGATAATTCTCCTAATTTCACCTCATATTTTTATTTTCATAAAATAAATATCCAATTATGATGTGTCTCCTTCTAGAAGGTGTTCTTGTACAATTACAAGAATACCTCTCACCGTATACCGTATATGTATACCCGCATCCGTATTCCGAAAAAATATGAATACAAATATTCTAATAATATAATACTGGTATTCGTCTTAAACCAAAGCCTGCCAGTATTATCCTTCCGATCATCATTCCTGTAGCCAGTACACGAACATGATCGAAACCATGTCGTAACAACTTACGGCCTCTACATCTTTCGCCTGAACCGAGGAAACCTCTGTGTGGGACTCTAAAGACTCGACAGTACGCTAGCAGTGAGTTTAACCATAAGCACGTCAGCGGCACTAGCTGTGGGTAACAGCTACCTAGGTACAAGACAATAAGGTGGCCGACGAGCGAACTCATCACAACCCTAACGAGCCTGTAAGCAACACTTACATATAGTCTGGTCTCTTCATCTGATACGTCGCATATGAAGTCTAGAGGTGGTATATGTCAGACCCCAGTAATTTTATAAGTCATGCTGATTTATGGCCCATAACGGTTCGAGAAACTACTGATAACTCTTATTAGTAAATCTCGACAACCCTGGCCAGGGATTTGCTGTTATAGCTGATCAAGTATAGCGCGACTTCAACTCCCTATACTGGGAGAGATGAAACCCCTCATATCGCTCACTGCCTCTATGTGATTCGGGACTATACCCAAAATCCACCTGTTTGTACAACTCGGTAAAGCCATGGTAGGGAGGAAATAAAAGCACAACGGGAATCACACAAGACACTATGACGATCTCGGGTCTACAGACTAACCTGTACAAGTGTCACATGAGAACTGTTATCTGACAATAGGTATATATACCATCTAGGAGTTCTCGGCGAGTCATGTTCGGTGTACCCATTCTCCAATGAGCACCTATGTATAATCTTTGATGTCAAACACCAATGGTTGTAGAATCAACCATCGCCCCCAGGGTCATGAAACGTACACACTAGTCTACTCTGGTAATATTGATGCCCTGACTCGATATACCCTCCACTAGGAACAATTAAAGGATATGCTTTTGGACTGCCAAGGCCCCACTAGTATGATCTACATCATAATCCTGGTAGTCAAGCATAATCCTAAGGGCTTCATCAACATGTATATAAAGATATGAATCGCAACACATCACGCGTTAAGATGAAGATAAACAAAATATCATACTATCATTTCGAGCAAAGATTGTTTCTGTACATATACATTCCTAGCATCCTATACAATACAGGCCTCTAGAGCATACATATCTAACAATCTCCTACTTGCACTAAGGCCTGTAGTTGGTGCAATAAGTACCCACTGTCTACACTAGCATCAGTTGCTGGCATACCGCATGCCCAACATCTCGAACAGTTTCTCAAACTGGACTTGAGGGATGGCCTTGGTGAATGGATCTGCTTTGTTGTCTTTCATGTCTACTCTCCGTACCTCGATGTCCTGGCGATCCACTATCTCCCTGATGAGGTGATACTGCCTTATGATATGTCTGGATTTCTGATGGGACCGCGGTTCCTTTGCCAAAGCCATGGCTCTGTTGTTATCGCAATACAAAGGTATTAGATTAGCAATGGATGGAACCATCTGAAGTTCAAAAATGAACTTCCTCATCCAGACTGCCTCTTTTGCGGCATCATTAGCAGCAATATACTCAGATTCCATCGGGGAGTCAGCGAAGGTATCTTGCTTGGAACTCTTCCAACATACCGTCCCTCCATTTAGGGTAAATACAAATCCCGAGATGAACTTACTATCATCCTTATCTCTCTGGAAGCTGGAATAGGTAAAGGCCTCCATTTAGAGGTCTCCATTACCATACACCAAGAACAGTTCTTTAGTCCTTCGCAAGTACTTCAGAATGTTCTTCACAGCAGTCCAGTGTTTCTCACCTAGATTGGATTGATACCTTCTTACTGCACTCAGTGCATAAGCTACATCTGGGTGAGTACATAACATCGCATACATTATAGATCCCATCGCCGAAGCGTAGGGTATAATACTCATGCGAGCCCTCTCCTCATCAGTCTTTGGAGACATCTCTTTGGAGAGGGTGATCCCGTGAAAAACGGTCAAATTACCTCGCTTGGAATCTTCCATACTAAACCTCTTTAGTATGGTGTCTATGTATCTCGATTGGGACAATCCCAATAGTTTCTTAAATCTATCTCTATAAATCTTAATTCCCAGAATGTGGGAGGCTTCACCCAGGTCTTTCATGGAGAACCTCTGCGATAAGAATAGTTTGACCGATTGTAGCATAGGAACATCATTTCCTATCAAGAGAATGTCGTCCACGTACAATACGAGGAATGTAACAGTACTCTCTACAATCCTTTTATAAATACATGGTTTATCTACATTTTTGATAAAACCAAACTCTTTGATTGTATCATAAAAGCAGATGTTCTAACTCCTTGATGCGTGCTTTAATCCATAGATGGATTTAAGCAACCTGCATGCTTTTCCGTTGCTCCCACTTTCAATGAAGCCTTCCGGCCGATTCATAAAAACGTATTCTTCTAAATCACCATTTAAAAATGTCATTTTAACATCTATCTTCCAGATTTCATAGTCGAAGTGAGCAGCGATACCAAGCAGAATCCGAATGGATTTAATCATTGCGACTGGTGAAAATGGTTCATCATAGTCCAAACCTGGTCTTTGACGAAATCCTTTTGCAACCAGCCTAGCTTTATAGGTCTCCACCTGACCATCCACACCGATCTTTCTCTTAAAGATCCACTTGCATCCTATGGGTTTTACTCCAGAAGGTGCAACCTCCAAAGTCCATACTTTGTTAGTGTGCATGGATTCCATTTCGGATCTCATGGCATCCAGCCACTTCACTGAGTCACCACTCGTGATAGCTTGCTGAAAACTAGTAGGATCATCATCATCGATGATGAAATCTTCTCTATCACCATCAATTAGAAAACCGTAGTATCTATCAGGTGGACGAGAAGTCCAACTAGATCTATGGAGTGGCTGAGGTTCGTCAGGTTCTATTGAAACCACAGGTTCTATTGAAACCACAGGTTCTATTGAAACATCGGTAAGTGTTTGTGGATCTGGAATTTCTTCCATTTCTACCGCATTGCCAAAAGTATCATTTGTAAAAAATTCATTTTCCAAACATATGGCATACTAAGAAACAAACACCCTTTCTTTCCTCCTTGTGGTAGAAAAGATATCCATACGAGTGTTTTGGATATCCTACAAATTTGCACAAAACCGATCGTGTCTCAAGTTTGTCCGGAATCTTCTTTTTCACATAAGCTAGACAACCCCATATCCTAACTCGTTTAAGAGACGGTCTCTTCCCATACCATATCTCATATGGAGTGGTAGACATGGTTTTGATCAGAACCCTATTCAATAGATATATCGCAGTCTCTAATGCGTGCCCCCATAATGAAAGTGGTAACTCATCATCACTCATCATTGATCGTACCATATCTAATAGGGTACGATTCCTCTGTTCCAACATACCGTTGTGCTGTGGTTTGTACGGAAGAGTGAGCTGAGAGAGAATCCCATTCTTCTTTAGCAAATCTAGAAACTCTGTACTTAGGTATTCACCTCCTCGATCTGATCGAAATTTCATGATACTCAAGCCTGTTTGTTTTTCTACTTCAGATTTATACTCCTTAAATTTTTCGAAGGCTTCAGACTTATGTTTCAATAAGAACACATGTCCAAATTTCGAGAAATCATCAGTAAAAGTTTTGAAGTATAAATAACCACCTCTCGCTTGTGTAGACATTGGTCCACATACATCACTATGTATGAGGCCTAAGAGTTCAGTAGCTCTCTCTCCGTGTCCAGTAAACGGAGTTTTGGTCATTTTACTTTTGATACAAGACTGGCAAGTCGCATCTTTATGTATTCAAACGGGTTTAAATATCCGTCTTTATGTAGCTTGGTTAGTCCAGAGACGGCGTGCTACATCGGACCCCGGGTGTAGTGACAAATAAGCAAGGGTCGTCGTCTACAGACGGCGCGCTACATCGGACCCCAGGTGTAGTGATAAATAAGCAAGGGTCGTCGTCCAGAGACGGCGCGCTACATCGGACCCCGGGTGACCCCGGGTGTAGTGACAAATAAGCAATGGTCGTCGTCCAGAGACGGCGCGCTACATCGGACCCCGGGTGTAGTGGCAAATAAGCAAGGGTTTCATAGGATCCGTCTAGCTTCCTGGAACATAGGTTCCCTTACGGGTAGACTAATAGAATTAGTGGAGGTGATGATTAGGAGGAGAGTTGGTATTATGTGTTTGCAAGAAACTAAGTGGGTAGGTGAAAAGAGTAGAGTCATAGAGCCTTGGGATTATAAGCTTTGGTATACGGGTAGAGATAAAAATCGTAATGGGGTAGGCATAATCATAGATAGACGATTGCTTGAGGATGTAGTTGAGATTAGGAGAAAAGGTGATAGAATTTTACTGGTTAAGCTTATTCTAGGTGGAGAGATCCTTAATATTATTAGTGCTTATGCACCACAGATAGGTCTTGATGACGCTAGTAAGCGTCTATTCTGGAAGGATTTAGACGAGGTGGTGCAAAGTATACCTAGTGGAGAGAAGTTATTTATTGGTGGTGATCTTAATGGACATGTAGGTACTAGTCGTAGTGGGTTTGATACTATCCATGGAGGTTTTGGTTTCGGACAAAGGAATGAAGTAGGTGACTCGATTCTAGATTTTGCTTTATCTTATGACTTGATCTTAGCAAACACCTGGTTTAGGAAAAGAGAGTCCCACCTTATCACTTTTAGGAGCGGATCAAGTGCTAGTCAAATAGACTTTTTTCTGACGAGAAGAATAGATAGAGGTTGTTGTATCGACTGTAAGGTAGTGCCAGGTGAGAGTGTAACCACTCAACATAGACTTTTAGTTCTAGATTTTCGATTTAGAAGAGAACCTAGGAAGATTAGACGTAAGGTAGAGCCTAAAATTAAATGGTGGCGATTGAAAGAAGGTAACCAAAAGCTTTTATAGATCATGTAGTACAAGAAGCGGATTGGCAGTCGGAAGATGATCCAGATAAAACATGGAACAAAATGGCTAGTTGTATCAAGAAAGTAGCTAGAGATCTACTTGGTGAGTCGAGAGGTGGTGCTCCACCATCTAAGGACATATCATGGTGGAATGAAGATGTAAAGGCTGCTATTAAAATTAAAAGGGATTCTTATAAAGATTTGAAGAAAAGTAGAGATGTGGAGAGATTTGAGAAGTACAAAATGGCTAAAAAGGAAGTTAAGAAAGATGTTCGGGAAGCTAAATCTAAGGTCTACACGGAGGTGTACGAGAAATTAGACACTAAAGAGGCTGCAAATGATATATACCGGATTGCTCGAATGCGGGAAAGGAAGACTAGAGACTTATGTGCGGTGAAGTGTGTCAAAAATGAAAATCAGAAGGTTTTAGTTCGAGATGAGGATATCAAGGAAAGATGGAGAGATTATTTTGACAAATTGTCCAATGAGAGCTTTACTAAGAATTTGGATGGACTTGTCATTCAATCTCAAGATATAAATCGTGATTTCATGCGTGAAATAAGACTTCCTGAGGTTAAAGAAGCTTTGAACAGAATGGGTTTAAGAAAAGCGGTTGGTCCTGACGGGATTCCTATCGAGATTTGGAGATGCTTAGGAGAAATAGGCGTTAAATGGCTGACAGATCTGTTTAATAAGATTTGGCAGACAAAAAAGATGCCAAATGAATGGAGGAAAAATATCCTTGTACCTATCTACAAGAATAAGGGTGACATTCAAAGTTGCTCAAACTACCGTGGAATAAAACTGATGTGTCACACCATAAAACTTTGGGAGAGAGTGATTGAACACAGGCTAAGGAAGGATATTAAGATAACAGAGAACCAATTTGGGTTCATGCCTGGACGATCGACGACAGAGGCGATTCATTTGCTTCGTCAACTTGTCGAGCGCTTTCGAGAGAGGAGAAGAGATTTGCATATGATATTTATTGATTTAGAAAAAGCGTACGACAAGGTACCTAGAGAGGTATTATGGGGGACAATGATGAAGAAGGGGGTCCCCGTCAAGTATATTGACATAATCAAGGATATGTACGACGGAGTAGTGGCAAATGTCAGAACTTGCGGCGGCTTAACAAGTGATTTTCCGATTACTATTGGTTTACATCAAGGATCTGCATTAAGTCCATTCCTGTTTACTATCGTGATGGATGAGCTTACTAGAACAATCCAAGATGAGGTCCCTTGGTGTATGCTATTCGCTGATGATATTGTTCTAGTAAATGAGACGAAAGCAGGGGTTAATGCCAAATTGGAATTATGGAGGCAAACATTGGAATCTCGGGGATTCAGATTGAGCAGGTCCAAGACAGCATATATGCACTGCAAATTTAGTAGCCAGAGAAGTCAAAACCATATTGGTATAACATTGGAAGGGCAAGAGATATCACCGAGCGACCAGTTTAGATATCTAGGTTCCATCATCCAAAGGAATGGGGAGATCGATAGTGATGTTAATCAAAGGATCCAAGCTGGTTGGTTGAAATGGAGGAGTGCAACAGGGATTTTGTGTGATCGTAACTTTCCGTTTAAATTGAAAGGGAAGTTTTATCGGAGCGCTATTCGGCCTGCCTTATTATATGGTACAGAATGCTGGGCTCCTAAGAAGCATCATACACATAAGATGCACGTAGCGGAGATGCGCATGCTTCGTTGGATGTGCGGTAACACTAGAAAAGATAAGGTGCGAAATGAGGATATTCGTGCAAAAGTTGGTGTAGCACCCGTGGAGGAGAAGATGCGGGAAAACCGGCTAAGATGGTTTGGTCATGTGCGACGCAGACCTATGGAAGCACCGGTTCGACGAATAGATACTCTCGATATGGGCAATGGCAAAAGGGAGACCGAAGAAAACATGGATGGAGGTGATACGAAACGATATGGTTGCCAAAGGACTCAATGAAAGTATATTGTTCGATAGAAGTGAGTGGAGACAGAGGATTCATGTGCTGGACCCGGCGTGATTCTCATGTTGGTTCATGTAGCCTACCCCATATGCTTGGGATAAAAGGCTCAGTTGTTGTTGTATCCCGTTATTTAATGTACCAGACCCTATCAACTGTTGATTAAGATTAATGTTCATAATATTAAATTGTAATAAAAAAATTATATCATTCATTGTCCAACAACGATATTGATATAGTATTACATAACATCGAAGGTACAAAATAACATGGGTTCAAAACCAATATGCAACCCGACGACAAACCAAGGTGATACTCTCTCACTGCTACAGCATGTACAGAGGAACCATTCCCAACTCGGAGAGTGTGATCACCTTTCTTCACAAACCTGCTATTTCTCAGCCCCTGCACACAATTGCAGATGTAAGATCCTAACCCGGTATCTAATACCCAGGAAGCAGAGTTAATTGAAAAACAGTTTTCTGTTACAAACACATGTGAAGTAGAAGCATCACCATGCTTCTTCTTCTGGAAGCCGGCAAGGTATCCAACGCATTTTCTCTTCCATTGCCTAGTCTTGTGGCAGTGGAAGCATTCCCCTCTTCCTGACGCAACAACCCCTTTCATGTCCTTCTCCGGTGCCCTTTTCACTCCACCTCTCGGTTTGATGGGATTCTTCTTCTTCTTTCCCTTGGTTTTAGCTTTCGGGACGGAAGAGGAAGATGGCCCAGCAATTAGAGCGGGAGTTTTCACCACCTTTAGCGTGCTCTCTGCACTCCTCAACATATTGAGGAGTTCGGAGAGCGACTTCTCCATGTTGTGCATATTGAAGTTCACAATGAACTGAGCAAAGGCGGGGGAAGGGACTGTAGAACAATATCAACATACTATTCGTTCTCATTGTCCATCCCAGGTCCTCTAGTTCTTCGATAAGTCGTATCATCTTCAATACATGGTCACCTACAGACGTTCCAGCAACCATCCGCATCTGAAACAACTTTCGAGATGTCTCATATTGGAGAGTACGAGATTGCTCTCCACACAACTCCTTTGTTTGGAGAAAGATGGATTGTACATCCATCTTCTCATGCTGCTTCTGATGATCATTGTCCATAGAAGTAAGCGCGAGGCATTTGGCTGTTGCACAGTCTATATCCCATGTTTTGCGGATTTCCTTATCCGCAACTGAAGAATCAGGGCCTGGGCTAGAAGGGGCTGGAGTAGTCAGGACGTATCCGACCTTATCATAGGTCAGGGCAATATTTACGTTCCTCAGCCATTCTTTGTAATTCGGTCCCGTGAGTTTATTCTTGTCTAATAAAAGCTTAAGTCCCGTCATAGGTATCTGCCATTAGGAGAGAGAAAAGAAGACACTCAGCGATTTCTCTTGCATGATTAGATTGGTTATTAATCTTATCTAATCGATGTCTCCCACTGTTTTTATCAAATTTTCCTTCAAACTTAAAAAAGAAAATTAGCCAGGATTAATTGCAATCTACAAGTTTGCTAACCGATCGGCCAGGCTATTGTCGGTACTCCGAGGGAGGTTCCCCGTGCTTTCGCACGGACCTAATTAAAATAAACCTCATTTTCCTATAGGCATAACCCCGTTGACACCTTTCTGGACACCTACTTGATTAGCTAATTGTAAAGTGCAAAACTCTCCCGGGAGTAACTTTTACTCACAGTGGGATCGGGATCCAACTATCAAATAGAAGGTATGCAATCTCATTGCAAATTTCAACTCCTGAAATTCTCGATATGGTTTTTACCCCTAGTGTCGTATGACCTTAACTATGGTCAACAAATCATAAGCACTAGTCAAGTTCTACCTGCCATTTCGTGAATGATTTAGATCCACCCGTATGATCCTTAACTATGGTTAACAAAGTCATACGAATGTCCTAATCGATCGCATCATATGCTTTGTTGGAAGACATCACTTAGCTACCGTACACCACGCCTTAACTATAACAAACGTGGTACGAATACTAAATACTCTACTTCCTAAAATGGCGGAAGGCAACGGATAGTTTTGATGAAAACCTTTAACGTTTTGAACTTGATATCGTTGTAGAATCTAGTGAAAGGAATGGTTTAAGCTCCAGTTTTAAAAGTCGAATGGCTTTGTAGTATCTTTCTAATTTTGCTAAAGAGGTCACTCCCAGTGAAGAGATCTCGGCTCTTTCCTCATCGAATGAGGTGTTGGATATTCATCTAGGAATATCACAATGCAAAGCAAAAATTAGATTAACTATAAAAACAAATCGAGTGCTTTATAACATTTGCTAGTTTCGCTAAAGGGGTCACTCCCGGTGAAGGGATATCGACCCTTTCCTCATCGAATGAGGTGCTAGATATTCATCTAGGAATACCACTATGCAAAGCAAAAACTAGAGTTACCCATTTTAAAAATTTTGATTCTACAATATCTTTAGGTTTCTTTTTCTTAACATTAATCACATTAATGTTGTCCCATCATTTACGTTTCCTAAACATCACAGAAAAGAAATGAAAATAGAACGTATGCTTATATCATCCGAATTCGCCATGGGGCTCGTCATCCACCGTTAGGTTACTTAACTAACAGCAGAGCGGGGGTTGGACTAGCACGGGTAAAAAACTTAAGCAAAGTTTATTATATATCTCATATATAAATAGCCATTCGTCGCACGCATTTATAAACATTCCAGATCACAGATGAATATATTGGATATATTAGGAATTCTGTATTTCGTTTAAGCCCTTAACGAAAGACAAATTCTATGGTCGTAATGAATAGGTAAACCCCATCCTAGACCCCTACGGGTGCGGCAAACTACCCGCCAAATTCCCGAAGTGAAGCAACCTCTCTCAATAAAATGAGTAGGCCACTCGGAAGTTCGAAAACCCGGTAGTTTGTGCACCCCACCTTGGGTCTATCCTAGGAGCAAAGAAAGTAAAAAGAAATTATACAACGGTGGCTACAACCTCAACCCGGATGTGCCCCGCAAAATAATATTACATCAATTTTACAAATTATATGAATGAAAGAAAAGAAAAGCACTCTTCTCACATCCCCCCGGGTATTCATCCACGACGATCCAACATATTAATATATACATACCATCACATGATATACATATGTGCAACCCCCACTAATCGTCGTATAGCAATTTGTGGACGTTTCAAACACATATTAAACTGAAAAGCGGATAAACGACGTTAAAAATTCGATTTCGAAACACTCTGATTTCCCCTAACACTTAAGTTAGATCATATGTAATTTGGAAATAATCAAACAATACCACAAAGCCAAAAACCCAGAGCACAGATAACCCCAAAAAACCCAAGCCCAAACCCATGAAAATAACCGGCGACGTCGGGAAATTCCTTGATCTCGCCGGGCAAAAACGGGTGTTTTGGGCTCGTTTTTCTAGGGTTGTCTAGTTATCTCATAACAAGTATTCTGCACATGCTTAAAAAAAATTTTAGAACACCTTTTAAAAATTTCCAGAGAGAAGGTTTTGGTTATACGGTTTTCGAGTTGTTTCGTATTCAAAGCTTTAAACGTCGTCTAAATAACTAGTTATGGTTTAGTTAAGCTCTGATACCATGTTAGTAGATGTTGCACACCCTCACAACACTTGTGAGGATGCGGAAATGGCAAACAATAATTTTCTTGCATGCAACACCTACTTTAAACCTAGATCTTGTGCTAAACCATAACAAGAAACCCTATCTAAACATCTTATCTACTATGATAGGGGGTTATACCTTTAGAATCGGTCCTTCGAGTCTTCATTTGGATGCGGCTCCTAGGATCCTTGGATGCTTGCAATGCCCTCGATCTCCGGTCACCTCAAGATGTAGATGATCCACCCGAGAGTTATAGAACAAGCTTCAAACTCTTCTCAAGAGTAAACTAAGAAGTCAATTTTGCTAGAAATGACTACTTAGATGATATAGAGATGAACTAATGGATTACTTTTAGCCCTAAGCTTTTGATTCACAACTCATATGAAGGATAAAGCAAAGAGGAGGAAGAAGGAGATAATCAGGAGAGAGTATATGAAAAATAGAATGAGAAAATATCAAGCATGCATCAAGAGAAATGGCTCATGGAAAATAAGTGAGTAATGTATTATTTTATCTCTAAAATAATGCACCATACTTGAATAGTAATCCCAAATGAATAAAATATTCAATATGCCATTCCTTGACCCATACTTTGACAATTCTTCTAATTCTACCCATATATTTATTTTCATAAAATAAATATCCAATTATGAGGTGTCTCCTTCTAGAAGGTGTTCTTGTACAATTACAAGAATACCCCTTACCGTATACCGTATAAGTATACCCGCATCTGTATTCCGAAAAAATACGAATACAAATAATCCAATAATATAATACTGGAATCCAGCTTAAATCAAAGCCTGCCAGTATTATCCTTCCGATCATCATTCCTGTAGCTAGTATACGAACATGATCAAAACCGTGCCGTAACAACTTACGGCCTCTACGCCTGAACCAGGGAACCCTCTGTGTGGAACTTTAAAGACTCGACGGTACGCTGGCAGTGGGTTTAACCACAAGCACGTCAGCGGCACTTGCTGTACGTAACAGCTACCCAGGTACATGACGATAAGGTGGCCAACGAGCGAACTCATCACAACCCTAACGAGCCTGTAAGCAACACTTATCGTACAGTCCAGTCTCTTCGTCTAATACGTCGCATATGAAGTCTAGGAGTGGTAAATGTCAGACCCCAGTAACTTTATAAGTCATGCAGATTTATGTCCTATAACGGTTCGAGAAACTACTGATAACTCTTATTAGTAAATCTCAACAACCCTGGCCAGGGATTTGCTGTTATGGCCGATCAAGCATAGCGCGACATCAACTCCCTATACCAGGAGAGACGAAACCCTTCATATCGCTCACTGCCTCCATGTGATTCGGGACTGTA
This sequence comes from Agapanthus africanus, assembly GCA_030015575.1. Taxonomy (NCBI): domain Eukaryota; kingdom Viridiplantae; phylum Streptophyta; class Magnoliopsida; order Asparagales; family Amaryllidaceae; genus Agapanthus; species Agapanthus africanus. The sequence goes on from JASDDO010000012.1 coordinate 481,220,409, forward strand.
CCCAAAATCCACCTGTTTGCACGACTCAGTAGAGCCATGGTAGGGAGGAAATCAAAGCACAACGGGAATCATACAAGTGTACCTATTCTCCAATGAGAATCTCGGGTAGACACTATGAAGATCTCGGGTAGGGAGGAAATCAAAGCACAGCGGGAATCATACTCAGTAGACACTATGAAGATCTTGGGTCTACAGACTAACCTGTACAAGTATCACCGGAGAACTGTTATCTGAAATAGGTATATATACCATCTAGAAGTTCTCGGCGAGTCATGTTCGATGTACCTATTCTCCAATGAGCATCTGTGTAAAATCTTTGATGTCAAACACCAATGGTTGTGAGATCAACCATCGCCCCCAGGGTCATGAAATGTACACACTAGTCTACTCTGGTAATATCGATGCCCTGTCTCGATATACCTTCGACTAAGAACAATTAAAGGTTATGCTTTTGGACTGCCCAGGCCCCACTAGTATAATCTACATCATAATCCTGGTAGTCAAGAATAATCCTAAGGGCTTCATCAACATGTATATAAAGATATGAAATACAACACATCACACGTTAAGATGAAGATAAACAAGATAGCGTACTATCATCTCGAGCAAAGATTATTTCTGTACATATACATGCCTAGCATCCTATACAATACAGGCCTCTAGGCCATACATATCTAACACTATGTGGGTAAGATCAGTGGATGAATATAATGCCGAATTCATCATGCTTCGCAGGTAAAGAATTCATATCAAATTCTATTCCGTAAGACCCATCACTATCCTGACATCAATATCTTATCAGGTTCGCGGCACATTTGATCCCAACCGACGAGATTCGGGCTAGACGATTCCAACAGGGCTTAGACCCAGAGATTCAGGCGATATTAGCCACAGGCGACTACCCAACTCATGAACTCTCCCCGAAGGCAGCACGTCATTACGAAGTTGTGGTCAAGAAGAAGGTTAAGCCCCAAACAGCTGGAATCAAACCCCCTGCTACACAGATGACAGGAGGAGCCTCTTCTAGACTGACTTTTGCACCCAAGAGGCCAGGAGGATCGTTTAACCAGTCCAGTCCAGATTTATGTTTCTACTGCAAGAGAACTGGACACTTGGCGAAAGACTGCAGGCATGCAAATGGCATGTGTTTGATTTGTGGCGCATCTACTCATGCGATAGGAGCATACCCATATCGCATCAACACAGCACCAGCACCCAGAACTGTAATCACAGCCCCGCAGAGGCCAGCCATTCAGGCTCCTGCACCTCTCCTAGCTCTTCCTGCACCAGCTCTACATAGACCACCTGCACACCCTCATCGTCAATTCCACCAAGCACAGAGAAACGTGCCCTAAGGACAGAAGAATGTGCCTCCGGTAAGGAAAAATGTACCGAGACGACAGTCTTTTACAATGACGGTCGAGGAGGCCGAAGCCACAGGACAAGTCATCACTGGTAATCTCCCCCATCCTTTCAACCTTTTAATCCTTGTATATCATTATACTTTTCCTATATCTAAACATGATCTCACATAACTTAGGTACTATACTAGTAGCCATCCTTCCTGCACCCGTACTTTTCGACACTGGAGCTTCACACTGCTTCATGTCACAACGATTCGTGAGAACGCACGCGATTCCCGTGAAGACACTCATTTCAAGTTGGAATGTTAGTTCCGGGAATGGAGTATTGAAGGCAACTTTGGGATATGATCAGTGCCCAGTTATAGTTTGCGGTCGAGAATTCTACGCAAATTTCAAAGTACTGGACATACCAAATTTCAATGTTGTGTTGGGAATGGGTTGGCTAGGAGTATTCTATGCTACTATTGACTGCCGTCAAAGGAGAATAGTATTTAAGATACCAGATCACCCAGTCTTCTATTTCAAAAGTGGAGATAGAACCTTGGAGTCAGGAAGCTACCGTGCTAAACCAAAGAATGCAGAAGTGTTCTCTCTACCTGCAGAAGAAGAAAAGCCTGAAGTAGTTCAAGAGTTCGAGAATGTGTTCCCTGAAGACATATCAAGTTTGCCTCCCGATCGAGCTCTTGAGTTTAGTATTGATTTACAACCTGGTGCACAACCTGTAATCAAAGCTTCATACCGGTTAAGTCCGGAGGGATTGATGGAGATCTGCATTCAGTTGGACAAACTATTGAAGAAAGGTTGGATCCGACCCAGTACTTCAAATTGGGGATCTCCGGTGTTACTCGTGAAGAAGAAAGAAGGTTCCTACAGGATGTATGTGGATTAGCATGCTCTGAACGAAGTGAAGATTAAGAACAAGTATCCACTACCGCGCATCGATGACGTTTTCGATCAGTTAAGTGGGTCTTGGGTCTTTTCAAAGCTAGATTTTCGTTCGGGTTATCATCAAGTGAAGGTCAAAGAGTCCGACATTCCAAAGATAGTGTTTAGGACTCGTTATAGTCATTATGAATATCTCGTAATGCCATTTGGAGTGACCAATGCACCTGGCATCTTTATGAACCTAATGAACCAAGTTTTTCGAGAGTACTTAGACAGTTTCATTATCATCTTCATCGACGACATCCTGGTGTATTCAAAGAATCGGAAGGAACACGCCAAGTACTTACGCATTGTCCTAAAGACATTACGACAACACCAGCTCTACGCCAAGTACAGCAAGTGTGAGTTCTGGGTAGATCAAGTCATATTTCTCAGACATATCGTTCCAGGAGAAGAAATCTTGGTGGATCCAGCTAAGGTGTCAGCTGTCAATGAGTGACCGACACCAAAGACGGTGAAAGATATAAGAAGTTTCTTGGGATTAGCAGGATACTACCAACGATTCATTGAAGGCTTCTCAAAGAGAGAAGCATCCCTGACCAAACTTACACGTAAAGATGAAATATTCGTGTGGTCAGAAGCATGTGAAAAAGATTTTGTAGAACTCAAGTCGAGATTAACCTCTGCACCTATCCTCGTAATATCGGATCAATCTGGAGGATTTTTTGTACATTAAGATGCGTCTGGTAAAGAATTAGGATGTATTCTACACCAGCATGGAAAAGTTGTGGCTTTTGCATCAAGGCAATTAAAGGTTCATGAGCGCAACTATCCAACACATGATCTAGAATTGATAGCCGTCATCTTCGCACTTAAGATTTGGCGCCACTATCTTTTGGGAGAACGAGTGTATATATACACTGACCATAAAAGTATTAAGTATGTATTTACTCATAAGGAACTCAACATGCGGCAGAGAAGATGGCTAGAACCCATGGCGGACTTCGACATCAACCTACAGTATCATCCTGGGAAGGTGAACGTAGTTCCTGATGTACTTAGTCGCCAGCCTTTAGCAATGAACATCACCGCTCAGTAGAAGCTACAGCAAGAATTGCATGGATTGGGAATTAAAGTAATTGTGCCAGGTAACGCTTCATCTTTGATGAACTTACAAGTCCAGTCCACTCTTGTATATCAGATCAAGGCAGCTCAAGTAAATGATGCCAAGATACAAAGGATCCGAGAACAAGTAGAAAGTGGACTTCAAACTGACTTCGTCATCTACAAAGATGGATCCTTGCGGTATGGGAGCCGTTTATGTGTACCAATCAGACCTGTTCAAGAAGAGTTGATAAAAGAAACTCACAGCTTTCCATATTCGGTACACCCCGGTGGTACAAAGATGTACAAGGATCTACGGCAACACTACTGGTGGTATGGAATGAAGCGAGAAGTAGCAAGGAGCGTAGCCAAGTGTTTGGTGTGTCAGCAAGTGTAGGCTGAACATCACAGAACTGCTGGTCTACTTCAGCCGTTACCAATCCCAGAATGGAAATGGCAGCACATTACTATGGACTTTGTGACTGCTATCCCTTACAGCACGAAGGGTAACGATGCAATTTGGGTTATTATGAATCGACTCACCAAGTCGGCTCACTTTATTCCATTTCGAGTTGGCCAGTCAACCGAGACGTGAGCATAAATCTAAAGTAAGATTTAAACCTTCAAGATGTACTATATTTGATACCCATAAACTCATGCAGGAGACCGTGAGATTACATAGAGTATCTGTTTGTATTGTCTTCGATCGTGATACAAGCTTCCGATCATAATTATGGCAGAGTCTGCAAACTAGCCTGGGAATGAGTATAAATTTCAGCACGGTGTATCATCCATAAACAGACGGACAATCCAAGCGAACAATTCAGATTCTGGAAGATATGATAAGAGCCTGTATGTTAGACTTCGGAGGTTCGTGGGAAGATCGCCTACACCTTATGGAGTTTTCATACAACAACAGGTATCAGGAAAGCATTGGGATGGCATGACTCACAGCACTCTATGGACGAAAATTTCATTCCCCACTGAGTTGGGACGACGTTGGAGATCGTGAACTCCTTGGACCAGAGATGATCATGGCAACTGTAGACGTGGTTCGCACGATCAGGGAAAGGATGCGAATAGCTCAAGATCGACAGAAACATTGGGCAGATGCAAAACGTCGACGCTTAGAGTTTCATCCTGGAGACTATGTATTCCTGAAGATCTCTCCAAACAGAGGAGTGATCCATTTTGGCAAAAAGGATAAGTTAAGTCCAAGATACATAGGACCATTCGACATACTCGAACGAGTTGGAGAAGTGGGATATCGTTTAGCACTACCACCCGCATTGGAAGGAGTGCACAATGTATTCCACATATCCCAACCACGACGATATGTGAGTGACCCCAGCCACATACTTAATCATTCAGAGCTCACAGTATAAACCGACCTAATCTGCGAGCAACAACCAGTTGAGATCCTGGACCGAAAAGTGAAAACATTATGGAACAATGAAGTAAACTTGGTCCGAGTGATGTGGAGAAAAGATTCACCAGAAGAATCAACTTGTGAAAAAAAAGAAGATATGCGTACATGATACCCTCAGCTATTCGAAAATTAGTCTTTTATGTAAATTTCGAGGACGAAATTTTTATAAGGAGGGTAGAATGTAACGGCTCTGAAACCACTGTACAGAAATTTTCTTGTTATTGTACAGAAAAGATTATTACAGTCTGTGTAAGAGTTAAAAGTTATTTTTATTAAATAAAAGCAAGAAGCAACCTGTAGCTCACTGGTAAAGCCCCTGCATAGCTGTGACATAGCTTGTGCGTTCGATTCCCATCAGACCAAATTATTTTTTAGATTTTTTCTTTTTAATTTTTGGAAGCCCAAGAGTTGCACGTGCAATATACGTGGAAATAAAAAGTTTCAGAAAAATCAAACAGGCACAATGAGGTGTACACACCCAAATACACACATGGCACGAATCTCGAGGCAGGACATTCAAATCCGACTGCCCATTCTCACCTTTTGGTCGGCACCGACGGTCGAACTTGCTCCAATTTGCTCCGTGCTTTGCACTCACACCCCTTCGACTCCCCTTAACTCTCCTGCACTATTTTATTTCCCTGCAATCAAACAGAGACTCTTTAATTCACCATTTGACATCTTTTTAATGCTTTTTAATCCAAAATTTTAATTCCCAAACCCTAATTCTCCACTATAAATACCACCCCATGCCCTAGCTCCCCTCTAATCTGAAAATTTCTAGCAAAATCACCTCAAAAGATCCTAAGTGCAAGGGGAGTTAGCAACCAAGCTCGTTTCGTTGAAGATCGAAGCCGTTTCCGGAGCTTCCGATTTAGTATGTATGCTAGCCATGTGGACTTAAATCGGGCGGATGATAATACTAGCCGGCTTAGAATTAAGCTGGATTATTAAACCAAGTTTTGATTTAATAATGTTCATATACATATGTGTGTGTGTGTGTGTGTGTGTCTGTATGTATGTATGTATATTCTAGTATTATGTTCATTGTATTTTTCTATCTCTTGGGTATTCGTATTTTGATACGAATACGGACATATATTTGCGGGGACGTATTCTTGTATTTATACAAGAATACTTCTAGAAGAAGAAGAACTCATTTCAAGGTTTTTCTTTTTAAGAAATTAAGAAATGAGATGGAAAAGAGAAATGATACAGGGTATGGGCAAATGAATTTATAATTCATATGCAAATACTATTCAAGCATGGTTGTAGTTTTAAAATGAAAAAAAATTCTTTTAACAAAATAAAGTAAGCATGCTTGAATGAGTGGAGGTTTTATTCATTCTACCAGTTGGTTTTCTCTCTCTTTAATAGCTCATCCGTCTTCTTCTTCCTCTACCTTTTCATGAGCTGAGATTCAAGAGAATTAAGAGAAAGAAAAATCATTAGAATACTCACATGCATCACTAAGCATTCTAGATTAGCATCCTAGGATTTTTAGTTACTTCATGGATGAAGTTGAAGCTTGAACTTGGTTCCCTCGGGTGGATCATCTTCGGCGAAGGGAGACCGTTTTGCAAGTGCGATCCGGAGCTCTTGAGTGCATGCTAGAATCCAACCCAATTGGAGCAAATGAAGACGCTATAAAGATTGTAATTTCTATCTTGTTGTAGTGCTAGTTTAGGTGTTTGGTTTAGATTCTTGGGTATAAGTTTTTAGTGGCTTGAAAATTTTTGTTTTCAGATTCCGCATTGGCCGCGAGTTTGCGGCGATGGCACTAGGAAATTTCAATAACTTAGCCAATATAGAACTAAGAAACATACTTATATGGCTTGGGCGCATGTATATAGGGTCTCCATGACCATTGGCGCTTTATTATAGGGGTGGCGCTTTGCTACTGGCTCAGAGATCCTTGTATTTGGGCCGCGGGCGCTTAAAACTTAAGTTCTTTTATTGCATATGTCGTTGGCACTTACCACGTGGCCCATGCCCATTGGTGTTTCTGGACTTAAATCTAGTCATCATATTTTTCGCTGGCACTTGCCACATGGCACAAGCCAATTAGTGCTCCACCTCTAGCGTATGCCCATATGCACTTTCCTTTAGAGATTAATCTTAATCTCTTATCTTTTGAAACATAAGTTTCATGATGCTTAAGCATCATTTAATGGTTATATCACCATTAACGACCACCAAGATCATTACTTTAAAGATCCGGGATCATATATTTTACAAAGAATCGATCTTTTTGGTTGTTTGTTCGTCATTTGTGCACCATATTTTATGAGAGAAATTTGACACTTTTCTCAAATCCTAGATCTTAAGATCAAAATGATTCCTTTATGAAACTTAAGATTCTTATGGAAAAGGAACAATCTTTATTTAGGGATCATAAGATCTAAGAAAAGAACTTAAGTTCTATTAATAAAGGTTAACCTTCTTTCTTAAATGAAGCTTAAGCTTCTCTTTTGAAGGGGATATCTTTCTCTCTTTTTCTTATTTACCTTGTCTCGGTTCTTGATGAGATGCAGGGAAAAAGCTTTGTCGCGGAGAACTTAAGTTCTTGATGAAAGCTTATGGAGTCGATTTCTTCTCTCGTATATATCTTTTTTTAAAAAAATTGACATCTAGAGTTCTTTATATAGCGTATGAATATTGTTGAGCAAGTATAGACAATCTCTCTTTGAGATCTCTCTGATTGATCTGATTGCTCTTAAGATCAAGTCCGGATGCTTAAACACCATTGGATTTTAGATCCAAGGGTTAATATTAACCAGTATTATATATTTCCTTATTTTGTGAAATCAATTTCTTATTATTGATTTTGATCTTTGTTGTTTTAGAAAAATAGAGAAAATATTTTCTCAAAATAGTTTAAGCTATTTGGTTTCATCAATTAATAATATCTTTCTGTTTTAAGAAAGATTTTCGAAGTTTAACCTTCTGTTGATATATCTTTCTGTTTAAGAAAAAATATAGGAAGTTAACTTCCAAATATAACATAAGCTATATGAAGAGAGAGCTTCGAACACTATCAGCGCCAGAGCTTCTTGGCGCATGTCCATGTGAGTTACACGTGGAGGAGCGCCAAAGGTCTTCTGGCACTTGGACTTAAGTCCGCTTTGACCAATTTTATTGGTGGGAACTTCTTAGTGCATGTCCACGTGATTTGCGCGTGGAGGAGCGCCAAGGGTATTCTAGCGCTTGGTCTTAAGTCCATTTTGACCAATTTTATTGGTGGGAACAGAACTTTTGCAATGTCAACTCGTCTACTTCCACCGCAATGCGAATGAAATGATACCGCACCTTAATGTGCTTCGTCCTCGAGTGATAAGCCGCATTCTTCGCCAAATGTATCGCATTTTGGCAGTCGCTCCATAAGATATTGAAATCTTGCATCTTTCCCAATTCTTCAAGTAGCCCTTGCAACCATATCATCTTCTTACTGCATTCCGTGATCGCCACGTATTCAGCTTCCGTAGTCAATAATGCCAACACCTTTTGCAATTGAGAAACTCAACTCACCGTTGTTCCCCAAACCGTGAATACATACCCTGTTGTGCTCTTCTCTCTATCTTGATCATCTGAGTAGTTTGCATCAACGTAACCTTGCATCTTTAGAGAGTCACCCTCGAAATATAAGCAGTGACTTGACGTAACCATTAGATACCTCAACATCTATTTCACTGCATTCCAATGCTCCTTCCTGAGGTTTTGCATGTACACACTCACAACTCGCACTGCTTGTGCAATATCTGATCCCGTACTCACCATCGCATACATCAAATTCCCCATCGCAAATGCATAAGGCACACTTGCCATCTCATCTTTCTGCTCTTGAGTTGTTGATTGATGGAGTTCTTTTGTGCGTTTTGAAATCAAAGAATAGAATATACCGCAATCAATAACGGTGTCACTTGGTAGCTAGCCGATTGAGTACGGGTCGGTCCACAGGAAAAACGTGTTCTTTTCTAATTGTTCTAACGAGTCAATTCCTATTTGTGGTAGGTTTTGATTTTTATAAAGTCCGTCCGTCTGCTCTTGCTTGAATCATTACTATTCATTCTCTCACTACTTCATTTGCCCTAATTAAGAATATAGGTGTTAGGATAATAATTAACAAAGGGGATTAGCAAGACTAGGAAGAAACATAGTTTCTTCCCTTCGGTCCTTGTCGGTCCTTTCTTAATTCTTAGCCCTAACCTCTATGTAAATCAAGCACAACCGGTCTAACTAGGGAATCACCGCTATCTCATGGGATAGGGTGCCGTAGTGAGCGGTGTGTGTTTGATTAACATAGAGTCCTAATTTATAGTATTATATGGGCAAGAAAGGAGTGAGAGATTTCATCTCTCAAACCTTCCCCAAACATAACCCTAACAAGTGAGGAACTACTCACTCATTAGGGATATTATGATGAAGATCATTTTTATAATTTTCTTTTAATTACCTAATTAACGTGCAGATAATAAAAGACAGATAAAAAATGCAGAGAAATAAAATTGCAATTAAGAACACGAGATAAAGAGAAACTAACTTACTTTATTAATGCACTCTTGACGATTACAAGGAATTGAAATTAATCTAGAATTAAAAAAAGACATGCCCCAAAAAAGGATGTAGGCTTTCCTATTTATAGATAGGAGAAACCGTAGGGTTTACATCTGATCCACATCTGAAATTACAAGACTACCCTAAGAAAAACGGGTCAATGCACCGACTCCCACTGACACGTGCTCTGCACGACCGCGGATCCGCGGCCAGAAGCCTTGTTTGGCCGCGGTTCCGCGGCCATTTGATGGGCTATTGGGCTCATTTCTTTAGGGCTGCTTCATGTTGCATTTTACTTCTGGTTTCTTCACTTGGTTTCTCAGAATATCTTCTATTTTCTTCCAGATTTCCACAGTGCAGAATGTTGTGGACTTTTACCGTTAGCTTCGCTTTGAAGTCTTGTATCTTGTGCTGCCCTTGAACTGTCTTGTGCATGGAACTGTTTACTGATCTTCATTTGTTCCTTGAACTGTTAAGCAGCATCATACGGATTCATCTTTTGTTGGTCGTAGTCTCATTTTTGTACGTCTTTTCATGAATTTCACTGTATTGTTCTGAGAACCTGTAACCTGCAACTATTTAGCAGACATGGATCAAAAGCACCTATTTATTTGCAATATGATTAAGAATAGGGAATATAATAATGCAAAATTCTGATTTGAACAAATACCCTCAAACTTATCTTTTGCTCGTCCCGAGCAAAACTATTTTTATTCTCGAAAAAACCTAACCTCACTTTCGCAGGGAAACGCGATTGCACTGAGCTCGTGCAACAAGCCGTTAAACCTCTAGGTGTCCCTAGTAGAAGGAGTGTTGTCTCCTGAGGGTTTTCAGCGGATACTACCCACAAAATCCGATCAATTTGGCCTGTTGACTTTCATTCTTCAATTCGGTGTTCTAGCAAGAAATTCTATTATCTTTAACTTAGAAATTATCAACCCATATTTTTCACACTCACTTATCATTTAACTTAAGATCGTATATGTTCTGCAAATTTATTTAGCTTTCAGTATCTTTTGAATTTTCCTTCTAAGGTTCCATCTCAACTTAGGAAATTTTATCATCTCTACTGAAAGTATAAATCCTATCTTTCATTCCTATCTCTCATCCAAACCACAATCATATACCCTACGTGTGTGTATGTATTACCACTACACTTAGAAATTCAATTCAAGCTATCATACTCTTGTCCATCTTCCAAAATACTTTTAGTTGGTGAATTTTAGATGAAATTGCTCACACATCCTTCATGCGACCGTTAATACTTCTTGAGGTACTGACGACCGATTACAAAATGTGTTCGTTCATTAAGGCGTAATTTCTCGTCTTGTAATACCTAAGGCTTTAGCAGTGACTTCCAAACCAGTTGGTCTAAGGCATTAGGTGATAAAGCACCCTCGCTATAATTTTTTTTATTTATGCAGCCTTAAGTAATTACAAAACCAGTGTTCATTTTTTTAAATCTCTTTAGTCACACTTGTACTTTTATTTTATTTTTCTTCATACTAAGGATTTTAGACGAGCATTTCAAGGTATCCTCTACTATTCCAAATTTCAAGGTGCGTGTTTGTGCAAGTTGTAGGGTATATATTTTTACAATTTAGACTTAAGGTTCGGAATTATTTTTCAGACTTACACTTCAAAAAAAATTTCAATACTCTTCCCTTATTTTGACTTAATCCAAGAACTGAACTCAGAATTTGCCTATTTCTAAATAAACTATAAGGACATATATTTTCTACCGTTAAATTTTAAGAAAGGTTATTTTTAGGGTTTTTAATTTACTAAATTTAGGATCTAGTTTTTCTAGCTAGTTAGCTGTCTTGTCAAACTTAAGTCAAATAATGCCAAGTTGAATTTTTTTTTTATCTTTTTAGTCTTTTCAATTTTTATTTAATTTTTTTTTCTTTTTTATATATATTTTTTTCATTTTTATTTAATGTTTATAATTTTTTTGATAAAGATGCAATGTAGAATTAAACATGCAAAGAAAGAAAAGAAAAAATATGTACAAAAATTAAAAATATGCATTGCAATGATAACTTATTTACAAACCACCTCCTCCCCCAAACTTACCAAAAGCAGTGCCCTCACTGCTCAGGCCCTCGGCGTCCCCTCGTGTAGGGTTGCTAGGCACACGCACAAGGGTCTAAGAGGCATCAATCATGCCCGATTAAAATTTTAGCCGTGCCGAACAACCCGAAGCCGGATCTTTAAACTAGGGTTTAGACGAAAACTAGCATGTTAAACACTTTAACACTAAGTGAGAGGGATTACAATCTTTGTAGATCCGGTCCTTCACTTCTAAAGCTCCGTGTTGAAGTCCCTTCACTGCGATCATCGTGTTCCGGACTCTCGAGAGGTTCCACGAAGAGAAAGATGCAGTCTTGCTTCCGATCTTTGATACAAAGATGATCTACCTTGAAGTTTCGTTAACACAAGCTAACACTCATAATATGAAGTGAACACCCTCATCTAAATGGCAAGGATAGATGAGGATGATGAAGTAGGATTTTTGCTCTCTTTTATTATCTTTTTCTCACTCATTTATCATCACAAAATCAAATCAAGAAAGCTTTTCCATGAAAAGAGAAGGAAGAAGAAGATGGAATCCTTTTGTGATGAATAATGAATAACTCATATGTGAGGTTCGAAATGCAACCATAGTTAAGAATGAATCCTTAACCCTTGTAGAGAAACAACCATGGTCAAGGGTTTGGGTTTGGTTAAGTAAATATCTTCACAAAATATCTTACACAAAACAAAACATAACCTTCTAGAAACTTCTAGAAGAGCTTAACCCTAATCAAACCCTAACCATGTTTAATCTCCACTAATCATATTGCATTAGTAACCATATCATGTTACAATATTATATATCACATATATAATATTTATTGTAACAAAATAAAATAATACATTTAACATATATCGCATATATATCAATGTATTACCCGAGTGAGAAAAAGAATCTTTTAGTGAGCTAATATTAGTTAATGTAATTTAATATATCATATATATTATTATACATTAAATTATCGAATCAACACTTGATCCGAAAATCCGGCTATATCGCATATAACCGACTAATATCTATCCGTGCCGATTCATCGAATCAACACTTGATCCGATGACCCGGCTGATATCAAATATCGCGAGAATATAATACGGTATCTCATATCGTATTATCCTCAGTCCCGCACATATCACATATGTGCCCCTACTCCGTTTTGCCTGAGCCAAGAAACCTCTGTATAGGACTCTAAAGAATCGTCAATACGCCGGCAGTAAGTGATGATCATATCAAACACCCACAAGCTGCAAGCAGTCAGCTAAACGTAATAGCTACCCAGGTATTGAGTGCTCAGAAGATCAACAAGCAAGCCTGTACATTCTCCTGTGAATCCAAACTGTAACACTCCCGTACAGTCCGGTCTCGTCGTCTGATATGTCGCATATCTCGTCTAGGGGTGGTAAACGTCAGACCCCAGTAGCTCGATAAGTCGTGTCGATATGAGGTCTATAAAAGTTCGAGAAACTACTGTTAACACTTACCAGTAAATCTCAGCAACACTGGCCAGGGATTTCCGGTTATAGCCAATCGAACACAGCGCAACATCAACTTCCTATACCGGGAGAGACGAATCCCCTCCTATCGCTCATTGCCTCCATGTGATTCGGGACTGTACCCAAAAGCCACCTTTTTGCACGCCCTCTTGGACGTGGTATGATGGAAATCAAAGCACAGTGGGAATCACACAAGACTCTATGACGATCTCGGGTCAACAGACTACTCTGTACCAGTGTCACAGGAGAACTGCCATCTGACGTGATGTATAATACCATCTGGGAGTTTTCGGCGAGTCCGTCCAGTGTACCCAGTCTCTACTGAGCACCCGTACACCATCCTTGATGTCAAACACCGATGGATATGGGATCATCCATCGCCCATCATATGGGTCAAGATGCGTATACGCTAGTCTACTCTGGTGTATCGATGCCCTGTCTCAATACACCCTCGACTAGGAACAGTTATAGGATGTACTTGTCGACTACCGTGGCCGCACTAGTATGATCTCATCATAGTCCCAGTAGTCGAGTACATATTCTAAGGGCTTTATCAACATGTAACATAGAGACAATCAGAGTACATGTTAAGATAAAGTACAACCAGATAGCATACTATCACGTCGAGCAAGAAAGTCCTCCCTATATATTGTAAGTCCATGTTACCTCTCCCGGTTCTTTCGGGCTTGCGGAAATGGTGAAAAACAATTTTTAGGGTTTAGGTAACATGGACTACGAAAACGGATCTTGGCTAAACTAAACACTAGCAACCTAACTAAAGATTTATCTACTCAGTTAGGGGTTATACCTCACTTGAACTCCTTCTTCTTGAACTCTTTGTAGTGGTTGGATGGTGCTTTCCTCGTCGCCTTCTTTCGTCAAAGATGGATCCACCTGAGGGTTTCAACCTTGGGCTCCTTTCTCGAACTTTGAGAGAACTAAGGTCTTTGGCTTGCTAGACCTTCAACCTTAGAATGAGTAGAGAGTGGTTTAGGGTATTTTATCTCAAGGAGAGGTTTCTCAACTCATGAGAATGGATCTCCTTGAACTAGAGGAGGAGGAAGAAGAAGAGAGGAGAGAGAATGGTTATGATAGAATGAGATGGTTTTTTACAACCATAACAATATATGTGAATTAATCAAATTAATAATTTTAATCAAATGAAAAAGTTGATGGAAGGTTTGATGAGACAATTATCATTTCATATTTAATGGTTTTTGCAAAGATCCAAGAACATCTTTGATGTGTAATGATGATGGTCAAAATTTCAACCAAGGTCAACAAGTCAACCTTGGTCAACAAGTCAACAAACCCAACCATGACACAATTTCATTTAATTAATATTATTAATTGATATATCACAAATTCATTAGGGTTTGGAAAAAGACGACTGTCAACTGTGCATACACACCCGTTCCAAAACCCTAATGAAAAACCTCTTCTTCCGCCTCAATCAACTATGCATACACACCCGCATTCGTGTTCCGAAGAACATGAATACTATGAGATAAAACTAACCCCAAAACATATACTAGGATCTGGCTCAAACCAGAGCCCGCTAGTAATGTCTGTCCGGACACCAAACGTACACAAGTGCGCGGATGTGAACGAACCCTGTCGCAAAACCATGCGACCTCTACTCAGTTTTACCCAAAGGCGAATGACCCTCTGTGTGGGACTCTAAAGACTCGACACTACGCTGGCAGTGGGTTTAACCACAGACCACAAGCGGCACTAGCTATACGTAACGGTCCCCAGGTAGATGCCGAAAAGAAGACTGACGAGGTAAACCCATCTGAACTCCTACTGAGTCTGTATGTGACAATCTCCGTACAGTCCGGTCTGTTCATCTAAGAACATCGCATGGCGGGCCTAGGGGGCGGTAAACGTCAGTCCCCTACTAGCGGTACAAGTCATGTTGGAGTGTAGCCCAGAACACCTGAGATAACACTGGAAACCTACCAGTCTATCTCGCTTGCCCTGGCCAGGGAGTTTGTGTAATGGCTCTCCTAGACACAGCTCGATATCAACCCCCAATACCTGGAGAGACAAATCCTGTCTAACCGTCACTGCCTCCAAGTGCTTCGGAACTGCACCCAAAAACTACCTGTTTGCACGACTCCTTTGAGCCGTGGTAGGGTAATAATCAAAGTACAGTGGGAACACACTCGAGGCGAAGTGACAGTGTCAAGTCAACGGACTAAGCTGTACTCATGTCACCTAGGAACTGATAACTGACGATAGGTATAATACCAACCAACGGTTCCCAACGAGTCATGTCCAGTGTACTCGTAACCTAACGAGCACCCGCATACTATCTCAAGTACGACGTACTGACGGCTGTGGGACAGACCGTCTCCCAAGCTGGGATAAGAAGCGCATGCGCTAGTCTACTCCGGAGTATCGATGCCCTGTCTCGATAGTCGTGCGACTAGGGACCTGCATAAGGATGTGCTTATAGATTACCCAGCCTCCATGAGTGTGAATGCCATCACAACGCTGGAAATCAAGCAAAGATCCTAAGGGCTCCACTAATGTGTAAAGGCGATATGCTAAAAGAAACACATGCACATATTAAAGCAGAAACAAACCAAGTAGCATACTACCATTTTGAGCAAGAATGTCAATACAAGGTGAATATCCCAAGCTTCCATCAAGTAATATACAATCCAATATGATACAGTAATGGCCTCTAGGGCATATACACTAACAATCTTCCACTTGCACTAAGGCCATGTACTGGCGTATCGAAGACCTATCATCTCAATCAGCCGCTCGAACTGAGTCTGGGGTAAGGCCTTGGTGAATGGATCAGCAGTGTTATCTTCCGTGGTAACTCTCCGAACCTCGATCTCCTAGTGACCCAAGATCTCCCTGATCAGGTGATACCGCCTCAAGATGTGTCTGGACTTCTGATGGGACCTGGGTTCCTTCGCTAAAGCTATAGCTCTGTTGTTGTCACAATAGAGCGGTATTGGATCAACAATGGTAGGAACCACCTGAAGCTCCGTGAGGAACTTCTTCATCCAGACAGCTTCTTTTGCGGCATCTGCAGCAGCGATATATTCCGCTTCCATCGTCGAGTCAGCAACGGTTTCCTGTTTGGAACTCTTCCAACACACCGCCCCTCCATAGAGGGTAAAGACATAACCCGACATGGACTTGGAATCATCCTTGTCACTCTGGAAGCTGGAGTCAGCAAAGGCCTCGACCTGGAGGTCTTTTCCGCCATACACCAAGAACATCTCCTTAGTCCTTCTCAGGTACTTAAGAATGTTCTTTACTGCTATCCAGTGTTTCTCCCCAGGGTTTGACTGATACCGGCTTACCACACTCAGTGCATAAGCTACATCTGGTCTGGTACACAACATCGCATACATTATAGAGCCTACCGCAGAAGCGTAGGTTATAATAGACATGTGATCCCTTTCCAAATCAGTCTTGGGAGACATCTCTTTGGAGAGGGTGATCCCGTGACAAGCCGGTAGATTACCGCGCTTGAAATCTTCTATACTGAATCTTTTCAGTATGGTGTCGATGTACCTGGACTGTGAGAGTCCCAGTATCCTCTTGGATCTGTCACGATAGATCCGGATCCCTAGAATGTATGAGGCATCACCCAGGTCTTTTATGGAGAACCTGTGTGACAAGAACCCTTTGACAGATTGTAGCATAGGAATGTCATTTCCTATCAAGAGAATGTCATCCACGTATAAAACGAGGAATACTACAGTTCTCGCTACAAATCTACTATAGATGCATGGTTCATCTGGATTTTTAATAAAGCCAAACTCTTTGACCGTCTCATCAAAACAGATGTTCCAACTCCGCGATGCCTGCTTTAGTCCATAGATGGACTTAAGCAACTTGCACACCTTTCCGCTGCTCCCACTCTGAATGAAACCCTCTGGCTGGTCCATATAGACACACTCCTCTAAATTTCCATTTAGAAAAGCGGTTTTTACATCCATTTGCCAGATCTCATAATCGTGGAAGGCAGCAATGGCAAGAAGGATCCGAATGGATTTCAGCATAGCCACTGGAGAAAAGGTTTCGTCATAGTCCAAGCCAGGTCTTTGACGGAAACCCTTTGCAACAAGTCTAGCTTTATAGGTCTCAACCTGTCCATCTACACCAATCTTCCTTTTGAAGATCCGCTTGCATCCTACGTGTTTTACCCCATCTGGAGCAATGTCCAACGTCTATACTTTGTTGGTGTATATGGACTCCATTTCGGTCAGCATTGCATCCGGCCATTTTACCGAGTCAACGCTCTGAATAGCCTGCTGGAAGCTAGTCGGCTCATCACTATCAATGATGCAATCCTCTTTATCCCCGTCTATGAGAAAACCGTAGTATCTCTCGGGCGGATGAGACTGCCTACTACTTCTGTGGAGCGGTGTAGGAATGTCCTGATCTTTCGAACCCTCTGGTTCTACTAAGCTTTCAGTAATAGCTCGTGGTTCTGGAATTTCTTCCAGTTCTACTGCGCTCCCACTTATCTGATTTTCCAAAAACTCAGTTTCCAAGAAGTGGGCATGACGAGAAACAAAAACCTTTTGTTCCTCTTCGCAATAGAAGAAATATCTCTTGGAGTTCTTTGGATATCCCACAAACTTGCATTGTACTGAGCGTGCATCGAGCTTGTCCGCATGCTGCTTTTTGAAAAAAGCTGGACATCCCCATGTCTTAATATGATTAAGATAGGGTCTCTTCCCACACCACATCTGATATGGTGTAGTAGGCACAGTCTTAGTTGGAACTCGGTTCAAAAGGTATGCAGCTGATTCTAGTGCATATCCCCAGAATGATCGCGGTAACTCAGCGTTACTCATCATGGACCGTACCATATCCAATAGGGTTCGGTTCCGTCTCTCCGATACACCGTTATGTTGCGGAGTGTATGGAGGAGTAAGCTGAGAGAGAATTCCATTCTCTTTTAAGTAATCCAGGAACTCGGCACTCAAGTATTCACCACCTCGATCAGATCTCAGTATCTTGATACTTTTGCCTGTTTGTTTTTCTACTTCATTCTTATATTCCTGGAATTTTCCAAAGGCTTCGGATTTATGTTTCATTAATAAGACATAACCATACCTTGAAAAGTCATCCGTAAAAGTAATGAAGTAAGAATAACTGCTTCGTGCATGCGTAGACATTGGACCGCACACGTCGCTGTATACGAGTCCCAAGAGCTCGCTTGCTCTCACTCCGTGTCCAGTGAACGGAGTCTTTGTCATCTTTCCTTTGAGACAGGATTGACAAGTTGCATACGATTGATATTCGAACGGATCCAAATATCCTTCTGTATGTAACTTCGTCAACCTTCTCTTATTGATGTGACCCATTCTATAATGCCATAAGAATGTCTGATTTGTTTCCGGAGACTTTCTTTTGTGTGTATTCTGGACATTGAAAATCTGTGGTTGGTTTAATACATATATACCATTGCTCAATGTACCTGACCCAATCAGAACTTGATTAAGGTGAATGTTTACAACATTACTTACAAACGCAAATTCATAACCTTCTTTAGAAACCAAAGATACAGAAATGATATTACAAGTTGCGTTGGGTAGAAAAAAGCAATTACGTAAAACCAAAACATGTCCATCTGACATTCCCAGGTGATAGTCCCCCACGGCCTCAGCATCCATGCTAGCTCCGTTTGCAACTTTGAGGGTCATGTCACCTGCTTTCAAAAACCTACGCTTTCTCAACGCCTGCAAAGAATTACAGATATGAGATCCTGATCCGATATCCAATACCCAGGACGTAGAGTTTATTGATAGACAGTTTTCAATAACATACACACCTGAAGCTGAAGCCGCAACTTGCTTCAGATCCTGTGTTCTGGCTTTCCAAGCCCTGCAATCTTTCTTCCAGTGTCCACTCTTATGACAGTAAAAACATTCTTCCTTATCCACAAGCTTCCCTGCTACCTTTGTTGCTTTTGCCTTTCCCTTCGTATCCTTCTTACTAACACCGCCCCTTGGTTTGGCGGGGGTTTTCTTCTTCTTTCCCTTGGCTTTCGCCTTGGACCTAGAAGAGGAAGATCCTCCTACAAACAAAGTGGATGTTTTCCTACCTTTCTGTAGGGTGCCCTCTGCACTCCTCAGCATGTTGAGGAGCTATGAAAGTTCAACTTCCTTTTCTTACAAGTTGAAATTCAGGATGAACTGGGCGTAAGTGGAAGGAAGGGACTGAAGAATCAAGTCCGTATAGAGCTCATTCTCCAACGTGGTCCCAAGGTCCGCGAGCTCCTCTATGTAGCCAATCATCTTAAGCACGTGTTCCGCTACCGATGATCCGACGGCCAATCTTGCCGAAAACAACTTCTTCGACACTTCGTATCTGGCGATACGAGATTGCTCTCCATACAGTTCTTTTGTATGGAGAAATATGGATTCGAGGTCCATATTCTCATGCCTCCTCTGATGTTCGTTGTCCATAGAGGCAAGCACGAGGCACTTGGCCTTCGCGCAGTCGATTTCCTAGGTCTTACGGATTTCCCTATCCGCGACGCTGGTTTTGGGACCTGGGACAGGGAGAGCTTTGGTGGTAAGAAGATACCCTAATTTGTCATAAGTGATTACCATTTTGACATTCCTGAGCCAATCTTTGTAGTTTGGCCATGTCAGTATGTTTTTATCTAGTAGTAACTTAAGTCCAGTCATGATGTTTGGTCGCTGCAATTAGGAGAGAGAGAATAAACACTTTAGCATGATGCTCTTGCAAGTTTAGAGTGGTTTTTAGTTTGTCTAAACAGGATGGCTCCCACTGTCTCTCGAATCCCTCCTCAAACCATAAAGGAAGAATTAGTCGGGATCAATCTCACCGCACAATACTTGCTTAACCGTTCAGCCAGGCCAGTGTCGGTACTTCGAGGGAGGTTTTCCAACGCTTTCGTGAAGTTCCTTAATTTAAGAACCTCTTTTCCCTGGGGGCGTAGCTCCGCTAACACCTTTCTAGACACCTACTTGGTTTATAGCATTGATCGTTAAGTGAGAAATTTCCCGAGGAGTAGCATATACTCACAGTAGGATCGGGATCCAAATATCACTGCGTGACAAAACTGAAGGAATCCTACCAGAATCATCACACTCCAAATAGTATGCAACGCTAGCAAGTTTCAGTTCTTTTGAAACTCCCGATGTGGATTTTTTCCCCATGCTCTTATGACCTTGACGTTGGCCAACAAATCATAAGTCACATGTCAAGTTCTATCCGTCATTCTCCAGGTTAATTTGAGCCCACCCGCACATACCCTTGACTTTGGCCAACAAGGTAGAACGACTGCCCCAAACCAACACATCTATCTATGCTGTACATGAATACCCAATAGCTACCAATCACTATGCCTTGACTTTGGCCAACAAACATAGCTTGAATACTTATTGACCATTCATATGAAACGACGGAGGGCTACGAATGGTTTTGGCGAAACCGTGAACGTAGTGAACTTGATATAATCGAAGGAACGAGATAGCTTTCAAAAGGAGTGGTTCAAGCTCCGCATTTAAAAGTTTGGTTTTGAAAAGAACCGAGTGGTTTTCAAAGTGTTCCAACGACTTTTACTTGGTTTATTTTTATCTTGCATTAATTCCAATGCGTCCCATCATTTAATCCTACCATTGCAGAAAACAACGAAAATATGACGTAAGCTTATGCCATCCGCATTCGCCACGGGGTCCCGTCATCACCCGTTAGGTTACTTAACTAACGACAGAGCGGGGGCTGGACTAGCGCGGATGCAAAACATAAGCAACGCCTAAATAGATATCATATAGATATATATAAACATTCGTCACATGCAATGATAGCCATTCCAGATCACAGATGAATACATTGGATATAATAGGAATCCACAATTCGTACGAGCCTGTAACAAAGAGCGGATTACACGGCCACGATGAATAGCCACACCCTACCCTAGATCCCTACGGGTGCGGCAAACTACCCGCCAAGTACCCGAAACGAAGCAACCTCCCTCAACTCGTGAGTAAGCCACTCGGCATTTCGAGATACCCGGTAGTTTGTGCACCCCACCTTGGGTCTATCCTAGGAGCAAAAACAGTAAAAAGAAATTATACAATGACGGTTACAACCCCGACCCGGTTGTGCGGCCATACAAATAATATTATATCAATTTACATATTACAAGAATTGAAAGATAAACAAAACTCTCATCTCACAATTCCCCCCGGCTATTCATCCGCGACAATCCAACGAATTCATATACACAAACCATCAACATCACAGATCACAGATATGTATAACCCCCACTAATCGACGTATAGCGATTAGTAGACATTCAATACATATATAACATTACAGATACAGCCCATTAGCCAAAGTCTACAGAAAATCGACCAAAATACGGATTTGTAACCACCCCAAAAACAAACTTGTTCTATGGAAAATCTGAGCAGAAACAAACCATCCCAAAAATTACAAAATACCACCAGAAACAAACTGCAGGAGAAACAATCCACGGCCGAGTCAACTCGGCCGCGGATCCGCGGCAGAAGCAAGCTTCTGCCGCGGAACCGCGGCGCGTTGGTCAGCTCGTGCGATCGTTTTTCTTGCCTGTTTATAGAAAAGCCTGAGCTGATTTTTAAGATATGATTTATTACATTTTGAGCAGAAAAAAATTGGCAGAAACTAGGGTTTTACTGGGTGTTTTGCGGTTTTTTCGTTCGGTCGAAATTCTAAATACTTTGCTAACATGCTAGGGTGTGTTTAGTTAGGCTCTGATACCACTGTAAGTCCATGTTACCTCTCCCGGTTCTTTCGGGCTTGCGGAAATGGTGAAAAACAATTTTTAGGGTTTAGGTAACATGGACTACGAAAACGGATCTTGGCTAAACTACACACTAGCAACCTAACTAGAGATTTATCTACTCGGTTAGGGGTTCTACCTCACTTGAACTCCTTCTTCTTGAACTCTTTGTAGTGGTTGAATGTTGCTTTCCTCGTCGCCTTCTTTCGTCAAAGATGGATCCACCTGAGGGTTTCAACCTTGGGCTTCTTTCTCGAACTTTGAGAGAACTAAGGTCTTTGGCTTGCTAGACCTTCAACCTTAGAGTGAATAGAGAGTAGTTTAGGGTATTTTATCTCAAGGATAGGTTTCTCAACTCATGAGAATGGATCTCCTTGAACTAGAGGAGGAGGAAGAAGATGAGAGGAGAGAGAATTGTTATGATAGAATGAGATGGTTTTTTACAACCATAACAATATATGTGAATTAATCAAATTAATAATTTTAATCAAATGAAAAATTTGATGGAAGGTTTGATGAGACAATTATCATTTCACATTTAATGGTTTTTGCAAAGATCAAAGAGCATCTTTGATGTGTAATGATGATGGTCAAAGTTTCAACCAAGGTCAACAAGTCAACAAACCCAACCATGACACAATTTCATTTAATTAATATTATTAATTGATATATCACAAATTCATTAGGGTTTGGAAAAAGACGATTGTCAACTGTGCATACGCACCCGTTCCAAAACCCTAATGAAAAACCTCTTCCTCCGCCTCAATCAACTGTGCATACACACCCGCATTCGTGTTCCGAGGAACATGAATACTATGAGATAAAACTAACCCCAAAACATATACTAGGATCTGACTCAAACCAGAGCCCACTAGTAATGTCTGTCCGGACGCCAAACGTGCACAAGTACGCGGATGTGAACGAACCCTGTCGCAAAACAATGTGACCTCTACTCAGTTTTGCCCAAAGGCGAATAACTCTCTGTGTTGGACTCTAAAGACTCGACACTACGCTGGCAGTGGGTTTAACCACAGACCGCAAGCGGCACTAGCTGTACGTAACGGTCCCCAGGTAGATACCGATAAGAAGACTGACGAGGTAAACCCATCTGAACTCCTACTGAGTCTGTATGTGACAATCTCCGTACAGTCCGGTCTGTTCGTCTAAGAACATCCCATGGCAGGCTTAGGGGGGTGGTAAACGTCAGTCCCCTACTAGCGGTACAAGTCGTGTCGGAGTGTAGCCCAGAACACCTGAGATAACACTGGAAACCTACCAGTCTATCTCGCTTGCCCTGGCCAGGGACTTTGTGTAATGGCTCTCCTAGACACAGCGCGATATCAACCCCCAATACCGGGAAAGATGAATCCTGTCTAACCGTCACTGCCTCCTAGTGCTTCGGGACTGCACCCAAAAACTACCTGTTTGCACGACTCCTTTGAGCCTTGGTAGGGTAATAATTAAAGTACAGTGGGAACACACTCGAGACGAAGTGACAGTGTCAAGTCAACGGACTAAGTTGTACTCATGTCACCTAGGAACTGATAACTGACGATAGGTATAATACCAACCAACAATTCCCGACGAGTCCTGTCCAGTGTACTCGTAACCTAACGAGCACCCGCATACTATCTCAAGTACGACGTACTGACGGCTGTGGGACAGACCGTCTCCCAAGCTGGGATAAGAAGCGCATGCGCTAGTATACTCCGGAGTATCGATGCCCTGTCTCGATAGTCGTGCGACTAGGGACCTGCATAAGGATGTGCTTATAGATTACCCAGCCCCCACGAGTGTGACTGCCATCACAACGTTGGTAATCAAGCAAAAATCCTAAGGGCTCCACTAATGTGTAAAGTCGATATGCTAAAAGAAACACATGCACACATTAAAGCAGAAACAAACCAAGTAGCATACTACCATTTTGAGCAAGAATGTCAATACAAGGTGAATATCCCAAGCTTCCATCAAGTAATATACAATCCAGTATGATACAGTAATGGCCTCTAGGGCATATACACTAACATATATGTCCTAGCATCCACTACAATATGCATCGTATGTACAGTAATGGCCTCTAGGGCATACATATAACTAACACCTTGAACGTGAACGGGAATGCTCCTCTCGCGCTAGCAGCGTAGATACGTCATGTTCAATCTCAGTTACCAGGTGATCCAAGTTGGTCACCAACCCTACCAAATTATCAATCCCCCTAACGGCTCTTCGAAGTAAGCGCGCTTGCGCAGCAGCAGTTAGCTCTTCATCGCTCGTGGTCGAGCTGGAGCTGGGTGTCCTGGCGGGTACATGTTCTGCCGGTTCTCTTTGTGATCATACATCAGTCAAGTGGGTATAGGACGTGGATACACCCTCAATGAGAGGCCTAATGGGTATACCTCCATGCATGTAGAATTCAAATTCCTCC
This sequence comes from Agapanthus africanus, assembly GCA_030015575.1. Taxonomy (NCBI): domain Eukaryota; kingdom Viridiplantae; phylum Streptophyta; class Magnoliopsida; order Asparagales; family Amaryllidaceae; genus Agapanthus; species Agapanthus africanus. The sequence continues at coordinate 481,244,519 of JASDDO010000012.1, forward strand.
ACAACGAGGAAATAGCGACACAGTTATGTCACTAACATAGGGCATGGGTAATTTGCGGCCCTTTTCCCAGCACCAATTGAATTAAGCAAAATCGTGCACATGTCAAATCTAGGGTCCCTAGTCATTAAGGTGTGCACAATATGAAGAGACGGGGTGAAAAATGTGGTATTATGTGAACTCCCAAAAATGTTGTTTTGTGCCCACCGGCACACGGTTAAAACATTGGCGAAGAGGGTCCTAGCCTGTATTCCCTTCCTAGGTTCTCTTGAGCAGTCATTATCCATTAAGGACATGTAGTCTTCAAATTGAAGAGGTTGGTCGTGAACAGGTAATCTAGGAATTAAAGTAACTTCATGGATGAAGTCCCTGTCAATGATTATTTCCCTATCGCCCCACTGTAATTTAATAAAACCGTATTGTATAAGGCAGCCTTCCTCCATGCATTCGTAAAAACGAGTGACTAGATCTGGAAGAGAGTAAGCATTGGGATGATTATAAATTAAAAAGTTCCACCCCCTCCGTATGATTTCATCACGAAAATAACTCCCGTAAATTGTGTGTGAAAAGATTTGTGAAAAATCACGTTCTAATTGCATGTTCGGTGCCATTACAGAGAGTGCGGATCTAAAAGAAAAATTTAACAGAGAGGAGTTTTGAAATCGAACCACCTCTGAAATTTTCAGAGGGAGAAGAGGTAGGGGCATGGCAGATGCACAGCAGAACGTGGGCTACTGCGGCGGAAACGCGGCGGCGCAAGCGGATTGCACTGCAGAAACTTGAGCGACGGCTAGGGTTTGAAGAGTGGTGAAAAATTAGGGTTAAGAAAACAGAGAGGGGTTGGGTTTTATTTATAGGGGGAGTGTGTTGGTTATTTGTAAAAAGCCCCACTTAAAAAGGGGAAATTATTCGCAAATTTTTATTTTTATTTTATTAAAACTGGAAATTTACAAAAATACCCAAAAAAATTTCAAATTTTCATTTTTTTTAATTTTTTTTATATAATTACAAATGATACATATTCCCAAACTTGTTTGAAACAGTGTTTTGGCTAGATAATCAAAATTTAGGGGTAAATGGAGGAAGATTAGTCAATGTAGATCGGCTCCTGCAAAAACAGGAGCTCCTCCGAAGGGTCCGCAGTGAGGAATGGTTTAAGTCGATGTCCGTTCACTTTAAATAGTGAACCGTCCTCTGGATCTTCTAGATCGACCACACCGTGCGAATATACGGTGCGTATCAAAAATGGCCCTTTCCATCGAGATCTGAGCTTGCCGGGATGGAAATGTAACCGAGTGTCGTAAAGTAAAACCTGTTGACCAGGTTTGAAAGTCTTGCGCATAAGGTGTTTATCATGGAACACTTTCGTTCGGTTTTTAACAACTACTGCGTTCTCATAGGCTTCATCCCGCAGCTCGTCTAATTCGTTCAACTGCAGCTTTCTATTGCTGCCCGCATCTCCCAAAGATAGATTCAACTCTTTAATTGCCTAAAATACCTTATGCTCTATCTCAACTGGAATGTGGCAAGCCTTTCCATAAACAAGCCTATATGGAGACATGCCAAGATTGGTCTTATAGGCAGTTCGGAATGCCCAAAGGGCATCAATAAGTTTTGATGACCAATTTTTATGGTTTTTGGAAACCGTTTTCTCCAATATCTGTTTAATCTGCCTATTCAAAATCTCGGCTTGCCCATAAGTTTGGGGATGATAGGGCGTTAACAGTTTGTGAGTAATGGAGTATTTCCGTATTAAGGACTCGAAAGTCCTATTACAAAAGTGAGATCCATTATCACTGATAATCGCGCGAGGATGCCCAAACCGAGAAAAAATGTTTTCTTTGAGAAATCTAACGACAACCTTGTTGTCATTAGTTCGGCTGGGCACAGCCTCGACCCATTTTGAAATATAGTCAACAGCAAGTAGAATGTACATGTTCCCAAAAGAGTTGGGAAATGGTCCCATAAAGTCTATCCCCCAAATGTCAAAAATTTCAACAACCAAAATTGGTTGGAGCGGCATTTCATTTCTCCGAGATATCCGGCCCAAGTGTTGGCACCGGGAGCATGTCTTGCAGTACTCATATGCGTCTTTAAAAAGTCGTGGCCAGTAGAAGCCACACTGCAAGATTTTTTTTGCTGTCTTTTTGGGGCCAAAATGCCCGCCACACGCTTGATCGTGGCAGAATGACAGCACGCTCTTAAACTCGTTGTCGGGGACACATCGACGAATGATTTGATCAGAACAGTATTTGAGGAGATATGGTTCATCCCAGTAAAAATGTTTTACTTAGGACAGGAATCGGAGTCTGTCCTGATTCGACCAATCGTTTAGTATCAGTCCGGTGGCCAAATAATTTACGATATCTGTGAACCAAGGTTCGCATGACACAGTTAAGAGCTGCTCATATGGAAAAACGTCTTTTATAGGAATTTGAAGTGTAGGCGAAGAAGGAAGGCGTGAAAGGTGGTCGGCGACTACGTTTTCGCATCCTCTCTTGTCTCTTATGACAAGGTCAAACTCTTGTAGTAAGAGGATCCAACGTATCAGCCGAGATTTAGCATCCTTCTTCGTGAAAAGATGGGGAAGATCTGAGTGATCAGTATAAACGATGACTGGAGAGACGATTAAATAGGGCACGAACTTTTCTAGTGCAAACACAACAGCTAAGAATTCTTTTTCAGTTGTTGTGTAATTTAATTGGGCCTCATTTAATGTTTGGCTAGCGTAATAAATTACATGCGGCATCTTATTTATGTGCTATCCAAGGACAACACTAATGGCAAAATCAAATGCATCGCACATAATTTCAAATGGATGCGTCAGTCAGGAGATGAAAGAATGGGAGCGGAAATAAGTGAGTTTTTCAATGACTCGAACGGCTTCATGCAGGTTGAGTCGAAATCAAAAGTGGTGTCCTTGACCAACAAAAGAGTCAAGGGTCTAGCTATCTTGCTAAAGTCCTTGATGAACCGTCTATAAAAACCGGCATGGCCAAGGAAGGCTCGGATGACTTTGACACACTTAGGAGGAGGAAGATTGGAAATGACTTCAATCTTAGCTTTATCTACCTCAATGCCATTTTGCGAGATGATATGTCCTAAGACAATATCTTCTCGTAGCATAAAGTGGCATTTCTTCCAATTGAAAGTGAGGTTCTTATCCCTACATCGGGTAAGAACTACGTCTAAATGTAGCAAACACTCGTCAAAGGAGTCACCGAAAATGGAGAAGTCATCCATAAAAATCTCCAAGAATTTTTCCACCATGTCTGAAAAAATGCCCATCATACACCGCTGGAAAGTAGCGGGTGCATTGCATAACCCAAAGGGCATGCGACGGTAAGCGAATGTACCGAAGGGACAAGTGAATGTGATCTTGTCTTAGTCCTTTTCGGTGACGTGAACTTGATTATAGCCGGAGTAGCCATCCAAAAAGCAGTAAAATTCATGCCCAGCCAATCGTTCTAGCATTTGGTCAATAAAAGGTAATGGAAAGTGGTCTTTCTGTGTCGCGGCGTTGAGTTTTCTATAATCGATGTAAACTCTCCACCCAGTTTGGGTGCGAGTAGGTATTATCTCATTCACCTCATTAGTTATGACCGTTATGCCCGATTTCTTTGGGACAACGTGAATGGGGCTAACCCACTGGCTATCAGAGATAGGGTAAATGATACCACTATCAAGATATTTTACAATCTCCTTTTAAACAGCCTCCTTCATGATAGGGTTGAGGCGTCTCTGTGGATCCCTTACTGGTTTGGCATCATCCATCATATGAATATGATGTTCAACTATGAGGGGACTAATCCCCTTGATGTCCGCCATAGTCCAGCCAAAAGCTTGCCGATTATTTTGTAAGACCGTTAAAATGGATTTCTCTTGCTCGGGGGATAGAGATGCCGATATGATAACAGGAAGGGTCTCATTCTCATCTAAGTAGGCGTATTTAAGGTGAGACGGCAATAGCTTGAGTTCGAGTTTTGGAGGCAAAGCAATTGAAGGTAAAATTGGTGAAACTTTTTCAAACTCAAAGGATTCCAACAATGGTTCGAAGCGAGTATAAGCAACCGAGTCGGATGGTTCAGCTAACTCATCCGAAAATTCAAAGGACTCAAACTCGGGTGGTGATTCTTCAAAATCGTTCGAAAAAGTGAAACACTCGTAATCGTTTTCGGGTGTGAAAACTGTGTAAAATTCAAGGAAGAACGCACTAGTGGCGTCAAAATTGCTGTGATCGAACAGAAATTTTTCGAGCTCATAGTCCTCCTGAGTGATCTCTTGGATAGAGCAAACATCAAGTATATTAGCACTAGGCTCGGAGGGCTGATTCCCCAACTTAAAAATTTTGAGCTCAATTGTTATGTTTCCAAAAGATAGGTTCATCGAACCATTTCGACAATTGATCACCGCATTAGAAGTTGCAAGGAATGGTCGACCAAGTATCACCGGAATTTGACTCCGGAAGTTAGCTACAGGCTGTGTGTCCATAACAATGAAATCAACGGGGAAAATGAAGTCCCCTACTTTAATCAACACATCCTCTAACTCACTCCTAGGATGGGTGATGGATCGGTCGGCCATTTAGAGAGTACAATGTGTGGGTTTCAGCTCTCCAACGCCTAATTGTTCATAAACTGAATAGGGAAGCAAATTAACACAGGCACCAAGATCTAAAAGTGCGTGATTGATGTTCTTATCCCTAATTGTTATTGAAATTGTAGGACAGCCAGGGTCCTTGCGTTTTTTAGGTAAAGGTTGGGTAAGAGCATCACTTACTGCACTAGCCAAGAAAACTTTCTTAGGTACCTGCGATTTCCTCTTCTTGGTGCATAAGTCCTTTAAGATTTTGGCGTAAGAAGGGACTTGTTGGATTGCATCCAAGAGAGGTATGTTAATGCTAACCTGTTTGAATAACTCCACAATCTTCTCCATTTGTGGAGTGGGTTTATTGGGTCTCAACCTGTTTGGAAATGGAATATTTTGAAAATTTGTTGAGTCCAATATTTGTGGAGTAGATTGCAGAGTTGGAAAAGATCCCAGTGTTGGTGTTTTCGTGGAGTGAGATGTGGGTCCGTTCGAATTAGAAGAAGTAGAGCCTTGTGAAGAATGAAGAACAGGCTCTGAAGAAGATGAAGAAGATGAAGAAAAAGAAGAAGAAGCGACGGTCGGGGTGTCATCATTATTGCCAACGTTGTTGTGCAATACCTTTCCAGATCTCAATGTAGCTATGGCACTCACATTATGATTTTGTTGTTCATGAGCAACATATGTATTTTGTGTGTGACCGGAATTTGGCAGTGGTTGAGATGGAAGCTTTCCCTTTTCTCCCTCGCCTAACGCAGCATTCAGTTGTGCAATTTGGGCTTCAATTGTTTTGATGCTCTAATCATGTGAAGCACTGTGTTGCACCAAAGACTGAATGGAATATTGGATGCTGGCTGAGGATTGCGTAGATTGTTTTAAAAACGTATCCAGACTTCGTTCTAGCGAGGAAACCTTATCGTTATTTAGCTGAACAAAATTGTTTTGAGGATAAGAGTTGTTTGGTACAAAATTGTTCATTTGGTTTTGGTAAGGTTGGAGTCGGAAAGGTTGCGGATATTGAGTTTGTTGAGGGGCTTGTTGTTGTGGAGGAGGCCTCTGAAAATTGTTATTGCCTTGGAATTGTTATTGATTTTGATTCCAAGCAAAATTTGGGTGGCTTCTCCAACCAAGATTATAAGTTGAAGAGTATGGATCATTTCTTTGTCTTTGTTGAAAGGCAGTATTGACTTGATCTTGTCCTTGAACAGGTGGGTTGTAAGGACACTCTTCGGTTAGATAGGACGGATCCGAACAACAAGCGCAAATAGTGCGTGGGGGAAAAGCTGGGGCAGGAGAAGCCGATGAGAATTTGCTCTCAATTGCTTCTAGTTTTTTCGTGAGTGCAGCCATTTCGGCCTTCATTGCAATCGACATATCAAGTTGATTTATGCATGCCCTAGACTGACCTGATGAAGTAGATGAAGTGGTCTTAGTGCTTTCCCACTAAAGTGTTTGTTCAGCAAGATCATCGAGAAATTGCCAAGCTTCCTCGCTCGATTTTGTAAGAATGTGACCTTGACAAATGGTTTCCAACAACTGCTTAGTTGCTGGGTTCAGTTCTTCATATAAAGTTTGGCAAAGTTTTCATTTCTCGATACCGTGGTGAGGGCACTGAACAAGAAGGTCCTTAAATCGTTCGAAACACTTCCAAAAAGGTTCGGAAGGAAGCTGGGAAAATTGATTAATTTCATTTCTAATTCTCGCGGTCTTGTGGTGTGGGTAAAACTTTTTGAGAAAAGCCTTAACAAATTCTTCCCAATTTTTTATGGAATGCAATGTTGTACTATATAGCCACTTTTCAGCTAGGTCACATAAAGTGAATGGAATGACACGTAGCCTTATAGCATCATCGGAAAGTTGGGTGGTCTTCATCATTGCGCAAACATTCTGGAATTTGTTAATGAAGATATAGGCATCTTCGGATTCCAGCTCATGAAATTTGGGCAACATATTGATGAAGTGGGGTTTAATTTCGAAGTTGTCCCCATTTGGCGGCGGAAGTGAAAGACAAGTGGGAAGTGCGGTGCGGGTTGGATAGAAAAGATCCTGGAGCGCGATTCGTTGGGGCTCTTCAACAGGAGAGTGTGGTGGCTTATTCGCACCTAGTTGAGGTGGAATTAGTCCCGTAGTAGGTAAGGGGTTGTTAGGATTGGATCCCGACATCTCCTTAGAAGATGATGAATTTGAAGATGAAGGTAAAGAAGTGGAGGGAATTTCGACTTCGGAGTCGAACGCGTCGTCAGTAGGCACTAACGAGACACGGACTAAACAGGTGCTAGTGTCCCTAGTCCAACCGGACATACACTAACAAGGTGTATTGTAGTCAAAAAGTAAAAAAAATAGAAGGTGGGGTTAAGAAAACGTCAATGAGAGAATGTGGGTGCAATGGATTTCTAGCGACAAAATGGCAAGTTTTTTTTCTTGTAAAAATTTTGTTTTGTGGGTTTTTTTTATAAGGAGTTTTGCAAAAGATTTTTTATAAGGAGCCAGACACACTTTCAAGCAATCACAATATGCACATTCAAGCCTAGAGCTAGGGTCTCCTAAGTCAACTAGACCGCTCCTAACTGATCCAAATGACAAGTTAGGAGATATCCCTCGAATCGCCTCTTCACCGCCAATTGTGGCCAGGTAAGCACAAGTAAAAAAAGGAGGGATCCGCTCATGAATCACCGTGAGACGGGCCTTTTAAAATTACCTTTCCTACTTGTCTAGTCTAGACACCACAAAGTCAGGTTTAGATAAACGACCGATTGCCCACAACCTTCCTTTGTCCTAATGAGCACGACAGTCCTTATTGGCTGAGTCTAAATATTTTTTAATTAACTCGAGGATTGATGCAAATGCTTTTAGTGATTTTTGGGGTCCTAGGAAAGGTAATGAAATCCCCACCCAATCTGGATTGGTGCTATAACCCCTTAAAAGTCCGTTTTAAAAATGCAAAGCAGTAAACACACAAAAATCCAAAACACTTGCCAAAAAAATTTTCTTTTATTTGCGGCATAAAGAATCCTGCACAAGATTGATTTATTGGAGAGGGGGAAGAAGTTTTGCGCAAAGAACGCTGCAGGAAAATTTTTCAGTGGACTGCAGAGGGCAGAAGAGAGGAAAAGAAATACTCACAGAAGGATTTGAAGGGCTGACGTCACCAAGTCGCGGTAGTTCTGCGGTCAAATGCAAGGAATTGCGGCGGTTCCGCGGTGCGTTAGGTGTTTCAAGCCTCCGAGATTTTTCTGTTTGCTGTTAATGTTTTCCTCTGCCTGTTCAGATCTTTTGTTTCTGGATTTGTTCACCGAGCTTGCTCCAGATCTGAATCTGTTTGTCTTTCCGTTTCTGCACAATTCGCACAAAAACCCTTCAAAAAATAACAAGATGATAATTTTTTTGTTTTTATGATTTTTTAATTTTAATTAACCCGAAATTACAAAAAGAAAATAACTACCGTTATCCCCGGCAACGGCGCCATTTGATTGATCGTTTTCTTTTATGCGTTTTGAAATCAAAGAATAGAATATACCGCAATCAATAACGGTGTCGCTTGGTAGCTAGCCGATTAAGTACGGTTCGGTCCACAGGGAAAACGTGTTCTTTTCTAATTGTTCTAACGAGTCAATTCCTATTTGTGATAGGTTTTGATTTTTATAAAAACTGAAATTGAATTTGATTGGGATTAAAAGCTTGCTAGGGTTAGGATTAGATTAGTTTGGAAAGTTAATTCTCTCACTGCTTCTTTTGCCCTAATTAAGAACATAGGTATTAGGGTAATAATTAACAAAGGGGATTAGCACGACTAGGAAGAAATATAGTTTCTTCCCTTTGGTCCTTGTCCGACCTTTCTTAATTCTTAGCCCTAACCTCTATGTAAATCAACCACAACCGGTCTAACAAGGGTATCACCGCTATCTCATGGGATAGGGTGCTATAGTGAGCGGTGTGTATTTGATTAACACAGAGTCCTAATTTATAGTATTATACAGGCAAGAAAGGAGTGAGAGATTTTCATCTCTCAAACCTTTCCCAAACCTAACCCTAACAAGTGAGGAACTACTCACTCTTAGGGATATTATGATGAAAATCATTTTTATAATTTTCTTTTAATTACCTAATTAACATGCAGATAATAAAAGACAAATAAAAAATGTAGAGAAATAAAATTGCAATTAAGAACACGAGATAAAGAGAAACTAACTTACTTTATTGATGCACTCTTGACGATTACAAGGAATTGAAATTAATCTAGAATTTAAAAAGAGGCATGCCCCAAAAGAAGTTGTAGGCTTTCCCATTTATAGATAGGAGAAACCCTAGGGTTTACATCTGATCCACATCTGAAATTACAAGACTACCCTAAGAAAACCGGGTCAATGCACCGACTCCCATCGATACGCACCGACACGTTCTCTGCACGGCCGCGGATCCACGGCCAGAAGCCTTGTTTGGCCGCGGTTCCGCGGCCGTTTGATGGGCTATTGGGCTCATTTCTTTAAGGCTGCTTCATGTTGCATTTTACTTTTGGTTTCTTCACTTGGTTTCTCAGAATATCTTCTATTTTCTTCCAGATTTCCACAGTGCAGAATGTTGTGGACTTTTACCGTTAGCTTCGCTTTGAAGTCTTGTATCTTGTGCTGCCCTTGAACTGTCTTGTGCATGGAACTGTTTACTGATCTTCATTTGTTCCTTGAACTGTTAGGCGGCATCATACGGATTCATCTTTTGTTGGTCGTAGTCTCACTTTTGTACGTCTTTTCATGAATTTCACTGTATTGTTCTGAGAACCTGTAACCTGCAACTATTTAGCAGACATGGATCAAAAGCAGCTATTTATATGCAATATGATTAAGAATGGGGAATATAATAATGCAAAATTCTGATATGAACGGTTGTCGGGCACAACTCCTTACTGAGTTTGAAATGCTTCGCTGAGGGCATACTCACCGGTTTTGACTTGTCCATGTTGAACTACTTTAAAACTTTCTTGATGTAGTCCCTTTGCGATAACCACAGTTTCCGCTGCTTCCTATCTCTCACGATCTTCATGCCTATAATTTTTGCAGCTTACACACCATATTCTCTTTTCCCTTCACATCATATCCCAGTAGCTGTATTATATATAGATCTCCTTCTCTAAATCTCCATAAAGGAACGCATTCTTGACATCCAGCTGTTCTAAGTGCAAATTCTACACCGCCATGATACTGAGAATCACCCGAATAGATGTCATCTTCACAATTGGGGAAAAATCACTTAATAATGAATTCCTTGCTTTTGCGCTTATCTTTTGACCACCAAGCAAGCCTTGTATCGCTTCACACCATTGGCCTCATCTTTAATTATATACACTCACCTATTCAGCAACGCTTTCCGACCCTTAGGTAACTTCACTAGATCCCACGTACGGTTCTTCTTCAAAGAATCTATCTCCTCGTCTATAACTCACTCCCACTGCTTTCTAGCACCGTCGCTTGTTGCTTCTTCAAGGGATTTGGGCTTCCCCGAATCTGTGTACATAACGAAGTCAATCACAACTCTTTCAGGTAACCGTCTATCTCACGTAGATCTCCTCAGAACCAGTACATCTGGTTGCTGAAAATGGTCACCGTCCTTTTCTTGAACCTGATCATGCACTATAGCTTCCTCCACATTCTGATCTCAACCTGTAGGTATCTGAATGCTCTCTTGAGTTCCATCCAACTTGACGAACTCCGATACCACATCATCCTTGGCTTGCTTTTCTTCTTTATACAAGACTGCTCATCAAAAACAACGTTCTATCTTCGTATTACTTTCTTGATTGTGTAATCCCACAACTGATATCCAAACCTGTCTCCACCATACCCGATGAAAGCACACTTCCTAGACTTGGAGTCAAGCTTACTCCTTTCTGCCTTATCAACCAAAGAATATGCAATATAACCAAATACTTTTAGGTACGCGTAATTAACCGGTTTACCTGACCAAACTTCTTCCGGAATACCTCCATCAAATGTACTTGATGGGCTTCTATTGATCAGATATACACCAATATCGACAGCTGCTGGCCATAGAATTTTGGCACATCCGCATCCAAGATCATGCCCCGCACTCGCTCTAGGATCGTCATGTTCATCCTTTCAGTGATCCCATTCTGTTATGGCGTCTCCAGTGCTGTCTTCAACCAATGAAGACCCTTCTGTGAGCAAAACGTTTCGAACTTTTATATGCAGTATTCCCCTCCATTATCGGACTTAAGGCATTTTACCTTAGCCCCCATTTGCTTCTCAACCTGTGCAATCCAGTATTTAAAGATATCAAACACATCGGACTTCTTCTTCATCTCATACACCCATATCTTCCGGCATGCATCGTCGATGAACGTCATGAAATACTGATTCCCTGCATAAGGCTCTACCGAGGCCGAACCCCATACGTCCGTATGTACCATATTCAGCTTCTTGGTCTTTTTTTATTACGCCTCCAATTTGAAATCTAAGCGCACTTTGCTTCCTACAAACACAGCTCTTGCAAAGCCCTAACTTCACCTTCTTCAGCCCTGAAAAAAGCCCCCTACCCTAAAGAATTTTTATATTTTTCTCACTAAGGTACCCCAATCTTCTATGCCACAACAAAGTCTTCGAATTGAATAAGTACAATGAACCGCTCAACTTGCCCCTAGCGACCACCAATGATCCTTTGGAAATCTTCCGCTGCGAATTTCCTAACACCGTCATATATCCTTCGTTGTCTAGCTGACTCATGGAAATAAGATTTTTCTTCAAATTTGGAATATGCCTAATATTCTTCAATTTAATATGACCACTACCTAACAGTTGTAGTATGATCGTTCTCTTACCAACAATCTTACACAGCTGACCGTTCTCCATCGTCACATGTCCAAGATCGTCTTGAACATATTCGTTGAAGGATGCCGGCCCGAAGTGCAATGAAAAGATGCACCCAAATCTAGAAACTAAGCATCCGCCTTTGTATTCTTGCTCGCCAATATACAAAGACCTTATTCTCCTTATTCATGTGTAGACATCACATTCGCTTCCCTTTCATATGCCTTCTCATCTGAGCCTTTCTTTGGAAATTTGCAGTCACTTTTCGTGTAACCCTTCTTTCCACAATTCCAACACGCGCCTTGGATTTTTCCATGAGATTTTTCTCGGCATTTAGACTTGACGTTCTTTCCCTTTCCATCGTTCTATCGCGATTCTCTACCGAAAGTGCAGAAATTCTCGAACTCCCACTTACGGCCTTGTTGGGGTCAAAAATTACACCCCACAGCCAAACTCAAAAAGTTAAAGTAAAGGCCCAAAAAGTGCACTCGGGCCTAAGCCCAAATCCATGTCAAGTGGATCCAAGCCCAGACCAGTCCAAGCTCAAGCATGGGGGCCGACCCCATCTCAAGAAGATAATTAATATGCAATAAATAGAAAATAAATATAAGAAAAATGAGTTAAAAGCCATATCATGTAAAAACTCATGGCTTATGTGCAAAGGGAAATGAGCATATAAGCATGGGAGAGGCAAAAAACCAATTTTGTAAAGACCAAGAGACTGTGTGTAAGTTGTAAGCCTATATAAAGAAAGCATATGAAGAAATAAAGGATAACTTATTTCCCCAAAATTTTCTGGGATTTGTGCCTCCATATTCTCTTTCCTCAAGGTTCTTCTTCTTCATCTTATTCAATTAAATCAAGAAGAAAGCCTTTATTTTTCCAAAACTAAATAGATTTTAGCCATAGATTCTCCGTAAAATCCTAAAAAGGTGAGAATTTTGTCTCCCTCCTTCTTCCTACTCAAGATCCAAACAGAAAAGAGAAAGTAGAAAGAACTCTTCTCCAAAAAACCTATTAAGACAAGATCCAAAACTTGGGAGAGAGAAAAGAGACCCTTTCATCATTTAAGACTCAAGATCTAAAGTTTTGAAGAATTAAGAGCATAATTTTGGACCAAGTAAGAGAAGTTTGGGAGTGACCCCATCAAAGGAAACACCTCGGGGCTTTTTCCTTGGGGAAACCCCCTGGAGCTCAAGCTCCATGACCAGGAGCTTAAGCTCCACAAGTGTGTGCGCACCAGCGCCAACCCCTTCTGTGGAAGCACCAAGCCCTTCTGTGAAAGTGCCAACCCTCTTGCACAAGCGTCAGCCTATGCGTGCATCTGTGCCAAACTTCAGGAGCACATGTTCCGGCATGCTCAAAACACTTCCCCTCGTAGAAAAAATTTCTAACGGGGTGTTGTCCTGTATCCCGCAAGCGGATCCCCATAAACTCTGTGAGGCCCCTGATATGCCCAAAACGTTCTAAAAACTGTTTTCCCAAACACAATGCTGTTGGGGTAAAAATTTACACCCTGGTTGACCAAGTCAACCCCAAGCCAAGTGGGCCCAAGCCCCGGGTCAAGTAGGCCCAAGCCCCGGGTCAAGTGGGCCAATGCCCGGGTCGAGCCCGAACGTAGAGCGGCCGGCCTCCCCCATGCCAAAATAAAAGTTTTGTAATAAATAATTTTGTTGTATTTCTTTTATTTTATTTCATGAATAAATGAAAGAAAAATGGGCATAAAGCCAAATCTTTGTAAAGCACATGGCTTATGTGCAAAAAGAAATGGCACATGAGCCATGGGATGGACAAAATGCCATTTTGTGAAGCCTAAGGGGCTATGTGTAAAATGTATAGCCTATAAGGCAAAGATAATGAAAATATCTCAACAACTTTTTTTCTCTCTCCAGAAAAAGCATCAAGATCTGTGATCTTTTCTTTCCTCAAGGTTCTAAAACCTTCTTCTTTCTTTTGAATTAAATTAAGAGTTTTACTCTTCCTTTTATAAAACTAAATAGTTTTTCACCACAAAACCCACAAAGGAGAACTCGGATCTTCCATCAGATCTCAGAAAGGAGAGATTTTTTAAATTCTCATACTTCTTGATCTTCAAGATCCGGCCAATGAAGGAAGAAGAAGGAGACCCATCTCCAGAAATCCCACTTTGGGGAAGATCCAGGGCTCAATGGGAGAAGCCCTCTTCATCAACTTCAAAATATCTTAGGAGTTTAACTCCTCATATATATATATATGCAAAATAATAAGTGCTCCTTTCTGGGAGTACAACTCCCATTACAGGGACCAAGTCCCTTTTGCCTCCCGAGCGCCCACGTGCCCGGCACGTGAGGCCCTAGCTCTCGAGCACCCACGTGCCTGGCACGTGGGGCGCTAGCGCTCTTGCACTCAGAGCGCTGGCGCCCAAAGCGCAAGCGCCCGAGCGCCCACATGCCTGGCACGTGGGGTGCTAGCGCCCGAGCGCCCACGTGCCTGGCACGTAGGGCGCTAGCGCTCAAAGCGCTAGCGCACTGGCGCTCAAAGCGCTAGCGTCTAAAGCACTAGCACCCGAGCGCCCACGTGCCTGTCACGTGGGGGGCTAGCACCCAAAGCGCTAGCGTCCTTGCGCTCAAAGCGCTAACACCCAAAGCACTGGTGCTTTTTCCCACGCATCCTATGGATGCCCTTTCCCTTTATATATATATATATACATACATACACACACACACATACTCCACGACACTGTCCCTGTTAGAAAAAAATTTCTAACGGGGCGCTGCCCCGCACCCCGCAAGGGGGCCGCTAGACCCCTTGACCCCCGGCACGCTATCCGGGTAGCGGGACCCCCGTAAAAACTCTGCGGGGCCCCCGATATATCCAAAAACCCCTTTCAAAACACAACACACATACACTGCACATTGAGTTCGCATGACCTGTTTGACCCGTTAATCGGAGGTTCCCTCGCTCCAAAGGCGAGGGGTAATTAACGGCAGCTTAGTCCGCGGCAGCCGGAGATTTGGATCCCCGCAATCAATAAACCCCAGCCTACCCTAGGCAGGGGGAGTCTGTAATGCACCTGACAAGCGCACGCGCATTCCCATCTTAATAGGGTGACGAAAAGCACCCTACAGATTCTGGCACGCCCGGCGGGACCTTTCTCTCCTCCCTTATCTCGGGTCAAGTGTTCATGCGAACTCATTTAACATATATGCCGATGTTTGTACTGAAATAATGTTTTTTTCCCGTACAGCAATCAACTTTCAACGACATTGTCTCCTAAGATGGATCCAGCTGCTGACGCGACCCCGATTCCGTACGTGGTCAAGATCAATACTCGTGTGGTTCTCCCTGCAAGCCTCAGTCGACAGTGGGAGGAACTGCCCGCCAGTTTGGTTCCGTCATCATCTACCCTGCCGGAAGCGCTCATCTGAAAGAAATCCCAGCAAAACAGGTGGCCAAGCCGGTCTCAAGGGGCAAAACGCCGAATGTTGTGATCGCTAAGGCACCACAACCGAAACTTAAGACGGTGCCTAAACGACTCTCTGGTGCTCCAGCTGGGGGCAAGACTTCCAGTACAAAGGGCAACATCAAACGTTGCGGACGAGCTCAGGAGATGACTCCAACAAATGCACGATCGGGCGTCTTCTCTGGCCTCTCTATCACTCGGTCTACGGTGTCTTCCTGAAGAACCGAAGTCTGCCAAGTGATTAAAACAGAAAAGTTAAGGCAGAAGCGGCTCAGGTATCGAGCCAATAAGAGGGCCAGGGCTTCGGCCAAGTGGAATCTTGTGAGGTTCCAAGAGCAGGGTTACTCCGCGACGATGACTGAATCGGCTATAAAAATCAGCAATTCCTTCGAACGTCTGAAGTGGGTTCAGAAAAATGCCATGACCGCCAGGATCAAGAAGACAGCGGTCCGAACGTTGCTACAAGGAGACGTGTCCCGGCCCCAACAGAAAAAATGTGACACTGTCTCTTCAAGAGTCTATCAGATGCTCTGTGCCACACGAAAAAAGCGGGGCAAAACAAAAAAGGAAGCGTCGGCACCATTCAAGAATCCGGCCAGGCCAGCCACCTTCAGTCGACTGCCCGTTACCAAAACAGGAGGGTCAAGACAGCGATCCGAGAAATTAGTCGCCGATAATAAAAAGACGGCTGGATATGTTATCCATACGGTCTATATGGCAGGCGGACTCCCCAGCGACAACCTTCGCAGCAAAAGCAAGGATGGGGCCACCACATCCAAAGCCCAATCTGGCTTGAATGTGGTTGCCGCTTCCCAAGAACAGCTGCCTCCGCTGGATGATGAAAACCCTCTCGATGAGGACGATAGGCAGAAGGACCCTTCGGTCCAGGCAGAGTCAAGCTCGGACAGTGAGGAAGAGCCGACATTCCGCCCCAGGACCGCGGAGTAAGAGATACTTCAAGAGCTTCGAAAACAGCTCAGGAGCAAAGATAAAGAGATGGCCAAGCTCTATTCGAAAATTGATGACCTAACGAATGTTGTGATGCAGCTTACAGCTCAAATTTCTCGAGCGCCTCCCAATCAAGCACAAGTCGCTACTCATGAGCCAGATGATGACAATCCAAAGCGGCCGATGCCTGTCCCTTTGGGTCTAAGATTGGTCGAGCCACACGAAAGCCGGCCACGTTCCGCTTCTGGGGACGCCTTTGCCCCAGACGGCACCATCCCGCTAACACAAGATCGGATAATGGATTTGGTCACCAGCAAGGTTAAAACATTGGTGGCCGAAGCTGAAGCTCAGAAAGAAGTTGGCAGTAGTGGGCGGCCATATCCCGCACAGTACGATCTGATCGAATTCCCGAGCAGCTACGTCATTCCTAAGTTCGGATGATTTGACGGAACAGGAAATGCAAATCAGCACGTCGCCCACTTTAAAGCATCGTGCGGAAATACTGGGGGCAATGATGCGCTCCTTCTTCGTCAGTTTGTCAACAACCTGACCGGTGTCGCTTTCGACTGGTATGCGAGTATACCAGACGGGTCTGTTATTACCTTTTCCCAAATAGAGTCTCTGTTTCGGCAAAGGTTCATAAGTGTCAGTAATAAAATCTCCATTGCTGACCTTGTGAGGACCAAGCCGGGGAAGAATGAAAGCAACACCGACTTTATCGCCCAATGGCGTAATCTCACGGTCAAGTGCGAACCGCCGCTGGAGCAGGACCAGTCCGTCATCCTTCTCATTGGGAACCTCAGCAATTGGATGGTCTCATTCTTGTAGACAACAGGTCTCAAGATGTTTCAAGAGATAACCAAGAAAGTCCAAATGCTGGAATGCTCGAAGCAAGAGTCTACCCCGGACTCTCAGAGAGACAAGACTTGGAAAAGCAAGCGAAACGACAACCGTAGAAGCGGGAGTTCTAGCAGTACCAATGTCTTCAATGCGTCCGACAATGAAGAAAAGCGAAAGGCGGGCGAATCCAAAACCAACCGGTCTCGAAAGCCATTGCTGGGAGGAGATGGGCCTTCACTAGAGGAGAAAAATAACAAGGTTTACTCTTTCAGAAGGAACAAGGTCCGCAAGATATTTAAAGATTCCTTGAATAACGGTCTACAATTGCCGGAGTCGAAAAGACCTCAAGAAGCAAAAATGATCGACAATCCCCTGTATTGCCAGTACCACCGAGCAGTGAGCCATGCGATCGAGGATTGCTATATCTTTAAGGACTGGGTCGAGAAGCAATACAAGGCTGGAGAGATCGAGCTGTCCAAAAGTGTGTTGGTGAACAATCAAGTTGCAACCACCAACTTTATACAGACAGAAGCTGAAGCCTTCTGGGGGCAGACAGCCGAACCCGCTGCCCTGTGAAATGAAACGGACTCACTGCGGCCTCCATGGAGTACGCACATATCTAATAAGATGAAGAAGATGCTAAAGCTACTTCGGAAAGAGCCCAGAACGGAATGGGAAGGGCAGAAGAAGCCTACCGTACCAGTTGCCAATCTGGCTCCATCAGGCTCAAAATCCAAAAAGCTCAAGAAGAAGAGAAGTGCAGCTCGACGCGCAAAGGAGTCTGCAGGGAGGTCGACCATTCAAAAATATATTGATTCCCTCAAAGACTATGAACAGAAGGAAAGCACTCTAATTCAATTGAAAGAGTTCTTCCCTGCAGAAGCGGCTGAGATTCTGGAGGAGTTAGAAGAAGACTCCAATGAAGAGATCCCTATAGTGACCTGCTACGCCATCCACCTGGGCAGCGACTCTGAAGAGGAGCTTTGTTTTCCCAAAGAGGACGAAGAGCTCACCACTAAGGCCAACCAAATCCAGCTCAGAAGCGGCAGGGCTCTACCGCCAAATCAGGGTAACGCCCTAAAAGGGAAGGAAAAACAAGTCGCTAATGAAGAAGATAGCAGAGAACTTGCCCATGAAGATTCGAGTCCTTCCCAGTTGACTATAATGTCTTGGCTCATCTCCGAAAGCTTCCGTCTCTCCTTAGCATCTATGATGCCTTGGTTCTATCTCAAGAGCTTAGAGATGTTCTCATTCATGCTCTACAAAACCCTGAGCGGTATCAGGCTCGCTTTGCGAAAATTAATATGAAAGAATCCCAGTATGCTCTGCATGCTGCCGCGGTCACGTTTAAGGACGAAGACTTGCTACTGGGAACGGCTGAGCATAATCGGCCGCTTTACGTGACCGGGTACAGCGACGGAGATCGGATTAATCGCATATTGATTGATCCGGGGTCTTCAGTGAACATCATGAACTTGCGGACTCTGAAGAGTTTGTCAATGGACGTCCGACACCTATCAAGGGAAAGGATTGTTATTCAAGGATTCACTCAAAACTGCCAGCATGTTCTGGGGTCTATAGCTTTGCCAATCAAATTTTGGGATCTGCAAACTGAAGCTAAGATATACGTGATCGACGCTGACACGTCTTATAAAATTCTCTTGGGATAGCCTTGGCTCCACGATTACGGCATCGTTCCGTCAACTCTCCATCAATGCATGAAGTATACTAGAAATGGCGAAGAAAGACGCATTGACGAAGACATCCAGCTGTTCGATGTGCATGAAGTCCGATATGAAGATTCTCGGTACTTTGTGAACCTCCAAAGCGCTAAGCCATAGCTGACTAAAGATAGAACAGCCCCGAAACTCAAAAGCAAGTCTGAGCCGGCTGTCACTTTCAAAAGAATAAACCCCCAAGTGCGCCCGCGTTTCGGTAGCGACACTGATGAATTTGATGCTGGAAGTCCGTCCTTCCGTAAAACTCGCCCTCATTTCGGTAGCGATACGGACGAATCTGATACTGAAGGCCCATCCGACAGTAAGATCCGCCCCCGTTTAGGCAGTGACACTGAACAATCAGAAGAAGAGGACCCATCTTGCAACAGCTGTGCAAATCGGGCTATCGTGCGAACATCGAAGCTATGAGAGACCTTCGAAGTTACAGAAGAGTCCCTGACCGTCACAAGGGTGCCGGAGCAGATGTGCAAAGAGCTCGATGCATTGTCATTCTCCACCGTGGACCAGCTGAAAACTTTCTAAGTTCCCGGAAGGAAGAATGGATAGAACGGCATCCTGTTTTATGGGTCAAACCCTGTTGTGCATCCGGACGATTTGTCTGTCGCATGCCTTCCCTATGAGAGAGGCATAAGGGTCGTCCTCAATCCCAGATACTATGCTCCCGAGATGAGAGAATATTTCAAAAAGTGCGGATACCGGTTATATCAAACAGAGTCCGAAGCAAAGTTTTATGAAGGGCTATGGAGTCCGCCCCAGGTCCGAGCACTCATCGATAGAGAAATTCCAGATAGACGGGGCATAGGCTTCATTCAACCTGATTCCAAAGCGTGCTACATGATCCATGTTGGTGAAGCCAGCGAAAGATCAAATGATGATGACAAGATAGCCGAGCCAGAAGAAGCTCCTCAGGAGCTCGAATATGGCGGACAAGCAACCTTCGACGAACTAGACGAGATTGACTTAGGAACGCACGATAATCCAAGGCCGACCTATATCAGCTCACTCTTATCAGAGGAAATGAAAGCGCAGATAATCGCCCTGCTGCACGAGTTCGTCGACTACTTCGTGTGGACGTACAAAGAAATGCCTGGCCTTTCCCCTGAAGTGGTCGTGCATAAGCTGGCTATATCTCCTGATGCTAAGCCAGTCAAACAAGATCCTCGAAGAATGAGAAGGGAATTGGAAGAAAAGGTCATCGAGGAAACCAAGAAGCTCATCAATGCCGGCTTCATCAGGGAAGAGAAATATGCGGACTGGATCGCATGCATAGTCCCAGTGAAGAAGAAAAATGGGCAGATCCGAGTTTGTGTGGATTTTAGGGACCTCAACAAGGCATGTCCTAAAGACGACTTCCCGCTACCGGTAATGGAAATGATGGTCGATGACACCTCAAATTACGAGCTGTTCACCTTTATGGATGGCTCGTCTGGATATAATCAGATCAAGATGTCGCCTGAGGATGAGAAACACACAGCATTTTGAATCCTAATCGGAATATACCGCTATAAAGTGATGCCGTTCGGACTGAAGAACGCAGGTGCTACATATCAAAGGGCAATGACCAATATCTTTGATGACCTAATCCATAAAGTCATCGAATGCTATGTTGATGATCTAATCGTCAAGACTAAATCCAAGGCTGATCACATCCAAGATATTAGGACCGTTCTCATAAGACTGAGGGAATACGATCTGAAGATGAATCCTCTAAAGTGCGCTTTTGGCGTGTCATCAGGAAAATTCCTGGGATTCATAGTCCGGCATCGAGGGATCGAAGTTTACCCGTCAAAGATAAAGGCCATCATGGAGATGCCCCCTCCGAAGAATCTGACACAGCTAAGATCTTTTCAAGGCAAGCTTGCTTATATACGAAGGTTCATCTCAAATTTATCGGGGAGATGTAGGCCCTTCTCAAAGCTCATGAAGAAAGGAGCTCTCTTTTTCTGGGATGCCGAATATCAAGAAGCGTTCGAAAGCATCAAACAGTACTTGTTTCACCCTCCAGTGCTGGCCGCTCCCATTCCAAATAAATCGCTGATTCTCTACACTGCCACGCTAGATGAGTCACTCGATGCGCTCCTTGCCCAGAACAACGAGGAGGGAAAAGAGAATGCCCTCTACTATCTCAGTCGAACTTTAGTCGGGGCGGAACACAACTATTCCCCGATTGAAAAGCAATGCCTAGCTCTGATGTTCGCTGTGAAGAAGCTGAAGCACTATCTGCTCGCTCATCGGGTTATGCTGATATCTAGGGTCGACCCGCTCAAACACTTAATGACCAAAGTAAGCCTAGCCGGTAGAATGTCGAGATGGGCTGTCATGCTACTTGAGTTTGACATAGTTTATACTCCTCAGAAAGCAGTAAAAGGGCAAGCTCTTGCGGAATTTCTCGCTGCTCATCCCATACCGGAAGGGTCACCGCTCAATTGCGAGTTACCCGATGAACAAATATTTCACCTCAAGGATAGCGAGCCATGTTGGGAGCTCTACTTCGATGGGGCCTCATCAATAAGGACCTCCAGTAAATCAAGCATCCCGGAGATAAAAGCAGAGATAGGATTGGTGTTCATCACGCCATCGATGGGGACCCTACGACGTTCTTTTGCTCTCACTGAGCCTCGCACAAATAACGAGGATGAGTATGAAGCTCTGATAGCTGGTCTGGAGCTCGCCATAGAAATTGAAATCCTTCGGTTACGAGTCTACGATGATTCCCAGCTTGTCGTCAACCAAGTAAGCGGGGACTATAAGATATGCAAACCCGAGTTAGCTCGGTACAGAAGCCGAGTGGTGGAACTCATGAAACGATTCACTCACATTGAACTAATGAGAGTCCTTAGAGCGTTGAACGGAAAAGCCGACATACTCGCTCGCCTAGCTAAAGAGCTAGCTGATCCTGACATGGTCGAAATTCTAATCACAGTCAGAAGCCGGCAAATTCTGCCTCCAGCCTCTTTGCATGAGGAAGAAAGCGTAGAACAAGAGAACAATCCTACCGAAGAAGCTTCAATCATCCAAGACAAGCCCGATTGGAGAGAACCCTTCATAGAGTACCTCTGATACGATAAGCTGCCCGAAGGAAAATCTGCAAGGATTCAGCTGAAGAAGAGAGCTCTCCGATACATGTTTGTAAATGACACGCTATATCGCAGCTCATATGATCAACTCTGGCTCAGGTGCCTGTTATCGGCCGAAACCCAAAAAGTTATGAAAGAAGTTCACTCAGGCGTCTGCGGTGCTCACCAGTCCGGCCCCAAGATGCGGCTTCAAATCAAACGGCTTGGATATTACTGGCCCACCATGATACGGGATTGCGGAGAGCATGCAAAGAAATGTCATATCTGCTAAATTCACGGTGATTTCATTCACAAGCATTCCAATCCGTTGCATCCTACGGTGGCGTCGTGGCCCTTCGAAGTCTGGGGAAATGACATAGTTGGCCCAATTGATCCTCCGTCATCCAAAGGCCACCGGTTCATATTGGCTGCAACTGACTATTTCCCCAGATGGGCTGAAGCTGTCCCGCTCAAAGAAGTCAAGACAGAAAATATTCTGACGTTCTTCCAGTATAATATTCTATACCGCTTCGGTACACCAAGAAGAATCATTTCTGACAACGGGCCTTCTTTCAAGAGTTTCAAAGTCTCAAGGTTCGCTACTCAGCACAAGATAGACTGGAGATATTCCTCCATCAATAACCCAAGAGCCAATGGGCTAGCCGAAGCCTTCAATAAGACTCTATGCAAGCTCCTGAGAAAAAATGCTTCAGCCAACAAGAGAGACTAGAATCTCAAGCTTCACGAGGTGTTGTGGGCATATCGTACCACATACCGTACTCCAACTCAATCCACTCCATACTCATTGCTCTTCGGAGTGGAGGCGGTCCTCCCCCTCGAAGTCGAAGTTCCAATCTTAAGAATGGCCGTTCAGCACGAATTGAAGGAGGAGGAAAATGTGCTCCTTCGGCTGGAAGAGCTTGACACCCCCGAACGAAAAAGGCTCGCGGTGCAGCAAAATCTGGAGCTATACCGAACCCAAATGTCACGGGCCTATTACAAGATGACCCGTCTCCGCGCTTTCAAGAAAGGTGAATTGGTGTTGGTCCTCAAAAGACCGATCATCCCCAATCGACATGCAAAACGAAAATTCGAGCCAAACTGGGAAGGACCATACGTCATCGAGAAAGTGTTTGATAAAGGATCTTACCAACTAATAAGTGCCGAGGGAGAAAGGCCCATGCCACCTATCAATGGCCGATATCTCAAGAAATATTACGCGTGAATGCTCCAAGTCGCAGGTGAATTGAGCACACAAGCCCTACGGTCTGGATCATACATCCTGCAAAACCGTATACAATCCACGGGCATAAACGACCCCTATCTCTCCCAAATCCTGCCGGTGAGACTACTTTTAAAGTCCCACCAGCGGCGGAAAAAAAAACGGTATGTCCACAAGCAAAATGGGCACAGATGAAAACCCAAAAGGGCTCCGTGAGTAAAAACAGCAGGACTACCGGCGAGTTTGTGAAAACCTGAAAGGGCGCAAACTTGTGAAAAGAGATAAAATACACTCGCAAAGTCCTCTCGACCTTATGAGGAGAAAATCCCTACGTGAGATCCTTACGACTCACAAAGGAGCAACACACTTAGGAATCCTCACGATTCCTAAGAAGAACATATACCTGCGAGATACTCTCGACTCATAGGGAGAAAATGCTTTTATGAGACCCTTACGGCTCATAAAATTGAAAAGTCTTAGGTGACAGGGACCTACACCTGTCTCCTAAGCCATCGCTCCCCAACGGGAAATGGCAAATGGTGAGTCACTCCTGGCGTTACGCTTCAGTGTTAGCGGTGCTGATGCCGACCCAGAAACCAAATCCCAAGTCCTCCCGGGGCAAATGATGAGTTGCTCCTGGCATTATTCCAGTGCAGCAATGCTGATGCCAAACAAGATCTAAATTCCAAGTCCCCAAACGGCGAATGATGAGTCGCTCCTGATATCATATTCCAGTGCAGCGATGCAGACACCAACTAAAATCCAATTTCCCAAAATTCTTCCGGCCCTACGGTTAGTCCCCAAATTGACTACCGTATACAATCCACGGGCTCAAATAATTCTCATCATACCCATACCCCACCGCAATCACCAGTCCAGCGGCCGGTCTCCGCCTTTGGACTTATGCTCCATTTGGGAAGACCCATTCATGTGTCCTCACGATACATGAGGAGAACAAGCTTACGGGATCCTCACGACTCGTAAGAAAACACCTTCGTAGGATCCTTACGACTCACAAATGAAAAACAGACTTGGGAGTCCCCACGACTCCTAAGGAGAAAGTACACCTGCGAGATCCTTTCGACTCGTAGGGAGAATGCTTTTATAGGACCCTTACGGCTCATAAAATTGAAAAGTTTTAGGTGATAGGGACCTAAACCTGTCTCCTAAGCCATCGCTTCCCAACAAGAAAAGGCAAATGATGAATTGCTCCTGGCACATGTGCTTCAGTGTTAGCAACGCTGATGCCTACCCTAACCCCAAAATTCAAAACTCCAATCCAAATGACCCCTAAGTCTTTAAACTGGGAATAGATGACCTCTAAGTCGTTAAACTGGGAACAGATGACCCCTAAGTCGTTAAACTGGGAACGAGGGAAATATCCTCATGGTAAATGATGATTCGCTCTTGGTATCATATTCTCGTGCAGCGATGTTGATGCCAAACCAAAAACAAAATCCCCAAGTCCTGTCATGGCAGATAAGGATTCGCTCCTGGTACCATATTCCAGTATAGCGATGCTGATGTCAACCCAATTCACATCAATCAGCATCGACCGTCCACGTCGCTAAAATGGCAGAACCGACCGTCCAAATCGCAAAAAGGGTAGAACCGACCGTCCAAGTCGCAAAAAGGGCAGAACCGACCGTCCAAGTCGCAAAAAGGGCAGCACCGACCGTCCATGTCGCAAAAAGGGCAGTACCGACCGTCCAAGTCGCAAAAAGGGCAGCACCGACCGTCCACGTCGCTAAAATGGCAGAACCGGCCATTCAAGTCGCAAAAAGGGAAGAACCGACCGTCTAAGTCGCAAAAAAGGCATCACCGACCGTCCAAGTCGCAAAAAGGGCAGCACCGACCGTCCAAGTCGCAAAAAGGGCAGCACCGACCGTCCACGTCGCAAAAAGAGCAGCACCGACCGTCCATGTCGCTAAAATGGCAGCACCGACTGTCCACATCGCAAAAAGGGCAATACCGACCGTCCAAGTCGCAAAAAGGGCAGCACTGACCGTCCACGTCGCTAAAATGGCAGAACCGACCGTCCAAGTCACAAAAAGGGAAGAACCGACCGTCCAAGTCGCAAAAGGGGCAGCACCGACCGTCCACGTCGCAAAAAGGGCAGCACCGACCGTCCAAGTCGGAAAAAGGGCAGCACGGACCGTCCACGTCGCTAAAATGGCAGAACCGATCGTTCAAGTCGCAAAAAGGGCAGAACCGACCGTCCAAGTCATAAAATAGGCATCACCGACCGTCCAAATCGCAAAAAAGGCAGCACCGACCGTCCAAGTCGCAAAAAGGGCAGAACCGACCGTCCAAGTCGCAAAAAGGGCAGAACCGACCGTCCAAGTCGCTGAAAGGGCAGTACCGACCGTCCACGTTGCAAAAAGGGCAGCATCGACCGTCCCTGTCGTAAAAAGGGCAGTGCAGGCTTCCCACAAATCGGGAACCAAATCGCTCCGGGTCAGGACGTCGACCGTCCATGTTGTAAAATAGGCAGTGCAGGCTTCTCACAAATCGGGAACCAAATCACAAACTGTTTTCCTAAACACAACGCTGTTGGGGTAAAAATTTACACCCCGGTTGACCAAGTCAAAATCAAAGTTAACCCCAAGCCAAGTGGGCTCAAGCCCCGGGTCAAGTAGGCCAATGCCCGGGTCGAGCCCGAACGTGGAGCGGCCGGCCTCCCCCCATGCCAAAATAAAAGTTTTGTAATAAATAATTTTGTTGTATTTATTTTATTTTATTTCATGAATAAATGAAAGAAAAATGGGCATAAAGCTAAATCTTTGTAAAGAACATAGCTTATGTGTAAAAAGAAATGGCACATCAGCCATGGGATAGGCAAAATGCCATTTTGTGAAGCCAAGGGGCTATGTGTAAAGTGTATAGCCTATAAAGGTAAAGATAATGAAAATATCTCAACAACTTTTTTTCTCTCTCCTAAAAAAGCATCAAGATCTGTGATCTTCTCCTTTCTCAAGGTTCTAAAACCTTCTTCTTTCTTTTGAATTAAATCAAGAGTTTTACTCTTCCTTTTATAAAACTAAATAGTTTTTCACCACAAAACCCCCAAAGGAGAACTCAGATCTTCCTTCAGATCTCAGAAAGGAGAGATTTTTTAAAATCCCATACTTCTTGATCTTCAAGATCCGGCCAACAAAGGAAGAAGAAAGAGACCCATCTCCAGAAACCCCACTTTGGGGAAGATCCAGGGCTCAAGGGGAGAAGCCCCCTTCATCAGCTTCAAAATATCTTAGGAGTTTAACTCCTCATATATATACATATATACAAAATAATAAGTGCTCCTTTCTGGGAGTACAACTCCCATTGCAGGGACCAAGTCCCTTTTGCCTCCCGAGCGCCCACGTGTCCGGCACGTGAGGCGCTAGCACCCAAAGCGCTAGCACCCGAGCACCCAAAAAGCTAACGCTCGAGCGCCCACGTGCCTGGCACGTGGGGCGCCGGCGCCCAAACCGCTAGCGCCCAAGCGCCCACGTTCCTGGCACGTGGGGCGCCGGCGCCCAAAGCGCTAGCGCCCAAGCGCCCACGTTCCTGGCATGTGGGGCGCTTGCGCCCAAAGCGCTAGCGCCCGAGCTCCCACATGCCTGGCACGTGGTGCGCTAGCACCCAAAGCGCTAGCGCCCGAGTGCCCACGTGTTGGAGATAGTGCCCTCAGAGTCAATTATTGGATCACAGGCACGTGATTGCAATGATTGAGGGAGGACCTATCCCGGTAGGACAGTCTTACTCGAGATGATAGTATGCTATCTGGTTTACCTTTATCATCGTGTACTGCTTTAGGTGACCTGAGAGGTCGCTATTGCACGTTGATAGAGCCCCTAGGATTCTTGCTTGACCACCAGCAGTATGAGGGCGATCATATAAGTAGGAGCTGGGGGTCTATAAGCTTTTCCTTAAAAGGTCCCTAGTCGTGGGAGTTTCGAGACTGGGCATCGATACTCCATTAGTAGACTAGTGTATACAGTCGAGACCCCGACGAGGGGCGGTGGCCGGTCTCACAAGCCACTGGTGTCAGTTGGATCACCTAAGATGTATACAGGTGCTCATTGGGTTATGAGTACACCGGACAGGACTCGCCGGGAACATGCTAGTTGGTCATATACCAGACGTCAGATGGCAGTTCCTTGGTGACATGTGTGCAGGTTAGTTCATCGACCTGGGGATCGTCATTTGTCTCGTGTGAGTTCCCACTGTACTTTGATTACTACCCTACCACGGCTCAAAGGAGTCGTGCAAACAGGTTTTAGTTGGGTACAGTCCCGAGCCACATGGAGGCAGTGAGCGGATCTTCGGGGGTTTCGTCTCTCCCGGTATTGGGGGTGAGGTCGCGCTGTGTCTAGGAGAGCCATTACACGAAGACCTTGGCCAAGGCAGGAGATTTACTGGTAGGTATTCCAGTAGTATCTCAGGGTGTTCTGGGCTACACTCCGACACGACTTGTACCGCTTTTGGGGGTCTGACTTTTACCAACCCCCTAGGCCCGCCATGCGATGCTCATAGACGAACGGACCGGACTGTACGGATATTGTCACTGACAGGCTCAGTTGGGTGTCGGGGTGAGCTTCCTCATCGACGTCCCTTTTGGTCAATAGCTGGTGGCCCGTCACGTATTGGCTTATACCTCTGACGTGCTAGTGGTTAAATCCACAGCCATAGTATTGACGAGTCTTTAGAGTCCACCACACTTTCAGTTACTCAAGTTTCGGGCGAAACGCTGTAGAGGCCGTATGGAGATATGGCAGGATCCGATCAGATACGTGCGGTATTGTACGGATCGGGATCGGACGGTTTGTACTAGTAGCCGTATAGGTATATGGCAGGGTTCGATCAGATACGTGCGGTATTGCACGGATCAGGATCGAACGGATATTACTAGCCGGCTTTGGCTTAAGCCGGTCCTAGTTTAGTACAGTGTAGATTTTGTCTCATTGCATTTGTATCCGGACGGAATACAAATGCGGGTGTGTATGCACAGTGTGGGGTTATCCTGTAATTTATTACGGGACCAGTTTTCTAGGGTTGCCATTTTGCTTTCCGTTCCGGCCGGTTTTTCTTTGTTCTTTCCCGGCCGGACTTTTCCGATGGAGGGGGTTATTTGCAGTTTTGCAAATTACTTTTGTGGAGGGGTTTTCTTGCATAATGGATTGATTATGATAGCTTTCTTTTCTTTGCACCATGACTTGCTTTGACTTGTGATTTGATGAGGGTATGGTTTGAAAAAGGTGAAGCATGGTTGTATGCTTTCTTGTCCCTTGATATGGTCACCTCCTCCATTCTCCTACACTCACCTCCCTTAAGGTTTGCTATTACCTCCTCCACCATTCTCTTTTGCAAAGAGGTATGATTCATTATTCAAGAGAGAAAAAGAAAGAGAGAAGAAGAAGAAAAGAGAAGGAGAGAGCTTCATCTTTGAGAGAGTAGCATTCTTGATCTCATTTTTACATGCTAGAAAAATGCAAGCACCATTTTTCTTCTTGATTCCTCCATCATCTTTCAAATGGCAACCAACCCCAAAGTGAGACATACAATCTACACTATATTCCTACAGCAAATCTTGGACGCGTCGATTCGCCAGCTTCGCGCCCGAGTTGCCTCGGTATTGAGGTGGGAGCCCGTAAAAGCTACAGGCGATGTGGTGCCCTTTCCGACGAGGAGGAGACGGACCGAGATCCCGCGAGGAGATCGGAGTGGAGATGAAGACCGGAGGACTTGGATCGTCGGTATATCTCTAACCCGTATTCTAGTTGCTAGAATAAGTTTAATGGCCCGATCCGGTTTTAGTGCGCGGTGGTGCCGGTTTGCAAAGTCCGCAAAATTTAAGTTTACCACCGTTTCCGCGTTTGGCCGTCGGGTTGACGGCCGGGGCGCCGCCGTGCACTTACAGTGGTATCAGAGCCTCGCCATTAACTTCGTCTAGCTTTTGTGTAATGTGTTTTACGTTTCCGATCGAACAAAATCCCGAAAACACGTATTTCATGCACATCAGTTTCTGTCGATTTTTTTTTGAGTCCAAAAATTTTTCTGGTTGTCTCAGTGTGATGTGCAGGGAATTCTAAGGTTGCTGAAAAAAATTGGTACCATGATCTCACTATTCCGCCGCGCAAGCGCCGCGAAACCCCACCTCGTGCGGCGCTTCCGCGGCGGATTTTACTGTTCACCCCCCCAAATTTTTCCAGTATTTTCCTGAGTTGAAATTGTGGGTTTTGGGATATTAAAGTTGGGCCAATTATTTCTGTGTATGCTACAGTTTTCTTTGGGGCCCAATTGTTAATTGTTTGATCAATCGGAAAATTTTAAACACATTTTTCACAGTATTTACATTATATCTGCGACCGTGAATGTCACTCGATCGGTAAATCCTGTCTAACTGCTATAGCCCGGTTAGACGGATTTGCGAACGTGACTTTCACGTTGATGTTCTATGTATTTGCTGTGATGTTGCGGATCGGTCGTGGGGATAACCTGGATGCAATGCTAGTACTGTATTGTTGTATTATGTACATTTGATATTGCGGGGCGAGCGTCCGACATGTGGACTGCCGTCACTGCCTGTTTGTATTATTCTTTTGGGGCACGACCTGGATGCGGTCGATGTACCCGGTGTATGTATATTTTACATTCTGTACTAGGATTACCCCGCGGTGGGGTGCACGGATGGCCGGGTTCTAGAGGGCAACAAGCCCGCATCTCATGGCAATGGGACGGAGGGGGCTTCACTCTAGGATTGGCGGGCTATTCGCCGCACTCGTAGGGGGTACAGGTTGACCCAGGAGGGGTGCCCAAGTCGCCGGATTCCGTGGAGTGCTGGGTGGTCCATTCACGGAGCTGAAGGGGGCTGCCTCGCTTCAGGTTTTGGCGGGTGACTTGCCGCGCCCGTAGGGGTCTAGGATTTCATTGCACAGGCTATCCACACGACCAGGGGAACGTCGGGTTTCAGTAGTGGCTCTGTGAAACCCGAGGATCCCAGATATCTGTATTGTTCTGTGATGCTGTACATTTCTGTGATGTTGCATTTCTTTTCACGCCTTGAGCGAAATATAATATATTGGTATATATATTAGTAGATGTTGTATATGTTTTTCATCCGCGCTAGTCCAGTCCCCGCTCTGTCGTTAGTAAGCTAACCTAACGAGTGATGACGGGACCCAGTGGCGAATGCGGATGGCATATACGTACGTCAGTATATTTTCGTTCTTTGTGGTGTGATCAATTGATGGGACTGCATTGATTCGGATCAATGCAAGTTAAACAAACCTAATCTGATGTTGTTGGAACACTTTTCAAAAGCTGTTATTGCAAGGACGTTCACTTTTGTTTTGCATCGTGGTATTCATTTGGAATATCCTGCTCCTCAATCGACGAGGCAAGGGCCGAGATCCCTTCACCGGGAGTGACCCCTTGGACAGAAGTTTGCGTCAGGGCATTAACTTCACTATAGCCGATTACTTTTGCTTTGCACCGTGGTATTCAGTTGGAATATCCTGCACCCCATTCTACGGGGAAAGAGCCGAGATCCCTTCACCGGGAGTGACCTCTTTAGTAAAGGTTTTCGTCACTATATTTTCTAAAAAGCTATCCGTTCCTTCAACGATATCAAGTTCACTACGTTAAAGGTTTTCGCCAGAAACCATTCGTAGCCCTCCGTCGTTTCATATGGGTAGTCAATAGTATTCAAGCTGTGTTTGTTGGCCTTAGTCAAGGCACAGTGTTTGGTAGCTATTGGGTATTCATATGCTGCATAGATAGATGCGTTGGTTTGGGACAGTCGTATAGCCTTGTTGGCCTTAGTCAAGGGCTTGTACGGGTGGATTCAAATCAACCTGGACAATGACGGGTAGAACTTGACATGTGACTTATGATTTGTTGGCCTTAGTCAAGGTCATAAGAGCATGGGGCAGAAATCACATCGGGAGTTTCAAAAGTACTGAAACTTGCCAGATATGCGCATACCTTCTGGAGTGTGATACCGTGAGCGGATTCCGTCACGTTGTCATGCGATGAGAGTTGGATCCTGATTCCCACTGATGAGTTAGTATACTCCTCGGGTGACCCCGACTAATTCTTCTTTCAGGTTTGGAGGAGAATTTGAGGTACAGTGGGAGGTTTCCTGATTAGAAAAAGTGATAACCATTCTGATCTAGGTTAGAGTGCACGCTGAGTGTTTCTTTTCTCTCTCTCTCTGGCAGCGACCATTGACCCGACCCTAAGATTTTGACTCAGTGACCAAGTTGACCGAACCTACTTAACACTGGCTTTTGGATTGTCTGAGTTGCGAACCTCATTGCCACACCTACTTTTACCCTTTTCTCCAGGACACCCCGTATTACTACGAACGTCCACTTCCATTGGACAAAACCATCGTATGGTTAGATACGAACTCGAAGGAATTCGAGGATGGTTTCTGGTTCTGGAGAAAACGGATAGGACTATTCAGTTGTCTTTTCTTTTCACCCTCTCTCAGGTTGCGAGTACTCCTTGGTTTAGGAGTAGTACACCTATTACGCAAATTGGATAGTCTTCTTCCAAACCATAGGCTGGTGCCGACCGGTAGGGAATGAAGAAAACCAGTTAGCCTAAATGGTGTACAGAAGGTATTAAGTTCAGACAAAGCAAGGGATTAGTAAAAGGGCAAAGTAAATTGCGACTGCTATTCACGACCAAACCAAATATTTCTTCGCCAATCCTAAATCACCTTTATATTTCTCCAGGACACTCCGTATCACTACGAAGATCCCATTTTATTGGATAATCCATCGTATGGTTATATACGAACTCGAAAGGAACTTGTTCCAGTTCGGGGATGGATCCTGGTTCAGGAGAAATAGGAATAAAGTACATTCAGGTGTCTTTTATCTTCACCTTCTCTCGCGTTGCGAGTGCTCCTAGGATTAGGACAGTACACCCTTTATGCTTTTTGGATAGTCTTCTTCCAAACCATAGGCTGGTGCCGAACGGTAGGGAAGGAAGAAAACCATTTGGCCTACAGGGGTGTACAGAAGGTAATGACTAAAGACATATGAAGGGATTTGGAGAGGTGGCAAAGAATTATACGGTTATAGTTGTGAATCTGGATAATGGATGAGGCATTACTAGGAATACCAGAGTACCCCAACGAAACATTTCAATGTTTCAGTTTCACTGTGTACTGTTAATGGAAAACTGATTTCCCGATTAGACACTTACTCCAGGGTATGTATTTACCAGGTATGATTCTCACATCTGTATGGTTTTACAGATGATGAGTGGGAGTGAGTTATTGGGAATTGGGTGATCATCCTCATTTTTGAGGAAGTCACCTGGGTTGTTTGCAAGTTAGCAATTATTTGGTTTTGAATATCCGCGGTTATGCACCAATTTCAAATTGATATATCTGTACGTCTATTTTCATAGAGTGAGATATACCTTTTGATATTATGTCGATGACATTTACCTATATCAGTGGATGGTTAGGTAAGGAGCATTAAACAGCGGTGTAATTCTTCTTAACCATAAGTACAGTTTTCAACTTACAACACACAGTGGAAGAGTTGTTAGACTCAGC
Source organism: Agapanthus africanus (assembly GCA_030015575.1). Lineage (NCBI taxonomy): Eukaryota > Viridiplantae > Streptophyta > Magnoliopsida > Asparagales > Amaryllidaceae > Agapanthus > Agapanthus africanus. The sequence goes on from JASDDO010000012.1 coordinate 481,276,727, forward strand.
GGACTTATACAGAGTATTGTATGCTGTCCAGTGTCCATTAGGACAGAGGGGTTGGTCCTCATACTATATTCTGTTTACTTTTGACTTCTCTAGTTCTTAGACATGTGTTTCGTAGAAACACAGGGTCTAAGTTTTGAGAAGTTATAGGTATAAGAATAAAGTAGAGAACCAGGTGTTGCAAGCATCGGGATTCTTCAAAGTGATCGAAGATGTAGATACTTGTGTATGGTATTCAGTTGATAGTAATGATTAAGAGAACTTGCTTCTTTTTCGGGTTACTCAAAATTGGAAGTATTCCTAAGTTGAGTAACGCTGATCGGCCTCCTTCCATTTAGTTGACATGCACTGGAGATAGTTGCATGATTTGAATCTGGTTCAAATTAAATCAGTGCCTCTGTTTCTATATTGGATATAGAACAGTTCATATCTTAACATTGTTAAGGTACGGGGAGTTGTCTGGCTTATGCTTAAAACCAGACACTGGACAACTCAAGGCACGTTTCTGTAATGGCTGTTTGTGGGTTGACCCAGGCTATGACGCGGGTTGACTTTCTACCATCTGGGAGATCAATAGAAATATTGTTCAAGACTCGCCACAGTTTTATTAAAAATGGATTTTTTCAAAAACAGCAGTGGGAGTATGGTAGAACTGGAAGTGATTCCAGAACCGCAAACAATTACTGAAGATTTGATAAGGAACCTAAAGATTCAATCTGATTTGACATTCCATTGGCCACTCCGCAGATAAGGTGGGTAACTTCAGGCACCCGAGAGGTACTCAGGTAGCCTCAAGGACGGTGACAGGGAAGTTCTTGTTTACCCACACTTGCCATTGTTGTTGTTCCAGGCTGCGAGACCCGGCAGGAGGATGAGTATAGCGTCGTTCTGAACTAGCTTCAGAAGTGTACGTGTATATGACTCTGCCAGAGGGTTGTCGTAGTCAGTGGGAGCAGCGGAAGCATTGGTGGACATCAGGCTTATGTCTATTTATAGACTAAAGCAGATGTAGCGGAGATAGATCATCTGTTTCTGATGTGACAGTCATAGGTTTGACGTCATCAGAATAGGAGATGGATCTGTTGAGAAGGTAGTAGGAAGTGATATTCCTATACTACGATCGGTTATATTTTGGTCGTCACACAGAGGTTTCTCCACAAGGGACTTGGACATTATATCAGACATACTGGTTACTAGATCTATGTTTTTAGATCTAGATTTGGGTGGTTTCCCAATCAGGGTACCTTGACAGCATTCTAAGAGTATTTAGAATGGACGACTCCTGGCACGGTAGTGTACCTGCAGGTAATGGAGTCACCCTCTCTAAAGGTGTCTTACAGACTAAAATAGAGAGGGATGTGCATAATTGGCAGATCACTTGCTTAGGCAATTGAGTCAATCATGAGATGTCAAGTACCACACCAGATGTTGTTCTTGCACTAGATGCAATAAGTTGACATTGATCCAATCCTGGAGAAACAGTCGGAAGCAGTTTTAGAACATAAGTGGCTGTTCTAGGGATATGATAACGAAAGCCCCATTCGGGAAACAGTTATCATTCCAGGCTTCCAAGGTGACCTGGACGACAAGGAGGTTGTCAGAGTTATAGTTTTTCCCTCTGACGAGGGGCAGTATTTTGGATGGGTGGTCCAAGGCAATACTGAGGGTGGCATGGCGTAGGATACTGATTAAGTTCAGTTGACGATACAGTCTAAGAAGTTTGGATTTGGAGTTCATTTATGAGCTACGTCCCATCAGACATCCAGACATTCTAAGGCAGGTATTGCTCATTTCGGGAGATGGCTTTCTCCGCGAACTTGAGATATAGAGAGACATAGAAAGAAACATCTAAGCGGATCCACTCACTGAGGCTATTCCTCGACCGCAATAGTTTCACAAACGGGATTTGTGAGACTGACTAGTAGAGGAGTTGGGTGTTCGGTATCACATGGGCTGTGAGTATGCGACATCGCAATAATTAGCCTTGAGTGCAAGTGGGAGATTGTTGGAGATAGTGCCCTCAGAGTCAATTATTGGATCACAGGCACGTGATTGCAATGATTGAGGGAGGACCTATCCCGGTAGGACAGTCTTACTCGAGATGATAGTATGCTATCTGGTTTACCTTTATCATCGTGTACTGCTTTAGGTGACCTGAGAGGTCGCTATTGCACGTTGATAGAGCCCCTAGGATTCTTGCTTGACCACCAGCAGTATGAGGGCGATCATATAAGTGGGAGCTGGGGGTCTATAAGCTTTTCCTTAAAAGGTCCCTAGTCGTGGGAGTTTCGAGACTGGGCATCGATACTCCATTAGTAGACTAGTGTATACAGTCGAGACCCCGACGAGGGGCGGTGGCCGGTCTCACAAGCCACTGGTGTCAGTTGGATCACCTAAGATGTATACAGGTGCTCATTGGGTTATGAGTACACGGGACAGGACTCGCCGGGAACATGCTAGTTGGTCATATACCAGACGTCAGATGGCAGTTCCTTGGTGACATGTGTGCAGGTTAGTTCATCGACCTGGGGATCGTCATTTGTCTCGTGTGAGTTCCCACTGTACTTTGATTACTACCCTACCACGGCTCAAAGGAGTCGTGCAAACAGGTTTTAGTTGGGTACAGTCCCGAGCCACATGGAGGCAGTGAGCGGATCTTCGGGGGTTTCGTCTCTCCCGGTATTGGGGGTGAGGTCGCGCTGTGTCTAGGAGAGCCATTACACGAAGACCTTGGCCAAGGCAGGAGATTTACTGGTAGGTATTCCAGTAGTATCTCAGGGTGTTCTGGGCTACACTCCGACACGACTTGTACCGCTTTTGGGGGTCTGACTTTTACCAACCCCCTAGGCCCGCCATGCGATGCTCATAGACGAACGGACCGGACTGTACGGATATTGTCACTGACAGGCTCAGTTGGGTGTCGGGGTGAGCTTCCTCATCGACGTCCCTTTTGGTCAATAGCTGGTGGCCCGTCACGTATTGGCTTATACCTCTGACGTGCTAGTGGTTAAATCCACAGCCATAGTATTGACGAGTCTTTAGAGTCCACCACACTTTCAGTTACTCAAGTTTCGGGCGAAACGCTGTAGAGGCCGTATGGAGATATGGCAGGATCCGATCAGATACGTGCGGTATTGTACGGATCGGGATCGGACGGTTTGTACTAGTAGCCGTATAGGTATATGGCAGGGTTCGATCAGATACGTGCGGTATTGCACGGATCAGGATCGAACGGATATTACTAGCCGGCTTTGGCTTAAGCCGGTCCTAGTTTAGTACAGTGTAGATTTTGTCTCATTGCATTTGTATCCGGACGGAATACAAATGCGGGTGTGTATGCACAGTGTGGGGTTATCCTGTAATTTATTACGGGACCAGTTTTCTAGGGTTGCCATTTTGCTTTCCGTTCCGGCCGGTTTTTCTTTGTTCTTTCCCGGCCGGACTTTTCCGATGGAGGGGGTTATTTGCAGTTTTGCAAATTACTTTTGTGGAGGGGTTTTCTTGCATAATGGATTGATTATGATAGCTTTCTTTTCTTTGCACCATGACTTGCTTTGACTTGTGATTTGATGAGGGTATGGTTTGAAAAAGGTGAAGCATGGTTGTATGCTTTCTTGTCCCTTGATATGGTCACCTCCTCCATTCTCCTACACTCACCTCCCTTAAGGTTTGCTATTACCTCCTCCACCATTCTCTTTTGCAAAGAGGTATGATTCATTATTCAAGAGAGAAAAAGAAAGAGAGAAGAAGAAGAAAAGAGAAGGAGAGAGCTTCATCTTTGAGAGAGTAGCATTCTTGATCTCATTTTTACATGCTAGAAAAATGCAAGCACCATTTTTCTTCTTGATTCCTCCATCATCTTTCAAATGGCAACCAACCCCAAAGTGAGACATACAATCTACACTATATTCCTACAGCAAATCTTGGACGCGTCGATTCGCCAGCTTCGCGCCCGAGTTGCCTCGGTATTGAGGTGGGAGCCCGTAAAAGCTACAGGCGATGTGGTGCCCTTTCCGACGAGGAGGAGACGGACCGAGATCCCGCGAGGAGATCGGAGTGGAGATGAAGACCGGAGGACTTGGATCGTCGGTATATCTCTAACCCGTATTCTAGTTGCTAGAATAAGTTTAATGGCCCGATCCGGTTTTAGTGCGCGGTGGTGCCGGTTTGCAAAGTCCGCAAAATTTAAGTTTACCACCGTTTCCGCGTTTGGCCGTCGGGTTGACGGCCGGGGCGCCGCCGTGCACTTACACCACGTGCCTGGCCCATGGGGGGCTAGCATCCAAAGCGCACATAGAACTGACCTTGCCTCGAGCTTTTCCCGATTTTGCTTTTTGACATAGGCCGGATAACCCCATATCTTAACTCGTTTAAGATACGGTCTCTTTCCACTCCATATCTCATATGGTGTTTTAGGCACAGATTTTGATGGAACTTAATTCAATAAGTATGCGGCTGTCTTAAGCGTATAACTCCAAAAAGAAATAGGTAACTCAGCAGTACTCATCATAGAGCGCACCATATCTAATATGGTGCGATTCCTCTGCTCCGATACTCCATTGTGCTGTGGTGTATACGGAGGAGTAAGCTGAGGGAGAATCCCATTCTCTTTTAAATAATCCAAGAATTTCGTGCTTAAGTATTCTCCTCCTCGATCAGATCGAAGGATTTTAATATTTTTACCTGTTTGGTTCTCTACTTTGTTCTTATATTCCTTGAATTTCTCAAAAACTTCAGACTTGTGTTTCAACAAGAACACATGTTCGAATCTTGAGAAACCATCAGTGAATGTAATAAAGTACGAGGAACCATTCCTAGCATGTGTAAACATAGGACCGCATACATCACTATGTATCAGTCCCAAGAGTTCAGTAGCTCTTTCTCTGCGTCCAGTAAACGGAGTTTTAGTCATTTTACTTTTGATACATGACCGAAAAGTTTCATAAGATGTAAGTTCGAACGGATTTAAATATCCATCTTTATGTAACTTAGCTAGTCTTGTCGCATTGATATGGCCTAGTTTACAATGCCACAAGTAGGCTTCATTCATATCTGAACTCTTCCTCTTGTGTGTGTTCTGTACGTTTAGAACTGTCGTTTGATTTAGAACGTATATACCATTACATAACGTACCAAACCCAATCAACACTTGATTTAGAAAAATGTTCATAACATTATCCTCTAATGTGAAATTATATCCTTCTTTAGTTAGCAAAACTACTGATATAATATTGCACATCATCTTTGGTATGCAGTAACAGTCGTTCAGAATCAATGTATTACTAGTTGGTAACACTAGGTGATATTCGCTAACTGCTTTGGCTGCAACAATCACACTATTCCCTACTGTTAGAGACTTATCACCCTTTTCCAGTTCTCTACCTCTCTTTAGCCCACGTAACAAATTACATACGTGGGATCCTGATCCGATATCCAATATCCAGGACGTAGAGAAAACTGAGAAACTGTTCTCGGTTACGAACACACCCGAAGACGATGCATCAACATGCTTATTCATCGTTCGGGTTACGTGGGAATCCTTATATCCCCCTATTCCTTGCTCAGACTTATGACAATCATAAAAAAAAGCGGAACCAACGTTGTCCAACTCAGTATAATAAGCGGGTTCGGTCAATACATCCTTATTATTATCTTGATTAAGGCATGTCATTGGTCGCTACCTTGAGAGAGAGAAAGAGAAGGAAACGCATTAGCGTGCGCTCTTTGCAAGATTAGATTGGTTATTATCTTATCTAATCATGATGGCTCCCACTGTTTTTATCAAATCTTCCTTCAAACCATAAAAGGTAAGATTAGCCGGGATTAATTACACCCTATAAGTTCGCCAATCGTTCGGCGAGGCAGGTATTGGTACTCCGAGGGAGTCTCCCCATGCTTTTGCATGAAACTAATTAAATAATCTCATTTCCACATGGGCATAACCCCGTTAACACCTTTCTTAGACACCTAATGGATCGGCTAATTATAAAGTGGAAAACTCTCCCAGGAGTAACTCTTACTCGCAGTGGGTATCGGGATCCAACTATCATATAGAAGATATGCAATCTCATTGCAAATTCCAACACTTGAAATTCCCAATATTGTTTTTACCCCTAGCAATTTATGACCTTAACAAGGTCAACAAATCATAAGCGCTAGCCAAGTTCAACCCGTCATTTCTTGATTGAATTAAACCCACCGTACGACTCTTAACAAGTTCAACAAAGCCGTACGACTATCCTAATCCAATCGCATCACATGCGGTAGATAAGCACCAATCAGCTACCGCACACTACGCCTTGACAGGGTCAACAAACGCAGCACGAATACTAAATAGTACTTATCTGAAATGACGGAGGGCTACGACTGGTTTTTAAGAAAACATTTAACGTAATGAACTTGATATCGTTGTAAAATCTAGTGATTTGAAAGGAGTGTTTTTTTAGATTTTGCTAGTTTCTCTAAAGAGGACACTCCCGGTGAAGGGATCTCGGCTCTTTCCTCATCGAATGAGGTGCTGAATATTCATCAAGGAATACCACTATGCAAAATAAGAACTAAAGAAGCTATAAAAACAAAACCGAGTGGGTTGTAGCATGTTAGTTATATGTATGCCCTAGAGGCCATTACTGTACATGTGATGTATATTGTAGTGGATGCTTGGACATATATAGGGAGGACTTTCTTGTTCGATATGATAGTATACTATCTGGTTGCATTTTATCTTAACATGTACACTTATTGTCTCTCTATTACATGTTGATAAAGCCCTTAGGATGAGTACTTGACTACCAGGATTATGATGCAGATCATACTAGTGGGTACCAGGGTAGTTGGAAAGTACATCCTTCAAATGTTCCTAATCGTGGGAGTATCGAGACGGGGCATCGATATTCCAGAGTAGACTAGCATATACGCTTCTCGACCCAAATGATAGGCGATGGATGATCCCATGTCCATTGGTGTTTGACATCAGAGATGGTATACGGGTGCTCAGTGGAGTCTGGGTACACTGGACAGACTCGCTGAGAACTCCTAGATAGTATTATACATATCGTCAGATAACAGTTCTCTGGTGACACTGGTACATGTTAGTCTGTCGAACCTAGATCGTCATAGAGTCTTGTGTGATTCCCATAGTGCTTTGATTTCTACCTTACCACGTTCAAGAGATCGTGCAAAACAGTGTTTTTTGAGTATAGTCCTGAGTCACATGGAGGCAATGAACGATAGGAGGGGATTCGTCTATCCCAGTATTGGGGGTTGATGTTGTGCTATGCTTGATTGGCAATAACAGGAAATCCCTGGCCAGGGTTACTGAGATCTACTGGTAAGTGTTATCAGTAGTTTCTCGAATCGTTATGGACTTTGCATCGGCATGACTTATCAGGCTATTGGAGTCTGACATTATACCACCCCAAGCTGTGATATGCGACATATCTGACAAAGAGACCGGACTGTACAGTAGTGTTACTGATTGGATTCGCAGGAGTATAAGCAGGCTTGCTTGTTAATCTTCTGATCGCTCAATACCCGGGTGGCCGTTACGTTTGGCAGACCGCTTGCGGCTTATGGGTGTTTGATATGATCATCACCTACTGCCGGCGTATTGACGAGTCTTTAGAGTCCTATACAGAGGTTTCCTGGTTCATGCGAAATGAAGTAGGAGCACATATGTAATATGTGCGTGACCGAGATTAATGAGCGTATGTGATACCGCATTTTATTCTCACGATATGTGATATCGGTCGGTTATATGTGATATAGCTGGGTTATCGGATCAAGTATTGATTCGATAAGATGTTACATTTGATATTAGTCGGTTGTATGTGATATAGCCGGATTATTAAATCAAGTGTTGATTTGATAATTTAATGTATAATTATATATTTGATATATTAACTTACATTAACTAATATTTGCTCACTAAACATTTCTTTTTCTCACTTGTGTGCATATAGTATATATGTGATATATATATTAATGTACATTTATTTATGTCATATTTGATGCCACATGGAACATGGGTGTATGAGACTCAAACCATACTTATGATAATTCTAGGGTTTTTATTTATCAAAGTAAATTATAAATTGGTGGAATTATGTCATGGCTAGAAGCTTGGAGAAGCTTGTTGCTAACCATTGACTTAGTCTACTAACTTTGTTTTACTTGTAGATATTTATTAACCTAAACATTATTGTTAGCAATGGTCTATTCTCTACATGAGTTAGTGTATGACACTAACTCACCCATGGTTGTTATTCTCACCTCATGAGTTTCATTCTCATCTCCACTTCATCTTCTTCTTCATCATGAGAAAGCTTTCTAGCTTTTCTCAAGGTGATGAAATATTGTGAGAAAAATTAATCTAAAGTGAGCCCAATTCCTACTTCATCATCCTCTACTATATTATCCATTTAGTTTAGGGTGTTTGCTTCACTAATCTACCATTAGTGAAGAGGTAGCACGAGCCTGAATCTCCTCGACATAGATCATCTTCGGCCTCGAAGATTTCGAGCAAGTTTGTTCATTTCTTCATGTGAACCCTTACTAGAGTTCGGGTGTTCACTACTTGGAGTGAAGGGACTACTACACGGAGCTTTAGAAGTGAAGGACCAGTCTACAAAGGTTGTATTCCTCATTCACTTAGATGTAAAGTTGTTTGCATTGATAGTTCATCTAAATCTCTAGTTAAGATTCTAGGGTTAGGGTTGTTTAGCACGGCAATTTTTTGAAATTGGCATGGACGATACCTCCCGAAACTTTTCTGCCACGCCAAGTAACCCTGCAGTGGTATCAGAGCCAAGTTAGAGAATTAGACGATATTTGTTAGATTACGAATGCAAAACAACTCCGAAACACCCGATACAAAAATCTAGTTTCTGTCGATTTTTTTAGAGTGTCTAAAATTTTTTTAAGCAGTTGCAGAATGTTGCATGAGATGTAACATGAACACAATATAAATTTGAACCCTTCTTGCCTGTTTTTGGCCGGCCACATGCCTAGAAATTCCGAGCTCACCGGTTCTGTAGGCTCCTCTGGGCTTCAAATTTTTCCTGTGTTCCAGTCTCTGGGTTTTGGTGTTTCAGGTATTGCTTGTTTTTGCTAAATTTGCATGTGATGTTATTTTTGTGCAAAGCAAATTCGAAGTGTTTCGTAGTCGTAATTCTAACATCTATTCGGATTATTTAGACGACGTTAAAAAGTTCGAACTGATAATAATAACCCATAATTTCTCTCGCTGGAAATTTTTCAAAGAGTTGGATTTTTTCCAAGTTTAAAATCGTCAGAAAATCATGCAGGTGATTCTGTGGACCCTCTAGAAGAACAAAACCCTGACTCGATTCTGTGACCGTCGGAACCGCCATCAAACCCTAGGGTTTGTAGTAGTTCCGCGGCGCCATAGATGAGGCAAGGGTTGACCCTTATACGGTTGGTCCATAGGTGTTGTGGCATGTTCTGGGTACTTTTCAAACTCCGCTCAAGTGTTTAGCTCTTTGGGAAATTTTTGGTGTTTGTTTATTCGATCGAAAAGTTTAACATCATCTAGCTATCTGTGATTGTGATACAATATTTGGAATCCACAATAATTAGTTATTTGATAACTAGTTTGAATTTTATAAATCTAGCAGTTTAGTCTCATTTGATCGGTTGCCATGGGATTTTGATGTGGATCAAAAGTTCGTCGCAATCACGTAGCGTACGCGGATACTCACCGGGTAATCTTACTAGATAGCCACGCCCCATAGCCTCGACCAAGTGACTGTAAGAGAACCCATTTGCCAAAAGCATCCATTCGGGTGCTCGCGGCCGCGGTGTTCCGCCTAAGTGCACTTCGTCGACGGTATCGGGGGTGCGGCCGTCTACTAAAGTTTCCAACGAGCATTCGACCAGGTTGTCGGGAATCTTGTTGAATTACCCGACAGGTTATTGGAAAGTGTATTCAATATCGAGACTAAAATGCGGGGTTTATAATTGTTAGGCATGTGATGTCTAAGAAATTCATTTGGTTGGGCATGAAATCCAAAGTATGTGATACATTGGGTTTATGATGTCTAAGGTGGTTGCGGATTCCAATTGTTGTAGTTTTTACATTTTCTTTTCTGCGGCCGTAAGTGTAATATATGGTGTATCGCCGGTTTCGTTGCTATACGTCAACGACAATTGGGATAACGCATATTTACTTACGTTGATGACATGTGAAGTTATGTGTTGCTGTGATATGTTATATTGGATCGTCGTGTTTTGAATAGCCGAGTTTTTTTTTATGTGAGATGAGAGTTTTTCATTTTCATTTATGTAAAAGCTTGTATGTAATATTCTTTTATTGGGGCACTTTCGGGTTGAGGATGATGTCACCATTGATGTATATTATTTGCTTTTCCGCATTAGAATAGACCTAAGGCGGGGAGCACAAGTAACCGGGTTCTACGGTCCAGTGGGAGACCATCTCTAGGAGTCGAGACCGGGTCTCCTAACTCTAGAATTGGTAGGGTTGCTTGCCGCTCTCGTAGGGGTTTAGGGATGTGGGTTTGGCTATTCATCGCGACCGTGGAATCCGCGTTTTTCACCGGCTTAATTTAAAACACGGAATTCATAATATATCCAATATTTCATATGTGTTCTTCTGCTGCTGATATTCTGTGATGTGATCACTTGATATGTTGAGACGATTTCTTATATTATATATATGAGATATAATAAATATTGATGCTTTCATTTCTTCTGTGATGCTTGGGAAGCATAATTGATGGGACTTCATTAATGAGATTAATGAAATAAAAGAAACCTAAAGATGTTGTAGAAACTTGTTTTAAAAACTGGTAGCTCTAGTTCTTGCATTGCATAGCGGTATTCCTTGTAGAATATCCAGCACCTTATTCAATAAGGAAAGAGCCGAGATCCCTTCACCGGGAGTGACCTCTTTAGCGAAACCAGCAGATGCTACAACCCACTCGGTTTGTTTTTTGATTGCTTTTTAGTTCATGCTTTGCATAGTGGTATTTGTGAAATATCCAGCACCTCATTCGATGAGGAAAGAGCTGAGATCCCTTCACCGGGAGTGATCTCTTTACCAAAACTAGTAAAAGCCTCAAAAACACTCCTTTTCAAAATCTCTCGATTCTAAAACGATATCAAGTTCATTACGCAAAAGGTTTTCTTAAAAACCTTTCGTAGCCCTCCGTCATTTCAGATAAGTGCTACTTAGTATTCGTGCTACGTTTGTTGACCTTGTTAAGGCGTAGTATACGGTAGCTGATTAGTGCTTATCTGATTAACTGAAAAAGGATCAAAGAACTCTTTGCTTGAAACCCTAGAACTTTAACAAAAATTCAGAGAAGAGGAAGAAGCAGCAGCAGAGAAAGAAGAAGAAGAGAAAGAAGAATATGAAGTTTAGGAACGGTATACCCATTCCTTCATTCTTCCAATCTCTCTCTGTCTCATTCTTTCGATCTCTCTCCGATCAGAGAGAGGACTCTGAAAACCTATATAAATTTTCATCCCAACGAAGGACCTTAGAAGCCATGACCATGACTTCCTTATTGAAGAAGAAGACCTAGAATACAAATGTGTTCTTGACCAATATGAACAGATCATAGAACAAAAATTCCCATGTTCTTCACATTTTAGAAATAGACTACCCTATTTCTTACATACAAACATAAATAGAAATCTATTTCTAAACGAAACACAGAATAAGTATCCTTATGTTTTTCCATAGAAATATATCGTTTGGAAAATCCTATTCATTTATCTTTGAGACATAAAAACATGTCTTTACTGTTGGATATAGTGCCCTCAAGTCAATTATTATAATCGCAGGCACACGATTAGATGATTGAGGGAGGACCTATACAGGTAGAACAGTCTTACTCAAAATGATAGTATGCTATCTGGTTTATCTTTATCATCATGTACATAGTTTAGGTTCACTATTACATGTTGATAGAGCCCATAGGATTCCTGCTTGACTGCCAGCATTATGATTGCGATCATATACGTGGGAGATGGGTGGTCTATAAGCACATCCTTAAATGTCCATAGTCTTGGGAGTATCGAGACTGGGCAACGATACTCCAGAGTAGACTAGTGTGTACTGATCGAGACCCCGACGAGGGGTGATGGCCGGTCTCATAAGCCATTGGTGTTAGTTTGTTCACCTAAGATAGTATGCAGGTGCTTATTGGGTTATGAGTACACTGGACGGACTCGCCGGGAACATGCTAGTTGGTATTATACCTATTGTCAGGTAACAGTTCCTAGGTGATATGTGTACAGATTAGTCTGTTGACCTGAGATCGTCATTTGTCTCGTGTGAGTTCCCACTGTGCTTTGATTACTACCCTACCACGGCTCAAAAGAGTCGTGCAAACAGGTTTTAGTTGGGTACAGTACCGAGCTACATGGAGGCAGTGAGTGGATCGTCGGGGATTCGTCTCTCCCGGTATTGGGGGTTGATGTCACGTTGTGCACGGGTGGCCATCACCAGAAATCCTTGATCAAGGTAATCGAGAATTACTGATCCAGGATCAGTAGTTTCTCAGTTTGTGATGGGCTTCATACCGACACTAAATGTCGCGTTATTAGGGGTCTGACATTATCCACCCCCTAGACTCGATATGCGATACTCTTAGACGAAGAGACCGTACTGTATGGATATTGTTACCAGACAGGTTCAGTAGGGGTCAGGATGAGTTTGCTCGTCGGCCTTCCTTTCGTTCAATACCTGGGTAGCCGTTACGTACAGCTAGTGTCGCTGATGTGCTTGTGGTTAAACCCACTGCCAGCGTATTGACGAGTCTTTAGAGTCCCACACAGAGGGTTTCCCTGCTTCGGGAGAAACGATGTAGAGGCCGTATGGTTTTACGGCAGGGTTCGATCATATACGTGCACTTGTGCACGTATCATGATTCAGATGGATAATACTAGTGGGCTTTGGTATAAGCTGGATCCTAGTATTATATTGTTGGATTATTTTCGTCTCATTGTATTCGGATTCTTCGGAATACGGATACGGGTATGTATATACGGATGAGGGGCATTCTTGTAATTTTTTACAAGATTGTTTTTTTTAGAAGTTGCTAACCTCATTTTGTTTTATCCTTTTAGTTTAAAGGTTAATGAGGTGGAGAGATGAGTTTGATGTGCATTGATTGAAGCATGGTTGAAGGCATGACTCATGCTTGATATTTGTTGTGAGTGGTATGAGATATTTTGTGAGTTGAGATATTATTTCTTAAGTTGCTTATATTCTTTTTTTTTACTCACTCACACTCTCACAACAATACACACAAGGCAGCCCTCTATCTTGAGTTGCCAAAAAGCTTCACACTCTTCACTCCAATGGCTTCTTCTTCCTCCTCCACCCTAACCCTCTCATGTGTTGAGAAATCTAGGGTGTTTAGAGACAAATTAATCTTTCATTAGATTCTACATTTTCTAGGCTATCAAGTTTAGCGAACTGGATACCCTAGTTGCTTCAGGTTTTGGAGTAGGAGCTCGATTCATAGACTCTCGGGTGGATCATCTTCGATGGAGGTAGACCGGCGACCAAACTAGATCGTGGTGGCCACTAGGAGCTTGGGAAGAGGTTAAAGACCGAAGGACACAGATCATTCGGTATAATCACTCTAACCCCTTAGTTTAGCTCCTATGCATGTTTTGTTATCTAGGGCTTAGGGGTCGATCCGGGTTATCGGGTTGTTCTAACGCCGGTTTTTGAAAATTTTTGTTCCGCAATGGCCGTGGTTTGATGGCCGGGGCGTCTGCATAACCCAACATTTACAGACATTTATGAATAGGAAAACCCTATTTGTCTTTGAGATATAAAAAGCATCTCTCTTTAAGAGAATCCAGTGTTAACAAAGCACTGCATTCTTTATATGAAACACGGCTTAAAAACCATGTTTTATTTTTGAACACAAATCCATGTGTTCATCTTGCACAAAACATTGGGAATGATGTTACACATCATTCTTAAGTGCAGGAAACTCAATTCAATGAGTTTTCATCAGCAGAAACTCTCTGAAAGAGTTTCTGAAAGTGCCATCGAGAGGCCCCCAAAAGGGTCTTCCGATTCCATCGGGATCCCCTAAAACCATAAGAAGGCCCCAAAATAGGCCTCCCGCAACAAGAATGCTCTTGTTGCTTACTTAGAGTGTGGATCTCATCTAGAATGTTTCATCTACATTTCAAAGGAAGTGATGTTGCCCCCACATTAGGGCAGACCCCATCAACTTTCACCAAGTTGACACTAAAATACCATAAATGTTGGGATTTGACTCTTAAATTAGAGTTTCATGTAATTTTACTTTCTTTTTCAATATTAATATAATTTACATTCAAATTGTATATAAACTTGAACAAAATGAATAGAAATACACATTCTTTTGTTTGATCTGTGCTTTCTTTTGCTCTACTGGTATATATGCAATGCCCCTCTTTAAAAATGATGCGATTTTGCTAGAGTTAGTGTGTATCCCCTCCAGGTGCGTTCTATAATAATAGGGTGTAATTAACGGTATGCGCTTGCGCTACCGGAATTCTCGAACCCAGGACCTTCTGGTCAAAACTTGAAAACCCAAACAACTTGTTTTATTTAAACTCTATCTTTGTTTCAACGTTCAATCGCTGGAGATCCTAAAGAGGGTAAACACTGGGGTTTGGATGCAGCGGGGGAGCGTCGACCATCCTTTTACTTTAAGGAGCTAGGGTTTGCAAATTAGACCACAAAAACACTCCATAACTTTGTCGCTTGAGAAAGTTGACATAGAAGAACTCGATTACAAGGCCAATTTAAGATTTTTGAAGCTCTAGAACAAATCCTATCTTCAATTTAGGCTCGATTTGTGAGATTTAGGGGGGAAAGAGTTGGTTTTTTTTTTAAATCCTAATCCGATAGCCTCCGCTAATCTCTCAACGCAGTCAAAGAATATTCCCAAAATATTCTATGTTTTTTGTGGCAGTAGCCCGTAAGCCATAACCTATGCACAGACGCACACAACACATTTATGCACACATCACATGCAAGCACACACAACACACACGCATCTAGAGATCCACGAATTTGCCAGAAAGCGTTAATTTGAGACAACTTTCTCTCATGGGGTTTCTGGGGTGGAGTAAATAGCAAAAATGAGAGAGGTATGGCGTAATTAGCTATAAATAAGGGGGTAAACAATAAATAGCTCATATATTTTGGCCCTTTATATAAACCATTGACATTGGTCAATGGAAATACATTGTGGCCCCTCCAATTGGTGATCATTAATCGTGTCACTATAAATGAGACATTTTTTTTGTTGCATATTTTATTACAATAATTTGTTTTATATATTATCCCACTTCCAAAGAGATGGATATAATTGTCATGGTACTGATTTTTATTAATTATCTGGTTAATTTGGTTGACAAGAGCGATTTGATCTCAACATAAAATAAAAAGATATTTTAATCTTGAGATTACCAAAATCAATGATATCAATATTAAACAAAATAATCTACTGAATTCGTAACGGTTACTCAATGAGGTTATAGATATGACATTATCCTGCTTGAAACTTTTTAAACAATTTTAAATTTACTGACCATATGTATATATAAAACTTGTCAGGTGACCATTCATGTTTGCTCTAATTGCATTATTTAACACCATGTAACATTCTTCCTTAGGGCAAAAGAGAGCCATGGCAAGGGTGACTGGAGCAAAAGTTTTTTTTATTGGGTCGACTCAGTCCTGGTTGTTCTCTTACATAAAGAGAAAACCAAATTGATTTCGTATCAAGTACGTCTGTATATTTGTATCATGCAGAGAGTCCGGCGTAAAAGCTCATCTAAAGAGGAAAATGAGAGTTAACCATATTTATTGCCCTTCACACACACTTTTTGTCTAGCAGTTAGTTTTTCTTTTCTAAAACAACGGTTTAGCACGTAATTGTAATTATCATCCATCGGGCTAGTTTAGTAGCATTGAATATCTTTAAATCAATCTTGGCATGTGCAGATGAAAATTTTATATGTTATTGAGTATCAGGATCAGTATGTGCAAGCAAACCTAGTGAGAGTGCTAGAGGATTATAAGTGTAAGCTAAATGATACCATACGTTAAAAAAAGAGGTTATTGTCTATGAGGTGTCGGTTTATTCTGAGAAATGAGGTGTCATTTTGAAAGTTAACTATTCATCCATTTTGTTGACGATGGGTATCGTTCATTTTACTCTTCATGGTGTAAAACATAAGTATACTAAGCATTGATGCGATTTTGATAACATCTGCCTATAGAGCTAGCTTTGTCAAATGTTCTGTTGTCGGAAAACATTAATTTTGCACTTGATGCGGGAGTAAAGATTATCGAAAGCAGATCGAATTTGGTATACGTATGATCTAGATCATAATGTCATGTTGAACAATGTTGATCCTCGATGGTCGAAAAGTATGGTTGAGAGTAGACTTTTAAGACAACACCTCGTATTTTAGAATAGGCTGGCACTTTTCTCTTAAAAAATGGGAATATAATTTTAAGGGGTTTTTTCATTGACCCTTCCATTCTTTCATGTTTACATATACACCCCTTTATTCCTTGAATTTGTATATACCATTTACAATATTTTATTATTTTTTAGAAATAATCCTTTTCATTAATTTTGGATCGAAATTCGATCTTTGTGAGCTGCAACGTTTAGGTTTTCTTTGTTTAATCAGCACAAAAAAAATGTTAATGTTGTTTCAATTTGTTTTAGTTTGCTTGTCAGCTTTAATTTATTATATATGAATGGTATATTTTTAGGCTAAATAGCAGGACATATACCCAACTTTTGCATCATCAGCACTAAATACTCCTAACTTTCTAGAACCATCTCCTTACCCCTCAAAATACTTCATTTAATTATTTATTTTTTAAATAACTCTAATCTTGACCATTTAAAAAAGCAAATATCCATCTTAAAAAACAAGATCAAAGTTGCATTCTCAACATTCACTTGTTAAATTTATAATTTTACTTTTAAGAGTACGAAATCCTAGCTTCATTCATAATTAAAAACCTGCACCAAAATCAAAATCCATGAACATCAATAACTTCTCTCAAATAATAACATCACAATTAAAATCTTACTATATGATTTATGATGACTTAAACAATAAGAGGGGGGAAAATATACTCGGTTAAAAAGAATTTAAAAAGTCAATTTGAACCAAAGCTTTTGCTCAACATTTCCGAAGTTTCGAAGAGACCATCATCGCCGGAGCAGCTTAGGTGTGGATGGTATGGGATCTATTAAAAAAATTTCCATCGATATTTTTTCCAAGCTATTTGATCTCAATTCATAGGAATTTGATCTCAATTCGTAATGACCCACTACTACAATATGGGGTTGCCCCTACGGATGATGAAATCCGTAGGGGCAGATTTTTATTGCCCCTACGGACTAAGCCGTAGGGCCTAATGGTTGTCTCTACGGTGCCCGACATTTTAATTTAAAAATATTAAATCTTAATTTGTTGTTTGGCCCTACGGAGCCGCAAACCAATAACCTACGGTTATGTCCGTAGGGGCATCTAAATGGGAATTTAATAAAAAAAGGCACAGAAATGCCCTACGCCTCGATCTCTTTCCCTCTCGTTCCCAAAATTTTCTCTCGTTCCCGCGTCTCCAATTTTCTCTTCGTCGCCACCGCGCGCCCTCCGTTCTCAGCCCGCCACCGCCTTCCGTTCTCGGCCCACCACCGCCCTCGTTCTTCCTCGTCGAGTTCCTCGTCGCCGATTGCGTGCGTCGTCAACCGCCAAGCGTCTCCGTCGTCTCCTCCACTGTCTACAGGTAAGTAAATCTCCAATTAAATATAATTGTGATGATGTTAGGGCTAGTGTTCAGGGTTCGGGTAGGGATGAGGGTTAAGGTTAGGCATCGGGTTCAGTTTATGTTAGGGTTAGGGTTGGGGCTCGGCTGGGGTTGGGGTTTAGCTGGGGCTGGGTCTGGGGTTAGGGTTAGGTTGGGGCTGGGGTTGGGGTTTAGCTGGGGCTGGGTCTGGGGTTAGGGTTAGGTTGGGGCTGGGGTTGGGGTTGGGGTGGGGCTGGGCTGGGCTGGGGCTGGGGTTAGGATTAGGTTGGGGTTGGGGTTTGCTGAATTTGGCAAACCTGAGAAGAATTTCCAGCAATTTTAGCCTAGTTTGATTACTATAATTATTGTTGATCGAGAAAATCTTGGGTCCTTCTAATCAAACATTGTTTGTTACTGTATGTCAACGAGTACTGATAAAAGAAAAAACCGATTTTAAGTGGAAATTAGGTATGTACAATGTTCTAATATAAAAATTAAGAAATCCCTTTTATTTAAATATAAAGCATATGTTTCATGTTAACAATAGGAGTTTGGCTTCAAGCATGGTTAATTATATATGGATCTATGTTTATAATTATGAAAAAGAGTATCAACTTAGAACTATCATACTATCATGTTGATCTGCATGGTGATCTGATGAATGTGTCTAAATTTTATATAATCTCCTAGAAATACCTTGATGCCTTGTATCGATAAATTTCAGGTTAATTAGTTAATTAGGCATATGGATTATTATATTATAGGTGAGCCGAATATCAAGAAATTGTAGAATTATTGGATTTATGAGTTTTGATAAACATTGATTTGATAAAAAAAATGGTAATTTGTAATATCTTAGTTTTTCCCAAGTTAGGGCTTCAAGCCAAGGTTGTTCTCCTCGTCGCCACCGCCGGTTTCGTCGCCACTGCAGTTCTCGTCGCCACCGCGGTTCAGGTCGTCGCCACCGCCGTTCAGGTCGTCGCCCCAGCCCCAGCAGCCGTTCAGGTGAGTAAATCTCGAGGTAAGTTAAAGAATTTATTGGATTATTTTGGGCTTAGGGTTCATGGCGTGCGAGTTGGGGTTGGGCTGGGGTCGCGGTCGCGGTCGTAGTCGGGGTCGGGTTAGGGTTGGGGCAGGGGCTGGGCTCCGGGGTCGGGTTCGGGGTCGGGGTAGGGTTAGGGTCGGGGTCGGGGTCGGGGAAGGGTCAATTTATCAAATTTTTTATTGGAGGTGCGGCTGGGGCTGCGGGCTGGGACTAGGGCTGGGCTCGGGCTGGGGCTAGGGTTGGGGCTGGGGCTGCGGCTAGGGCTGTGCGTCCTCCAGAGGGCGATCATAGGATCGGTGAAGTGAGGTGGCTGGATATGAGATACGATGGATTTCCATGTGTTCAATGGAATGCTGAGGGTCAGAGTCGGTTATTCATATATCTCCCAAAAAAGAATGAGTTTGTTATCAAAGGTGTATTGACTTCTACATCAAGGAATATCAGTTATATGTCATCCAGTGACTAAGTCTGTTTCTGGCCCAACCATATTTATGAATCGTTTCTTCTTTTTCCTTCTTACGTATATTTACTAGTTCAGACTGTATGCACCTCTGCAATCAACGCCGAGAACTTGTACATTATAGGTTAATAGACATATGCTATGAAATCACGGTGCATATCGAATTCATGATATGTTATAGTCCCTCATTATTTTTGTGTGCATGTGTGCGTGTGTGCCACAGTTATATTTACTTCTACATCAAGGAATATCAGTCGCATGGCAGGATTTAGTCCGGTTTTGGCCAACCGTATTTATGAATTTGTCTTTTAGATGTTTTCCTGAGTGTCACATCGTTCTCACCCAAGTTTGTAAGCCATGTTCATTATTCTTTCAATTCTTTTAACTTGAATATGCCAGTTATTGTTCCGTTTACTATAAAGTTGCAACAAAGAGTCTCTGTTAGCACTTCCATGCACCCTTTACATGTTTTTATCATATCCACTCCTATCTATCCAGAAAGTCAACATCTTCTGGTATTTGTTTTCAAAAAGAAAAGATAAGAGAGGAAAAGATATTTGTCCGTCTCATATTTGAGCCATACTTTTGATTTTCTTGCAGATTCTGGGTTGATTTTCTGTGATAATTCATAAACATAGTAATATTTGTAATGTTTCTTCTTGTTAGTCTAGCTTTCCTCTTATGAATGACAACACTGTTTTTGCCCTCCTTTTCTTCGTGGCACATGATATCTTGCACCTCTCCTCTCGAAAACTTATTTCTCTTTTATTTTATATATCTTTATTTTATTTTATCTTATTTGCTACACTTTGTTTTGTTTTATTATATTTTTCCTCTGCTAATTATATTCTTCTAGATCATGTTTGCCTAATCTATCCGAGACTTAGCATAATCTAGTTGCGATAAACAATTCCATCTTCTGCTACTATGGTGGCACTGAGAAACTTCCATTTAGAAATGACAGCACGTATTTTGTGGAAGTACTGTACATAAGTAAAACCACAACGGGCATGACAAATTTGTTGACCAGGTTCCGATTACTGTGTGAAAGTTGTTCGGATGAAATTCTAATTCTGGTGGAATTGAAACCGATAACCGGTTCATATGGTGATTTAGGCTGCTTCAGTGATATTTGTGTCTACATTGATGCCTCAAGCAACGAATCAAATGATGTGGATCATAAACTAATTAAATAAATTTTGAATACCAATCTGGACTGGGATTTGAATACCAATCCTAGTTTGCTACATTTTTTATATATAGTAGATGGTGATACTTCTTTAAGTAAAAACAACTGATGTGCAGGTCAGGTTCTTCTATGACTTTCAAGAGTCTCAACTGATTCTGTAAATTACACTCTAGTTGGGTGATACTTTTACCACTTCTCACTGCAGGTGCGCTCTCTAATAACCATTTTGAATGTAATATTATCGATATTCAAAATGGATATTAGAGAGCGCACCTACAGTGAGAAGTGGTAAAAGTATCACCCAACTAGGGTGTAATTTACAGAATCAGTTGGACTCTTGAAAGTCATAGAAGAACCCGACCTGCACAAATCTGATGTATACTTTCCATTGGACACTAAGAAGTCTCTAAAGGGAAAAGCCTATGTGAAAGCCATCATTAGTTCATATCAGAAGATTGATGCTGAAACAGAGAACAAGGAATGTCATTTTTTTCTTTTTCTGCCACATTACTGTCTTCTCCTTCTGCCACATTACTGTCTTCTCCTTCTTATTATGTGCGCGTGCAAATTCAATGACTATATTGAGAATATGGATTAATAGTGGGTAGGAAAAGTATTTCTCAAATGGCTTTTGCGTCTAAAAACCATAAACTACTAAGTAATGGCATACATAATTTTTTTAGTATAAAGGTTGTTATTTTAAGTTTTCCCTTATAGAGATATGATCTAACTGCATCTATAAACTATAAGTGTGCAGAAAATTATGATAAGAAACCATAATAAAGGGTCGTAGCCATGCATAATCTTGAATCTACATACTAAATCATGCAAAAGCATGCACTTATTGTCACATTGCCTTGGAATATAAAATATCTTGGAAGACTATAAGCGAGCATTTAAATCTTGATAGGTTTTGACTTCAACATATATTTTTCTCAAGTACCATGAAATATACTTCCTCCGTATAAACCGTTTTCAGGAAGATGGATTAATAATGACAAATTATCCATTGTGGCTCACTAGGTTAGCATTTTCTCTTCTATTGACCATCTTACTAATCTGCTTGGTAAATTTATTCGGAACTGGCTGCGAATCATTAAAAGACATGCATAAGAAAGAAAGCTAAAATACAGATATATAGCATACCGATACATCGAAACTTCATAGTTGCGATGGCAATCCAGAGATATTTATTTCTACACACGTGGTGCGCGTGCGAATGCGTCAGGCATCATGGACAAATATTTCAGAACATGGAAAGTATTATTCGTATAAAGTAATTAAAACTTTTAAACACCTTGGGTAGATATTTTGTAACACCCGAGCCCAATAATACTATTTCTGTTACTGGTTGAGTGTTAGACATTGCTCATTTCAATTATCTTGTTTATTTGGTGCTTGTTGCTAAATTTTAACCGGCTAAGTCATTTTTGCCTATAACAAATTTTAACACCTAAAATGAAATTAAAAATATCCATATTGGCCTACTCGTCGCCACTAGTCGCGTGGTAGCGTCCGCGCGTCGAGATTTCATCCCGTTCGGCGAAACGGGCGAGTTTGGACGGCTACGCGCGCGTGCAAGTGTCCGACTTGGGGGCATGCATTTTAATCATAAAATATCTCATTTTAAAATTTGGAACTCGCTTAAAATCCTATTATTTGAATTTCAAATATTTGGGCGCAACCCGGGCGCGATTTGGAAATGTTTCATTTAGCGCCAAAATACCCATTTAAATTTAATAATCTAAACTATATAGTATATATTACTGTTTCATATATAACGTTTAAAATCCTTTTAAAATCTTTTAAAATTTTCTTTTAAACCCCTTTTCTTTTCCCAGCCAATCACGAGGGGCTAAATCCCTCGTGGGCCCCACCGTAACGCTCTCTCTCTCTCTCTCCGTCTCTCTATCTCTCTCTTCTCTGTCTCTCTCTCTTCTTCAAATCTCTCTCTCTCTCTCTCTCTTTATATATTATCCCATATCTCCCTCGTCCTCGCAGAGAAGAAGTCCAACGCGAGAAAATCCCACGCGAACCCAACCCTAGCCTTACCCTAACTGCCGCAGCCTCGCCGCCGACCTCCTCGCGACACCACCACCATCACCCTTACCTCCTCGACTTCGACCGCTACCCTTTCCTTCCTCCTTTCCCACGTCCCGTGCAACCCAACCCCGTAGCCACACGCACCGTCGCTGCTCGCTGTCGCCGCCGCAACCCGTCGCCGACGACGCCAGAATCTTCCACCTTCGCCCCTCGTCCCGACCTCTTCATCTTCCTCCTCCTTCCCTCGCCAGGCTGCAACAGAACCCGACGCCGAACCCTAGCACTTCTCCGGTCGCCGGAAAAGCCCCCGTCGACCCTCCTTGTCGTCGCCAGCGCCACCGCCGACCACCTCCTCTCCCCCTGCAACCCAGACCAGGCCAGTACCTCCCTCTACTCACCGCACCCCCGATCCAGCCACCTCCAACCCTTGCCGCGCCCACTGCTCCTCGCCGCCGGCGCCCCCTCGCCGTCGAACCCGTCGCGGTTGCCCCCTTGCTATCCCTGTAAGCCTCTCTTCACCATCTCCCTTCATGTATCCCCTCTCTGATCGATTCTCGCTTTACTTTATCTTTTGCTAACTTCGTCGCCGTTTTGACATTTCGCCGGATTCCGGCCTTGCCGACGACTTGACCCGACTCTCCAGCGAAGTACTCCAGTCCGTGTGGCCCCGCTGTTCGTCGTTTGGACTCGATCCGTGGCCCGTGCAACCGTCGCGTGTTTTCCGCCGACGCTACGTTCGTGTTTTCCGGTTTGCGAAACCGTCGAGGCAAGTATCCGAATACTTGCTCTAACATGCTAATATACAAGATCGAGACTTGCTATACATTTAATTATCATATTATTCAATATAATAACACAGTTGATGGTAATATCAATATTATAGTATAACTTAGAATTGACGGTTGCAATTATCATTAACATTGAATCATTATAGTAGATTCATGTAATTATTTGGTCTGCTATTAATCCATGCTTTTAACTAACTAAATCAATTAGATCGTCCTTGCTTTTATTTGTTAGACTATCCATGTGACAATTATTTATACTTTAGTTTTAATTTCATACATCTTCATTACCTTCTGTTTTTGATATTGCACTACCCTGTGATTATTGCACTCCAAGGGTGCTCGAACCTGTTAAAATGATAATACAACTGCACCATATTAATGCACCATTGTGATGAGATGAACTGTTATTGTTGTTTACTTTATTTCCTGCTGTGATTCCTTATTCGATTATATACCTGTTGTGAGCACGCCCTCGATTGCGTCCTAAATTGACCCGACCTTGATACACATGACATACATACATACCGATGCACCGGACATGGTACCCTTTACTACAGACTCAACCTGATGTACCATGACTGACTTGTTACCTGATCTCATGCCTAATGCCAACAAACCTGACTTGGGGTCCTCATGGACCATTCCTGTTGTCTACCCAGACAAACCTGCTTTTACCTGATCCTGTGTTGGCATTAGTTCTTGATTACTGAATACCTGACCTGACATACATAACTTGGGGGTATGGGGAAATCAAAGGTGAAACCGACTTGTAACTCAACAGTTCGATACCTGTTCTGATCAGTCTTACGGGCTTGTCCAGTCCGGGAGTGATGATGCTGACATCACTCGTCCATCCTGCTACCTATTACTGCCTAGCGGCACGTCTCGGATTCAGCCCCGAGGGTCTTGACCGTGATCCCGGACATGCACGGGATACTATTGAGTTACATCGACGAGTCATCAATTGATTTCAAAGACTTTAGAATAGAAAACCTGATAGAACAGTTTAGTTACCCACTGCACATTACCCTGCACTGTTGTTTCATATTATTGCTTTATTCATATTTATCCCTGCATTGCTCATTACCATGTTCATATTATTTTATTGGTTGACATGACGCGCTGACGTCTGGGTTTTGCATGGCCCAGATTCCTTACCACTGTCGCCTACCGAGCAGAAGTACCTCAGCCAGTAGGCTGATTTGTGAGTTCTGTAGTGGTTAGTTCATTTATTGCATTTTTTCCAGGTACGATCCCGCATTATGGGACGTACCTTTCTATTATTGTATTGGATCATTTGCTTCCGCACTTATTTTTCATTGACTCTTATTATTATGGATTTGGACATGTGTTAGATAGTTTATTTATCTTGTTCTTGATATCTCTACAGCCGTAATGTGACTGTGGATGGATACTTCCTATCCACAGGTAGCATGGTTGGCTATGTCACGTGCCCAATCTTGCGTACTCTGGGAAGCGGGGCGTGACATATTTTCTTAGTTGATGCAATCATATCATGAGGACTAAATTTAAGCTATTATACATATGCATATGTATTTTTCTAACCTAATATATCACACACACACACACACACACACACAGAGAGAACACCAGGTAGGTAGAGAAATCAGGTAGCAGGATCCTGAAGAAATGGAGTCCATAGTGTTGCTCATCATCATCATCCATGATCCCTTTGATAATAT
This sequence comes from Agapanthus africanus, assembly GCA_030015575.1. Classification (NCBI taxonomy): domain Eukaryota; kingdom Viridiplantae; phylum Streptophyta; class Magnoliopsida; order Asparagales; family Amaryllidaceae; genus Agapanthus; species Agapanthus africanus. The sequence goes on from JASDDO010000012.1 coordinate 481,301,770, forward strand.
TTTTTCAAAGGGATCATGGATGATGATGATGAGCAATGCTATGGACTCCATTTCTTCAGGGTCCTGCTAGCTGATTTCTCTACCAAACTGGTGTTCTCTGTATGTGTGTGTGTGTGTGTGTGTGTGAGATATATTAGGTTAGAAAAAGAAATATGCATATGTATAATAGCTTAAATTTAGTCCTCATGATATGATTGCATCAACTAAGAAAATATCTACCCAAGGTGTTTAAAAGTTTTAATTACTTTATACGAATAATACTTTCCATGTTCTGAAATATTTGTCCATGATACCTGACGCATTCGCACGCGCACCACGTGTGTAGAAATAAATATCTCTGGATTGCCATCGCAACTATGAAGTTTCGATGTATCGGTATGCTATATATCTGTATTTTAGCTTTCTTTCTTATGCATGTCTTTTAATGATTCGCAGCCGGTTCCGAATAAATTTACCAAGCAGATTAGTAAGATGGTCAATAGAAGAGAAAATGCTAACCTAGTGAGCCACAATGGATAATTTGTCATTATTAATCCATCTTCCTGAAAACGGTTTATACGGAGGAAGTATATTTCATGGTACTTGAGAAAAATATATGTTGAAGTCAAAACCTATCAAGATTTAAATGCTCGCTTATAGTCTTCCAAGATATTTTATATTCCAAGGCAAGGTGACAATAAGTGCATGCTTTTGCATGATTTGGTATGTAGATTCAAGGTTATGCATGGCTACGACCCTTTCTTATGGTTTCTTATCATAATTTTCTGCACACTTATAGTTTATAGATGCAGTTAGATCATATCTCTATAAGGGAAAACTTAAAATAACAACGTTTATACTAAAAAAATTATGTATGCCATTACTTAGTAGTTTATGGTTTTTAGACGCAAAAGCCATTTGAGAAATACTTTTCCTACCCACTATTAATCTATATTCTCAATATAGTCATTGAATTTGCACGCGCACATAATAAGAAGGAGAAGACAGTAATGTGGCAGAAGGAGAAGACAGTAATGTGGCAGAAGAAGAAAAAAATGACATTCCTCGTTCTCTGTTTCAGCATCAATCTTCTGATATGAACTAATGATGGCTTTCACATAGGCTTTTCCCTTTAGAGACTTCTTAGTGTCCAATGGAAAGCATACATCAGATTTGTGCAGGTCGGGTTCTTCTATGACTTTCAAGAGTCTCAACTGATTCTGTAAATTACACCCTAGTTGGGTGATACTTTTACCACTTCTCACTGCAGGTGCGCTCTCTAATATCCATTTTGAATGTAATATTATAGATATCCATGCCTGTTTATGTCAAAATTACTTATATTGTCAATGTTTGATTGTCTAGTTGTTGGTGATGCGTCCATATCAGGGACAGAGGCCACTCCCGTTCCTCCAGGTATGTTTATATATTATATAGGGCATGTATATTGATTTAGAATGCTATATCATAAATATACACACATTCCTTTTGCTCTTAGTCGTCCAACTCATTATCATGGGCTGCTTGATGAGATTAGATTTGCGCCTGATGATCTACAAGGGCTTGTTCACTCCCTGTCATATGTGTAAGCAGCGCTATATGCGAGTTTACCTTGTTAGTATGTATGTACTGAAATTAATTAATATTATTCAAATTTTAATACATGCAGATACCAGAGGAGCACATCTTCTATCTCTGTAGGTAAGGCTTTGAATTTGTTGATTTTGGTATTTCTTGTCAATTTTATAGACCAGTATGTGCTAAATATAATGTTCTGACAGTTGCTAGGGGGAAGGCAGCATTCGAGGCTGCTGACCCCAGTCCTGGACGCCGCACACGGACGGCACCACGGAGGTTGGGAGAGAGACCGAGGACTGGGCTCTAGCAGGGCCCATATGAGGTTGGACTCCACCCCGGTGGTTACTTCCTCCGTCTCCAGTAAGCGACGTATCCAGCAGGAACTGGAGAGCTTGAAGGCCACCGTTCAGGAGTTGAATGAGATGCTGGTATGTATACTACTTAATAGTAAAATATAATGTCATATTATAGATATCAACATATCCAATATCAGTACATAGCCTGAGCTTATTTGGTTGTAGACTTATGTTTTATTAATCATACATGTACATATCTAATTAAAATAAACTACAGTTTTCCAAACTAGATATCCAAATGGGGTTTCGAAATAACTCGATAATGATAAGAATTCGAATGTGGGTGTAGGAGCGGGTGGTTGAGCAGGCCCAGGCCCCGGGGATCGATTTTACCGGACAGAATGATCCGAGGCTGCTGACCCCATTTCTGGACGCCGCACACGGAGGGCACCACGGAGGTTGGGAGAGGCCGGGGATTGGGCCCTAGCAGGGCCCATATGAGGTTGGACTCCACCCCGGCGGTTACTTCCTCCGTCTCCAGTGACCGGCATGTCCATCATGAACTGGATAGCTTGAGGGCCAGCGTTCAGGAGTTGAAGGAGATGCTGGTATGTATACTACTTGATAGTAAAATATCATTTCATATTACAGTAAAACCTCTATACAGTAATATCCTTGGGACCGGGGAAAAATATTACTATAGGGGGGTTATTCTTAAGTAGAGTTTTATATATAAAAATTAGATTTTTTTTTGAAAAAATAGTAGTCAAAAAATTAAGTCATTGTCCCAAACAACTTTGAATAAGTACTTTATGTCATCTTAAGTTCAATTGTGTAGTTAAGTAATTTATGTCATCTTAAGTTCAATTGTAATAGCCAAGTAATTTTATGTATTTTTTATATATATAAAAAATTATTTAAAATTTAATGCCAATTTATTACTATATAGAGGTAAATTAGTACAGGCGGGACTTGGAAAAAGTATGGAATATCACACTGTGGAGGTTATTCTTATTTATAACTGGTCCCGAGTCGGGACCGGGACTTTTTATCACTACAGGGAGGTTATTCCTATATAGAGTATTCCTATACGGAGGTTTTACTGTATATATATATCAACATATCCATAATTAGTATGTAGCTTGAGCTTATTTGGTTTTAGACTTAAGTTTGATTAATCATACATACATATGTAATTGAAATAAACAACGCTTTTCCAAACTAGATATCCAAACAGAGTTTCGAAATAACTTAATAATGATACGAATTCGAATAATAAACAGTTCTTACACGTTTCTTACACACGTTATATCCAGACGCGACAGGGTAGATCGGCCGAGCCTCCACACGCATCTCCTTCGGCTGCGGCTCCGCAAGCCACTACATCGGCTGCGGTTCCGCAGACAGCTCCTGTAGCTCCACCGCCCACTCAGACTCCCGCAGCCGCGGCTCCGCAAGCGACTACCTCAACGGCGGCTGCGCAGACCACATCGCCGGCTCCACATGCCGTTCAGACTCCCGCTCGCGACGAATTGCAGAGTTTATTGACCGAGGAGCAGGCGCGCGTTATTCTATCGTTATTCAGAGGTGGAGCTGGACCGAGCTAGGGTAGATTTTTGGTTCTTTTTTTTTTAAACATGTATTTATTTATATCATACACATTGTACTACATTTTGAAACGATATTGTTATTGGTTTGTATTTATATCATATTCAGTTTTGGTGTTTCTTTTGTATATTATATATATGCGTGAGATATGATTATGAATACTGCAATATATGATTTGATTGATGTATATATTATTGTGCACATGGCGGGAAAAAATCAAGCAGCCCATTTTTAAAAAAAAATTACAGACAATATGTACCTACGGATTAATCCGTAGGCACTCATGTTACCCCTACGGATATGTCCGTAGGGGCACAATATCAGTAGTAACTGATATTTCCCCCAGATCTCAGTGCCAGGGGATTGGGAACTGGATCTACACATATATCCGTAAGGGCAACTGACTCTTCCCTACGGCGTTATCCGTAGGGGCAAAATATCAGGAATCCTGAATTTGTGCCCCTACGGAAACGTACCTACGCATATATACGTAGGGGGTAGTACATGCCCCTACGGGTATATCCGTAGGGCCAAGTAATTTATTAAAATAAACCGTAAATAATATAAAATCTTGTACCCTACGGCTTAAGTCGTAGGGGAAACTGGACCTACACATATATCCGTAGGGTCAAGAATTTAACCGTAGGGACAAGTTCAGGGCCTCAACTTGCACCTGCGGCCTTTGCACCTACGGGGTATTTTTTCGCCCCTACGTATATATCCGTAGGGGCAACCCCTCTTTGTAGTAGTGACCTAAATCCAATATGAAGCAAAATAGTAAAATAAAATTAAAGCGCAATCTCCATTGAATTCATCTAAGTCCAGATACGACGAAAACAAGGGATAGCGATTCACTGCTTTCCAGCTATACGAGAATTCTTGGATTTTAATTTTTGTAAATATTAGGGATGAAGAGAAGAGAACGGGTTGCAAGCGAAAATATGGATGATGAAGAAGATGGAGCTAAAAAGAAAGAGAAAAGAAAATATGTTTTAAAATAAATAATTAAACATAGGGTAGTTTAGGAACAAATTAATTCTAAGGGGTAAACTGCTAGTTTTTTAAAGTTAGCGGTATTTACCGTCATTGGTGCAAAAGTTAAGAGTAATTCCTATAATTTAGTCATATATTTTTCGAAGTTTTCATCAGAACTTTTTTAATGTATTTTATCTTATCATTAATATCTCCATATTCTATTTATTTTGCTTTCGAAATGACCCAAATTAGGAAGAATGTTAAATAAACTAAAATTCCCTATATACTTGTACATTCTCTAATAGCGGTTATGATCTATATGTTTAGATTGCTCACGTATCAAATTTCATAAGATTTGTAGACCGTTAACACATCTATTAGCCGGAGTAAAAAATTAACGGTTCTTCAGTATGTGAAAAATGTGATTACTAAATGGATATGGTAGAAGTCTCCAAATCTTGTGAAATTTGATGCGTGGGCTATCTAAGACATTTAGATCCAGATGTCTGGGTTGGATCGGTGTAAAACACGAAGGTTGTGTATTTGAAAAGTCGATATTGTTTTACAAAATGAACACCGGCTTCAATTGATCAGCTCCCATTATATAAATACGGAAGACTTTAAGGGTGTAGGCATTGGGTGCATGAGCTAGCTTCAGGTATGGGTCCTGTCCCAACCTAGTCCAAGACTCCAAGATTTATTTTCCCGTTTCGGCCTGCAGCGATAGGACCGCGGTCGAATACAACCCTGAGTAAATCATATAAAATAAAATAGCTGGATCTATGAACATATATTTTAGGTTAATGCCATTGTGGGCTTGCTGTTCCACATTCTGCTGTCTTAAGACCCTTGTCTTAACCCACAAAGACAAGAAAATTTGAAAGTTGTCAGGACCCATGGCCTTCCCTGTTCCATGTGAGGCTGCAAGCTTTATTCCTACACATTTTAAATTTAGACATTCTGAATGTCCTTTCCCTCCATTACCACCCTCTCTCTAAATAGTCCTTGCATGTGCCTTGTCAATACCACTTACTCTCACATGATCCATGTTGATTTCATAGCAGTAGAAGATAAGGGCAAACCAAAAAATCTTATGATTTATGGTTTTGACCATTTAACCTCTGATTAAACCAGTATTTTTATTTGGATACTTAATTGGAGATCCAAACCTCAATTAAGTGTACAATCATTATCCTAAAATTTTTGGAGCAGAAGTTTAAATTTAAATAGTTAGTTATTAGTATAGATAGAATTAAGATAAGTCTCTTATTTAAATATAGATTTAGATAAGAGAAAATATTCTATTAGATAAGGATAAACTAGATTTATGTTGATCCTAATCTAAGTAGAAGAAGATTTATTCTATGTTATAAATAGGGAGGTGCTTTCCTCAAGGAGATTTGGCAAAAGCTAAGGCAAATGCACAACAAGGGCTAAGGCTAAAGAAAGAGAGATGTAGTTTCTAGGCTTACGAAGGTTGTAACTTTTTCTTCAATGGACCCTTCTTCTCCTTTTCTCTCTTTGCTAATTAGGAAATTCTTTTATTTGATTTCATTTTTATTGCTTTAATTTTGTGTGTGTTTAATAAGAGTTTTACGTTGTTCCTGCTACAATGTGGTGTTGAAATTATGGAGAAACTTCAGGCAGATATTAGGATGTGCACACAAGCCATATCAGATTTTACCAAAACCACAGTTTCTTAATTAAGGAGTGTCTTATGCTGTTTTTCTTAATTAAGAAATTTTTTATGACAATTTCTTAATTATGACAGTTTTTTAATTGAGGATTTGATTTGTGTATAAATAAGGACCTCTTATATATATTTTGTACAACCAAATATAAGAGAGATCATTGTATAGAAGAGCGACGGTTTATGTCTTTAGAGATTAGAGAGAAATCTCCTAGGGTTTGCTTGTGATATACTTGATTCAAGATTTTAATAGATATTGCAGATTCCGCTCTGCCGGAGACTAGCCATACGGTGGGCGGACCTCGTTAACAAATCCCTCTCTTGTTTGGTTTGTGATTCTTATTTACTTATTCTCGCATTGTTACTAATTTGTTTTTCGTTGTTAATTGTGTGGTTGTTTATTGCGTGATTGGTTTGTCGCGAGCATTATTCCATGCATCGACTTCTCCATCTCCAACAACTGGTATCAGAGCGTGGTTTAAAAGAACTTAGGATTCTTCAATTCTACGATCTAGGTGGGTAACGACACGTACGTCCTCTTCTCCACTTTCTTAGATCGTCATTTTGAAAGCGTTGGTTCAGATCAAGAGAGAAGTTGAATTTGCTGCGACATAGACGAAAAGATGGCGAAAGATAAAATAAGGATCGAAAAATTCAATGGTCACAATTATGATTGGTGGCACGTGCAGATGGAAGACTATCTATACCAAAAGCACATGTATCTTCCATTGTTAGGAGAAAAGCCCGAGAATATGACTGATGAGTCATGAAACCTTTTGGATAGGAAATCCCTGACGACGATCAGATTGTCGTTGACTCTGCAGGTAAACTTTAACATCTCAAAGGAGAAGACAATCATGGGGCTGATGACGACGTTAGCTAAGTTGTATAAAAAGCCTTCTACATCAAACAAAATTTTCCTGATAAAGAAACTTTTCAATATGAAGATGGCAGAAAGTGGTTCGGTGATAGAACACTTAAATGAATTCAACAGCATGAATTCGAATCTGTTTCAATCGTGTTTGAAGACAAGATTTGGGCCCCGTTATTCTTCTATTCGTTGCTGGAGAGTTGGGAGAACCTAGTTATGGTGATTAGCAACTCTATCTCAGAAACTCTCACGTTTAATGATGCGGTGAGTTACATATTAAACGATGAGGTGTGGAGAAAGGCATGTAGAGTGTTTTTCGTCACCCTGAGATGGATGCACTCACTTGGCAGGTATATACATGTAAATCCCCGTTTCCTTCAATAAAGCTTTCCCTATTTTTTCCCAAGTTCCCGAATATCATTTCTTTTTCCGTACCATTATTTTTTGTATGAGGATTAATGCGTAAGTTGTAGTATTTATTTTCTAAAACCAAATAAATAATTTCACTCATATTAAACCCCCAGCCCATAACATATTTTCCCCCTAAGCCCAACAAAACAAATTAATTTCTTTTAAATCCCCAAAGCCCGGCCCTTCCCCATCTCCTCAACCCACGAAAAATTTAAGAGGAATTCATTAAATTAAAACCCTGGCCCAAGCCCAACTCCTTTCAGCCGCATCTCAACCCGACCCGGCCCACACCCTACTCTTCTTCTTCCCAACGGCTCTTTTCTTTTCCCGCTCGCCCGATCCACTTTCTTCGCCTTACCTCGCACCCACGCACACGCCCACGCCCGCGCTCCTGCGCCGTTACCCCACGTCGTGCACCCCTCGCGATCCACTCAACGTCCTCCCCTCGTCTCCCCTATCTCCCTCTCAACTCCTCACATTCTCTCTAAAAACTCTCTCTCTCTAACACCGAACCCACTGCCTCGTTTTCCCTACACCGACGCCGACGACGACGCCGACGACCACTCCACCTCATCCTCCTCCCTCGTTTCTCTTCCACCCCACAGAACACCTCACTATCTTACTCCACCAACCGAGAACCCCTACACACCCAACCCCTGTACACCCGAGCTCACCTGCATCCACCCGACCACCCCTCCCACTCGACGCCAGCGAGCCTCCAACTGACCAGAAACACCTCATCGACTTTCTCCATCCTCAGCATCGTCATCATCACTCCAAAAGACCCACACCCGAGCTCTCTCTCTCTCTCTCTCTCCAAAATCCACATCGCAACACCCACTGTACGCATCGACGGAGCGACGCCGCCGACCGTCGTCGACCCCAGCACACTCCCTGAGATCCACAGAGCACCCCTCCGCTTCCAACAAGCACAAGACGTCTCCGTACCACTCTGACGTCAAACCCGTATCGCGAGCCAAGGTCGTGCAAACCAATTCACGCCGTTCGTCGCGCGTTCGCGACGCTGCTGCTGCCGTGCATCCCCGAAACGTTTCCAGGCAAGTATTTTTACTTGCTACATGCTAATCTATTCATGTTACAAAGTCAAATCGTATAAATTGCAAATTTACAATTCATGGTAACTTATATGATATACATGTTCGATGTATGATCTCAATGAAAGTATTCATCTAATTTGACGGAATTGGATTGTCTACGCTGGCCCATGTAGTGATGAATACCGTGTATAAATTTCACTGGAAAATACGACTGTTAATGGCTAAAACGAATACCCCCAAATATACCCGTAAAACTAGAAATTTCCCGTATCTGAAAATTGTTAAAATCACCATAAATTATGTATATACTGGAATGGTGCGTTTGAGGGCTTAAATCGAAGCCGATTCGACGATCTATAACCCTATGCAAATTTCTATTGGTTTCTGTACTGATATTGTGACGATATTTGGGTCGGAGTGCGACTCTGGACTGCAGTCCAGAGCGACTCTGGTTACTGTGTGCTGTCCCGTAATGTGTACCACCTTGTTTCCTGAACTCGTATGTTGCGGAACTCTGCAGTTTATTAAAGGTGAATCTGTTATCTAAATAACACAAGTGGTTTCTTTCCGTTTTATCGTCGCTTGCTATTTTAATCTGCAATTTAAAAGATCGGGACGTATAGCAGTCCCAAACAAAACCAGAACGGACACCCCAATGTTGAATAGTACATAACTCCTGACGTACAGACGTGATTGAGAATCCGTCTATTGTGTTGAAAACCTTACTGAAAACCCTAGATTTCATTCAACTGTAGTGTTGCTAAAATCTGATCCCAACTAGGATTAAAATGCGTTGCGAAACGGACTTCCGATTCTGAAACCGGATTTCCAGCGGTGAACGCTTAAAATGAAATGGCCATATCTAGTGATCCTGAAACCCGATTGACGTGAAACCAAATTCGCTGGATAGATAATCACACATACTACTTATCCCCTGTTCTTTGTTTCACAAAATTTTGGCATATATTATTTATTATAAATTATGCAAGTGGTAGGATACCGACATATGACATCTTAATCCTGCCTTACATACTGTTTTCTCATCATATCATATGTATATGTTATTGCATTGGTAGCCTAGTGATCATGTGAATTACCCAGTGTTAGGTATTAGTGGTGATCATGGCAAGTACGTTAGTGTTCGTGCATGAGTGGATAAGTGAAAGTGACGCGTACTTGTACACAGTCAGTGAACCCTATTATTCAATTGCATTGTCGACGTCTGTGGGACGCATGTAAGTATGACTATAAGTGGTATGGGACACTTATGGAAGCGCTTGCATGGGTGTCACAGATAAGGAACCAGACACTGCCCATTTATCTTGGGTATTAGTCGAGACGTGCTTGATGGAGATCCTGTCTCCAGTTCTCGCGCAGACTTGTCATGGACCGACCGGTATTTGAGATTATGGTTGGCGTTTGATGTAGACCATGGGGTGTGGGGTAGTTTGAGTGTGAGTTCAACAGAATCTCGGGAGTCCCATGCCGGCTTATATATATGGAGATATATGGAGATTTACAGGGTACATGATTATTACTGTGAGTTATAGTTTGGGCCTGTGGTCCCTTGCCCTTGGGTCCTACCCTTGGGTGGAGGACACTCGTGAGTGGTTGACTCTCACACTTGGACTGACGATAGGCTCAGTGACCTGTACAGTGAGACTTAGAGACTGATAGGGATAGTGACATCGACATGCATTACTTACTGTATTGACACACCTGTCATATTATCTTACTGCTTTACTGTTCACCTGCTCTATTATACACCCGCATCGGCTACTTCTTGCTCATATGTTTCCTTGCTTTTACTGTTACTTTTCATTCTGATTGTACGAGTTACCACTTGTACCTATATATAAATTGCTATCGTGTCGCTCTGACGACCTGAGTATGCATGCTCAGAGTGAGAAGTGGACTTAGCTTGGACCAGACGTACCTCGAGGACATCGCGGACATCTCGATCAGCTAACCAAAGCTATACTCTTTCGACCTCCATCAGGTCAGTTCTTTGTAATTGCTTTGTTCCAGTACTGCATTTCTCATTACCTGTGCATTGTTTACTGATTACCACGTAAAGCCAGAAGCCGAAATGTGACTACGGCAGGATATTTCCTTGACCGTAGGAGCATGGCTGGCCTTGTCAACCCATCGTATTCCGTATTTTGGGAAGCGGGGCATGACAATACAGATTCTCCATGTTTAACATAGACTGGGGTTTATTGATCGTGGAGCTTCTAATTTCCACCAGCTTTGGACAAAACTGCCGTTAATTATCTCTTTCCTTGAGGAGAGGGAAGCTCCGATTAATGGGTCATACAAATCATGGGAACTCAGCGTGCAATATGCGCGTGTTTGAAGGGTGATTTTCGTCACCCCATTGAGATGGGAATGCGCGTGCGCTTGTCAGGCGCATTACAGACTCCCCCTTCCTAGGGTAGGCTGGGGTTTATTGATTGCGGAGATCCAAATCTCCTGCAGCCGCGGACTGAGCTGTCGTTAATTACCCCTCGCCTTTGGAGTGGGGGAACCTCCGATTAACGGGTCAAACAGGTCATGCCAACTCAATGTGAAGTGTATGTGTGTTGTGTTTTGAAAGGGGTTTTTGGATATATCGGGGGCTCCGCAGAGTTTTTACGGGGGTCCAAAGGATGTGTGTGTCGTGGAGTATGTGTGTGTGTATGTATATATACATATATATAAAAAAAAGGGAAAGGGCATCCAAAGGATGCGTGGGAAAAAGCGCCAGCGCTTTGAGCCAAGGGCGCTAGAGTTTATAGGATATCCAAAGAATTCACATGGATATATTTTCTACCACGCTGAGAAACAAAAGGTGTTTGTTTCTCAATATGCCACCTTTTTAGAAAAAGAATTTCTTGTAAAAGAAATTAGTGGCAATGAGGTAGAACTGAAAGAAGTTCCAGCTACACAAACCGTAACTGATAATTTGGTGGAACCTGAGGATTCTATAGTCCCCAACGAACCTCAGCCACTCCGCAGATCTAGTTAGGTTTCTTATCCACCAGAGAGATACTACGGTTTTCTCATTGACGGTGGGAGCGAGGATTGCATCATGGAAGATGATGACCCAACTAGTTTCGAGCAGGCCATCACAGGTGGGGACTCTGTGAAATGGCTGGATGCTATACAATCTGAGATGGAATCCATGTACACCAACAAAGTATGGACTTTGGAAGTTACTTCTGAAGGAGTAAAACCCATCGGGAGCAAGTGGATTTTTAATAAGAAAATTGGTGTAGATGGAAAAGTTGAGACTTTCAAAGCTTGACTTGTAGCAAAAGGTTTTCGTCAACGACTTGGTGTCGATTATGATGAAATCTTTTCTCCAGTGGCTATGCTTAAGTCCATCAGGATCTTACTTGCCATTGCTACATACCATGACTATGAAATCTGACAGATGGACGTCAAGACCGTTTTTCTAAATAGTGAATTAGAAGATAGCGTGTACATGACTCAGCCAGAGGGCTTCGTAGACAGTGGGAACAGCGGACAGGTGTGCAAGCTGCTTAAATCCATCTACGGATTAAAGCAGGTATCGCGGAGTTGGAACATTGTTTTGATGAAGCTATCAAAGAGTTTGACTTCATCAAAAATGTAGATGAATCTTGTATATACAAGAAGGTTGTAGAGAGTAAGGTTGTCTTCCTCGTATTGTACGTGTATGACATACTCTTGATAGGAAACGATGTTCCTATGCTACACTCGTTCAAGCACTTCTTTTTACACAAGTTCTCCATGAAAGATCTTGGTGATGCCTCCTATATGCTGGGGATAAAGATCTATAGAGATAGATCGAAGCGGATATTGGGATTGTCTCAATCCAGGTATATAGACACCATACTAAAAAGGTTTAGTATAGAAGATTCTAAGCGTGGTAATTTACCCGCTTGTTCAGGAATCACTCTCTCTAAAGAGATGTCTCCCAAGACTGATTCAGAGAGGGCTCGCATGCAAGGGATACCCTATACTTCGGCAGTCGGGTCTATCATGTATGCGATGTTATGTACCAGAACGGATGTAGCTTACTCACTAGGTGTAGTGAGTAGGTATCAATCAGATCCTGGGGAAAACCACTGGACATCTGTGAAGAACATTCTTAAGTACTTGAGAAGGACTAAAGAAATGTTCTTGGTGTATGGTAACGGTGAACTCCAGGTGGAGTCCTTTACCGATTCGAGCTTCCAGAGTGATAAGGATGACAATAAGTCGGTTTCGGGTTTTGTCTTTACCCTCAATAGAAGGGAGGTATGTTGGAAAAGTTCCAAGCAAGATACCGTAGCAGACTCGACGATGGAGGCTGAATACATCGCTGCCAACGATACTGCCAAAGAGGTTGTCTGGATGAAGAAGTTCATTGCTGAACTAGGTGAGCTTCCATCCATTGAGTATTCAATACCTGTGTATTGTGATAACAATGGAGCTGTGGCTTTAGCCAAGGAACCCCAGTCCCATCTGAGATCCATATATATTCTTAGGCGGTATCACCTGATCCGGGAGATAGTTGATCGCCGGGAGATCGAGGTCAGGAGAGTTGATACGAAGCACAACGTAGTTGATCCACTCACGAAGGACCTCCCCCAGACGCAATTCGAGAGACTATTTGGAATGTTGGGTATGAGATACTACAACAACTGGCCTTAGTGCAGTGGGAGATTGTTAAGAATATGTATGCCCTAAAGGCCATTATTGTACATTTATGTATATTATAGTGGATTCTTGGATATATATATAGAGGAATTTCTTGCTCGACATGATAGTATGCTATCTGGTTGCCTTTATCTTAACATGTTCACTAGTATTATTATATTGCCTCTCATATACATGTTGATAAAGCCCTTAGGATGTTGGCTTCACTACCAGGACTATGATGCGGATCATACTACTGGGACCTGGGTAGTCCAAAAGCACATCCTTCAATTGTTCCTAGTCGATGGAATATTGAGACAGGGCATCGATATTCCAGTGTAAACTAGTGTGTACGTTTCTTGACCCTGTATTGGGCAATGGTTGATCCCATATCCATTGGTGTTTGACATCAAAGATTGTACATAAGTGCTCATTAGAGAATGGGTACACCGAACAGGACTCGCCGAAAACTCCTAGATGGTACTATACCTATCGTCAGATAGCAGTTCTCTGGTGACACTGGTACAGGTTAGTCTGTAGATTCAAGATCGTCATAGAGTCTTGTATGGTTCCCACCGTGCTTTGATTTCCTCCCTACCACGGCTCAAAGGAGTCATGCAAACAGGTGGATTTTGGGTACAGTCTCGAGTTACATGGAGGCAATGAGCGATGAGAGAGTTTTCTTCTCTCCCGGTATAGGGAGTTGATGTTGTGCTATGCTCGATTGGCTATAACAGGAAGTCCCTTGTTGGAGATAGTGCCCTCAAAGTCGATTATTGGATCGCAGGTACGTGATTGCAATGATTGAGGCAGGACCTATACCGATATGACAGTCTTGCTCGAGATGATAGTATGCTATCTGGTTTGTCTTTATCATCGTATACGTGCTTTAGTTCACTATTGCATGATGATAAAGCCCATAGGATTCTTGCTTGACTACCAGCAGTATGATGGCGATCATATACGTGGGAGCTGGGGTCTGTAAGCACATCCTTAAAGTGTCCCTATTCGTGGGAGTTTCAAGACAGGGCATCGATACTCCAGAGTAGACTAGTGTATACAGTCGAGACCCCGACGAGGGGCGGTGGCCGGTCTCACAAACCATTGGTGTTAGTTGGTTCACCTAAGATGTATACAGGTGCTCATTGGGTTATGAGTACACCGGACAGGACTCGCCGGGAATCTGCTAGTTGGTATTATACATATCGTCAGATAGCAATTCCGTGGTGACATATGTACAGATTAGTTCATCGACCTGAGATCGTCATTTATCTCGTGTGAGTTTCCACTGTGCTTAGATTACTACCCTACCACGCTCAAAGGAGTTGTGCAAACAGGTTTTAGTTGGGTACAGTCCCGAGCCACATTGGAGGCAAGTGAGCGGATCGTCGGGGATTCATCTCTCTCGGTATTTGAGGTTGATGTCGGGAAGTGCACGGGTGGCCATCACTAGGAATCCTCGGCCGAGGTAGTGGAGAATTACTAATTTGGATCAGTAGTTTCTCAGGAGGTGATGGGCTTCATGCCGACACGATTTATCGCGTTATTAGGGGTCTGACTTTATCCACCCCCCTAGACTCGATATGCGACACTCTTTAGACGAACAGACCGGACTGTATATATATTGTCACTGTCAGGCTCAGTAGGGTTTATAGATGAGTTCGCTCGTCAGCTTCCCTTTCGATCAATACATAGGCAACCGTTTACGTACAGCTTGTACCTCTGACGTGCTAGAGATTATACCCAGTGCCAGCGTGTTGATGAGTCATTAGAGTCCCCCACAGACACTTTCCCAAGTTCGGGCGTAACGTTGTAGAGGCCATATGGGTTTATGGCAAGGTTCGGAAAATGCACGTGCGTTTTCGCACGTGTCATTTTTCGGGCAGATTATACTGGTCGGTTTTGGTTTAAGCCGAATCCGAGTATTATACTGTGTAGATATAATATCTTTGTCTCAGTTGCATTTGTATTCGGTCGTAATATAAATGCGGGTATGTTTATACCATTACGGGGTTATCCTGAAATTTGTTTCAGGATCACTTTTGGAAGCTGCCAGTTTTCAGTTTTCTATCAGCCGTATTTAACATTCGGTTAAATGCGGATTTATCTTTTCTTCTTGAGGGTGTGTCATGAGGTGAGTCGTGTTTCTAGAAGGTTCTAGAATGGTGACTAGGATGATGAGGTGGCTTGTGACTCATTTGTTCATTAATGGTGCATTAATGAAAGGGTGACTAAGGTTAATGAGTCATGCTTTACATTATTGTGTTCATACTTGGTGTTATGATAAGTTTGTGCTTATGGTCACCTCCCCCTCTCCTACACTCACCCCCACCTCCTTTTATAGTAGCCGGCCCCCTTGGTGTGGCATAAGGTTGTTGATTTTGAGAGGAAAGAAAAAGATTATGGTTCATGGAAATTAATCTACTCATTTCCCATTTACCCGATTCCAAAAGGCAACTTCATTACCCGTTCGTCCATAGCCTTGGACGTAACGAGACAAAGTGTTCTACTCATTCTCTACAACATCTTGGTCGTCTCTTTTAGCAAACTTGACGATCGAGTTGCCTCGGTTCAGAGGCGGGAGGCCATTTAAAGATCCGTCGACGTGGTGCCACCTGGACGACAAGACTGGAGATCGAGAAGATCGGAGCAGCCACAACAAGCGTGGGATGATGGTTGAAGACCGAAGGACTCGGATCGTTCGGTATAGCTCTTCTACCAACTTTGTAGTTTGTTAGTTTAGCTTTAATGGCAGATCCGGGTTATAGTACGTGATAGCGCCAGTTGTAAAAAGTTTTTGTTCCGCATTTGGCGTCTGTTAGATGGCCAGGGTGCTACCGTGGACTTACAGTAGTATCAGAGCCTCACCATTAAGCTATACTAACTTGCACTAACACGTTTAAAATATCGATCGAACGGATTTTCGAAAAACCGCAAATTCCAAATTCAAAGTTTCTGTTAATTTTAAACAGTGTCTGAAAATTATTTTGATCATGTCAGAAAATTAAGCAGGGTTTTTGAAGCTTACGTCAGAAAATTGGGCACGTGATCCTACAGTAACGTCGCGGATCCGCGGTCAAACCTAGGGTTTGACCGCGGAACCGCGGCCGTTATGTGGGAACAGTGATCCAGTTTTTTGCAGTGAGCTTGTTTTAGGAATTTGTGGGTTTTGGAATATTTCTTTTCATCCCAGATTTTGTTACTGTACAGCAGATGTACGTGGGGCCCACTTCGGGAAATTTAGTCGATTGAAATTTTAAACTTATTAGTGTGCAGTATTTACATTATATCTCCGACCGGGAATGTCATTTGATCGGTAAACCGCGTCTGATTGCTATAGTTCTTTTCGACGGGTTTGTGAACGTGACATTCACGTTGATGTTCTGTGTTGTGCTTTGATGTTGCGGTTATGTCCTGGTGGATAGCAGGGTGCAATGATAGTGCAGTTTGGATTTATTTGTACATTTGATATTGCGGGGCGAGCGTCCAACATGTGGACTGCCGTTACTGCATGTTTGTATAATATTCTTTTGGGGCACGACCGGGTTGAGGTCGATGTACCCGTTGTACATATTTTTATTTCTGTACTAGGTTTATCCCGCGAAGGAGTGCACGGATAGCCGGATTCTGGAGGGCAACGGGTCCGTATCTCATGGCTTTGAGAGGCAGAGGGGCCTCACTCTAGAATTGGCAGACTATTCGCCGCACTCGTAGGGGGTACAGGTTGACCCAAGGAGGGGTGCTCAATTTACCGGATTCCGTGAAGTGCCGGGTGTTCCATTCACTATATTGTGGGGACTACCTCACTTCAGGTTTTGGCGGGTAACTTGCCGCACCCGTAAGGGTCTAGGTTTCATTGTACATGCTATCCACACGACCAGGAGAACGTCAGGTTTCAGCAGCGGCTCTGTGAAACCTGGGGATCCCAGATTATCTGTACTGTTCTGTGATACTTATTACTTTTCTGTAATATTGCATATTATCACGCCTGGAGCGATTATTGTATATATACTATTAGATGTTGTATATGTTTTACACCCGCGTTAGTCCAGCCTCCGCTCTGTCGTTAGTTAAGTAACCTAACGGGTGATGACGGGACCCAGTGGCGAATGCGGATGGCATATACATACATTTTATTTTCGTTCTTTTCTGGTGTGATTGATTGATGGGGCTGCATTGATTCTTATCAATGCAAGGATAAAACAAACCTATATTTGATGTTGTTGGAACAAATTTTAAAAGGTGTTATTACAAAGATATTTCCTTTTGTTTTGCATAGAGATATTCAGTTGGAATATCCTGCACCTCATTCGACGAGGCAAGGGCTGATATCCCTTCACCGGGAAAGACCCCTTGGGCAGAAGTTTACGTCAGGGTAGTAACTTTAATATAGTCGATTACAAGTTGCTTTGCATCGCTGTATTCAGTTGGAATATCCTGCACCTCATTCCACGAGGAAAGAGCCAAGATCCCTTCACCGGGAGTGACCTCTTTAGCAAAGGTTTTTCGCCACTATATTTTTATAAAAAGCTATCAGGTTCCTTCAGCGATATCAAGTTCATTACGTTAAAGGTTTTTCGCCAAAAACCAGTCGTAGCCCTCCGTCATTTCTTATGGATGGTCAGTAGTATTCAAGCTATGTTTGTTGACCTTCGTCAAGGCATAGTGTTTGGTAGCTGCGGGGTATTCATTTGTTGCATAGATAGATGTGTTGGTTTGGAACAGTCATATAGCCTTGTTGACCTTCGTCAAGGGCTTGTACGGGTGGGTTCAAATTAACTTGGACAATGACGGGTAGAACTTGACATGTGACTTATGATTTGTTGACCTTCGTCAAGGTCATAAGAGCATGAGGCAAAAATCACATCGGGAGTTTCAAACATACTAGAAACTTGCCAAGCATGCGCATACCTTCTGGAGTGTGATAACTTGAGTGGCTTCCATCAAGTTATCATGCGATGATAGTTGGATCCCGATTCTCACTGATGAGTTGGTTTACTCTTCGGGTGATCCCGACTAATTCTTCTTTCAGATTTGGAGGAGAATTTGAGATAACAGTGGGAGGTTTCCTGATTAGATAAAGTGATAACCATTATGATCTAGGTTAGAGTGCACGCAGAGTGTTTCTTTTCTCTCTCTCTCTTTGACAGCGACCTTTGACCGACCCTAGACTATGACTCAGTGACCAAGTTAACCGAACCTTCTTAAAATACTGGCTTTTGGATTGTCTATAGTTGCATAAGTCATTGCCGCTCCTTCTTTTACCCTTTGCATTTCTCAGAACACCCCGTATTACTACGAATATCCACTTCCATTGGATAGATCCATCGTATGGTTATATACGAATTCGAAGGGACTTCTTCGAGGATGGATCCAGGTTCAGGAGAAATAGATTTAGTTTATTCAGTTGTCTTTTATTATCACCTTCTCTCAGGTTGCGAGGGCTCCTTAGTATACGAGAGTACACCTATTACGCTTATTGGATAGTCTTATTCCAAATCATAGGCAGGTGCCGAAAGGTAGGGAATGAAGAAAACCAATTAGCCTAAGTAGGGTGTGCAAAAGGTAATAACTAAAGACAAAATAAAGGGATTAGAAAGAGGGCAAAGTAAATTGCGACTGTTATCATTCACGACCAAACCGCGTACTTCATCGCCACTCCTATTTCACCTTTAATGGAATAGGGTATTATTCAGTTGTCTTTTATTATCACCTTCTCTCAAGTTACAAGTACTCCTTGGTTTAGGAGGGTACACCTGTTATGCTTACTGGATAGTCTTCTTCAAAACCATAGGCTGGTGCCGAACGGTAGGGAAGGAAGAAAACCATTTAGCCTAACGATGGTGTACAGAAGGTAACGACTAAAGACAAATAAAGGGATTTAGAGAGATGGCAAAGAAATATACGGTTACAGTCATGAATAGGATTATGGAAGAGGCATTACTAAGAATACCAGAATACCCCTACGAAACATTTTCATGTTTCAGTTTCACTGTGTATTGTTAATTATAAACTGATTTCCCGATTAGATACTTACTTCAAGGTATGTATTTACCAGGTTTCAATCTCATATCTGTTCGGTTTTACAGATAATGAGTGAGAGTAAGTTATTGGGAATTGGGTGATCATCCTCATTATATCGGAATTTATTGCAATTAGTGATATTTGAGGAAATCGCCTGGGTACAGTTTTCAACCTACGATACACAAGTTTAGAGTTATTCAACTCAGCAGACTTATACATAGTATTGTATGTTGTCCAGTGTCCGTCAGGACAAAGGGATAGGTCCTCGTACTATGTTCTGTTTACTTATAACTTCTCTAGTTTTTAGACAAGTGTTTCGTAGAAATATAATGTCTAAGTTTTGAGAAGTTGCGGGTATAAGAATAAAGTAGAGAACCAGGTATCGCAAGTATCAGGATTCTTCAAAGAGATCGAAGATGTAGATTCTTGTGACTGGTATTCAGATGATAATAATGGTTTTTGAGAAACTTATTTCTCTTTCAGGTTACTCATAATTGGATGGATTCCTAAGTTGAGTAATGTTGAGTAGCCTCTCTCCATTAAGTTGACATGCACTGGAGACAGCTGCATGATTTGAATCTGGTTCCAATTAAATTAGTGCCTATATTTCTATATTGGATATAGAATGGTTCATATCTTAACGTTGTTAAGATACGGGGAGTTGTCCAGCTTATGCTTAAAACCAGACACTGGATAACTCAAGGCACGTTTCTGTAATGGTTGTTTGTGAGTTGACCCTGGCTTTGACGAGGGTTGACTTTTCTACCATCTGGAAGATCAATAGTGATATTGTTCTAGACTCGCCACAGTTTTAGTAAAATGATTTTTTTCAGAAAACAGTAGTGGGAGTATGGTAGAACTGGAAGTGATTCCAGAACCGCAAACGATTACGGAAAATTTAATAGGACCTATATATTCAATCAGGTTTGACATTCCAATAGCCACTCCGCAGATATGGTGGGTAACCTCAGACACCCGAGAGGTACTCCGGTACCCTCAAGGACGGTGACAGGGAGGTTCTTGTTTACCTAGACTTGACACTACTGTTGTTCCAGACTATAAGACCCGGTAGGAGGATATGTATAGCGTCGTTCTAAAGTAGTTTTAGAAGTATACGTAGATATTATTCTACCAGAGGGTTGTCGTAGTCAGTGGGAGCAGCGGAAGCATAGTGAGCAAGTTGCTTATGTCTATTTATAGGTTTGAGCAGATATAGCGGAGATAGATCATCTAATTTTGATGAGACAGTCATATGTTTGACTTCATCAGAATAGGGGATGGATCTGTTAAGAAGGTAGTAGGATGTGATGTCCTGGTATTTGGATGACATACACAGAGTAGGAAGTAAAATTCCTATACTACGATCGGTTGTACTTTCATCGTCACACAGTTGTTTCTCCACAAAGGACATGGATATAATATCAGACATTCTGGTTACTAGATTTATGGTATTAGATCTAGATTTGGTTAGTTTCCCAATGTGGGTACTTTGACTATATTCTAATAGTATTTTAGAATAGATGACTCATGGCATGGTGGTGTACCTGCAAGTGATGGAGTCACCCTCTCTAATGGTGTCTTAGAGACTAAAGGAGAGAGGGAAGTGCATGATTGGCAGATCACTTGCTTAGGCAATTGAGTCAATCATGAGATGTCAAGTACCACACCAGATGTTGTTTTTGCACTAGATGTGATAAGTTTATATTAATCCAATCCTGGAGAAATATAAGGAAGCAGTTTTAGAACATAAGTGCATGTTCTACGGATTTGATGACGACAGCCTCCTTAGGGAGACGGATATCATTACAGGCTTCCAATGTGATATGGATGACAGAGTGATTGTCAGAGTTATAGTTTTCCCTCTGACGAGGGACAGTATTATGGACAGGTTGTCCAAGAGGATACTGTGGGAGGCATGGTGCTGGATACTGATTAGGTTCAGTTATCGATACAGTCTAAGAAGTTTGGATTCGTAGTTCATTTATGAACTAGGTCCCATCAGATATCCAGACATATTCTAAGACAGGTATTACTCGATTCGGGAGATAGCTTTCTCCGCGAACTTGAGATTAAGAGAGACATAGAAAGAAACATCAGAGCGGATCCACTCACTGAGGCTATTTCTCGAACACAAGAGTTTTACAAACTAGCTTTGTGAAACTGATTAGTAGAGGAGTTGGGTGTTCGGTATCACACGGGCTGTGAGTAAGCGACATCGCAATAATTAGCCTTGAGTGCAAGTGGGAGATTGTTGGAGATAGTGCCCTCAAAGTCGATTATTGGATCGCAGGTACGTGATTGCAATGATTGAGGCAGGACCTATACCGATATGACAGTCTTGCTCGAGATGATAGTATGCTATCTGGTTTGTCTTTATCATCGTATGCATGCTTTAGTTCACTATTGCATGATGATAGAGCCTATAGGATTCTTGCTTGAGTACCAGCAGTATGATGGCGATCATATACGTGGGAGCTGGGGTCTGTAAGCACATTCTTAAAGTGTCCCTAGTCGTGGGAGTTTTGAGACAGGGCATCGATACTCCAGAGTAGACTAGTGTATACAGTCGAGACCCCGACGAGGGGCGGTGGCCGGTCTCACAAGCCATTGGTGTTAGTTGGTTCACCTAAGATGTATACAGGTGCTCATTGGGTTATGAGTACACCGGATAGGACTCGACGGGAATCTGCTAGTTGGTATTATACATATCGTCAGATAGCAATTCCCTGGTGACATGTATACAGGTTAGTTCATCGACCCGAGATCTTCATTTTTCTTGTGTGAGTTCCCACTGTGCTTAGATTACTACCCTACCATGCTCAAAGGAGTTGTGCAAACATGTTTTAGTTGGGTACAGTCCCGAGCCACATTGGAGGCAAGTGAGCGGATCGTCGGGGATTCGTCTCTCCCGGTATTGGGGGTTGATGTCGCGCAGTGCACGGGTGGCCATCACTAGGAATCCTCGGCCGAGGTAGTGGATAATTACTGATTTAGATCAGTAGTTTCTCAGGAGGTGATGGGCTTCATGCCGACACGATTTATCGCGTTATTAGGGGTCTGATTTTATCCACCCCCTAGACTCGATATGCGACACTCTTTAGACGAACGGACCGGACTGTATATACATTGTCACTGTCAGGCTCAGTAGGGTTTATAGATGAGTTCGCTTGTCAGCTTCCCTTTCGATCAATACATAGGCAACCGTTACGTACAGCTTGTACCTCTGACGTGCTAGAGGTTATACCCAGTGCCAGTGTGTTGATGAGTCATTAGAGTCCCCCACAGACACTTTCCCAAGTTCGGGCGAAACGTTGTAGAGGCCATATGGGTTTATGGCAAGGTTCGGAAAGTGCACGTGCGTTTTCGCACGTGTCATTTTTCGGGCAGATTATACTGGTCGGCTTTGGTTTAAGCCGGATCCGAGTATTATACTGTGTAGATATAATATCTTTGTCTCAGTTGCATTTGTATTCGGTCGTAATACAAATGCGGGTATGTTTATACCATTACGGGGTTATCCTGAAATTTGTTTCAGGATCACTTTTGGAAGTTGTCAGTTTCCAGTTTTCTATCAGCCGTATTTAACATTCGGTTAAATGCGGATTTATCTTTTCTTCTTGAGGGTGTGTCATGAGGTGAGTCGTGTTTCTAGAAGGTTCTAGAATGGTGACTAGGATGATGAGGTGGCTTGTGACTCATTTGTTCATTAATGGTGCATTAATGAAAGGGTGACTAAGGTTAATGAGTCATGCTTTACATTATTGTGTTCATACTTGGTGTTATGATAAGTTTGTGCTTATGGTCACCTCCCCCTCTCCTACACTCACCCCCACCTCCTTTTATAGTGGCCGGCCCCCTTGGTGTGGCATAAGGTTGTTGATTTTGAGAGGAAAGAAAAAGATTATGGTTCATGGAAATTAATCTACTCATTTCCCATTTACCCGATTCCAAAAGGCAACTTCATTAACCGTTCGTCTATAGCCTTGGACGTAACGAGACAAAGTGTTCTACTCATTCTCTACAACATCTTGGTCGTCTCTTTTAGCAAACTTGACGATCGAGTTGCCTCGGTTCAGAGGCGGGAGCCCGTTTAAAGATCCATCGACGTGGTGCCACCTGGACGACAAGACTGGAGATCGAGGAGATCGGAGCAGCCGCAACAAGCGTGGGATGATGGTTGAAGACCGAAGGACTCGGATCGTTCGGTATAGCTCTTCTACCCACTTTGTAGTTTGTTAGTTTAGCTTTAATGGCAGATCCGGGTTATAGTACGCGATAGCGCCAGTTGTAAAAAGTTTTTGTTCCGCATTTGGCTTCTGTTAGACGGCCGGGGCGCTATCGTAGACTTACATCCCTGGACAGGGCTGTTGATGAGATTTACTGGTAAGTGTTATCGGTAGTTTCTCATACCGTTGTAGGCCACACATCGGCATGACTTATCAAATTATTGGGGTTTGACGATTCCACCCCCAGACTCGATATGCGACATATCAGACGAAAAGACCGAACTGTAAGATAAGTGTTACCTATAGGTTTCATGAGATTTTGGACAAGCTTGCTTGTTGATCTTCTAATCGCCCAATACCTGAGTAGCCGTTATGTCCAGCCAGTACCGCTGACGGCTTGTGGGTGATTGATGTGATTATCACCTACTGCTGGTGTATTGACGAATCTTTAGAGTCCCACACAAAAGTTTCTTGGTTCAAGCGAAACGAAGCAGGCTACATATGCTGATATGTGAAGGGGGCCAGATTAAATACGAGTATGTGATACCGTATTCTAATGTGGCAGTTATTTGTTATCGGTTAGGTTATATGTGATATAACCGGATTATTGGATCAAGTGTTGATTTGATAATGTGATATACAGATAAATGATATTAGTCGGTTATATGTGATATAACCGGATTATTAAATCAAGTGTTTATTTAATAATTTGATATATATTATATTTGATATAATTATATATATTAACTAATATTATTAGCTCACTAATTATTCTTCATAATATATATATATATATATATATATATATATATATATATATATATTAAGCGTGGCATGGATTTTCTATTTTTGGAATATAGAAAATGAAATGGAAAATGGGGAGATATTTGTAGAATAGGCAAGCATGGCTATTTTCATATATTTTATTCATTTGCTTGCACTATTGAAGTATGGTTGCAATTTATTATTGTAATTTATTCCATGCTTCAATAAGTGAGCAAGGGTGAGCCATTTTCTACGCTTGAGTTATTTTTCTTGAGCTCAATTTTTGCCTTAGCAATTCTAGCTCTCTCCATCTTCCATCTTCTTCTTCCTCTTCATGCTAAGCCCTAACCCTTACGTGTGATGTGAACCATAGGGTTTAGAATAAATCCTAGTGAGCTTAGAAACCCAATTTCATCATCCTAGTTTAGATTAGCACTCTAAACTAGATTGTTTCCTTCACTAATGAGATTTTAGTGAAGAGGTAGCTTGATTAGAGAAGTTTCGGATGGATCATCTTTGGCATGAAGATCACGAAGGGAGCTTGTACCATCTTCAAGTGGAGCTACGAGGAGTCGTATGGACTACAACCCGGAACTTGAGAAAAGAAGGACACGATCTACAAAGGTTGTAGTTTCGTTCTCTTAGTGTAGTTTTCTTAATATCATAGTTAAACCCTAATCAGCTAGTTTAAGATCTTGGTCAGTGTTGATTAGCACCCCAAAATTTTAAAGAATGGCATGTTTGATGCTAGTAAAACCAAGTGGTGGTGCTAACATACGCTTTCACTCCTCAGTCGGCTCAATCTCTCCTGTCCCTAAGCCATCTGACGTACATTCTTATGGAGAAAAGAAAACAATGGAATGTTCATCAGCGATCTTTATCTTGCGCTCGGTAAGTTCTCAATTTAAAGTATAATTGTAAAAGTAATAAACGACAAATATATAAGTAGAAAGAAAAACCATGATGCGGTGAACGAGCATTATATGGCAATTAACAGGGCAACTATAAAAGCATGGCAGTTTACAGTTACATGTTTTATTGTAGTTCAATAATAAAAGTATGTGTGTATACGAGAGTAGTCCGTCAAACTCACGCACGAACAACACGTTTAGTTAAGCTCCATCAAATCCATGGAACAACGACACACGAGAATTAGGTTAAGTGATTTTTAGTGGACTCTCGTGTCACGACATACGTTCTTTACCATACTACACCTTTCCCCTGCATAGGTTAAGTTATAGAGTTTGACACAAGCCCTACACGAAACCACGAATAAAATTGGAGTGTTGCGAGTTCATGTCAAGTTCATATCAGATTCATATCAAGTTCATATCATTACATATTCATGTTCGAGTCAGGTTCGTATCAGACATGCAATATATCTAATCACTTGATTCATTTAGGTATAATAAAATGAGGTCGCATGGCACGAAATGATACAAGTGAAATATCCAAGTATAAACTAGAAACGGTATCTTAAAGAAGTGTTGAAAACTATTAATTACTCAATTTAAATGAACTCAGAAATAAAATAAGAAATATAGTCATAGGTGTTATGCAGACATGGGTTCAACTCTCGCCTAATTACGACTATTGGTTTGGGAGTTAGACGTGTTTCGGTGTCGCTCCACGGAACATATCAAAATCTGCTCAGCACCGACGTATATTTTAAAAATGCAGTTTGCGATATTTTCTGTCGGTTTTTAGGTCTCGGGTTGAACTAGGGAAAGATAGGCCTTTCAGTCTAATTATCTAAACAATTTGAGTTTGCGTGATTTGAATCTCTAAAACTATAGTTACGATTATTTTAATGTAAGGGTTTAAAACAGGTTTTATTTTCTGGACAGCGAGTAGGGGGTGACTTGCATAGTATATATCGAGGTGATATATACATTTTTTAAGTCTCGGGTTATATAGGAAAGTTGTAGGGCCGTTAATTTGGCATCCATATATCTAAACTTTGTCAAAAACCGATTTCTGTAGTTCGATTTATTTCATTTTGAAAATACAGCGTACAACTCAAGATAGATTCTGTCCAAATTTGACATATGATTTAAAAAGACGGAATTAGGTTAATTTCGTCGGTTTTCAGAGATCAGGTTGAATTAAGAAAATCTAGATCTTTCGATCTAGATATCAAAAAAACCTTATATTTGTAATTTGTTAGGTTGTGTGTATGTGTACATAGAATGTAAAATATAATCATGTAAGAACTCTGATGTGTTGGTTTCATTGTGCATGAAATATTATAATGCGGGTTTAAGAATTGTTATTAATTCTTTTTACTAAAGCTTTTGTACCAAAATTTTACATCTCAACTATACAAAAAATTGTCTAATGCTTATTTTTAGATGTCTTCTTATTTTAATGTTGTAAAACTGCTGTAAATGATCATTTGGACATGGATTTTAAAACAAAGTTGTACATATTGAAAAAGATTTTTAGCATGGAGAGTTCAACACGTATGGATATACTAAAATAGTAAACCTATAAATCGGTAAATATTGATTAATTTATATACAACGTACATCGCACTTGCATAGTACTGGTTAAGCTAACTAGAATTCTATATTCCTAATCTGCCCTCAGCCCCCCACGCCATTTATTTGGTCTTTCTCCAGAAAAGGAATAATCTATTATTCACGACACAAGCTCAAGATGGATCAGGATAAAATCGTGAGACTCATTTCTTTTAGGCATGTGGACTTATCATAACTGTTGAAATGGAAACGACATCGGAACTTGAAAGAAAAGAAAATAATGGTGTTGATGGACGAACAAAGATTAATATAAAGGTAAAACAATCCTTTTTATTATAAAGCACAGATGGAAACGAAAGCAGAAGGACCAACTCATATAACCTGAAAAAAAACCCGATGGTCTTATTTAGAAATACGAAACATCCCGAAACACATATAAAAAAGGAACCCAACAATGAAATGTTATACTGATGCAAAGAAAACCTAGCAAATGCCAAACGTAAACCACAACTGATAACTGAAATTTATGGCAGAGACAGTTAACATGACAAGTGTATGTGCATTTATACATATAAGTCCATGATCTGATTATAATCAGCCTGTGGGTTAGGGACCCATAAATTGGGCTATGATTGTGCCAACACTAGTAGCTGGCTTCTTTGGTGGGTCCCGAAAGCAGGCCTCGGAATAATTAATGTGAAGTCACATTAAGACTAAAGACCAACTTGTGTCCAAATGGGGTTGGCTGAGGGGGATATAGTGCTATTTTTATTTTTTATTTTTTTTGGTCGACGTCGGGTTCAAAAACATGAGAGCCCACAATGCCGGAAAATTCTACTCCATAAGGACTTGTATCATGTAAGCCTTTCTAGAGCTCTTGGATGTGCTTCTCTTGCACAAAAGGGAAGCTCATCTAAGAGTTATGCAATGACTTGCATGGTACAAGCCCTTGCACAGCAGTTTTTTTCCACAATGCCTCATGAATTTTAAAACCATGGTACAAATGGATAAGCACATTGGTTTTCATTAGTTGGAAATAATTGATGATATATATGGGTTCCTTTGTTTCCTACTCTTTGCCAAGGATTTGAATTTTTGGTTTTAACCCCTATATTTCTAATCCATGCAATTTTAAAATTTTCATTCTTTTTTCTTTGCATTTTCATATCCGATATATTCTTTAGTCAGTTCCCTTTCAAATAAAAAAAATCAATCTCTATGGCATATATGGTTAAAAAAGATGTACTATTTGTTGGTCTCACCATTCGCTATCTAAATCCACTATATTTTAGAAGCATGAATTTATGGTTTTCGGATGAATATGCTACAAAACTGATTAGCTGGATCGGAAGATTACGATCAATTTTTTCTATAAAAATTAATCAAAATTATCCCAAATTGAAATATGGCATTGGTAATGATTAAGATGAAAGAAAGAAGCGAGCGGATTTAATTATTAGACCAAAATAGAAGCTGATGGAGGTCGAAATCTTTCTCGGATGTTGTCCTCCGTCGATCATGTGGTCAGCGAGATTGAAGGGCTGTGATTTGGAGAGAGAGTGTAGATCTCAATAGGTGGTTGATTAATGTTGACACCAAGCAACCTATAAAGAAGTCTCGGTGTGGGAGACTGCTGTAGAACCCTCTGAAGTTCAAGTTAGAACCGGAGAATAATTGGGCAGAATAGCGGCGTATTGGAATCAATTTTTATTACCTTGAATAGTCTGGATAAGGGGTTTATATAGGGATCATCTGAGAGCGAGCCGATGCGAGATTCTCGCCGTACGTTCTGCCCATGCGTAACTGTCACGCCCCAAAATTTAGCACGTGACCGGTACTCAAACCACGTAACGTCTACAAACGTAACGCAATTTAAGTAAGCCGAAAACCCAGAAATCTAAACCATCAAAAGTAGTAAGTGATAAAAATACTGTTAAAATTATTTGGAAATCTCAAATAAAAATCTTTAAAATTTAAATTATTTTCTTAAAAATTTCGGCAGCACCTCATTTGTAAAAACTAGCTCCGAAACGGGTACAAGCATAAGATATAAGTAAAGCAACATATGATATAAATAGAGTATCCCCAAACGGGAGCAAATCACGCCCAAAGGCGGAAACAACCACCACAAGTATATATACGACGCCGTAGCGAAGAAATAGACAGTATAAGTGAAAAACAATATAAAAGATAAAACTGCATAATAAACGCCGGCTCACACGAGCTCGACACCCAGAGTCATAAAATAATATACAATATTGTCCCCACATCTCGTCTCTAAGTCAATACATGAAGTGATAGATGGAGAGTATAAGATACAATGAGAGATATACAATAAATATAAACGGATAGCCGCAAAACCCACCTATAGCAAAATGGCACACAACCAACCGCAGCGGTATCCGCTGCAAAAATCTACAATGATATAGCCCTGCTGCGACTACTCTGAGGGTCAACCTGCAAAACACTGTGGCACAACGGGGGTGAGTTGCCAACTCGTGAATAGTAAGTAATATCATACAGGTAATCCCAGGTATGCACGTACTGCGATACTATCATATGCAATCTGATGGTATCAGTATAGTGGTGAGTATTCCCGCCTGTCACGCAGGTGACCCAGATTCGATCCCCGGCAACGGCGCCATTTGATTGTTACGAAATAGTGTTTTTGTAGTAGTTAACCGCAATCAGAATGGTGTCGCGTGTAGCTAGACCGAGGTGAGTACGGGTCGTCCTCTGGGAAACGTTGAATTTTTTATTCTTACTTTAGATGTGTTGAGAGAGAGGAGGGGAATAAAGAATATTGTAGAATGGTTTCTAGATCTACGTTAAGCACTAATGCAAAATATAGATCTAGATTATTTATGGATGTAGTTAATATAATAAGGGGGCTTGTAGGGTTCGTTAGGATTTAGTAGTTATGGACGATTAATTAAAAGTTACTCTTTTTATCCTTTAATAGATTTAAAACTAGAACGACGGTGATGCGTGTAGATTAGGGTTTCTGGAGGGAAAAGGAATCCCACTCTTAACCCTTATCTCAACACGGAACTCCGTTCATATCTAGCCTTTACCAAAATAATCATTAATCTAATCTCTAATCGCGGTCGGGACTAATAAAGAATTGTTAGCGCGCCCGATTAGTATGTTAATGATTCTTTTGATAAAGTTTATAAACTTTATAGGACTTAAAAAGGGTTTAGGGATATTCATCATCCATTAGCCTACCCTAATCCTACGAACCCTAACAAGCGGAGAATTACTCGCGCATGTTGGGAGAAAAAGAAATGGAGAGAAATTGCATAATTAAACTACGAAGAAATAGAATAAAGAAAAAGAGCTACCTTTATTAATCAACAATATTCATTACACTTTGATCTCTTAGAAAATGATTACAAATACTAGTTTGCTTCTCGATCTCTTCCAAGGAGGTAGACGAACAGTTGATGATCAGCCTGGATGCGTGAGCCGTCTTGGACTTCGTGATCTCGTCGGCTTGATGATTTTTCCAAGAGCCTCTCGGTCTTTATTTATAGTCCCAAACCCAGAAAGTTAGCCTCCAAGTATGGAAACTTACTGTAAAGATTTTCCCACAAAAATTGCAAACCCTAACTCATCTAACATGCGGCGGATCCGCGGCTTAAGAGGGGGTATGGCCGCGGATCCGCGGCCATTGGTCAAGATATCTTGATCAAAATTTTAGGGCTTCATCCTTGTGACATGTGGCAATATCTGGGACCTTTAGATCTTTGAAATCTTCTCGTAGTTGCTGCCAGACTTGGTTTCTTCATTTTGATTTCTTAATTAGGCAGGTTTACTATAACAACTTGATTTCCTTGATTTTAGACCTGCAAATTCTGCACAACAACTTAACAAATAATATTTAGTAGACTTTGTTCTACTAGGATTTGGTCAATGATATTATTTGCATACATTTTCCTACCAAATGTTAATTACAATATATCAATACATGGAAAATAGTATTTTTACAGATAAACCCTCATATGTATGATATATTATAATAAAGACCTTTTTAATATAGAAATAGTAGGAAAAATGTAATAACAAATGTGCAGTTTTATCAACTGAACAGATATGCATCAATCATAAAAGATACTCTATCAGGTACTACAAATACATGAAGCAATGCATATCAATGAATACTGAGTATGGGATAAAACATATCATCATCACGAATCATCATCATGGAAAAATCCGGTGTCCATCAACGACACCCCAAATCCCAATACCTCAGGCGTCGTCACTCGGATCGGCCCTCATATCTGTAAATCTCATGGAACCTGAGTGCCCAATATCGACACTCGAAAACATCATGAAATACCCGTGTCCAACATTGACACGCAAATCCACATATATCGGGCTCCGTCAGTCCGTATCGGCCCACGGGCTCCGTCAGTCCGGATCGGTCCATATCCATCTCTCGACTCCGGTCGGTATCCTCCGGATAACCGCCAGGTCCAACCAATCACCGGTAGGTAGTAGTCTCTCTGCCAGGCTCATTGTCTACATCACAAAAATCCTTTCTCGCCCCGGGATACCATACCGGGTCCACCATGTACCTGCAGACGGTGCCTCCCGCTTCTCGAATCGGGTTTCTATCACATATCTCAGAACCAAGAAAATGCATGGTGGACGCACTGAAATATCATATCAAGAGAAACCGAGTTTTCAAAACAATGCATACTTTCTTGAAATAATACCACGGTTCTCAAATCCATAAATCATATGAAATCCGTATCTCAATGTGTAAATCCATGAAATATGATATATGCAACATAAAACCGTAATATGAGCATATCGAGGAAAACCCGCTCTTTTAAATGAATCTCGTTTTTAAATATATCATGCGGTTCCCAATTTCTCAAAAATCAAATACAACATCATCTAAAGATGCACATGTACCTATAGAAAGTATGGGTGTATACATGTAAGTATGTATCTCATGTGCGCAATAGAACAATAATCCATGTGTCAATATCAATAATAATAAAATACTGCATATGTGTATAGGTTGTGCGTGTCATGGCAATTACCGACGGTGTGGGTGTAGCATACAATTTAGTGCTCATGCAATATGAACCGTCAGTAATGGTGCAGTGTCCACTAGATACTAAGTCAAGGCACAACAATGTAATGGTATGTAATGATACTCATGCACAATCAACATATATGAATATAAACATGCAGCTATAATATCCTATCATGCCCTGACGCATAACGCCATACGGGCCATTTCCCCGTAGATGTTAAATTTACTCACCGGTGATCTCGAGCTAAGCAAATCCGACCATTTGCTTCCCTTTCTTCGCAACGTCCGAAGTCCCTGCCTGCGATCCTATTAACACAAAAACACAATAACACGTGGATTTAGCAAACTACGCAATAATAACGAACACAACGCCAATTTAACGAATCAGTCCACTTACGCTACAAAAGGGTTTGATTAGCGGCCAACGTGTGTATCGATATCACCAAAACAAACCCACGACAGCAAGCTACTCGGAACACTAAAATTACGTCGGATCGATCGTATCACACCGCACGTCGTGGAAACATTAAAAACTAGCTAATTGCACCCAGATTTCACCCTCTGTCAAATCAAAAAAATCTAGCAGTACAAATACCCTAAAACCACTGCAGACAGCTATCATAAAATTTTCAACTCCCAATTCCCTAAACAGGCCGAGCTCGCCGGATTTGTCTCGTGTGTCGCCGGCCAAAACCGGTGGGTTTGGGTTCGTGCAGCAGGTGAACACTTAGGGTCTCTAACACTACACTACTACACCGCTAGTTCTCATAGTAAAGACTCGGGGTCACAGCAGATCACAGACACCCTATTTTAACACTAAAAATATGACACGGGCACAAAACTATATTTTTATCGTTCTAAACTGAAACTAATTAGCAACACAACATAAAAAAACTCCTAATTAACAGTTTAGAGGTTATACCTATCCACACTTGCTCAAAATCCTAGCTTTCCAAGCCCCAAGTGATCCTAGTAGCTTGATCTTGACTCATGAAGGGTTTTAATGGGGCTTAATGGAGATTTTGTGTGGGTTTGTGAGGATTTGTGGAGGTTTCAGTTGAGGGGTGAGTGAAGAGATGAGTTTGAGAAAAATTGAAGAGGAGAAAATGAGAGTTGTGAATGAGAGAGTGAGAGAGTGAGAGAGTGAGGGAGTGTATGAGAGTGTATGTATGAGTGAGGGTGAGGGAAATGAGGGGTGAGGGTAGCATGAGCCATGCATCCCTCTTCTCTTTCCCCATTTAATGCATGACATGCTTGCCATGCTTCATGATGCCCCCCTCTCTCTTCCTCAAGTCAACAATTTAAAAAAAATCCTTATTTTTTTTATAAACCAAATACATTTAAATAAATATATATTATAATTTAATGAAATGGGGTTAGATGCCATGGCTACTTAAGCATGGTTAACCCCTAATTAACCCTAGGTTAACATGCACATGTGTGTGCAAGCCCAAATTAAATATAAATAAAATATTAATTAATTTTTATAAAATATTTGAAAACTATTTTGGTAAACTTTTTACTAAAATTCTGTATTATCGCTAATTAACACTAATCGCATTCTAAGGTGTTACAGTAACGTCCGCATTGATGGCGTGATACGCTCACTAATGGAGAGATACGCTAGCGTGTGATGTGGAGCGTGGAGTGGAAGAGATTTCGTCGTGCCGTGATACACGGAGCCGTTACGGGGACGCCCGTGTTCTATGCATGCTGAGAAATCTCAGCTATAAGATAGCTCGGAGACGAGCAAGAAAGCAGAGAAAGCTCGACTATTTGATCGCTCGAAAATGAGGTATTGGCCGATGGTTAGGTGAAGAGAGAACGCATTCAAGAGAGGCCCTCTATCATGCCCCGCTTTCCAAAATACGTAAATACGGAACGTGACAAAACCAACCATGCTACCTATGGTGAGGAAATATCCTTCAATGATCACATTACGACTGTCAATCAAATATCAAGAATATAAAATAATCATCTATCTATCTCATGTCCAAACTTCTACAATAAATAATAACGAAATGGTAGCGGAAACAACATAAAGATCTAACAAAAGAAATAATATCCTAAGCTCGTCCCTTATGGGATCACAACGACAATACCATAACTAGAAAATAAATCTAAAGCATCACTAAACTAAATAAGTGGAAAGCTCTTCACTACTCGGCAATTTTGTCAAAGTATTCATGTTCCTCCTGTGATAAGCTTAAAAGAATTAAGCCATACAACTAAGGATTTGGTAGAACCGGAAAATTCAATAGTCCCCGACGAACCTTAGCCACTCCACAGATCTAGTAGGGTTTCTCATCCACCTGAGAGATACTATAGGTTTCTCATAGACGGTAGGAGCGAGAATTGCATCATGGAAGATGATGACCCGACCAGTTTCAAGCAGGCCTCACAAATAGAGACTCTGTGAAATTACTGGATAATATGCGATCTGAGATGGAATCCATATACACCAACAAAGTGTGGACTTTGGAGCTTGCTCCTGAAGGGGTAAATCCCATTGGTAACAAATGAATCTTGAAAAAGAAGATCGGTGTAGATGGTGTTGGTTATAGTGCCCTCAAGTCAATTATTGAATCGCAGGCACGTGATTGCGATAATTGAGGGAGGACCTATACTGATAAAACAGTCTTACTCAAAATGATGGTATGCTATCTGGTTTATCTTTATCATCATATACATGCTATAGGTGGTATTACATATCACTATTACATGTTGTTAGAGCCCATAGGATTCTTGTTTGACTACCAGCATTATGATGGCGATCATATACGTGGGAGCTGGGTGGTGTATAAGCACATCCTTAAATGTCCCTAGTTGTGGGAGTATCGAGACTGGGCATCGATACTCCATAGTAGACTAGTGTATACTGATCTAGACCCCAACGAAGGGCGGTGGCCGGTCTCACAAGCAATTGGTGTTAGTTTGTTCACCTAAGATAGTATGCAGGTGCTCATTGGGTTATGAGTACATTGGACGGACTCGCCGGGAACATGCTAGTTGGTATTATACATATTGTCAGATAGCGGTTCCAAGGTGACATGTGTACATATTAGTCTGTTGACCTGAGATCGTCATTTGTCTCGTGTGAGTTCTCACTGCGCTTTGATTACTACCCTACCACGGCTCAAAGGAGTCATGCAAACAGCTTTTAGCTAGGTATAGTCCCGAGCCATATGGAGACAATGAGCAGATCATAAGGGATTCGTCTCTCCCAGTATTGGGAGTTGATGTTGCATTGTGCACGGGTGACCATCACCAGAAATTCTTGATCAAGGTAGTCGAGAATTACCGATTTGGATCAATAGTTTCTCAGGTTGTGATGGGCTTCATACTGACACTAAATGTCGCGTTATTAGGGGTCTGACTTTATCCGCCCCTCTAGACTTAATATGCGATACTCTAAATGAAGAGACCGTACTGTACGGAGATTATCACGGACATACTTAGTAGATGTCAGGATGAGTTTGCTCGTCGGCCTTCCTTTCGCTCAATACCTGGGTAGCCGTTACGTACAGCTAGTGCTGCTGACGTGCTTTTGTTTAAACGCACTGCCAGCGTATTGATGAGTCTTTAGAGTCCCACACAGAGAGTTTCCCTGCTTCGGGCGAAACGATGTAGATGCCATATGGTTTTACGGCAGGGTTCGATCATATACGTGCACTTGTGCATGTATCATGATTCGGACAATTTATACTAGTGGTTTTGGTTTAAGCCAGATTCTAGTATTATATTGTTGCATTATTTTCGTCTCTTTTGTATTCATATTTTTCAGAATACGGATACAGGTATGTATATACGGATGAGGGGTATTCTTGTAATTTATTACAAGATAGATTGTAGAAGTTGCCACCTCATTTTTGATAAATGATTAAATGAGGTGGAGGGATGGGTTGTGCTTGGCTTTAAATGAAGCATGTCACACTTGGTTACTCATGCAAACACTATTGTAAGATATTTTCTTTGGTTTATTGATTCATTCTCACACACAACACTTAACCATTCTTTCTAGAGTTGACAAAAAGCTTCACTCTCTCATCTTTCATGGCTTCTTCTTCTGCCTCCACCCTTAATATCTCATGTGTTGAGAAACCTAGGGTGTTTAGAGACAAATCAATCCATCATTAGACTCTACATATTCTAGGCTATCTAGTTTAGCGAACTAGGTACCCTAGTTATCTCAGTTATGAGGTAGGAGCTCGATTCATAGACTCTCAAGTGGATGATCTTCGATGGAGGGAGACCGGAGATCAAACTTGATCATGGTGGCAACTAGGAGCTTGGGAAGGAGGTTAAAGACCGAAGGACACGAATCATTCGGTATGACCATCTCAACTCTTTATATAGCTTGCTAGGTTTAGGGTTAATGGTAGATCCATATTCGTGGGTTGTTCTAGCGCCAGTTTGTAAAATTTTTGTTCTGTGATCGGCCACGATTTGATAGCCAGGGCGCTGATATAACCTAACATGGTATTAGAGCCAACCTATAAACCCTTATCTAGCAGTTTAAACAACGTTTAAAGTATCAAAACAGAAACAACTCCGAAACAATACCCGTAATCTTCCATTTTCTGTCGATTTTTTCTAGTCTTCAAAAAAAATTTAAACAATTACAAAAGGCTATTTATGTGAAAAATAGAACACCCTAACAACATGAAACCCAATGAGCAAAATGTGGCCGACGCGATCATGTAAATGCCCAGCATGGCCGGTCCAGAATGCAAGTTGGGTCTTGATTTTTTTTTTTGTGTTCTAGTCTCTGGAAATTTTGGTTTATGGTATTGTTTGTTTTTCCCAGTTTTGATATTGTCTTATTTTTGTTTGGAGGCAATTCAGGGTATTTCAAAGTCGCTATTTTTAACACTGTTTAAAAGTTTTCAGTACATACATTACTATCTGCGACCGTGAATATCATTAGAGCGGTACAACTTGTCTAATTGCTATATGTCTTTTAGACGGGTTTGCGAACATGACATTCATGTTGATGTTCTGTGTTGTGTTGTGGTTGTGGTTGGATTGTCGTGGTGGATAGCCAGTGGTGCAATGGTTGTATGATTTAGATTCATTTGTATATTTGATATTGCGGGGCGTGCTTCTGACATGTGGATTGTCGTCTCTGCCAGTTTGTATATTATTTGTTTGGGGCACGACCGGGTTGAGGCCGATATCACCGTTGTATATATATATTCTTTTATGTACTAGGATTACCCCGTGGTGGAGTGCACAAATAGCCGGGTTCTAGAAGGCAATGGGCCCGCATCTCATGACTTTGAGACGGAGGGGGCCTCACTCTAGAATTGACGGGCTATTCGCCGCGCTCGTAGGGGGTATAGTTTGATCCAAGGCGGGGTGTTCAAGTTACCGGATTCCGTGAAGTGCTGGGTGGCCCATTCACATTGTTGATTAGGGTTGCCTCACTTCTGGGATTGGCGGGTAACTTGTCGCAGTCGTAGGGGTCCAGGTTTTCATTGCACAGGCTATCCACACGACAAGGAACGTCGGGTCTCATTTGCGGCTCAAATGAAACTCGAGGCTCCAGGTTTATCCACCACTCTGTGTTGCTTGGCTGAGATTCTGTAATGTTTTTTATATCATATCTGGGACGATTGTTATATATATTTATATATATACTAGTAGATGTTGTATATGTTTTGCATCCACGCTAGTCCAGCCCCCCGCTCTGCCGTTAGTCAAGTAACCTAACGGGTGATGACGGGGCCCAGTGGCGAATGCGGATGGCAGATACGTACATTATATTTTCGTTCCTTTATCTGGTGTGTTGATAGGACTGCGTTGATTCTGATCAATGCAAGGATAAAACAAATCTATATGATGTTGTTGGAACCAAGTTTTTTGAAAACAGATATTACAGATGTTTTCTTTTGTTTTGCACAGTGGTATTCGATTGGGAATATCCTACACCTCATTCGACGAGGCAAGGGCTGAGATCCCTTCATCGGAAGTGACCGCTTGGGCAGAAGTTTGCATCAACGTAATAACTTTACTATAGTCGATTCTTTTTCTTTGCACAATGGTATTCGATTGGGAATATCCTGCACCTCATTCGACGAGGCAAGGGCCGAGATCTCTTCATCGGGAGTGACCCCTTGGGCAGAAGTTTGCGTCAACGTAATAATTTCACTATAGTTGATTCATTTGCTTTGCATCGTGGTATTCAATTGGGAATATCATGCACCTCATTCGACAAGGAAAGAGCCGAGATCCCTTCATAGGGAGTGACTTCTTTAGCAAAAGTTTTCGCTACTATATATTTGTAAAACCACTTGGATTCCTTCAACGATATCAAGTTCATTACGTTAAAGGTTTTTTGCCAAAAACTAGTCGTAGCCCTCTGTCATTTCAAATTAGTATTGCTTAGTATTGGTGCTACGTATGTCGTGCTTAGCCGAGCAGTAGTGTTCAGTAGCTATGCAGTGCTTTTCTATTGCATGGTAATGCGATTGGTTAGGACAGTCGTACGGTCATTTTGGCTCAGTCAAGGACTCGTGCGGGTAGGTATAATGCAATCAAAAAAATGACGGGTTGAACTTGATTAGGTACCTTTGATATGTTAGCTCAGTCAAGCTCACTTGGGTTCCAGGGGTAAAAACCACATTGGGAGTTTCAAACATACATGAAACTTACCAGGCATGCGCATACCTTCTGGAGCGTGGTGACTTGAGTGGATTCCATCAAGTTATCATGCAATGATAGTTGGATCTCGATTCCCACTGATGAGTAGGTGTTACTCCTCGGGTGATTGTAGATGATCCCGACTAATTCTCCTTTTGGGTTTGATGGAGAATTCGAGGAAACAGTGGGAGCCATACTGATTAGATAAATAAATAACCAATCTAATCTAGGTTAGAGTGCACGCTGAGTGTTTCTTTTCCCTCTCTCTTTGGCAGCTACCTTGACCCGACCTAAAATAAAACTCATGAACCAAGTTAACCGAATCTTCTTAAAACATTTTTAGCTTTTGGATTGTCATAGTCGCATATATCATTGCCGCTCCTATATTACCCTTTGCATTTCTCCAGAACATTCTGTATCACTATGAAGATCCATATTTATTGGATAATCCATCTTATAGTTACATACGAACTCGATGAAACTTGTTTCAGTTCGAGGATGGTTTCCGGTTCTGGAGAAATAGAATAGGACTATTCAGTTGTCTTTTCCCTTTACCTTCTCTCAGGTTGCGAGGGCTCCTTGGATTAGGAGAGTACACCTATTACGCTTATTGGATAATCTTCTTCCAAACCATAGGCTGGTGCCGAAAGGTAGGGAAGGAAGAAAACTAATTAGCCTAAGTGTGGTGTACACAAGGTAATAAGTAAAGACATATAAAGAGATTAGAAGGAGGGCAAAAGGAAATTGCGACTGCTATCAATCACGACAAAGCCGCGTATATCATCACCACTCCTACTTCACCTTTGCATTTCTCTGGAACATTCCGTATAACTACGAAGATCCACATTTATTGGATACGCCATCGTATAGTTACATACGAACTTGAAGGAAATTGTTCCAGTTCGAGGATGGTTTCTGGTTCAGGAGAAATCGAATAGGATTATTCTGGTTGTCTTTTATCTTTACCTTCTCTCAGGTTGCTAGGGCTCCAAAGATTAAGAGAGTACACCTATTACGCTTATTGGATAGTCTTCTTCCAAATTTTAGGCTGGTGCCGAAAGGTATGGAAGGAAGATAACCGTTTAGCCTAAGTGCAGTGTATAAAAGGTAATAAGTAAAGACATATAAAGGGATTGGAGTGGGGGAAAGAAAATATACGGTTACAGTCATGAATCTGGATAGTGGAAGTGGCATTACTAGGAATACCCGGATACCCTTTCGAAATATTTTCATGTTTCAGTTTCACTGTGCAATGTTAATTGAAAACTGTTTTCCCAATTAGATTCTAACTCCAGGGTATGTATTTACCAGAATTAATTCTCACATTTGTATGGCGTTAAAGATGGTGAGTGGGAGTAAGATATTAGGAATTAAGTGATTAGATCCTCAATACATATCAGAATTCTTTGTAATTTGTGATATTTGAGGAAATCACCTGGGTTTTGCCTGACGGACAATATTTGGTTTTGAATATCCATTGTTATGCATCAATTTCAAACTGATATATTTATAAATTTATTTTATAAAGTGAGATATAACTTTTTAAAATTAAGTCTATGACATTTACCTATATCAGTTGGTGATTAGGTAAGGAGCTGTTCATCTCAGAAAACTGCATTTTAATACCACTCATCCATTATCTATTTTGTTATATATCGGTGCTATTAACCAGTATCTGCTCAATAAATACAAATTACAGGTATCCTGACACAATTCTAGAAACACACTCAAAATCACGGATATAACATTTGGATGCCAACACTGCAAACAGAAAAGAAAACCGATCGTGATTCAAAGACCTCGTTTTTGCAAATAAACAAGTTTTGGTCCAACATATTACAAGTGTGCACAATACTCTTGGTGACTTGGACCATGGTGGGGCTGCCTTGGCCACATGACATGATGAAATTGTGCAAGTAGGAAACATGAGCATTAAATGCTAAAAGAGTTGATGTGATTTGAAGTATCATGATTTCCCTCCAAAAGCTTCTAAGCAACCCATGTTGTTATCAAGAAATCAAGCAATGCCAGTAGACTTGTGGAGTGCACTAGTGATCACCACACCAAAATGAGTCCCATATCTAGGACCTAGCCCAGCGATACTCCCCCAAAAACCGGCGCCGCCGGTCCAATCAAGCCCGATACTCCCCATTTTTCTTATGGTTGTTTATTTGGGTCACATCATCTTATTTTTATTGTTTGTTTATTCTGGAATGAAGCCTATAAATACCAGATCAATGGGAAAGGGGAGAGGATACTTTTTTCTTTGGTTTTTCTTTAGAACACTTGTAATTAGCTTTTCCTTTGAACTCTTGAGCTCTTGCCCTTTTGTCTTGACCTTGCAACTTCTTCATTGAACTTGCAAGCTTAACATTTAGGTTCTTGAATTCAACATTAGTTGTATCTTGTTTGAAATTTAATAAAAGTTCTCATTTCATTACATCTGTCTTGCTTTCTACATACTTTGAACTTGTGAAATTCTTGCTTTAGTTTGATCTTGCAACCTCTTAAGTAAGCTTTCAATCTTAAAGTTTGGTATTTTGATTTCATATTGGTATGGGATTAAAGAACAGTTGAAGGAATTTGCATGTTTGATTTATCGGTTCTCTCTTTGTCTTTTCTTTTCTTACAATTTTTTGTTATGTTGCCTTACTCTTTTCTTTTTTATATTGGTATTTTAAATATGTGTGAGTAATTGATTTACTTGTTAAGTGTAGAATATGGTTAGTTTGTGTTAGGAGATGTGTTTGCTAAAACCTTAAAAACCTTAACTTTGCAATTGAAATTTCAAGCAAACCACTCGCAATTCCGCTCCGTTAGGCACCCTATCCTACCACGATAGTGGTGAATCCTAATCGTGACCGGATTGCGAATGGTTTGCCGAAGGCTAAGGTCAAGAGAACAACGGAAGGACAAAGGACAAGGAATACAGATTTACCTCAAAATCGTAAATACCGTATTTCAAGTTTCTTAATTTACGTTGTTGCCTATTGCCTTAGTGTCAATATCAAAATTAAGGTATATAAGGAAGCGACAAATATCATCCTAACACAAGCTAACCTAAAACTACCCCTAACAAGTATTTTTATTAAACATATCATTGTTACGACACTAAGTATAACAAACAACCCAAGTTACGGTATTAACTCTTTAAAACAAGCTAAAAAGCCTACCATCTCCCTGATGACGACCCGTACTCATCGCGGCTCGCTACACACGACACCGCCTTTGATTGCGGTAATTTTAAATTCTTTCTAAATACGACACGGTGAAAGCGTTTCAATCAAATTGCGCCGTTTCCGGGGAGACGGTAAAACTTTTACACTTGTAGTCTCGGGTTAATTTGTGAATATTTTTTACAAAACTAACTTTCTAACAGATTCAACACATTCTTTTTAAACCGACACGAGAACTAAAAACAATGATGTTCTCTAGGTTTTTGATCTTCTAACACACCGTGTTTTAACCTGGAAATCAAAGTATAAGAGTGGAATACTACTGTTATATAGAGAAAACACACAAAATTTGAGCACCAAAGTTGCAAATTAGACCGGCGAGAACTTAAAAATTCCCGATGTCGCCGGTTTTGTATTGAGGTTTTGAAAATTGTTTTTTTGTGTTGCCTCCAGTGTTCTGTTTGTATCCCATTTTTATTGTTTGATTTTCTTAATTATTTGTGTTCAGAACTTTGGCTATCTATATCGGTTTCTAGCTCAAATATCTGTATTTTTCCGATATTTGCAGATTTGATGGATTGACGAGCAGCGATCGTGCGGAGCAAGGGGCGTTTTCAAGTATAAGGGGATTGAACATTTTAGTGCCAAAGATCCAAGTAGTTTGACCCGCGCAAGCGTACCATTCAAACACTCGGAGGCAATATCAACACGAGTTTCTTAAACTCAACTCTTTTGGTACGTATCTTTCTAAACTTCCTCTTCTCAAATACGACGCTCCATTATTCATATCTTTGCAGGATTCTTTGCAACATCACCGCACTAGCCAAAGAAAAAAAACTAACCGTATTTGTTGCAGCGCCACATTTAAAGTAAAAATATTAAATTGATTGTTTGATAACAAAACTTTGTTGATTTACGCATTGCATCATTAATACAGACTTAAGGGGCTATAACACCAATTCAGATTGGGTGGGGATTTCATCACCCTTCCTAAGACCCCAGAAATCACTAATTGCATAAGTGTCACCTCAAGCTTAATAAAAAATATATAGACTCAGCCAACAAAGAACTTGTCGCGCTCAATAGGACAAAGGAAGATTGTGGGCATTCGGTCATTTATTTAAATATGACTTTTGTGGTGCCTAGGCTAGACAAGTGAGAAGGTAACTTTAAAAGGCCCGTCTCACGGTGATTCGTGAGTGAAACCCCCCTTACCTCACTTGTGCTTACCTGACCACAACTGGCTGTGAAGAGGCAATTTGAGGGTTATCTCACAATTTGTCGCTTTGGAACAGTTAGGAGCAGCTTTAGTAGACTTAAAGGACCCTAGTCTATGTATTGATTGTGCATTTGTGACTGTGCATTTGTGATTGTGTTTGTTAAACTGTCGTTACATTTTCCCATTCTTGCGAAACAAACACAAATTCGCCATTTTTACCACCTTCACCCAATTTTTTTCTCCACTTTCGCTTTCTTACCCTCACATTCTATGCTTTGACTACACTAAACTCGTTTAGTGTATGTCCGCTTGGACTAGGGACCCTAGTGCCCGTTTAGCCCGCGTTTCGTCAGTCGCTACGGACTACGCGATCGACACCGTGGTCGAAACTCCTTCCACGCCTCTTTCACCCTTACCCTTGTTGGTCAACTCCAACGTTGACTGTGATTCTGACCATATTTCTTCACCTTCACTTTCACCAGACTCTTCTTTCGTTCTTTCTTCACTTTCGAATCACTGAGAAGCTCACTCACCACTTCTCCCGTTCTTTCTTTACCCGACTGGATGCATCCTTTCGAGATTATGTGCGATGCATCCTACTTTGCTATCGGTGCGGTCTTAGGACAACACATCGATAAAATTCGGCATGTAATCTACTACGCGAGCCGGACCCTGAATGACGCCTAAATGAATTACACAACAACTGAGAAAGGGTTCTTGGCTGTTGTGTTTGCTTTAGAGAAATTCAGGCTCTATCTGATCGTCACCCCAGCCATTTTCTACACCGATCATTTAGCTCTGCGACAT
Organism: Agapanthus africanus; assembly: GCA_030015575.1. Taxonomy (NCBI): domain Eukaryota; kingdom Viridiplantae; phylum Streptophyta; class Magnoliopsida; order Asparagales; family Amaryllidaceae; genus Agapanthus; species Agapanthus africanus. The sequence continues at coordinate 481,345,269 of JASDDO010000012.1, forward strand.
CTTTTTGGGAAAAAGGATGCAAAATCTCGGTTAATACGTTGGATTCTCTTACTTCAAGAATTTGACCTTGTCATTAAGGACAAAAGAGGATGTGGAAATGTAGTAGCCGATCATCTTTCATGACTTCATTTTTCATCGACGCTCCCTCTCCCAATCAACGATACTTTCCCTGATGAGCAACTCTTGACGGTATCTTGCGAACCGTGGTTCACAGATATTGTGAACTACCTGGTGACTGGACTCATACCTAACAATTGTTCGAGTCAGGACAGACTTAGATTTTTATCCTAAGTAAAACACTTTTAGTGGGACGAACCCTACCTGTTCAAGTATTGTCCAGACCAAATCATCTGACGGTGTGTGCTGGAGAACGAATTCAAGAGTGTGTTGTCTTTTTGCCACAATCAAGCGTGTGGCGGGCACATTGGTCCAAGAAAGACAGCTGAGAAAGTCTTGCAATGTGGCTTTTACTGGCCAAAACTTTTCAAAGATGCACATGAATACTGCAAGACTTGCTCCCGGTGCCAACATTTGGGTAGGATTTCCAGGCGAAATGAGATGCCGCTCCAACCAATCTTGGTTGTTGAGATGTTCGATGTTTGGGGAATTGATTTCATGGGCCCATTTCCCAACTCTTTTAGGAACCTGTACATTCTCTTGGCTATTGATTATGTCTCCAAATGGGTCGAGGCAGTACCGAGCCAGACTAATGACAACAAGGTTGTCATTAAATTCCTTAAAGAAAACATCTTTTCCCGGTTTGGGCACCCTCGCGCTATCATTAGCGACAATGGGACGCATTTCTACAATAGGTCTTTCGAGGCCTTGATGCGGAAATACTCAATCAATCATAAGCTATCCACATCCTACCACTCCAAACATGTGGGCAAGCCGAAGTTTCAAATTGGAAGATCAAGCAAATTCTGGAGAAGACGGTTTCCAAGAACCGTAAAGATTGGTCTTTGAAATTAACCGATGCACTTTGGGCATTTCGAACTTCTTATAAGAGTATAAGACTGATCTAGGCATGTCCCCCTATTGGCTTGTGTGCGGAAAGGCTTGCCACCTCCCTGTGGAAATCGAATATCGTGCTATTTGGGCGATCAAAGAGCTGAATATCAAACTTGAAGCTGCGGGCAGCTATCGGAAGCTGCAACTGAATGAACTGAACGAGCTTCGGGATGAGACTTACAACAACGCGGTTGTTATAAAGAACCAAACAAAGGTGTTTCATGATAAACACTTTACGCGCAAAACCATCACGTCTGGACAACAGGTACTTCTTTATAACACCCGACTCCATATCCATCCCGGTAAATTTCGATCTCGCTAGAAAGGACCTTTTCTTGTGTGGTGTGTGTACCCGCACGGCGCAGTGGATTTGGAGAATCCAAAGGACGGTTCGTTCTTCAAAGTAAATGGACACAGATTGAAACCATTCCTTAGCGCTGAACCATCGGAGAAGCTCCTGATATTGTAGGATCCGGTTTACCCTTCATAATCTTCCTCTGTTTACCACCAAATTTCGGTTATCCAGTCATAAACAGTGGAAACACCGTTTCAAATAAGTTTGGGGGTATGTATATACTATTTTTGGTATATATATATTTGGATCTTCTTGTGCATACCCTTTTTTGTTTTTGACGAGAAATCTTATCTGGTAATGCTCAGTCTTTGTTCATATAAAAAAACAAAAAAAAAATTAAAAAAATATTAAAAAAGGAGGAAAACTGCTGCTTTTGACCCTTCAACAATTTTGCCCTCTTGATGTACATCGACAGTGAGGGCACTGCCCAGTTTATGTTTGGGGGTGTCTGAGTAAGCTTTCTTCCTTCGCATTCATTTGTATATTCTGCATCTGCATACATATTTAAAAAAACAATAAAAATCGGGAAAAATTTACAAAAATATAAAAACTTTGTCGTCAAGTTAGCTAGTGGAGAACTTAGATTCGATATTTCGACGGTTTTTTTTTATAAGATAGGAACAACTAAATCCAATTTTTAGATTTTGAAAACCTGAAAAGTAACCCTCCCTTGAGTTTAACTATAGCTAATATACGTCTTTACATCACACTGCACGTGTCGTGAGTTTTGAAAATTAGATAACAAGTCTAATATGTCTGAAAACTTTTAAATCGATAAACTATTTTTTGAGGATCAAATAGGTTAGTTCTGAAATAAGTAATATCATGAATAGTTTCGAAAGTGAAGTGGATATGGAGGGATATTATAGATACCTTAATATGAACTAATTCTGAAGAATAACCCATCTGGAACTAGATTGAAATGATTACACACCTGATCCACTAAACACGTCTTTTATCCTAAAAATAATTGAAAAACTGGTTATATTTCCGTTTGCATTAAATCGTTATGATTTTCACGCTAAAATTATTCTTTTGTTTTAGGGCCTAGGTAACTTGAGCAATTAAGTCCGCCGGGGTGTCTCTACACCTAATGCCCTAAAACCAACTGCTTTGGGAGTATTGGCCCAAAGCTCGATAAGAAGCCTGAAAAGTCCAAATTAAAACAAAGTCAAGCAAGTGTTCTCTCCGAGTTAAAATTTCTAATAGTTCTTTGTGTGAGAATAATCTTGACAGAAGACAGGTTTTTATTAAAAAAAATATTTTTAATGGAGATATGAAGGTTTTATCCTATGATGAAAACTATTGCATGTTCACGAAAGTGTGTATGAAACGAAGCCAAGTAAAAGGTGGAGTGAAAAATAAGACATAGTTTCCTGTTAAGGAAGATAGAAATTCTGAATTTGAAATCTAGCTGGAAACGAAACTTAAGATGTACTTAACTCTTTATAAAACTTGTGTGATCCTTTTTAAGTTTTTATCTGGGCTTTATTTTGTGACATGACGACTTTAATTGATCCTTTTGAAACTTAACGACACTATTTGCACCGCACGTAAAGACATATAGGATCTTAAGTTAAATAAGAAGCGAGGTGTCAAAAATAAAGGTTCGATATTTCTAACTTAATATAATAGAATTGCTAGCTTTGAAACAAAACCTTAGGGTTAGAATAATAGTTATTTCGTGAAACTAGCTTGACGGGATTTTGTGGGTGAAATCCGCTGAAAACCCTCAAGAGACAACACTCCTCCTACTATGGACGCTTAGAGATTTAACGGCTTGTTGCACGAGCTCAGCGCAACCGCGTTCCTGCGAAAATGAGGTAATGATTTTTGTTTTGCTCGGGACGAGTAAAAGATAAGTTTGGGGGTATTTGTTAATCTCAGAAAACTGAATTTTAATACCACCCATTCATTATGTATTTTGTTATATATTAGTGCTATTAACCAGTGTCTGCTCAGTAAATACAGATTATAGGTATCCGTGACACAATTCTAGAAACACACTCAAAATCACGGATATAACGTTTGGACACCAACACTGCAAACAGAACAGAAAATCGATCGTGATTCAAAGAGCTCGTTTTTGCAAATAAACAACTTTTGGTCCAACACATTACAAGTATGCACAATACTCTTGGTGACTTAGACCATGGTGGGGCTGCCTTGGCCACATGACATGATGAAATTGTGCAAGTAAGAAACATGAGCATTAAATGCTAAAAGAGTTGATGTGATTTGAAGTGTAACACCCGAGCCCAATACTACTAATTTCTGTTACTGGTTGAGCTTTAGATATTACTCATTTCATTTAACATGCCTGTTTGACACTTACCGTGAAATTTTATCTGGAAAGGTCATTTCTGCGTATAACAAATTTTAGCACCTAAAATAAAATTAAAAATATCTATCTTGGCCTACTCGACACCCCTAGCCGCGTGGTAGCGTCCGTGCATCGAGTTCTCGTCCTGTTCGGTGAAACGGGCGAGTTTGGACGACTATGTGCGCGTACAAGTGTCCGACTAGGGGGTATGCTTTTTAATCATAAAACATTTCATTTGAAAATTTGGAACCCGCTTAAAATCCTATTATTTAAATTTCAAATTTTTGGACCCAATCCGGACGCGATTTGGAAATGTTTCATTTAGCGCCAAAATCCTAAATTAATAAAATATTCAAAACCATAATATATATTCATAATCTTACTTTTAGCTTAATATTCTAATCTTTTAAATCTTTAAAAAAAATTTCTAACCCACGAATCTTTTTCCTCAGCCAATCAGCATAAGCTTTTATCCCGTGGGCCCCTCCATTTACTCTCTCTCTCTCTCTACCTTTCACATCTCTCTCTCTCTCAATCGTTCTCTCTCTCTCTCTCTAGCTTCTCTCTCTCATATATATATATTTATATTCTTCTCCCCATCATATTTTTTCCAGAGAACGCGAGAAAACCCAGCAACCTAACCCTAGCCGCCTCGTCACCGTCGCCGCCACAGCCCCGACGCCAGCGCCAACGTCACTGTCGCCCTCGCCCTCGCCTCCTCGTTCTAACCTAAACATCTCCTTCCTTCTCCCCGTGCGCACTGTGCAGCAGCAACCCCGGCTACCCCCGTGCCTTCTCTGTGCTGCCTGAAACGTCGCTGGCGACCCCTGTGCCGCCTCTGGCCGTCGCCGACGAGACCCAACCACCTCTAGACACCTTGTAAGTGTGCCCCTCCACCTTTCCTTTCCTATTCTCTTTTTCAAGAACTGAAAACAGCCGCTGGGAGTTTTACAGATCGCTGGAGACGCCGTCCTCGCCGCCGTCGATCTCGTCGTCGTCGCAAATACCCTCTGGACCAGTGAGTATTTCCCCCATCAACTTCTTCTCTGGTCTTTTCCTTCTTTCCAAGTCTATACCCGCTTGAAACCCTACTTACTGTTTTTGTGCTCGCCGGAATCCGGCCGTACCGGCGACGTGTCCCGACGATCCAGCGGAGTGCTTTGACCCGTGAGGTCCCTTAGTTCGTTGTTTGGGTTCAATCTGTGAACCGTGCGTCCGTCGCGTATTTCCCAGCCGACGTTACGTTCTGTTTTTCCCGGTTCGCGACCCGTCGAGGCAAGTATCACTTGCTACATGCTATACTATATATTTATATATGTTTGACACATTAAACCTGTAAAACTTAACTTAGTATAGTCGTTTCTCATTTGGTTGCAATATGACATATATCATTTTACAGTTAACATAAAATTTACAGTTTGCCAATTTAAAAATAATAACTAAGTTTTTCTGTTAATCATATTTTTTACTGTTTAATAGATGGTATCCCTTACCCATGCAGTTCTATTACATTCGGACATTCGTATTCAAAGGCTTGATATAATTGTATTGCATCATCATTTAAACTATTGCACCGCTAAGGGTGCTCAAAACCTGTTAATATAATAAAACGACTGCACTGTATTACTGCACTCTTGTGATTGAATGAAACTGCTTATTGTTGTTTAACTTATTGCTTATTTCCTGCTGTTAATCCCCTGTTCGATTATATATCTGTTGTGACCACACCCACGATATTGTTACATCTTGACTTGACATTGTCACACATGGTATATATTGATACACCTGACATGTTACCATGCACTGTTGACTTGACCTGATGTACCATGACCTGACCTGTTTCCTGATCTCGTGCCTAATGCCAACAAACCTGACATGTAGTCCTCATGGACCGTTCCTGTTGTCTATCCAGACAAACCTGCTTTTACCTGATCCTGTGTTGGCATTAGTTCTTGATTACCGAATACCTGACCTGACATATATAACTTGGGGGTATGGGGAAATCAAAGGTGAAACCTGACTTATAACTCGACAGTTCACTACCTGTTCTGGTGTACACATTCTTGTTTTGTGCCAAGCGGCATGTCTCGGTTTCGGCCGAGAATATTGTGGCCGTGGTCCCGGGTATGTACGGGATACTATCGAGTGTAGACATTCCTGTTTTGTGCCTAGCGGCATGTCTCGGCTGCAGCCGAGAATATTGTGTCCGTGGTTCCGGGTATGTATGGGATACTATTGAGTTACATCGACGATTCATCAATTGATTTCAAAGACTTTAGACTAGCAAACCTGATAGAACAGTTTAGTTACCCACTGCACATTACCCTGCATTGCTTGTTTCACATTATTGCTTTATTCATGTTTATTTCTGCATTGCCTATTACACTGTTCATATTATATACTGGTTGACACGACGCGCTGACGTCTGGGTTTTGCATGGCCCAGATTCTGTACCACTGTCGCGGTCCGAGCAGGAGTACTTCAGTCAGCAGGCTGAGTTGTGAGTCCAGTAGTGGTTAGTTTTATTTCCTGCATTTATTTCCAGATGTGAGCCCGCATTATGGGACATACTTTTCAGTATTGTATTGGATCATTTGCTTCCGCATTTATTTATCATTGACTCTTGCTATTCTGGATTATGGACATGTTTTTAGATAGTTTTATCTTGTTCTTGATATCTCTACAGTCGTAATATGACTGTGGATGGATACTTCCTACCCACAGGTAGCATGGTTGGCTATGTCACGTGCCCAATCTAGCGTACTCTGGGAAGCGGGGCGTGACATGGTTCTTTTGGTATCAGAGCCATAGGTTAATTGGGTTGATTCTTTTTTCGTTGGGTATTGTACCCAATACACGAATCAGAATACCCGTGTTAGGAAACATGTCCTGCCACTTTGCCGTTTACCATTCTTGAATCACATCCTTCCTGATTATATCTTTTACGATGTGCAAACTTACTTGGCATGTCGACTCGAAAACATGATTTCTTGACATCTCTAGGGCTTAGGCGACTTGGGTGGAGTTAAGTAATTGTGGCTATGATACCGCGGCATAGTTACAATGCGGTACTCTATTTAAGTATCTTGGAGTTCTAGCCTTGATCTATATATTGAATCTATCATCAAGCTAATGTTGGGTGTTTTGATTTCAGGGATATGGCAGATAAGAATTTCAAGACGTACCAGAGGCGTGTGGACGAAGCCGCCATGCTTGGAGTGATAAGGGGAATGCTGGAGAATCAGAAGAGGCAGACTGAGCTGATCCAGCAGCAAGCAGACTCGTTTCAGGAAGGTTTGCAGATCGTTCGGCAGTCTATAAACAACGCTGGAGCTAAACCAGTTGACCGAGTAGGGACTGTGGCAGATTTCAGACGTTTGGGTCCGTCTACATTCACTGGTTTGGAGGAGCCGTTGCCAGCCGAGCAGTGGCTAGTCGACACGGAGAACTTGCTGATTGCGGCACAGATTCCAGATGACAAAGGGTTGATGTGGTGCGTATTCAGCTAGTGGATTACGCCCGAGAGTGGTGGCTTGAGGAAGAGACCCGCTTGCCCAAGACGATCAGTTGGGCGGAGTTTTCTAATAGTTTCCTGGAGAAGTTCTTCCCGCGGACTGCACGGGAGGAAATGGAAAAGAAATTTATTGGGCTGAGGCAGAATGGAGCACCCGTGGACGTGCATGCAGCAGAGTGGACGAGACTCAGCCGATTCGCTGGACCTTTAGTCGCCAACGAGGCAGACAGGGCACGAAGGTTCATGCGCAGTTTGGATGTGGACATCCAGAGGCAGATTGTCTCCCTGGCTTTGACCACTTTCTCACAGGTTCTTACGGCAGCTCGGGAACAACAGAGTTTAGCTGGGATGAAAGGGAGCTTGCAGCAGACAGCAGTTGCGGCCAGGAAGCCCGCATTTGTACCTAACCGAGCTCATGGGTGCAAGGGTATTCCAGTGGACCGTCGAGGTGTAGCACCCATGAAGAAGCCTGTGATTGTTGATCGAAGAAAGAGCATGAATTATAACTACTGCAATTTACCTGGCCACATGCAAAAGGATTGTCGAAGAAGGCTGGGAGTTTGTTTGATTTGTGGAGCGGCTGATCACGCAGTTGGTGCTTGTCCGTCGAAGCTTCGTACAAGGGACGATATTCAGAAGCCTCCACAGAGACCGTTCCAAAGGCAGAAACAGCTGACTCAAGGACCTAATCAGGCTCGAGCTTTTACCTTGACAGCTGAGGAGGCCAAGGCATCAGGAGAAGTCGTTTCTGGTACTTTACTCGTTCATGGTTTTCCCGCATTGGCGTTATTTGATTCTGGTGCATCCCACTGTTTTATGTCATCCAAATTTATAACTACACACTCGATTACCTGCACGACCCTGTCTAGTTTCTGGGACATACACACTGGGAATGGGAAAGTCATATCTAGTAGGGAGTGTAGAGATTGTACAGTTGTTGTGTGCGGACGGGAACTCTTTGCAGATTTCTTGGTGATTGATACGGGCAGCTATGAAGTTGTCTTGGGAATGGATTTTCTTGGCACTTTCCACGCCCACATTGACTGTAGGGCAAAGAAAGTAATTTTCCATATTCCCGGACATCCTGAGTTTACCTTCACTGGAGGAAGCAGTTCTGTCGGGCCAGTCGAGTTTAGGGCTAGGCCGACAAACAATGTTCTTACAGCAATGGAAGTTGATAGTAGTGAAGAGCCGGCAGTTGTTCGCGATTTTATGGACGTATTTGAAGATATATCGGGTTTACCGCCGAAGCGAGACGTGGAGTTCGCAATTGATCTTATTCCTGGTACAGCGCCAGTATCTAAAGAGTATTATCCAATGGCACCAGTAGAGTTGGAAGAAGTTAAGAAACAGGTTGCTGAATTGCTTGAGAAGGGTTGGATTCGAAGCAGTAACTCACCTTGGGGAGCTCCAGTTCTTCTAGTAAAGAAGAAGGATGGAACAATAAGAATGTGCATCGACTACCGAGAATTAAACCGGGTGACTATTAAGAACAAGTACCCGATCCCTCGTATTGGAGAACTTTTTGAGCAGCTTAGTGGCGCGAGAGTATTCTCGAAGCTGGATTTGTGATCCGGATATCATCAGGTCCGAGTGAAAGCAGAAGATATTTGCAAGACGGCGTTTCGAACTCGGTATGGACATTACGAGTACCTAGTGATGCCCTTCGGAGTAACGAATGCGCCGGCAGTATTCATGGACTTGATGAACCGAATCTTTTCACCGTTCTTGGACCAGTTTATTGTGGTGTTCATTGACGATATTCTGGTTTACTCGAAGAGCTTTGAGGAGCATGCTGAGCATTTGAAGATCGCACTGCAGACGTTGAGACATGAGAAATTGTATGCGAAGATGAGTAAGTGCGAATTTTGGCTGGAGGAAGTGAAGTTTCTGGGGCATGTTGTGTCGGGCGATGGAATCGCCGTCGATCCCGAAAAGATTGCAGCAGTTCGAGATTGGCCGATTCCAAAGAACGTTGCTGAGATAAGAAGTTTCCTTGGATTAGCCGGATACTACAGGAGATTTGTAGAGAACTTTGCTCGTTTGGCAGAGCCGTTGACCAAGCTTACGCGCAAGGAGGTACCTTTTGTATGGACGGATAAATGTGCGTTAGCTTTTGAGACGTTGAAGCAGAAGTTGATAACCGCCCCTATTCTGACCGTGCCAGACAATTCCGGAGGATTGGTGATTCACAGCGACGCATCTGGGAAAGGATTGGGATGTGTTTTGATGCAGCATGGGAAGGTTGTAGCATACGCATCAAGACAACTGAAGACCAATGAGAAGAATTATCCAACTCATGACTTGGAGCTAGCGGCTGTGATCTTCGCTTTGAAGATTTGGAGACACTACCTTTTGGGCGAGAGAGTCGAAGTTTTTACAGATCACAAGAGTTTGAAGTATGTGTTCACTCAGAAGGAGTTGAATATGAGGCAGCGTAGATGGTTGGAGCTGATGGCTGACTACGACCTTGATCTTAAGTACCATCCGGGGAAGGTTAACGTCGTGCCGGATGCGCTTAGTCGGTTACCAGCAATTCAGGTGTTAACTACGCAGAGGGAGATCATTTCAGATTTTCGAAGATTTGACTTGGAGGTTGTGCTACCGCGTTCTGCGGGACAGTTGATGCAGTTGCAAGTACAGTCGTCTTTAATTGAGAAAATTAAAGCAGCGCAATCGCAGGATCCTAGACTGCAAAAGTTTCGAGAGCAAGTTGAAGCCGGACTACGAACAGATTTACTGGTCCACGAAGATGGTTCGTTGAGATATGGTAGCCGTTTGTGTGTGCCAAAGGGAGATGTTCGTGAAGAGCTTATGAAGGAGGCACACAGTTCAGCTTATTCTGTATATCCAGGAGGCACAAAAATGTACCGTGATATTCGACAGCATTTCTGGTGGGAAGGCATGAAACGGGAGATTGCTCACTTCGTGGCTAAGTGCTTGGTGTGTCAGCAAGTCAAGGCTGAACACCAAAGGGTTGCTGGTTTATTGCAACCACTTCCGATTCCTCAGTGGAAGTGGGAACATATAACCATGGATTTCGTGACGGCTTTACCGCGGAGTTCAAAGGGCAACAATGCAGTATGGTTGATTGTTGACCGATTGATCAAGGCGGCTCACTTTATTCCTTTCCGGGTTGGTCAATCAACGGAGACTTTGGCAGAGCGGTACATGCAGGAGATTGTAAGATTACATGGCGTACCGGTGAGCATCGTGTCCGATCGGGACACTCGGTTCTTATCACACTTCTGGAGGAGTTTACAGGAAAGTTTGGGGACTCGATTGAAGTTTAGCACAGCGTATCATCCTCGAACTGATGGTCAGTCGGAGAGAACGATCCAAACCCTTGAAGATATGTTGAGAGCATGCATGTTGGACTTCAAGGGTTCGTGGGAGGATCATCTACACTTGGTGGAGTTTTCTTATAACAACAGTTTTCAAGCAACTATCCAGATGGCTCCGTTTGAAGCTTTGTATGGTCGTAAGTGCCGTTCACCTGTATGTTGGGATGATGTCGGTGAACGAAGATTATTGGGACCAGATTTGGTAGTGCAGACGGTTGAGAAGGTTAACACAATCAGAAAGCATATGAAGGCAGCTCAAGACAAACAGAAGAGTTGGGCTGACATGTCAAGAAGACCTCTAGAGTTCGCCGTGGGTGATTTGGTATTCTTGAAGATATCACCGACTAGAGGGGTGATTCGTTTTGGGAGTCGAGGAAAGCTTAGTCCTCGATTCGTTGGACCCTTCGAGATATTGGAGCGTGTTGGAGAGGTAGCGTACCGTTTGGCGTTACCGCAGTCCTTGGCTGGTGTGCACGATGTGTTTCACGTATCTCAACTATGAAGATATGTTCGAGATGAAACACACGTCTTGGATCATTCGGAGTTAACAGTACGGGAAGACCTGACTTTTGAAGAGCGACCGGTTGAAATCGTGGATCGAAGGGAAAAGGTTCTTAAGAGCAAGGTTATCCCCCTTGTGCTTGTTTCTTGGGGTAATCGATCGCATGGAGAATCCACTTGGGAGCGAGAAGATGAGATCCGGCAGAAGTTTCCTCACCTTTTTCTGTAGTTTTCTATCTTGTATTCTTGGAATTTCGAGAACGAAATTCTTTTTGTAGTTGGGTATAATGTAACACTCGAGCCCAATACTACTAATTTCTGTTACCGGTTGAGTTTTAGATATTACTCATTTCATTTAACTTGCCTGTTTGACACTTACCGTGAAATTTTATCTGGAAAGGTCATTTCTGCGTATAACAAATTTTAGCACCTAAAATAAAATTAAAAATATCCATCTTGGCCTACTTGACACCCCTAGCCGCGTGGTAGCGTCCGTGCATCGAGTTCTCGTTCCGTTCGGTGAAACGGGCGAGTTTGGATGACTATGCGCGCGTACAAGTGTCGAACTAGGGGGTATGCTTTTTAATCATAAAACATTTCATTTTAAAATTTGGAACCCGCTTAAAATCCTATTATTTAAATTTCAAATTTTTGGACCCACCCCGGGTGCGATTTGGAAATGTTTAATTTAGCGCCAAAATCCCAAATTAATAAAAAATTTAAAACCATAATATATATTCATAATCTTACTGTTACCTTAATATTCTAATCTTTTAAATCTTTAAAAAAAATTTCTAACCCACGAATCCTTTTCCTCAGCCAATCATCATAAGCTTTTATCCCGTGGGCCCCTCCATTTACTCTCTCTCTCTACCTCTTACATCTCTTTCTCTCTCAATCGTTCTCAATCTCCCTTTCTCTAGCTTCTCTCTCTCATATATATATATTTATATTCTTCTCCCCATCATATTTTTTCCAGAGAACGCGAGAAAACCCAGCAACCTAACCCTAGCCGCCTCGTCACCGTCGCCGCCGCAGCCCCGACGCCAGCGCCAATGTCACTGTCGCCCTCGCCCCCGCCTCCTCGTTCCAACATAAACATCTCCTTCCTTCTCCCCGTGCGCACTGTGCAGCAGCAACCCCGGCTACCCCGTGCCTTCTCTGTGCTGCCTGAAATGTCGCCGGCGACCCCTGCGCCGCCCCTGGCCGTCGCCGACGAGACCCAACCACCTCTAGCCACCTTGTAAGTGTGCCCCTCCACCTTTCCTTTCCCCTTCTCTTTTTCAAGAACTGAAAACAGCCGCTGGGAGTTTTGCAGATCGCCGGAGACGCCGTCCTCGCCGCCGTCGATCTCGCCGTCGTCGCAAATACCCTCTGGACCAGTGAGTATTTCCCCCATCATCTTCTTCTCTGGTCTTTTCCTTCTTTCCAAGTCTATACCCGCTTGAAACCCTACTTACTGTTTTTGTGCTCGCCGGAATCCGGCCGTGTCGGCGACGTGTCCCGACGATCAAGCGGAGTGCTTTGACCCGTGAGGTCCCTTCGTTCGTTGTTTGGGTTCAATCCGTGAACTGTGCGTCCGTCGCGTGTTTCCCCGCCGACGTTACGTTCCGTTTTTCCCGGTTCGCGACCCGTCGAGGCAAGTATCACTTGCTACATGCTATACTATATATTTATATATGTTTGACACATTAAACCTGTAAAGCTTAACTTAGTATAGTCGTTTCTCATTTGGTTGCAATATGACATATATCATTTTACAGTTAACATAAAATTTACAGTTTGCCAATTTAAAACTAATAACTAAGTTTACCTGTTAATCACATTTTTTACTGTTTAATAGATGGTAGCCCTTACCCATGCAATTCTATTACATTCGGACATTCGTATTCAAAGGCTTGATATAACTGTATTGCATCATCATTTAAACTATTGCACCGCTAAGGGTGCTCAAAACCTGTTAATATAATAAAACGGCTGCACTGTATTACTGCACTCTTGTGATTGAATGAAACTGCTTATTGTTGTTTAATTTATTGCTTATTTCCTGCTGTTAATCCCCTGTACGATTATATATCTGTTGTGAGCACACCCACGATATTGTTACATCTTGACTTGACATTGTCACACATGGTATATATTGATACACCTGACATGGTACCGTTCACTATTGACTTGACCTGATGTACCATGACCTGACCTGTTTCCTGATCTCGTGCCTAATGCCAACAAACTTGACATGTAGTCCTCATGGACCGTTCCTGTTGTCTCTATCCAGACAAACCTGCTTTTACCTGATCCTGTGTTGGCATTAGTTCTTGATTACTGAATACCTGACCTGATATATATAACTTGGGGGTATGGGGAAATCAAAGGTGAAACCTGACTTATAACTCGACAGTTCACTACCTGTTCTGGTGTACACATTCTTGTTTTGTGCCTAGCGGCATGTCTCGGTTTCGGCCGAGAATATTGTGGCCGTGGTCCCGGGTATGTACGGGATACTATCGAGTGTACACATTCCTGTTTTGTGCCTAGCGGATGTCTCGGCTGCACCCGAGAATATTGTGGCCGTGGTCCCGGGTATGTACGGGTTACTATTGAGTTACATCGACGATTCATCAATTGATTTCAAAGACTTTAGACTAGGAAACCTGATAGAACAGTTTAGTTACCCACTGCACATTACCCTGCACTGCTTGTTTCACATTATTGCTTTATTCATGTTTATTTCTGCATTGTCTATTACACTGTTCATATTATATTACTGGTTGACACGACGCGCTGACGTCTGGGTTTTGCATGGCCCAGATTCTGTACCACTGTCGCGGTCCGAGCAGGAGTACTTCAGCCAGCAGGCTGAGTTGTGAGTCCAGTAGTGGTTAGTTTTATTTCCTGCATTTATTTCCAGTTGTGAGCCCGCATTATGGGACATACTTTTCAGTATTGTATTGGATCATTTGCTTCCGCATTTATTTATCATTGACTCTTGCTATTCTGGATTATGGACATATTTTTAGATAGTTTTATCTTGTTCTTGATATCTCTACTGCCGTAATGTGACTGTGGATGGATACTTCCTACCCACAGGTAGCATGGTTGGCTATGTCACGTGCCCAATATAGCGTACTCTGGGAAGCGGGGCGTGACATGAAGCATCATGATTTCTCTCCAAAAGCTACTAAGCAACCCATGTTGTTATCAAGAAATCAAGCAATGCCAGTAGACTTGTGGAGTGCACTAGTGATCACCACACAAAAACGAGTCCCACAAAATCAAGCCCGATGCTCCCCATTTTTCTTCTGATTGTTTATTTGGGTCACATCATCTTATTTTTATTGTTTGTTTATTCTGGAATGAGGCCTATAAATACCTGATCAATGGGAAAGGGGAGAGGATACTTTTTTCTTTAGTTTTGCTTTAGAACACTTGTAATTTGCTTTTCCTTTGAAATCTTGAGCTCTTGCCCCTTTGTCTTGACCTTGCAACTTCTTCATTGAACTTGCAAGCTTAAGATTTAGGTTCTTGAATTCAAGATTAGTTGTATCTTGTTTGTAATTCAATAAAAGTTCTCATTTCATTACATATGTCTTGCTTTCTACATACTTTGAACTTGTGAAATCTTTGCTTTACTTTGATCTTGCAATCTCTTAAGTGAGCTTGCATCCTTAAAGTTTGGTATTTTGATTTCACATTGGTACGGTATTAAAGAACGGTTGAAGGAATTTGCAAGTTTGATTTATCGGTTCTCTCTTTGTCTTTTCTTTTCTTGCAATTTTTTATTATGTTGCCTTACTCTTTTCTTTTTTATTTTGGTACTGTAAATATGTGTGAGTAATTGATTTACTTGTTAAGGGTAGAGTATGATTAGTTTGTGTTAGGAGATGTGTTTGCTAAAACCTTAACTTTGCAATTGAAACTTCAAGCTAACCACTCGCAATTCCGCTCCGTTAGGAACTCTATGTTACCACGATAGCGGTGAATCCTAATCGTGACCGGATTGCGAATGGTTTGCCGAAGGCTAAGGTCAAGAGACAACAACGGAAGGACAAGGGACAAGGAATACGGATTTAGCTCAAAATCGCAAATACCGTATTTCAAATTCCTTAATCCACGTTATTGCCTATTTCCTTAGTGTCAATATCAGAATTAAGGTCTATAAGGAAGTGGAAAACATCATCCTAACATAAGCTAACCTAAAACTACCCCTAACAAGTATTTTTATTAAACATATCATTGTTACGACACTAAGTATAACAAACAACCCAAGTTACGGTATTAACTCGTTAAAACAAGCTAAAAAGCCTGCCATCTCCCTATGGACGACCCGTACTCATCGCGGCTCGCTACACGCGACACCATCTTTGATTGCGGTAATTTCAAATTCTTTCTAAATACGACACAGTGAAAGCGTTTCAATCAGAAGCATTCAACAGCGGTGTAATTCTTCTTAACCATAGTACATTTTTCAACCTACGACGCACAGGGTATGACTTATTTAACTCAGGGACATAAACAAAGTCTTGTATATTGTCCAGTGTCCATTAAGACAAAAGGGATGGTACTCATACTATATTCTGTTTACTTGTGACTTCTCCAGTTTTAGTCAAGTTTTTCTTTGAAATACAAGGTCCGGACTTTGAAAAGTTATGGGTATAAGAATAAAGTGGAGAACCATATGTTGCAAGTATCAGTATTCTTCAAGGCGATCGAAGATGTATATACTTTTGTTTGGTATTCAATTAGAAGTAATGATTTTGAGAACTTTCTTCTCTTTCAGATTACTCATATGTGGATGCACTCCTAGATGAGTAATACTGATTGGCCTCCTTCCATTTGGTTGATATGCACTGGAAACAGCTGCATGATTTTTTGAGTCTGGTTCCAATTAAATTAGTGTCTTTGTTTATATATTCGATATATAGAATGGATTTATATCTTAACGATGTTAAGGTATATGGAGTTGTCCGGCTGATGCTAAAAAGCAGAATCTGGACAAACTCAAGGCACGTTTCAGTAATGGCAGTTTGTGGGTTATCCCGTGCTTTAACGATGGTTAACTTTCTACCATCTGAAAGATCAATAGTTATATTGTTCTTGACTCGCCATCAGTTTTAGTAAAATGGATTTTTGTCAGAAAACATTAGTGGGAGTATGGTAGAACTGGAAATGATTCCAAAACCATAAACGATTACTGAAAATTTAGTAGGACCTAAAGATTCAATTGGATTCGACATTCCATTAGCCACTCCACAGATTTGGTGGGTAACCTCAAACACCTGAGAGGTACTTCGGTCTGCTCAAAGACCGTGACAGGAAGGTTCTTGTTTACCAAAACTTGCTAATGCTGATGTTCTAGACTATGAGATCTGGCAGGAGGAAGAGTATAACGTCGTTCTAAACTAGTTTTAGAAGTGCACATGTATACAGAGGGTTGTTGTAGTCAGTGGGAGCAGCGGAAGCATAGTGGACAGGTTGTTTATGTCTATTTATAGACTAAAGCAGGTATAGCGGAGATAGATCATCTATTTTTGATATGACAGTCATAGAGTTTGACTTCATCAGAATAAGAGATGGATCTGGTAAGAAGATAGTAGGAGTGGTGTCCTGGTATTTGGATGGCATGCACTAAATAGGAAGAGATCTTCCTATACTACAATCGGTTATACTGTGGTTGTCACAAAGTGGTTTCTCCACATAGGATATGGATATAATATTAGGGATTCTGGTGACTAGATCTATAGTTTTAGATCCAGATTTCGGAAGTGTCCCAATTCGGGTACTTGACACTATTATAAAGTATTTTAGAATGGACAACTCCTGGCTTGGTGGTGTACCCGCAGGTGATGGAGTCACCCTCTTTAAAGAGATGTCTTCTAGACTGATGAGGAGAGGGATTTGCATGATAGGCATATCACTTGCTTTGGCAATTGAGTCAATCATAAGATGTCAAGTACAACACCAGATATTGATTTTGCACAGGCTGCAAAAAAAATATATATTAATCCAATCCTGGAGAAACATTGGAAATCAGTTATGAACGTAAGTGGATGTTCATAGAATATGGTAACGGCAGCCTCCTTCGGGAGGCGGTTATCATTTCAGGCTTCCAAGGTAATCTAGATGATAGAGAGACTATCTGAGTTATAGTTTTCCCTCTTTTGAGGGGCAGTATGTTGGACAAGTAGTCCAAGTGGATATTAAGGAAGGCGCGGCGCAGGATACTGATTAAATTCAGTTGATAATACAGTCTAAGAAGTTTGTTGGATTTGGAGTTCATTTATAAACTGGGTCCTATCAGATATCCACACAAATTCTAAGACAGGTATTGCTCATTTCGGGAGATAATTTTTCTCGCGAAGTTAAGATATAGAGAGATATAGAAAGAAACATTAGAGTGGATCCACCCACTGAGACTATTTCTCGAACGCAATAGTTTCACAAACAGGCTTTGTAAAACTGATTAGTAGAAAAGTGGGTGTTCAGTATCACAAGGGCTGTGAGTATGCGACACTGCAATAATTAGCCTTAGAGGGAGATTGTTGGGTATAGTGCCCTCAAGTTAATTATTGAATCGCAGGCATGCGATTGTGATGATTGAGGAAGGACCTATACGGTAAAACAGTCTTACTCAAAATGATAGTATGCTATCTGGTTTATCTTTATCATCATGTATATGCTTTAGGTGGTATTACAGATCACTATTACATGTTGATAGAGCCCATGGGATTCTTGCTTGACTACCATCATTATGATTATGATCATATATGTGGGAGCTGGGTGGTGTATAAGCACATCCTTAAATGTCCCTAGTCATGGGAGGATTGAGACCGGGTATCGATACTCCTGAGTAGACTATTGAATACTGATCGAGACCCCGACGAGGGGTGGTGGCCGGTCTCACAAGCCATTGGTGTTAGTTTGTTCACCTAAGATAGTATGCAGGTGCTCACACTGGATGGACTCACCGGGAACATGCTAGTTGGTATTATACCTATTGTCAGATAGAAGTTCCCAGGTGACATGTTTACATATTAGTCTGTTGACCTGAAATCATCATTTGCCTCGTGTGAATTCCCACCGTGCTTTGGTTACTACCCTACCATGGCTCAAAAAAGTCGTGCAAACAGATTTTAGTTGGGTACAGTCCCGAGCCACATGGAGACAGTGAGCGGATCGTCAGGGATTCGTCTCTCCTGGTATTGGGGGTTGATATCGCGTTGTGCATGGGTGTCCATCACCAGAAATCCTTGATCAAGATAGTCGAGTATTATTGATTTGGATCAGTAGTTTCTCAGGTTGTGATGGGCTTCATACCGACATTAAATGTCGAGTTATTAGGGGTCTGACTTTATCCACCCCCTAGACTTGATATGCGATACTCTTAGACGAAGAGAACATACTGTACGGAGATTGTTATGGACAGGCTCAGTAGGGGTCAGGATGAGTTTGCTCGTCGGCCTTCCTTTCGCTCAATACCTGGGTAGCCGTTTCGTACGGTTAGTGCTGCTGACGTGCTTTTGGTTAAACCCACTGCCAACGTATTGATGAGTATTTAGAGTCCAACACTGAGGGTTTTCTTACTTCGGGCAAAACGATGTAGAAACCGTATGGTTTTACGGCAGAGTTTGATCATATACGTGCACTTGTGCACGTATCATGATTCGGACAGTTTATACTAGTGGCTTTGGTTTAAACCGGATTCTAGTATTATATTGTTGGATTATTTTCGTCTTTTTGTATTTGTATTTTTCGGAATACGGATACGGGTATGTATATACGGATGATGAGTATTCTTGTAATTTATTACAAGATAGATTCTAGAAGTTGCCACATCATTTTTGTTTTAATCATTTTTGATAAATGGTTAAATGAGGTGGAGGGATTGGTTGTGCTTGGCTTTAAATGAAGCATGGCACACTTGGTTACTCATGAAAACACTATTGTGGCATGCTTGATTTTGATAAGGGCTGTGAGATATTTTCTTTGGTTGATTGATTCATTCTCACACACAACACTTAGCCATTCTTTCTAGAGTTTCTAAAAAGCTTCACACTCTCATCTCTCATGGCTTCTTCTTCTACCTCCTATCTTAATGTCTCGTGTGTTGAGAAACCTAGAGTGTTTAGAGACAAATCAATCCATCATTACCATCTACATCTTCTAGGCTATCTAGTTTAGCGAACTAGGTACCCTAGTTATCTTGGTTATGAGGTAGGAGTACGATTCATAGACTCTCAGGTGGATCATCTTCGATGGAGGGAGATCGGAGATCAAACTTGATCATGGTGGCCACTAGGAGCTTGGGAAGGAGGTTAAAGACCGAAGGACACGGATTATTTGGTATAACCATCTCAACTCTTTATATAACTTGTTAGGTTTAGGGTTAATGGTAGATCCGTATTCGTGGGTTGTTCTAGCGCCAGTTTGTAAAATATTTGTTCTGCGATCGGCCACGGTTCGATGGCCAGGGCGATGGCATAACCCAACAGATGGAAAGGTTGAGACCTTCAAAGCTAGACTTATAGAAAATGTTTTTCATCAACGACCAGGTGTTGACTATAACAAGACCTTTTCTCCAGTGGATATACTTTAGTCCATCCGGATCTTATTTGCCATTACTGCATACCATGACTATGAAATCTAGCAAATGGACGTCAAGACCGTTTTTCTAAATGGTGATTTAGAAGAGAGCGTGTATATGACACAGTCAGAGGGTTTCGTAGACAGTGGGAGCAGCGGATGTTGGGTTATGCCAGCGCCCTAGCAATCAAATCGTGGCCGAATGCGGAACAAAAATTTTACAAACTGGCGCTAGAACAACCCCATAAAACGGGTCGAACCATAAACCCTAAAAGTTAGCAAACTAAAGAGATAAACTACTAGGTTTAGAAATGTTATATCGAATGAACCAAGTCCTTCGGTCTTCCATCAACTTCCTTTGCTCCTTGAGGCATGCTCGAACAAACTTGGCCGCCAGTCTTCCTCCGTCAAGGATGATCCACCCGTGGGATGCAGCTCATGGCTCTAGCTCCACATCGAAAGCAAGTGAAGCAACTAGGGATTCTAGGTTGCTAATCTAGAAAACCTATGGTGTAGTGAGTGTTCTAAATGTTTATCTATCTCATCTCACCCCCTCTCATGATTCTCAACACATGAGAGGGTTGAGAGGAGGTGGAAGATGAAGATGGAGGGAACTCAAGAAATCTAAAGAGGGAGCGAAGCTAATGGTGAGGAGAGATTAGAGTGCCATGCTCACAAAAGAACCATTTCATTCTCATTTTCTTCAAGCGACCAAGTGTTTTCATCAAGTGAAAAAAAAATATGAAGCATCCTTGGTTTTACAAAACATATTTTCCATTTTAAAATGATACCCATACTTGAATAGTATGCATAAATGAATTAATAATTCATTTGTGCATACTATGAAAGCATGGTCCTCACCATACTCCCCTCAAATCTTTTCCACCTCATTATCCATTTAAATTAAATGGTCAAACCAAAAATGAGATATCCACCTTCTAAAATGTTATCTGTAAAAAATATGGATTACATTCTACAGTATATACATACTTGTATTCCTACCGAAATATGAATACCCAAAGAGATAGAATAACACAAAGAATATAATACTAGAATATATATATCGATATATATATATACGTAAATTATTAAATCTTTACCTGATTTAATAATCCGGCTCAAACTCGAGCCGGCTAGTATTATCAACCATCCGATCGAAAGTCCGGGTACATGGTACAATCATTCGATCAGAACCCTGCATGTATCCAATACGGCTGTTACATCATTTCACCTGAACCAGGGAAACCCTCTGTGTGGGACTCTAAAGACTCGTTAATACGCTGGCAGTGGGTTTAACCACAAGCACATCAGCGACACTAGCTGTACGTAACGGATACCCAGGTAATGAGCGAAAGGAAAGCCGACAAGCAAACTCATCCGAACCCCTACTGAGCCTGTCCGTGACAATCTCCATACAGTTCGGTATGTTCGTTTAAGAGTATCGCATATCGTATCTTGGGGTGGATAAAGTCAGACCCTTAATAACGCGATATTTCGTGTCGGTATGAAGCCCATCACCCACAGAGAAAATACTAACCCAGATCAGTTATTCTCGTCCACCTTGGCCAAGGATTTCTGGTGATGGCCACCCGTGCACAACGTGACATCAACCCCCAATACCGGGAGAGACGAATCCCCGACGATCTGCTCACTGCCTCCATGAGGTTCAGGACTGTACCCAACTAAAACCTGTTTGCACGACTCCTTTGAGCCGTGGTAGGGTAGTAATCAAAGCACAGTGAGAACTCACACGAGAAAAATGACGATCTCAGGTCAACAGACTAACCTGTACTCATATCACCTGGGAACTGCTATCTGACAATAGGTATAATACCAACTAGCATATTCCCGGCGAGTCCATCTAGTGTACTCATAACACAATGAGCACCTGTATAGTATCTTAGGTGACTAACTGATACCAATAGCTTGTGAGACCGGCCACCGCCCCTCGTCGGGATCTCGATAAGTATATACTAGTCTACTCCGGAGTATTGATGCACAGTCTCGATAGACCATCCAGCTCCCACGTATATGATCGCCATCATAATGCTGGTAGTCAAGCAAGAATCTTATGGGCTCTATCAACATGTAATAGTGATCTGTAATGCCACCTATTACATGTACATGATGATAAAGACAAACCGGATAGCATACTATCATCTCGTGTAAGACTGTTCTCCCCGTATAGGTCCTCCCTCAATCATCACAATCGCTTGCATGCGATTCAATAATTGGCTTGATGGCACTATATCCAACAGTGGAAAGGTGTGCAAGCTACTTAAATCAATATATAGATTAAAGCAGGTATCGCGGAGTTGGAACGTCTGTTTTGATGTAGCGGTCAAAGAGTTTGACTTCTTCAAAAATGTAGATAAACCATATATATATAAAAGGGTAGTAGAGTGTAAGGTCGTTTTCCTCGTATTGTACGTGGATTACATACTCTTGATAGGAAATTGAAAGTATATCTTAGCATCTCTACTAGGTTTCAATGGGTATCAAGTATGCAATTTTAAAAAATTAGAGGTCTAAGCATACTAAACAAGAATCGAACTAGAGAATTATGGTTTTCTAGTTAGCAAACAATGTTCTAAACTAAGTGAATAGAGTCTACAACCTGTGTATTCTAATCCTTAATTTCTTAAGCTCCAAGTAGTAGTCTCTAAAACTCTTCTTTGACTCCACTTGAAGAATGGAATGGGTTACTTGTAGTCTTCGTCGTCGAAGATGATCCACCTTGAGACAACTCACACTCAATCTCACACTTCACTAATCAAGGTATTAGTGAAGTTAACAACCTATACTAATGGGCTAGAGTAGTGTAGGTTGATGAAGTGGGAATTTTTCTCACTAAAAATATTTCTTTTCTTTTCTTTTTCTCAACCCTAGAAAACTAATGAGGAGATGAGAAGAAGATGAACTTGGATGAGTATGTGTGTGAACCATGAGCTCAAAAGATGAGATAAGATAAGAATGACAAATATCTATGAATAATCCAAGAATTGAAGATGTGTCATAGCTTTTCAATGTTTCTCCAAGCATTCAAGGCCATGACCCCTTCTTCTTTTCTTTTACTTCAAAAATATTTATCATTATCTTTACTCAATTATGATTCTCACACATCTCAGTTCTATATATCATCAACCATGATACAATATATATATATATATATATATATATATATAAAGAGAAAAAAATCTTAAGTGAGCTTAAAATTAGTTTATATATATCAAATTATTAAATCAACACTTGATTCAATAATCCGGTTATATCATATATAACCCGACTAATATCAATTATATATATATATATATATAATCATTAAATCAGTACTTGATTCAAGAATCCGGTTATATCATATATAACCGGCTAATATTTAATATTAGTTAATATATATATATAATTGTCTGATATGTCGCATATCGAGTCTTGGGGATGGAATCGTCAGACCTCAATACCTCGAAAAGTCATGCCAATGTATGGCCTATAACCTTTCGAGAAACTACTAATAACACTTATCAGTAAATCTCATCACCCCTGACCAGGGACTTACCATTATAGCCAATCGAGCATAGCGTAACATCAACTTCCAATACTAAAAGAGATGAAACCCCTCCCATTGCTCGCTGCCTCCATGTGACTTGGGACTGTACCCAAAAACCACCTATTTGCATGACTCATTTGAGCCGTGGTAAGGAGAAAAATAGTGGGAACCACAAAAGAAACTATGACGATCTCGGGTCTACAGACTAACCTGTATAAGTGTCACCAGAGAACTGCTATCTGACGATAAGTATGGTACCATTTAGGAGTTCTCGGTGAGTCTTGTTCGGCATACTCATTCTCTAATTAACACCTGTGTACAATTTTTGATGTCAAACACCAATGGTTATAGGATCAACCATCACCCCATGCAGGGTTAAGAAACGTACACACTAGTCTACTCTGGAATATCGATACCTGTCTCGATATTCCCTCGATTAGGAACTGTTAAGGATGTGCTTGTGGACTACACAAGCCCCACTAGTATGATCTGTATCATAGTCCTGGTAGTCAAGCCAACATCCTAAGAGTTTTATCAACATGTATCAAAGAAACGGTAAACTAAAACAAGTGCACATGTTAAGATAAAGGGCAACCAGATAATATACTATCATGTCGAGCAAGAAAATCCTCTATTTATATGTCCAATCATCCACTATAATATAAAATAATGGCCTGTAGGGCATACATATTCCTAACAATCTCCTACTTTCACTAAGGCCAGTTATTGTAGTATCGCATACCCAACATCCCAAAAAGTCTCTTGAACTGTGTCTGGGGGAGGGCCTTCGTGAGTGGATCTGCCGTGTTGTCCTTTGTGTCTACTCTTCTGACTTCAATCTCCCGGCGATCAACTATCTCCCGGATCAGGTGATACCGCCTCAGAATATGTATGGACCGTTGATGGGACCGGGGTTCCTTGGCCAAAGCTACAGCTCCATTGTTATCACAATACAAAGGTATTGGATCTTCAATGGATGGAAGCACACCAAGTTCAATAATGAACTTCTTCATCCAGACAGCCTCTTTGGCAGCATCGTTAGCAGCGATGCATTCAGCCTCCATCGCCGAGTCTGCAACGGTATCTTGCTTGGAAATCTTCCAACATACCGCCCCTCCATTGAAGGTGAAGACAAAGCCCGAGACAGACTTGTTGTTATCCTTATCACTCTGGAAGCTTGAATCGTTAAAGTACTCTACTTGGAGTTCTCCGTTACCATACACCAAGAACATCTCTTTAGTCCTTCTCAAGTACTTAAGAATGTTCTTCACAGCTATCCAGTGCTTCTTCCCTGGGTCTGATTGATATCTATTTATCATACTAAGTGCGTAAGCTACATCCGGTCTGGGGCATAACATCGCGTACATGATAGACCCAACTGCAGAAGCATAGGGTATCACGTTCATGCGAGCCCTCTCCAAATCAGTCTTGGGAGACATCTCTTTGGAGAGAGTGGTTCCTGAACAAGCGGGTGAATTACCACGCTTAGAATCTTCCATAATAAACCTCTTTAGTATGGTGTCTATGTACCTGAATTGAGACAATCCCAACATCATTTTAGATCTATATCCATAGATCTTTATTCCCACAATGTAGGAGGTATCACCCAGATTATTCATGGAGAACTTTTATGATAGGAAGAGTTTGATCGAGTGCAGCATAAGAACAACATTTCCTATCAAGAGTATGTCATCCACGTACAATACGATGAAGACAACCTTACTCTCTACAACCTTTTTTATATATACATGGTTCATCTAATTTTTTGATGCAGTCAAACTCTTTAACTGCTACATCAAAACATATGTTCAAGCTCCACGACGCATGCTTTAATCTGTATATTGATTTAAGCAGGTTGCATACCTTTTTGCTGCTTCCACTGTTTACGAAGCCTTCTGGTTGTGTCATATATACGCTTTTCTCTAAATCACTATTTAGAAAAGTGGTCTTGACGTCCATCTGCCAGATTTCATAGTTGTGGTATACAATAATAACAAGTAAGATCTTGATGGACTTAAGCATAACCACTGCAGAAAAGGCCTCATCATAGTTGACACCTGTTCATTGACGAAAAGCTTTTGCTACAAGTTTAGCTTTGAAGGTCTCAACTTTTCGATCTACATCAATTTTCTTCTTGAAGATCCACTTGCTCCCAATGGGTTTTACCCCTTCAGGAGCAACTTCCAAAGTCCATACTTTATTGGTGTACATGGATTCCATCTCAGATCGCATAGCATCCAGCCATTTCACAAAATCCCCACTTATGATGGCCTGCTCGAAACTAGTTGGTTCATCATCTTCCATGATGCAATCCTAGCTCCCACCATCTATGAGAAAACCGCAGTATCTCTCAGGTAGATGAGAAACCCTACTAGATCTCCGGAATGGCTAAGGTTCGTCGGAAACTATCGATTCCTCCAGTTCTACTAAATCTTCAGTTGTAGTTTGCGTATCTGGAACTGCTTCCAGATCTACCTCATCATCACTAATTTCTTTTACAAGAGATTCCTTTTCTAAAAAGGTGGCGTGTTGAGCAACAAACACGTTTTGTTCCTCAATATGGTAGAATAGATATCCACATGAATTCTTTGAATATCCTACAAACTTGTAAAGAACTGATCGTGCTTCGAGTTTGTCCAGATTCTGTTTTTTAATATAGGCCAGACAACCCCATATCTTAACTCGTTTAAGATATGGCCTCTTTCCACTCCATATCTCATATGGTATTTTAGGCACAGATTTTGATGGAACTTGATTCAATAGGTATGCAGCTGTATCAAGTTCATAACTCCAAAAGGAAATAAGTAACTCAGCAGTACTCATCATAGAGCACACCATATCTAATAGGGTGTGATTCCTCCACTCTGATAAACCGTTGTGTTGTGGTGTATACGGAGGAGTAAGTTGAGAGAGAATCCCATTCTCTTTTAGATAATCTCGGAATTCCGTCCTTAAGTATTCACCTTCTCGATCAGATTGAAGAATTTTAATACTTTTACCCATCTGGTTGGCTACTTCACTCTTATATTCCTTAAATTTCTCAAAACTTTCAGATTTGTGTTTCAACAAGAACACATGTCCGGATCTTCAGAGATCATGAGTGGATGTAATGAAGTATAAGGATCCATTTCTGGCATGTGTAGACATAGGACCGCAAACACCACTATGTATCAGTCCTAAGAGTGCAGTAGCTCTTTCTCCGTGTCCCATAAACGGAGTTTTGGTCATCTTACCTTTGAGACATGACTGACGCGTTTCTTAAGATGTAAATTCAAACGGATTCAAATATCCATCTTTATGCAACTTAGCTAGTCTGGTCGCATTGATATGATCAAGTTTGCAGTACCACAAGAAGGTTTCGTTCATTTCTGAACTTTTTCTCTTGTGTGTGATCTGTATGTTTAGAACTGTATTTTGATTTAGAATGTATAAACCACTACACAACGTACAAAACCCAATCAACACTTGATTTAGGAAAATGTTCATAACATTTTTCTCTAATGCAAAGTTATATCCTTCTTTATCTAATAAAGATATGCATATTATATTGCACATCATCGACGATACGAAATAACATTCGTTCAAAATCAATGTATTACTATTTGGCAATACTATGTGATATTCGCCGACGGCTTCGGCAGCAACAATTGCTCCATTCCCTACTCTGAGAGACATATCACTCTTTTTCAGTTCTCTACTTTTCTTTAACTCTTGTAGTAGATTACAAATAAGGGATCCTGATCCGGTATTTAAAACCCAGGACGTAGAGCAGATTGAGAAACAATTCTCAATAACCAACACACCCGAAGAAAATGCATCAGAATGCACTTTCTTCATTCGGGTTGCGTAGAAATCCTTATATTCTCCTTTACCCAGACTTATGACAGTTGTCATAAGATAGAGCGGAACCAACGTTCTCTAGCCTAGTATAATAAGCGGGTTCGGTCAATACATCCATGTTATTATCTTGATTAAGGCGTGACATGGTCGCTACCTGGAGAGAGAGAAGAAAACATTTTAGCATGCGCCCTTGCAAGATTAGATTGGTTGTTATCTTATCTAATCAGGATGATACTCACTATTTTTATTAAATCTTCCTTCAAACCCTAAAAAGTAAGATTAGCCGGAATTAATTAAACCCTACAAGTTCGCTAATCGGTCAGCCAGGCAGGTGTTGGTACTCCGAGGGAGTCTCCCCGTACTTTCGCATGGAACTAATTAAATAATCTCGTTTCCGCAGGGGCATAACCCCGTTAACACATTTCTTAGACACCTACTAGATTAGCTAATTGTAAAATGGAAAACTCTCCCAGGAGTAACACTTACCCGCAGTGGATATCGGGATCCAACTATCACATAAAAGTTATGCAATCTCATACAAATTTCAACACTTGAAATCCCCGATAATTGTCTTTATCCCTAACGGCCTATGATCTTGATGGATGTCAAAAAACCATAGGCCGCCAATCAAGTTCAACCCGTCATTTCTTGATTGATTTGAACCCACCAACACAAATCCTTGATGGAGGTCAACAAGGTTGTGTGACTGTCCCTACCGACCGCATCAACATGCTGCAGATAAGTATTACTCAGCTACCGTACACTATGCCTTGATGGAGGTCAACAAACACGGCACGAATACTAAACACTACATATTTGAAATGACGGAGGGTTACGGCTGGTTTTGAAGAAAACCTTTAACGTAATGAACTTGATATCATTGTAGAATTTAGTGATTTGAAAAGGAGTGGTTTAAGCTCCGCTTTAAAAATCGAGTAGTTTTCAAAACAAACCAAGTGGGTTATAGCATATGCTAGTTTTTGCTAAAGAGGTCATTCCTGGTGAAGGAGTCTAGGCTCTTTCCTCATCGAATGAGGTGCTGGATATTCATAATGGAATACCGCTATGCAAAGTAAGAACTAGAGCTAGCTTTTTGAAAAAATTGATTCTACAACATTTTTTAGGTTTCTTTTCTTTTCATTAATCTTATTAATGAAGTCTCATCAATTATGTTTCTTAAACATCACAGAAGAAACGAAAATAAAATACACATATATTCCATCCGCATTCGCCAGAAGGACCCGAGTCTTCATCGTAGGTTACTTAACTTATGGCAGGGCGGGTTCAGGACTAGCGCGGATGAAAAACATATATAGTATCTACTAATATATATATATATATATATATATATATATATATATAAGTAGCAATCGTCTCACGCAGTTGTATGATCACATCACAACACATTACAGAACAACAAAAGCAAATATATGAAGTATAAGATATACTAGGAGGTCCGTGTTTTAGATTAATCCAGTATGGAAAAACACATATTCCAGGGTCGTGTTGAATACCCAATCCCATACCCCTAGACCTCTATGAGAGCGGCAAGCAACTCTGTCAATTCTAGAGTTAGGCGACCGGTCTTGACTCCTCAAGATGACCTCTCTCTGGGCTCTAAAACCCGGTTACTTATGCTCTTCGCCAAGGGTCTATCCTAATGCGGTAAAGTAAATAATATATATTGAATGGAGACAACAATCTTAACCAGAAAGTGTCTCAATAAAAGAATATTACATACAATTATTTACATGAATGAAAATTGAAAAACTCTCATCTCACGTAAAAAACCAGCTATTAAATCACCACGATCTAATATAACATATCGATAGCAACACAACAACATCATATGTCATCAACATAAGTAAATATGCGTATCCCTAATGTCGTCGTCATATAGCAACGAGATCGGAGATACTGCCACATATTACACTTACAGTCGTAGAAAACAAATAAAAACTACAATAATTAGAATCTGCATCTTTAGACATCATAAATCTGGATTATCATATATTCCGAATTTCATGCTTAACCCTATAAACCTTACATTTAAGTCTCAAATTGAAAAAACTTTTCAAAAATTAAGTCGGGCAATTCAACAAGATTCCTAATTAAAAGATCGAATGCTCGTCGGGGACTTTAGTGGATAGCCGCACCCCCGAGGCCATCAATAAAGCGGACTCTGGCGAAACACCGTGGTCGCGAGCACCCGAGTGGATGCTCTTAGCCATGGGGTTCTCTTATAGTCACTTGGTCGGGCCATTGGGGCGTGACTGTCAACTAGTGTCTCCCAGCGAGTATTCGCGTACGATACGAGATTACGATGGAGTTTTGATCCAAATCTAAACTCCGTGATAATCCATCATTTGAGACTAAAATGCGAGATTTACAAATCGATAACTAATTTTCGCAAAACTAATCAATGCGGATTCTAACAATTGTATCACATAACCATAGAAATATAGACGATGTTAAATATTTCGATCGATATTTCAAACAACAGTAATTCACAGAGACCTCAATAACTTGAGCCACACAACAAATACCCAGAAAGTCTAAAATCAAAAGATGAAGAAACTCAATAAAAATGGAGATTTAATTTCTTAAATTGGCGGCGGTTCCGCAGACAAGTTTGGGGTTTAGGAGCTCCGTTTTCTTGTGCCTTCCTAAAAATGCCTACATGATTTTCTGAGCATTCTTAATTTCAAAAATCTCAACGTTTGAAAAATTGAACAGAAACTACCTAAATCCCGTGTTTAAAACGTCAATCGAACACTTTAATTTCGTTTAAGCTATTCCTAAGCCTCTAGTTTGTCTCTGGTACCATGAAAGTATGTCTTAGCATCTCTACTGGGTTTCAACGAGTATCAAGTATGAAATTTTAAAAATTTAGAAGTCTAAGTATACTAAATAAGAATCGGACTAGAGAATTAAGGTTTTATATTTAGCAAACAATGTTCTAAACTAAGTTAATAGAGTCTACAACCTTTGTAGTCTAGTCCTTCACTTCTTAAGCTCTAAGTAGTAGTCCTTAGAACTCTTCTTTGACTCCACTTGTAAAATCGAAGATGCTCCACCTAGAGGAAACTCACACCGAAGCTCACACTTCACTAATCAAGCTATCGGTGAAGTTAACAACCTCTACTAATGGGCTAAAGTAGTGTAGGTTGATGAAGTAGGAATTTTGCTCACTAAAAATATTTCTTTTCTTTTCTTTTTCTCAACCCTAGAAAACTAGTGAGGAGATGAAGAAGAGATAAACTTGGATGAGTGTGTGTGTGTGTGTGAACCATGAGCTCAAAAGATGAGATAAGAAAAGAATGATAAATATTTATGAATAATCCAAGAATTGAAGATGAGTCATGGCTTCTCAATACTTCTCCAAGCATCCAAAGCCATGACCCATTCTTCTTAGTTTTAATTCAAAAATATTTATCATTATCTTTACTCAATTGTGATTCTCACACATCCTAATTTTATGTATCATCAACCATGATACAATATGCTCATATATATAAAAAGAAGAAAATCTTAAGTGAGCTTAATATTAGTTTATATATATAAAGAGAATAAAATCATAAGTGAGCTTAATATTAGTTTATATATATATATATATATATATATATATATATAATTATTAAATCAACACTTGATTCAATAATCCGGTTATATCATATATAACCTAGCTAATATCAAATATATATGTATATCAGATCATTAAATCAACACTTGATTCAAAAATCCGGTTATATCACATATAACCGGCTAATATTTAATATTAGTTTATATATATATATAATCAAATTATTAAATCAATACTTGATTCAATAATTTGGTTATATCATATATAACCCGGCTAATATCAAATATAAACACACACACACACACACACACACACATAAATCAAATCATTGAATCAACACTTGATTCAATAATCTAGTTATATCATAAACGCTAGATTAAAATACAGTATCATATACCCGTATTCACTGTTCACTGTATTGTCACTATCACGAACCATTCTCTTTTCACTGGCGTACTTGACACTCCTAAACCGATACCATTCATTCTCGACAATGCATTATACACTAAAAATTAATAAGAAGGCTCATTATCGCTAGAGGTATTACAGTCGGGAAAAACCGTGAATTATGCCACTAAACAATTTATATGCAATACAAGTCATTATGCAACTCATTAACTTATAAAAATCGCATTAAATCATATGTTCAGAATTAAGTAAAATAATACAAAATAGGTAATAATTAAACTCAGTCGAAAGTTCAACGAAATTGATTTCAAGTCAATCGGGTTTCGGGTTCGCAAATTACAGTCGTTTCAATTTAAGTGTTCTCTGCTGGAAATTCAGTTACTGAACTGAATGTCCATTTCGTAACATAGTTTTCACCCTGTTGGGATCAAAATTAGGCAACTCTATAGTTGAACAATATTTAGGTTTATTAGTTAGATTTCCAACGCACCTGACGGATCGATAATATCCATAGTGTACTGGAAGTTATGCATTATATAGTATTTGGGTATACGTTCTGTCCCTGCTTGGGACTGCCGTATGTACTGATGGTTTAGAATATGATTAAAATAGTAAACGACGGTAAAAATGAATGGAATTACTTCCAATATTTAGCTAACAGATTTATCTTCTCTGCGGTATAGGATTCCTCATAAAAACACTTTCATACAGAAACGTGGAAGCATTTCGATTCGAGTATCGACAGCCAGAGCTGCTCTGGACTGCAGTCCAGAGCCGCGATCCTCCACGATTTTCATTATCATAACGCACTAAAATTTAATGAAAATAATATATTACAGTAGGTTATAAAGTTAGCTTCTATATGAGTCCTGAAACGTCTCAATCCGATCTATACATAATTTATTATAAATTTTACGGTTTAGCATGTACGAAATTTTTCAGGTTTTACGACATTGTCTTGTAACCAAAATCTTAAAGGATATTCATTATTACTCGGGCCATCTGTTATATTTACTTTCTGTCATTTTAAAGGGGTTTTCAAAATATGGTTTGCATCGAACACTTATAATAATATTGAATCGCAATCGAAATGATTATATAATAGCATGAAGCAAGTATGTAAAACTTGCCTGACGACGTATCGATGATGATACGACAGCGATGCGGCACAGTGGTGAAACTATGGCTACGACAGTGGAAATGGCGCGATCACGACTTGAGCGCTGCTAGTCCTGACACGGCAAACTCGACCTTGGCTCGAACTTGGGTTCGACGGCTCGGCAGCGATGGCTCGAGTGATGCTACGATGACGATGACGCAGAGCACGGGTGTGCCATTGGCAAGGTCATCGATGTGGGGTTGGAAGGAGGCAGGTGATGGGTTCTCGTCGGAGGAGGGTTGCAGACGGTGACTTAGAGGAGGCGATGGCTGCGGGTTGCTGGGTGAGGCGGCTGCGGTCGGAGGTGGTCGGAGCTCCGGTGACGAGGGTGCAGCGTGTAGTTATATGTATGCCCTAGAGGCCATTACTATACATAAGATGTATATTGTAGTGGATGCTGGGACATATATAAGGAGGACTTTCTTGCTCGACATGATAGTATGCTATCTGGTTACTCTTTACCATAACGTGTACACTGAATGTCTCTCTGTTACATGTGGTAAAGCCCTTAGGATGTGTACTTGACTACCTGGACTATGATGCGGATCATACTAGTGGGGACATGGTAGTCCATAAGTACATCCTTCAAAGTCCCTAGTCGTGGGTGTATCGAGACGGGGAATCGATATACCAGTGTAGACTAGCGTATACCTTCTCGACCCATACAGATGGGCGATGGATGATCCCATATCCATTGGTGTTTGACATCAGAGATGATATACGGGTGCTCAGTGGAGACTGGGTACACTGGACGGACTCGCCGAGAACTCCCAGATGGTATTATACCTCACGTCAGATGGCAATTCTCTGGTGACACTAGTACAGAGTAGTCTGTTGACCCGAGATCGTCATAGAGTCTTGTGTGGTTCCCACTGTGCTTTGATTTCCACCTTACCACGTCCAAGAGGGCGTGTAAAATGTTGGTTTTTGGGTACAGTCCCGAATCACATGGAGGCAATGAGCGATAGGAGGGGATTCGTCTCTCCCGGTATAGGGAGTTGATGTTGTACTGTGTTCGATTGGCTATAACCGGAAATCCCTGGCCAGGGTTGCTGAGATTTGCTGGTAAGTGTTACCAGTAGTTTCTCGAACTGTTATAGACCTCATATCGACATGACTTATCGAGCTATTGGGGTCTGACGCTTACCACCCCTAGGCAAGATATGCGACATATCAGACGAACAGACCGGACTGTACGGTAAGTGTTACTAGTTAAATTCACAGGAGTGTGAGCGGGCTTGCTCGTCGATCTTCTGATCGCTCAATACCCGGGTGGCCGTTACGTTTAGCAGACCGCTTGCGGGTTGTGGGTGCTTGATATGATCATCATCTACTACCGGTGTATTGACGAGTCTTTAGAGTCCTACACAGAGGTTTCCTGGCTCAAGCAAAATGAAATAGGAGCGCATATGAGATATGTGCGGGACCGAGAATAATACCAGTATGTGATACTGTATTCGATTCTCGCGATTTGTATCATTGGTCGGTTATATGTGATATAGCCGGGTTACCGAATCAAGTGTTGATTCGATACATTGATACACTTGATATTAGTCGGTTATATGCGATATGACCGGATCGTTAAATCAAGTGTTGATTTAATGATTTAATGTATAATTATATACTTGATATATTATTTTGTATTAACTAGTATTGGTTCACTTTAATTGGATTTTCTCACTTGAAATACACAAGTTGTATATGTGATACAATTGTGTGCACAAAAGTATATCACATATACAACTTGTGTATTTCAAGTGAGAAAATCCAATTAAAGTGAACCAATACTAGTTAATGCAAAGTAATATATCAAGTATATAATTATACATTAAATCATTAAATCAACACTTGATTTAACGATCCGGTCATATCGCATATAACCGACTAATATCAAGTGTATCAATGTATCGAATCAACACTTGATTCGGTAACCCGGCTATATCACATATAACCGACCAATGATACAAATCGCGAGAATCGAATACAGTATCACATACTGGTATTATTCTCGGTCCCGCACATATCTCATATGCGCTCCTATTTCATTTTGCTTAAGCCAGGAAAGCTCTGTGTAGGACTCTAAAGACTCGTCAATACACCGGTAGTAGATGATGATCATATCAAGCACCCACAACCCGCAAGCGGTCTGCTAAACGTAACGGCCACCCGGGTATTGAGCGATCAGAAGATCGACGAGCAAGCCCGCTCACACTCCTGTGAATCCAACCAGTAACACTTACCGTACAGTCCGGTCTGTTCATCTGATATGTCGCATATCTTGCCTAGGGGTGGTAAACGTCAGACCCCAATAGCTCGATAAGTCGTGTCGATATGAGGTCTATAACAGTTCGAGAAACTACTGGTAACACTTACCAGCAAATCTCAGCAATCTTGGCCAGGGATTTCCGGTTATAGCCAATCGAACACAGTGCAACATCAACTCCCTATACCGGGAGAGACGAATCCCCTCTTATCGCTCATTGCCTCCATGTGATTCGGGACTGTACCCAAAAACCACCGTTTTACACGCCCTCTTGGACGTGGTAAGGTGGAAATCAAAGCACAGTGGGAACCACACAGGACTCTATGACGATCTCGGGTCAACAAACTACTTTGTACCAGTGTCACCAGAGAACTGCCATCTGACGTGAGGTATAATACCATCTGGGAGTTATCGACGAGTCCGTCCAGTGTACCCAGTCTCCACTGAGCACCCGTATATCATCTCTGATGTCAAACACCAATGGATATGGGATCAGCCATCGCCCATCTGTATGGGTCGAGAAGGTATACGCTAGTCTACACTGGTATATCGATACCCCGTCTCGATACACCCACGACTAGGGACTTTGAAGGATGTACTTATGAACTACCATGTCCCCACTAGTATGATCCGCATCATAGTCCAGGTAGTCAAGTACACATCCTAAGGGCTTTACCAACATGTAACAGAGAGACATTCAGTGTACACGTTAAGGTAAAGAGTAACCAGATAGCATACTATCATGTCGAGCAAGAAAGTCCTCCCTATATATGTCCCAGCATCCACTACAATATACATCTTATGTACAGTAATGGCCTCTAGGGCATATATATAACTAATAATCTCCCACTTGCACTAGGGCCATCTGTAGCAGTGGTTGTAGTATCTCATACTCAAACATCCCATAAAAGTCTCTCTCTGGGAATAGGCCTTCGTGAGCGGATCCACTATGTTATCCTCTGAGTCTACTCTCCTTCCCTCGATCACCCTGGAGATCAACTATCTCCATGATCTGGTGACACTGCCTTAGAATATGTCTGGATCACTGATGGGACGGGCGTTCCCTGGCAAAAGCCACAACTCCATTGTCATACAATGGGAGGAACGAAGTTCATCTCATGAACAAATATACACCCATACTGCCTCTTTGGTAGTATCTTAACTAGCGATGTATCCAGCCTTTATCGTCTAGTATGCCACGGTATCTAGCTTGGAACTCTTCCAATATACCGTCCCTTTACTGAGGGTAAAGACAATGCCTGTGACTGACATTCAGTCGTCTTTATCACCCTGGAACACTTCTAGTGATTTTCCCCAGGATCAACTGATACCATCTCACTACAACTAGTGAGTATCCTAACATCTATTTAGATCTATCTCATAGATCCAAAGCTTAGGATTTAGTAGGTATCACTTTGATCCTATATGGAGAATCATTGTGATAAGCGGAGATTGACTGAGCGTAGCATAGGAAATTCCTTCCCTATCAAGAGTATGCCATCTACGTACTCTACGAGGATCGTCACCATACTCCCTACTACCTTTTTGTTTATACAAGGTTCATCTATCATTTTGATGATGTCAAACTTTTTGACTAACACATCAAAACAAACGTTCCAACTTCGCGATGCCTGCTTTATCCTATAAAACATCTTGCACACGTTTCCGCTGCTCCCACTGTTTACGAGGCCCTCTGGCTGTGTACTTACAGACGTTCTCTTCTAAAACATCATTTAGAAAAGCAGTCATGACACCCAACCACCAGATATCGTAGTCATGGTATGTAGCCGTGGCAAGTAGGATCTGGATGGACTTAAGTATAGTCATTGGAAAAAGGTTTCATCATTATCCACGCCTGGTCGATGACGAAAACCTTTAACAAGTCTAGCTTTGAAAGTCTCAACTTTTCCATCTACACCAAGTAATCTTCTCAAGATATACTTGCTCCTGATGGGGATTTAACCCTTCAGATATAGCAACCAAAGTCCATACTTTGTTGGTGTATAAGGATTCCATCTCAGATAGATAAACATCCAGCCATTCTTACAGAGTCTCACTCCTGATGGCCAGCTTGAAACTAGTTGGGTCATCATCTCATGATGCAATCCTCGCTCCCACTGTCATAGAGAAAACGAAGTATCTCTCAGGTGGATGAGGAACCCTACTAGATCGGCGGAGAGGCTGAGGTTCGTTGGTATCTACTGAATCCTCTGGTTCTACCAAATCATCTGCTGTAGTTTGTATAGCTGGAACATTTCCAGTTCTACTTAACAGACCTTGCCTCGAGCTTGTCCGGATTTTTCTTTTAGACATAGGTCGGACAACCCCAAATCTTAACTAGCTTAAGACATGGGCTCTTCCCATACCATATCTCATATGGAGTGTAGGCTGTGATCTGATTCGAACCCTATTCAATAGGTATGAAGCTTCTCAAGCGCATAACTCCCAAAAGGAAATAGGTAACTCAGTATTACTTATCATAGAGCGCACCATATCGAATAGGGTGCAATTTCTCCGCCCCGATATACCATCGTGCTATGGTGTATACGGAGGAGTAATGCTGAGAGAGAATCTCATTCTCCTATAGAATAGTCCAGGATTTCCGTGCTCAAGTATTCTCCTCCTTGATCTCATCAAAGGACATAATACTTATAGCCGTATTTTGGTTCTCTACTTCTAAATCATATTCTGTGAATATCTTAAAAGGTTCGGACTTGTGTTTCAACAGGAACATAGGTCTGAATCTCGAAAGATCATCAGAGAATTTAATGAAGTACAAAGAACCGGTCTTGGCATTTGTAGACAGGGGACCTACATACATCAACATGTATCATCCCAAGTGTTCACTAAGTTTCAACAGGAACATAGGTCTGAATCTCGAAAGATCATCAGAGAATTTAATGAAGTACAAAGAACCGGTCTTGGCATTTGTAGACATGGGACCTACATACATCAACATGTATCATCCCAATAGTTCACTAACTCTTTCTCCGTTTTCAGTAAACAGAGCTATGGTCATCTTATCTTTGTGACATGACCGGCAAGTTTCACAAGATGTAAATTCAAACTAATTTAAATATGCATCTTTATGTAACTCCAGCTAGTCAGGTCGCATTGATATGACCTAGTCTACAATACCTTAAGAAGGATCCGTTCATTTCTGAACTCTTCCTCTTGTGTGTGTTCCATATTCTAAGAACTGTAGTTTGATTTAGAACGTCAATGCTTTTAGATAACGTGCCTGAACCGATCAACTTTTAATATAGGAAATGTTCAAAACATTATCCAACAATACAAAATTATATCGTTTCTTTACTAATAAAGAGACAGATATGATTTTGTATATCAGGTTCGGTATCTAATAACATTTGTTCAGAATCAATGTATTGATAATACAGGGTGACAGTGACCAAAAGACTTGGCTGCAACACTTGCCCCGTTTTCTGTCTCATGAAACTTATCACCCGTTCTCAGTTTTTCTACCTTTTTGTAGCCCTATGTAACAGATTACATATCTGGGATCCTGATCCGGTATCAAATACCCAGGATGTAGAGGATACAGAGAAACAGTTCTGTGTTACGAACACACCCGAAGATGATGCATCATATGCACTTTCCTCATTTGGGCGGCACGGGAAATCTGGTATTCCCCAATTTCCTGCTCTGTCTTATAACAATTATAAGTTGGAGCGGGACCAACGTTCCCCAGCTCAGTATAACAAGCGGGTTCGGTCAATATATCCGTTTTATTATCTTGATTAAGACGTGATATGGTCGCTACCAGGAGAGAGAGAGAAGAAAACACTCAGCGTGCGCTCTTGTAAGATCAGATTGATTATTATTTTATCTAATCAGGATGGCTCCCACTATTTTTATCAAATCTTCCTTCAAACCCTAAAAGGAAAGACTAGCCGGGATTAATTACACACTACAAGTTCGCCAATCTTTCAGCCAGGCCAGTGTCGGTACTTTGAGGGAGGTCCCCCGTGCTTTCGCACGAACCTAATTAATGTAAACCTCGTTTTCCCAGAGGCGTAACCTCGTTAACACCTTTCTAGACACCTACTTGATCGGCTAATTGTAATGTGTAAAACTCTCCCAGGAGTAACAATTACTCGCAGTGGGTATCGGGATCCAACTATCTCATAGAAGGTATGCAATCTCATTGCAAATTTCAACACTTGAAATTCCCGATAATATTTTGCCCCTAACGTGCTATGACCTTGACGAAAGCCAACAAACCATAGCCCGGTAGTCAAGTTCAACCCGTCATTTCCTGATTGAATTAAACCCACCCGCACGACCCTTGACGAAAGCCAACAAAGCCGCACGACTACCCTAATCCAATCACATCGTATGCTGCAGATAAGCAGCATATAGCTACCGCACACTGCACCTTGACGAAAGCCAACAAATGCAGCACGAATACTATATACAACTTATCTGAAATGACGGAGGGCTACAACAGGTTTTTCTGAAAACCTATTGCGTAATGAACTTGATATCGTTGTAGGATCGAATGAATTTTGAAATGGAGTGTTTTTTAGGCTTTTCTAGTTTTGCTAAAGGAGTCACTCGCGGTGAAGGGATCGTTGGTCCTTTCCTCGTCGAATGAGGTGCGGGATATATCATATATATCACTGTGCAAAGCAGAAACTATAGAAGCAATCAAAAAGATAAACCGAGTGTGTAGCATCTGCCAGTTATTGCTAAAGGGGTCACTTCCGGTGAAGGGATCGTCGGCCCTTTCCTCATCGAATAAGGTGCAGGATATATCACATATACCGCTGTGCAAAGCAAGAACCGTAGCTACCTATTTTATTTTTGAAATTCGATTCAACAACATCTTTAGGTTTCTTTTTCTTTCATTAATCACATTAATGAAGTCCCATCATTTAAGTTACCTAAATATCACAGATAAATACGACGTACACTTATGCCATCCGCATTCGCCTCGATGTCCCCTCGTACACCGTTAGGTTAGGTAACTAACGGCAGAGCGGGGCAGGGCTAGCGCGGGTGTAAAACATAAGTAACGTCTATATAATATATCATATATACTATATACTGTATCTATCACAGAACATCACATGATCACATCACAGATATCGCAGCAGAAGAAACATATGAAATATTGGATATACTAGGACGTCCGTGTTTTCAATACGAGCCAGTATAAAACACGGATTCCACGGTCGCGATGAATAGCCAAATCCACACCCCTAGACCCCTACGAGAGCGACAAGAAACCCTACCAATTCTAGAGTTAGGAGACCCAGACTCGACTCCTCGAGTTGGTCTCTCACTGGACTCCAGAACCCGGTTACTTGTGCTCTCCTCCTTGGGTCTATCCTAGTGTGGAAAAGTAAATAATATACATTAACGGTGACAACTTCCGCAACCTGGAAGTACCCCAATAAAAGAATATTACATACAAGTTTTTACATGAATGAAAAGGAAAAACACTCATCTCTCAAAAAAAAAAACCCCCCCGGCTATTCAAACACGACGATCCAATATAACATATCCAGCAACACATAACATCACATGTCATCAACGTAAGTAAACATGCGTATCCCAATTGTCGTTGACATATAGTAACGAAACCGGCGATAACACATATTACACTTACGGTCACAGAAAAGAAAGTGTAAAACTACAACAGTTGGAATCCGCAACCTGCATAGACATCGCATGCCTAATCCAATGAATTCCTTAGACATCACATGCCTAACAATTATAAACCCCGCATTTTAGTCTCATTACCGAAAACTCTTTTCAATATCAAGTCGGGCAATTCAACAGGATACCCGACAAACTGATCGAATGCTCGTCGCAAACTTTAGTAGGCGGCCGCACCCCCGATACCGTCGACGAAGTGCACCAAGGCGGAACACCGCTACCGCGAGCACCCGAACGGATGCTTTCGGTGACGGGGTTCTCCTACAATCACTTGGTCGGGGCTTATGGGTGTAGCTGTTATTAAGTTTATCCGGCGAGTATCCGCGTACGCTACGTGATTGCAACGGAGTTTTGATCGCATCAAAATTCCGTGGCAACCAATCAAGTGAGACTAAAGTGCTGTGTTTATAACATTCATTTAGTTATCTCATAACTAATTGTGAATTCCAATTATTGTATCACATTCTGGATAAATAGAAAATGTTAAACTTTCCGATCGAACAATCGAACACCCAAGTTTTCCCGAAGCAGCTCAACACATGAAATAAGTTTAAAAACATCCAGTTCATGCCTCAGTTCCAACGGTCCAGCCGTAGAAGGGTCAAGCCAACGCCTCACATGTGGCACGCCGTACTGCCCTAAACCCTAAGGTTCAATGGGCAGTTCAAGACGGTCACATAATCGAGTTAAGGTTTGTTGTCTTCTAGAGGGTCCATCGCGTTACTTGCACTACTTAGAACGTTATTAAACTACAGAAAAATCTAACACTTGGAAATTTCCCGGCAGGGGAAAAATTGGGTATTTATATCCGATCGAACTTTTTAACATATTCAATAATTATCCGGAAAACACATAAACAAAGTCTGATAATCCGATCGAATCATCGAAGATCCAAAACACCCCAGAAAACTAAACTCTTGAGTAAATATTAAAAATTCCCATAAAACTCAGCATTTAAATAAAGAAGTTACTGTGCAAAAATGGTTGACTGAAGAGACTAAATGGGTGCGGAACCGCCGCAATAGCATGCTAATGCCGCGGTTCCGCCGCTCTTTAGAGACATCATTAGGTAATTTTTGCACCGTAATTCTTAGAATTTCCTGTTGATTTTTTTAAGCATTTTTAATTTGGAAAAAACCCAGTTTTTGAAAAAAGGCCAGAGAGCAATTTGGGTTAGGGTTTCGATGCTCGTTCGGATTTCAAACGTCGTCTACACTTCGTCTAAGGCTCTAGCTAGGCTCTGATACCACTGTAGGGTTCCTAGGGACACTAATGAGGTCTCACAAGACATCAACCATACCAATTTCAAATTTTACTTTTGTGCACAAGTTGTATATGTGATATACTTTTGTGCACACAATTGTATCATGTTTGATGATACAAGCCAACTTGGGTGTAGTTTTGGTTTAAACCTTGGTTAAGTAAATGGTTAGGGTTTTTATTTATTTATTCATTCATTTATTTATTTCCTTTTGTCAAGAAATAAAATGGTTGCTACTTTTGTTTTAATATTGAAAGTTCATGAAGGTTTGAAAGGTTGACCATTTTGTTTCTTTCCTTTAACCTAACCATTCAACTTAACCCTAGTTTATTCTCTACACCTAACCATGGTTGCTATATGATAAGTATTCATTTTATTTTCTATTTGAAAAAAGAACTTATCATATTATCTTCTTCTTCTTCTCTTTCTTCAACATGAAGAAAGCTTGCCTCCATCAATGGCAACTAGTGAAAAAGAGTGAGAAATCCAATTATAAAATGAACCCACTTCCTATTTCTTCATCCTCCACGTCTTGCCAAGTAGTATAGGGTGTTTTCTTCACAAGTTTCATGACTTGGTGAAGTGGGAGCTTGATCTTGTGATGCCTTGACGTAGATCATCTTCGGCATCGTAGTCGATGACCTAGCCGGCCCATTTCTCCGATGAAGCCGACACTAGAGTCCAAGATCCGATTTGTACAGCGGAGGGACGTCTACGTGGAGCTAAGGAAGTGGAGAACCAGATCTACAAAGGTTGTAGCCTCTTTCTTTTAGTTAAGTTGTTAACTAGTTGCATCTTTCGCCTAAAATCTAGTTAACGATCCGTATTAGGGTTTCTCGGCACTTGTAAAATTTGAAATTGGCATGGTTGATGCCTTGTGAGACCTCATTAGTGTGCCTAGGAACCCTACAACGAGGGTTTCTCTTCGTGGATGAGAGGCGAGGTGAGAAGGTCGACGACGTGGGTTAGGCAGTGGGGTAGCTGATGGGGTTTGGTGATGGCTAGGGGATACTGGGGTTCTTGGTCTCGGGGATGAAGGTGATGGTGGTGTCGGGTGGTCGGGGAAGAGGGAGGTGAGGGGAGTGGCGACGGGATGGTGAGGGATGGTCGGCGATAAGGTAGCGACAGTGAGGCCGGAGTTGCAGGGAAAAGGGTGGTCGGGAGCTCATGGAGGATAGTGGAAGGGGTCGCCGATGGCGTGATGAAGGTCGGAGCAGTAGGTGTCGGTGGAAGTAGGGAAGGCTTGGTTCTCATGGTGCAGTGGTGAGATGGAGGCGGTGAGGTGTTGGCGAGAGCGGCGAGATCGTGACGGTGCCGGTTGTGAGTTTCGATGGACGGAGCTTGGAGGTGGAGGCGAGGGCATAGCGGCGACGAGAGGCGAGCGCGGGGCATTTGGGCGTGGGTTCTCGTAGGGGAGAGGAGGGTGACGAGCGGGGGAAAGAGAGAGAGAAAAACGTGGGTGATTTAATTTGGAGGAGAGAGAAAATGAACGTGGGGGAGGGGATTTACTGCGTTTTTAATTGAGAAAATGATAGGGAAATAAAGAGGGGTAATTGAGTTATTAAATTAAATAGTTATTAGGTTTTAATTTAGGGTTTAAAGAATGGATTTGGTAGGATTTGGATTTTTAAATTGGAAAAATTTTGAATTGAGGAAGTGGTTGTTGGGTAAAGGTAGTGAAGGGTTATTGGACTTGTTGGGCTCTAGAAGAATTGAGAAAGAAAAGGAGTGGGATCAAAGATGGCCTTGGGTAAATATAGAGAGGAAGGAAACTGAGTGGGCATAGGCTTTGGGCAGTTGTTAGGGTATTAAAATTTTCTAAGGGAAAATATTGGGAAAAATATTTGGATGGAATAAATTAAATAGAACAATAGGAAAATTTATTATTAGAATATGGATAATGGAGTACAAAATAAACTGGGTATTACATCATATCCCCCTTAAAAAAAATTTGTCCTTGAAATTAAAAGAACGAAAACAAGAAGGTAACGATGCAAACGGCTACTCGAAAAAAATGTGGGAACCGCGAACGAATCTCCTTCTCACGTTCCCAGGTAGATTCCCAAGGAGAACGACCGCCCAACTCTTCTGTCTGTCCTGGGCCATCTTAATGCACTGTCTGATCATTTGATCCTTATCTACCGTCTGAACAATAAGTTCGGGGCCCAATAATCTTCGCTCACTCACGTCATCCCAACAAACAGGAGATCGATATTTCCGCCCGTAAAGTGCTTCGAATGGGGCCATCTGGATGTTAGCTTAGAAACTGTTGTTATAAGAAAACTCCACTAGATGGAGGTGATCCTCCCTCAAACTTTGAAAGTCTAGCATGTACGCCTTTAACATGTCCTCGAGCGTCTGAATAGTACGCTCAGACTGTGTGGATGGTAAGCCGTGCTGAACTTGAGGCGTATACCCAGACTCTCCTGTAAGCTCTTCCAAAAGCGTGAAATGAATCTAATGTCTAGATCTGATACTATACTTACCG
Organism: Agapanthus africanus; assembly: GCA_030015575.1. Classification (NCBI taxonomy): domain Eukaryota; kingdom Viridiplantae; phylum Streptophyta; class Magnoliopsida; order Asparagales; family Amaryllidaceae; genus Agapanthus; species Agapanthus africanus. The sequence continues at coordinate 481,389,128 of JASDDO010000012.1, forward strand.
GAACTCCGTGAAGCCGCACTACCTCTTGCATGTATTTCTCCGCAGCGACTCTGTCGACTGTCCCACCCGGATGGTTATAAAGTGTGCTACTTTCGTAAGACAATCGACGATAACCTAAACGGCGTTGTTGCCTCATGAACTCCGTGGTAAAGCAGTCATAGAATCTATAGTGATGTGCTCCCATATCCATTCGGGTATCGGAAGCGGTTGCAACAGCCCAGCTGTTCTATGGTGTTCTGCCCTTATTTGCCGGTATATTAAGCTCTTGGATACAAACCGTGCAATCTCTCGCTTCATCCTGTTCCACCAATAGTCTTGCCTCAGATTCGATACATTTTCGTGCCTCCCGGATGCACAGAATAAGATGAACTATGAGCCTCAGCTACCACTTCTTCTCGAACATTCCCCATCGGGAACGCAGAGTATGCTACCGAATCTCAAAGAACCATCTCAATGTATGAGTAAGTCTGTTCTTAGTCCGGTTTCCACCTGCTCTCTGAACTTCTGCAATCGACGATCGTCATCTTGTGCGGCCTTAATGCGATCTACAAGTGAAAACTGTACCTAAAACTGCTAAAACAGCCTGATTGCACTCGCTGTAACAACCTCTAGTTCGAGCTTCTGAAAATCCTCAATAATGCTCCTCTGCCTGGTCAACATCATGACCGCTGGTTTTCGACTGAGAGCGTCGGGTATGACATTTACTTTTTCCCGGATGGTACTGTAAATTCCAAGTCGTAATCCGCCCTTAATTCTAGCCATCGGTGTTGTCTCATATTCAATTTCCTCTGAGTGAACACTTATTCTGGACTCTTATGATCCGTGTACACTTCCACTTTTTTGCCCAGTAAGTAATGTCTCCAGATTTTCAATGCGAAAACCACTGCGGCTAACTCCAAGTCGTGTGTTGGGTAGTTCCCCTCGTGATTCTTCAGCTGCTGTGAATCATAAGCAACTACTCATCCGTATTACATCAGGACGCAGCTTAAACCTTTCCCTGAATCATCGATGTGTATCACCAAATCATCTGAATCGTCTGGCACTGTAAGAATAGGTGTGGTGGTCAATTTCTATTTCAGTATCTCAAAAGCCTGAGTACACTCCTCTGTTCATATGTAAGGCACTTCCTTCCAAGTCAGCTAACTTGGGGTCAGGTGATTACAGGGTTCAAGGATGAGATAAAGTAATTACTTGTAATAAGGGAAATAAATGTTGTAAGAGGGATCAATTTATGAATCAAGTAGGCTTTAAAGGTACAAGACTTCAGGAAAAATTCGATTGAACCAAAACTTTATTATTCCGAAAATCTTGACAGGGTACAGTTGAGAGATAAACGTGGCCCTAAGCTATACATCGTTTTTATTTGGCCCTAAGAAAAATAAACCTCGTCAGTCGCAATTGTGGAAGCTCAATAAGTTGCGATAAGTTCTCGCGCTAAGATAGGGGCGTCCATTCTCATAGTGCCTTGCCTGGATATCTGCTTGAGGTTCTTCAGCCTCGAGTTCCTCTTCACTCGAGGTTTCGTCCTCCAATTCCTCCTCGGCTGGAGCTTCGTCTTCAGATTACTCCCCTATAGGGTTTTCTTCTCCTGGATCTTCCTCTTCGTCGGGAGCTTCCTCAGGATTCTCCTCTTCAGGATCCTCATCTGGATCCTCCTCTATCGCATTTTCCTGTGGATCCTCTTCTATTGGGTCTTCTTCGGGATCCTCCTCTTCAGGGTCTTCTTCTGGATCCTCCTCATCATCGTCTGAATCATTAATCATATTGATCTCTGGAACTGTGACATCGACTCCCTCTTCCGCGGGTTCACTATCGTCGAAAATGACCTGTGGGCCATCGACCTCGTCATCTGAACTCACTAATATACAGTCGAAAGAAACGCAGGACCGAGTGTCCTCAACAATAAGCAGTGCCACCCCAGGGTTGGCCATGGTATGAAAGTAAGGGCCATGATCAGATAGTGGAACACGAAAGAAAATAACAACTCATGATGCAGGACACGAGGAAAAGATAAGGTAGATAAAATTCAAAACATGAACCTGAATGGTGATGCACAAGTAGTATATGGAAGTGATACCATTCTGTCACGCCCCACCCCGAATACAGGGAGTATTGTCCGCTCTAGCCGAAGCCGCACGGTTATGTCCTTCAAGGCTAACCGGACCCGGCCAGGGGCCACTTCCCAGGAGGTCACCCATCCCAGGACTTCCCTGGCCCGAGCACGCTTAACTACGGAGTTCTCAAGCTCCTGTAGTGTCGGTTCACTTAAAATGCTCCTCTGTATTGAAGAGTGGTATCATTCCATTTATAGTACATATCTGCCCTCTTCGGTATTCCGAAGAGTCCACATTGTTCTACAGTGGGTCCCATGGACTCAAGAGGTGGCCCGAGCTCTGGCCGAAACCGCACGGTTATGTCCTTCAGGGCGAACCGGACCCGGCCAGGGGCCACTTCCCAGGAGGTCACCCATTCCAGGACTTCCCTGGCCCGAGCAAGCTTAACTACGGAGTTCTCAAGCTCCTGTAGTGTCGGTTCACTTAAAACGCGCCTCTGTATTGAAGAGTGGTATCATTCCATTTATAGTACATATCTGCCCTCTTCGGTAAGAGTCCCCATTGTTCTACAGTGGGTCCTATGGACTCAAGAGGTGCCCCTACGGATTCAAGAGGTGGCCCCCGCCCACTTAACACGACACTTGGCGTGGCATTTTGTTCTGTGTGGCACTTTGCTCCATGATCAAGAACCGGGTCCCAACATTCTCCCCACCTTTGAACAACGGTTCATCCTCGAACCACAGACCTACTAATGAGAGACCAGCTTTGATATCATTCAGTCACGCCCCACCCCCAATACAGAGAGTATTGTCCGCTCTGGCCGAAGCCGCACGGTTTTGTCCTTCAGGGCGAACCGGACCCGGCCAGGGGGCCACTTCCCAGGAGGTCACCCATCCCAGGACTCCCCTGGCCCGAGCACGCTTAACTTCTGTAATGCCGGTTCACTTAAAAGGCGCCTCTGTATTGAAGAGTGGTATCATTCCATTTATAGTACAGATCTGCCCTCTTTCGGAATGTATTCCAAAGAGTCCGCATTTTCTACAGTGGGTCCCACGGACTCAAGAGGTGGCCCCCGCCCACTTAACACGACACTTGGCATGACATTTTGTTCCATGTGGCACTTTGCTCCGTGTGGCACTTTGCTCCGTGAGAAAGAACCGGGTCCCGACATTCTCCCCACCTTTGAACAACGGTTCGTCCTCAAACCACAGACCTACTAATGAGGGACCAGCTTTGATACCATTCTGTCACGCCCCACCCCCAATACAGAGAGTATTGTCCGCTCTAGCCGAAGCCGCACGGTTTTGTCTTTCAGGGCGAACCAGACCCGGCCAGGGGCCACTTCCCAGGAGGTCACCCATCCCAGGACTTCCCTGTCCCGAGCACGCTTAACTACGGAGTTCTCAAGCTCCTGTAGTGCCGGTTCACTTAAAATGCGCCCCTGTATTGAAGAGTGGTATCATTCCATGTATAGTACAGATCTGCCCTCTTTCGGAATGTATTCCGAAGAGTCCCCATTGTTCTACAGTGGGTCCCACGGACTCAAGAGGTGGCCCCCACGGATTCAAGAGGTGGCCCCCGCCCACTTAACATGATACTTGGCATGGCATTTTGTTCCGTGTGGCACTTTGCTCCATGAGCAAGAACCGGGTCCCGACAGTTGTTCCCGTTTGGGGGCCAGTATTTAATATGTTTAATGCGACTTAATTTGTTAAAATCGTTTTTTAACAAGTTTTCCTTCACTCTATTTCTTTAAATGGTTTAGATTTCTGATCTTTGGCTTACTTAGAATACGTACGCCTTTAGACGTTTCGTAATTTAAGTGCCAGTCACATTCCGTACCTTCGGGTCGTTACAAAGTTGGTATCAGAGCGATATGTTTTACCTTTCTGAGTGTAGATGACCCTTGGTTGATGGAGTAGGTGACTTAAGCAGAGTGACATAGCATGTGTATATTCCACGGCATACTTACAATACGGTACTCCGCCTAAGTGACCTTAGGATATATATATTTACTTGTATTCCTTCCTTAATTCCGGAAACCCTTTGATTCGATCGCAATGTTCCTATCAATCATGTTCTTGATACAGCCACTATGCCACCGGAGACTACGAGGGCCAGAGGGTTGCTGCCAGGGATGAGATTAGAGTAGGCTCGTTTGAGATGAGGACCGATCAGGATGGTACTCCTACCCCTCAGGGACAGAGTGATCCGCCTTCTCCAGGATGGATGGCTAGGCTGGAGTCGAGTATTCAGGACTTGTGACAGATGATCGGATTGTTAGTGGTGATTAGACGAGCTCCGAGAGCCGATGATGCCCCTCTTATTTCAGGGACTATGTTTATACCTGCTTCTCAGGCTGCTGTTTTTGTTGTTACCGGGATTATTTCCGTTTCCTTACAGAGTTTTCTAGGCTGAAGCCTCTATCTTTTACCAGCACAGATGCTGCGGAGGATCCGCAGACATTCCTCGACAGGATGGCTTGGATTGTCGTTCACAAGATGTTCTGAAGAGATATGGGTTGAGGTTACGAATTTTCGTCTAGAAGGTCTTACTCAGACGTGGTGCGAGTCAGTCGAGAGAGACCGAGCTGCAGATCTACCTCCTATAACTTGGGATAAATTTACAACTGTATTCTTGCTCATTTCCTTCCGAAGAGCGTTCGAGATGTCGAGCTCGTAGTTTCGAGTCATTGCATAAGAATTCAGGGATGACAGTGTCCGAGTACGATATTTAGTTTACTCAGCGGTCCGATATACTCCTTACCTGGTGGACACTGCAGAAAAATGGATAAAGAGATTCATGTAGAGATTGGACATGCAATTATTTCTTGTTGTCTGCACCCAGCCTTTTGACACTTGCATCGCTACTATGAACGCAACCTTACTGTTGGAGGAGCGCATTTCTGAGACTTCAGTCATTTCTGGACCGAAACGGATTCGTATGAGTAGGCCAACTCAGAGGCGGTTAGACGCCGTTGTGACATGTATTCGTTTGGTGTTTTCTTCCGATGCGTATTTCTTTCTGGTGTCGTTTGAAATGGTATTCACATACTTTGTATCGAAGTCTAGCCGATGGTAGTCCTTGCTAAATCAGCCGCTTGTTGTGATTTCTTCCGTAGGCTGGTCTTTTGATCGCTCGATATGTTAGACCTTGACATTCTTATGGCCTTGGATTAGTTAGCCACGTGTTATGCGTCCGTGGACTGCCGTGAGAAGGCAGTCGGATTTAGTTTTCCGGGTGTGCTAGTTCTTGTTTTTCAGGGAGACCGTAGCGCCACCCTTCCCAGTTAAGTTCTTCTTTTCGCGCAAGTCAGCTCTTGAGGAAAGGATGTCAGGAAATTCTTGGCGTATGTTTGCGATGTTGGAGCTGTAGGGGTCCGTTGGACCAGGTTCCGATTGTGAGGGAATTACAAGGTGTCTTTCCTAACAAGTTGCTTTGTTTGTCGCCAGAGCGCGGTGTTGATTTCTGCTTTGTCTTGATTTCCGACACGGAGCCTTTTTCTATACCGCCATATCGGATGAATCCGGCGGAGCTTAAAGAACTGAAGGATCAGTTATAAGATTTGTTGGATTAAGGACTTGTTCACCTGAGTGCGTCATCCTCGGGAGCTCCTGTCCTATTTGTCAAGAAGAAAGACGACAGTTTGTGTTGATGCATTGATTATCATCAGTTGAATTGGGCTACCGTGCGGAACAGATATCCCTTACCTCGTACTGAAGATTTGTTCAATTAGCTCCAGGGCGCGGGACATTTCTCGAATATTGACTTGCGATCAATTTACCATCAGTTGCGGGTTCGAAGGGATGATATTCCGAAAATTATTTTTCACACAAGTTACAGGCGTTATGAATTCTTGGTGATGTCGTTCGAGCTCACCAATGCCCCGGCAGCATTTATGGACTTGATGAACCGAATATCCAGGCCGTTCTTGATCAGTTTATCATCGTGTTCATTAAGGACGTCTTAGTGTACTTTTGGAGCCGAGTGGAGGCTAGGCAGTAACTGAGGATTTCGTTACAGACTTTGAGGGAGCGCCAGCTATTCGCTAAATTATCCATGTGTGTTTTCTGGTTGAATAGTGTGGACTTTTAGGACCTGTAGTTACGAGAGATAGTATATGTATGGAACGGAATGAGATCGAGGATGTGCAGCATTTGCCCGGACGGGTATCAGTGACAGAGGTTTGCAGCATTTTTGGGTTTGGCCTAATATTATCGATGCTTTGTTAGGATTCTTCTCATATAGCTACAACGTTGACAGAGTTCACCCGGAAGGGAATTCCTTTTCCTTGGACCAAGGCGTGCAAGCAGAGCTTTCAGTAGTTGGAAACTTGTTTGACTACGGTGCTAATACTATCTTTGCCTTCATGGTCAGGCGGTTTTGTTGGTTATTGCGATACTTCTCGGCAGTTGAAGAAGCACGAGCAGAACTTTTCCACGCATGACTTAGAAATGGCTGCGGTGGCTTTTACACTCAAGATCTGGAGACACTACCTATACGACGAGTCGTGATTGATATTCACGGACCACAAAGGTTAAAGTACATTTTCAGCAGTGAGATCTAAATTTGAGACAGCCCCTTTGGATGGGGCTAGTGAAAGACTATGACTGAGAGATTTTTTTCTATCGTTCGGGCAAGGCAAATGTTGTGGCGGATGCTTTGAGTCGGAGGCTCAGAGGTAGCATTTCTTGTTTAAGCACGGTTTAGAGACAGTCGACGGCAGATTCGCAGATTCCTTATGACAGCCAAGTACAGTTCGAGTTTACGCTAACCGAGGGACAACTTGCCATGTCCATGCACATCCACCGTTATTTGATCATATCCGTTAGGCATAGTCCGATGACATTTGTTGGTCAGAAATCATGGAGCAAGTTCGACAGGGCACAGATTTACAGTTCATGATTGATGATTAGGGAATACTATGAATTAGGACTCGACTATGTGTGCCAGATTTCGAGGGATTGAAACGCGAGATCTTAGAGGAGGCGCGTCAGTCAGTATATAGTGTCCATCCGGGTTCCACCAAGATGGAATGAGATTTGAGAGAAGTCTACTAGTGTGAAGGGATGAAGAGAGAGGTCACAGATTTTGTTTCGGGATGCTGATTTGTCAGCAAGTCAAGGCCGAGCATCAGGGGTCAGCGGGAGAATTACAACCTTTGCCCATTCTGGAGTGGAAGTGGGAGCAGATCTCTATAGATTTTATCGTGGGTCAACCTAGGACCAGTTAAGAGTGTGACTCTATTTGAGTGATCGTAAACCGATTGACGGAAGCAGCTCACTTCTGCCAGTAAGTACCAATTTCGGATTCGTTCAGTATGCTCAGATATATGTTGGTGAAATTGTGCGACTACGTGGAGTTTCGACTTGTATTGTGTCCAACAGAGGCACCCAGTTCACCAGTCGACTGTGGCAGGAACTTCAGGAGGCTTTGGACACCAATTGAGCTTTAGTACAGATTTCCACCCGTAGACCGACGGTCAATCAGAGCGGACCATTCAGATTCTTGAGGACATGCACCGAGCTTGCGTTCTAGATTTCCTGGAAGTTGGGATCGCCACTTGCCTTTGATAGAGTTTTTCTATAATAACAGCTTCCAGGAGGAGATTCAGATGGCATCCTTCGAGGTATTATATAGGAGGAAATGTCGATCACCCGTATGTTAGAATGAGTATAGTAAGAGCAATATTTTGGGGCCACAGATTGTATAGGAGATGACCGAAAAGCTTCAGTTGATTAAAGATGGGATAAAAGCAGCCTAGAGCAGGCAGAAGTTAAGGCTGATAAACGTCGTTGCAGACTTGAGTTCACCGTTGGCGATAATGTTTTCTTGAAGGTTCCTCCGATGAAGGGCGTGCTGTGATTCAGGGGGAAAGGAAGGCTTAGTAGTAGATATGTAACCCCTTTGAGATTCTAGAGCGTATCAGTGCAATTACTTATCGTTTGGCTCTTTCACCTAGTTTCTAGATGTTCATCCCGTGTTTCCTGTATCGATGCTCCACAAGTACCTTCATGACCCCTCTCATGCGATATAGCATCAGACGATCCAACCAGAGCGCAATCTTTCTTTCATCGAGCAGCCGATAGTCATTCTAAATCGGCAGGTGAAGAAACTGGGGTCCGAGGACATACCGTCCGTAAATGTTCTTTGGCATGGCTTGAGCGGTGAAGAGATCATGTGGAAGCTGAGGATGAGATGAGGGAGGACCGTTCCCATCTCTTCGAGAGTGCACTTAGTTAGATTTTAAATTCGGGGACTGAATTTCCTTAAGGGGGGAAGATTGTAACGTTTTATAAATAAATAAATAAATAAATCCTTTAGGTGAATTTTCCGATAATCGGTAAATATAACTCGTATTTTCCGTAAAACGTAACTATCGTTATTTTTCCACATAAACTTAAATACGCCTATTTTAACTATACAATTGCTAGTATTTGGTATTTAATTAGTCACTTATAAATTGTTAGTTTACTTAAACATTTTTCCTTAATTAATTAAATTAAATATTATTATAAGCTTTCATTTATATATTAAATTAGTGTAAATTACAAAATGAGAATGAGTTAATCCTACATTAGTGAACCATGACCACTTATAACCTAGTTTATAACATGCTTAATCTTTCTACATTTGACCCAATTGTTCTAGAGAATTCTAGGATAAAGTAAAGTAGAAAATAAAAATAAAGTTAAATAAATAAGAAACAAGTAAATGGGTGTAATAAGTGAGGATGTTTCTACACAAAACCCACACACCCACACTCACCTCTCTCTCTCCCTAAGGCTGGTCGAGCCTGGATAACCCCCTTTTCTTCATTCAACACACTTTATCTCATCCAATAAAAGAAAATTTAATAATTAAGGAAATAATGTAAAAGAGGTAATAATTGGGGATGTTCTACACTCATCCACACACCTCTCTCTCTCTCTCTCATGAAAGTTGGCCGAGCCTCCCCTTGTGCAATCCCCCAATTTTCCCACTTCATTTCCACTCAAAAACTCTCCAAAAATCCATCAAAAATCAATGCAAAACCTCACTAATTCTCCATTCAACCCTTACCCATTATTCTTTGTTCAATCAAGCATGAATCTTGAGGTAAGGTGGCAATTTAGGAGGCTAAGTTTGCATGTTGATCTACAAATATTTGAGGTATAAATCCTAACCCCATAGTTAATTGGTTGGTTAAATACTTTAAATCAACTTAATTAGGTGTTTAAATGTGGTGTTAATTTGAAGATTTAATTTTAAAGAGAAGGGTTTGAGATTAATTAAAGTTTACATAACTTGTTTATCTTTACAATGTGTAGTTTATCATCCTAAGAATTTCAAAACCCAACCTAGTGACTAAATTGCTAATTGTTACTTTTAAATGGTCCAAATTATATGACTTTGCAAACTAGGTTTTTAATTAATATGTAATTAGATGAAATTAAAATTTAGTTATAGTTTGTGTGACTTAGTTAAGATATTTAGTGAGTATTATGGCCACTAGAATTGCTAAAATATCTAGATTCGTGCTAAAACGGTTAAGGGTTGCTTACTAGGTTTGTGGAATAAATCGATTTTAATTTAAGCTGAGGTTTTGTTGATATATAACCTATTTTACGTAATATTTATTGTGTTGTAAATACGCGAATGGTACGATTGGGTTTTAGGCTTAGTGGTTTTCTCGTATAGCGACCCTAGTTGTAGTTTGTAGTGTTGTCGCGAGTGCGTTTTGTGCACCAAGTGTGTGCGTGTCTTGTTGTGCACGTGGTTTGACTTGTGTCGTTTGTGTCCGTGACTAGTCTTATATTCATTCTCTTAATTGCTTGTGTGCGATTCTAGAATCGGGTGCAGAGGCGTCGGACGTGGCGCGGAAAGATAAAGCTAAGATCGGATCGGATTAGCCGAGGCGTCCCGGTGAGTAGATGTACACATCTATGGAGGGATCGTCTAGATGGCGCGAGGTGCCCGATAGTTTAGTATTATTTGTAGTACTTGCATTATATGCGTAGTTTTCCTAGTTATTCATTCATCGCATTGCATCATCTTATATACTCGTAATATCATTTCATAGGACACTTGCACCATTACCATTGGTTCCTGCTGCACGTACACCATTTATGCGAACACATATGCCATTGGTAATTGCTATGTCACGAATACTATAGAACTTGCTTAGAATTGGTATTAGCACAACTGCATCATGTATGATCCGTAGATTTATACTTGTATATTCATTTCATTAAAATGGATACGTAGGATTGTTCGTCATATATACATACCTCATTGCATCATGATTCATGCATAGCTTCTGGCCGTATTTCGTATGGTGTATACTACCGTATCATAGATTTCCATCATCACCGGCATGTTTATATATTGTGATTCTTCTCGAAAATTTCAGTATTTATGAGATTTCTGGATTTTGGGGGAAACCGCAAGAATTTTATAAACTTATTATCGTTTTAAAGTCCAAGCTGCGGTTTTCTCGTGATGTATGTGTCGTCCACCATGAGTTTCCATGATTGATGTTGGTTTTCGAGACCCGATTCGGGAAGTAGGATGAACCGTTTCGGGTACATGGTGGGCCCGGTATGGTACCCAGGGCAAGAAGCTCGAGTTGTAGACGATGAGCCTGGCAGGGGCAGGCTACCTACCGGTGATGTCTAGCGCGGTGGATATCTGGAGGATACCGACCGTTGTCGTGAGATTTGATGATATGGTCCGATCCGGATTGACGGATTCCGAGATATTGAGATATTGAGACATTGAGATATTGAGACATTGAGACATTGAGATATTGAGACATTGAGATATATATATTTTGTGTCGATGCTTGACACGGATTTCTATGGATTTCATTAATGATACTTCAGTTATCTCACAGGAGTGTTTCTAAGATAAAAATAAAAATTTTCTCATACCAAACATACTCAGATTTCATGTTGATTACGCATTCATGTTGCATACATACTAGCGCATCGCATCATATTGGTATATGCGTTGGTTGTGATGCATTTGCGTGCATGCTTACAATAGCCTTATTAGATGTTACTTACTACTCACGGGTTGGCAACTCACCCCCGTTGTGCCATAATATCTTGCAGGTCTGACCCGTCAGCACAGTAGTGGCGGGCGTACTTTCTATTCCGCTTCGTTTGCTTCGGCTTGCATCTTGCTCATAGGTGGCTTTTAGAGGATTTTCTTTTGCTCCCACCGTGTATTTTATTGTATCTAGTATACTCCATCTACCCTTCGTACAGTGGACTTAGATGGTGATCTTGTGAGATTGTATGTATTCTAGTTCTTGTGTCGATGCTCACTTGAGCCGACGAGTTGTTTTCTTACTTACGTGATTTTATATACTTATGGTGCACTTTGATATTCATATTGCATGTGGTTGTGATTCTGCCATTGGCGAAGAGCTAGCTGTTAGGTCCACGTTACCTCTCCCGGTACTTTCGGGGTTGCGGAAACGGTAAAACAAATTTTTTTCTAAACTTTGTAACATGGACCGTAAAAGCCGGATCTTTGCTAAACAATACACTAGCAACCTAACTTGAGATGTTATCTACTCGGTTAGGGTTATACCTCAACTTGAACATCTTCTCTTCTTGTTGTTCTTCACTTCTTATTGCTCTTCTCTTCGCTTGCTCAATGGTTGATCCGGACTTTGGTCACCTCCACGGCCTCCTTGAGTCGAAGACGATCCACCCGAGAGATGTACACCGAGCTCCACCTCAAACCGAGGTAACTAGGGCAAGGAGATTGCTAATCTAGAAGCCCTAGGATGTGTAGAGGAGATGTATGGATGTGTTTGTCAAGTGAAATCCTTTTTCTCTCAACACATGAGATCAAAGGAGAAAACAAGAGGAGGAGGAAGAAGGAGGAAGGTTAGCAACCATGGAGCTTCTCATTTTCAAGAGAGAGAATGAGAATAATATTATGATCCAAAAGAAAAACAACCATGGTTGCAAATAATGCAAAACAACATCATTACTAATCCCATCAAGATAAAGTTGAAGGCTACTTTGAAATGACCATTATCATAATCCAAAAGAAAAAGGAAAAGAAAAGAAGAGTGTGGAACCCTCTTGAAAGTCAATGGTCAACCCGGTCAACCGGTCAACAAAGTCAAGAGAGGTCAACGGGGTCAAATGGTCAATGCAATTAGCCATCATAAGATTATCACTAATAGGATTAGTAAATGATGTTCGCGGTTCATAATGGTTTTGACCAAACGAACTGTCAAAACCCTAATGAGTCCGCCTCAAAATGGTTTTGACCGAATCAACTGTCAAAACCCTAATGAGCCTGCCACATAACGGTTTTGGCCGAACCAACTGCCAAAACCCTAATGAGGCACCTCCTCCTTCATCACTCCGAAAAACTGTGCATACACACCTGCATCCGTATTCCGTAGAATGCGGATGCACAGAAGACAAAACAAATCCATCCGTGCAATACTAGGATCCGGCTTAAACCAAAGCCTACTAGTACTGCCTGCCCGAACACCATACGCACACAAGTGTACGTAAGTGATCGCAGCCCTGCCGTAAAACCATACGGCCTCTACACGTTTCGCTCAGTGCAGGGAAACTCTCTGTGTGGGACTCTAAAGACTCGACACTACGCTGGCAGTGGGTTTAACCACAGACCGCAAGCAGCACTAGCTGTACGTAACGGTCCCCAGGTAGATGTCGATAAGAAGGCCGATGAGGTAAACCCATCCGAACTCCTACTGAGTCTGTATGTGACAATCTCCGTACAGTCCGGTATGTTCGTCTGATACATCGCATGTCGGGCTTAGGGGGGCGGTAAGCGTCAGACCCCTAATAGCGGTACAAGTCGTGTCGGAGTGAAGCCCAGAACACCCTGAGATAACACTGGAACCTACCAGTATATCTCGCTTGTCCTGGCCAGGGACTACTTGTGTAATGGCTCTCCTAGACACGGCGCGATGTCAACCCCCAATACCGGGAGAGACGAATCCTGTCTAACCGTCACTGCCTCCAAGTGCTTCGGGACTGCTCCCAACTACTACCTGTTTGCACGACTCAGTAGAGCCGTGGTAGGGTAGTGTTCATCACAGAATATTGCATTTTATACCGCCCATTCTTATGCTCGTTTGTTTATAGGTAGGTACTTTTAATCCGTGTTTGCTACATATTTACAGAATACAGGTTTCCAGACCAAATATTGCAAATCAACACTTAATCTCCACAGTTACGCCAAAATACAGAACATCTGTCACTGCAGATAAAAGCCGGGTTTCTGTCATCCGCATCCGTCTAGTACCGCTTACCAGTTCAAAAGAGCAGGACGAAAACAGTCGTCATTTCTGGTCAAGCGTGGGGCCCATTGAAGATATTCAAAGATGCGTAGGGCCCATTGAAGATATTCAAAGATGCATGGGGCCCATTGAAGATATTCAAAGATGTGTGGGACCCGAGGGAGTTGAATTCAAAGGTGTTGAAAAGTAAAGCCAACATTGTTGACTTTGGGAACCGGAAGCAATCATGAAAGAAAACAGAAATTCTGTACATATTTACCAGAATAAGATGCAAACACCAGGCCAACACAGAAAGACCAAGAGCCAACTCATCAGTATGGCCGCGCTTGCGCGGCCAATAGGTGGTATTGGCCGCGCAAGCGCGGCCATGTGGGGCCCACTTTGTGTGAATTTTGGAGGGGTAGTTTGGGTACTTCCCATATGTTTGCTGGTTGCCCTAGAACCCCATTCTCCTGCCTATAAATACAACAGACCAGAGCTTAACCAAGAGAGCCAATTTTGGGAGCCATTTTAGAGCTAGTTTTTGAGCTTTTCTTTGTTCTTGATTTTTGTTGTTTTGTTCTTCTTCTTCCTCTTCTTCATTCTTTCTCCATGACATTGTAGTGAGAGCTTTTGAGTGGAAGATTAATGAAGATGAGGGCTTGTTATCTTTCTTGTTAGTTTGCTCCCCCTTGAGATTCTTGCTTTCTCTTGCTCATTCAACCTCTTCATTGAGCTTGAATGGTTAAGAGTTAGTTATTGATCTCAAAGGTCGTATTTTCTCACGGACTAGCACTTCATTTCACATGCGTTCTCTACCCTTCCCTTGATCTTGCAAGTTCTTCATTGAGCTTGCAAGTTTAAGGGTTGGCTATTGAGCACATGCTTGGCTTGGGTCCTAGTTCCGTATTCTTTTTATTACTCGCTTTTATTACTTGTCTTTTTATTACTTGCATTTTATTTCATGCAATTTTATTCATGCACTTTAATACTTGTATCTTTTCTTTTCTTTGTTCTTTTCTTTTTGTACTCTTTTGTTCATATTGTGAATGTTGTAATTATTGTTGTTGTTAAGAATTAATACGGTTTTATAAGTTAACATTTCTTTGCCAATTCCTTTTCCCGTTATTTTCCATTTGAACTTCGCCCAAACCATACGCAAGCGCTCCGTTAGGCACCGTACCCTGACAAGGTAACGGTGATTTCTAACCACGACCGGTTGCGTTCGGTTTGGCCGGAGGCGAAAGCAAGAGACAAGAACGGAAGGACAAGGGTAAATAAGCCGGATTCCACGAATACCGCGCTTAAATCCCCTAATCCACGTTGTTGCCAATTGCCTAGCTTCAATTGGTCAAGACTCGGCTCAAAGGTTTTGAGTACGGATTTCTTAGCTTACAATCTCGTATTTTCTTAACAACTTTATACTTGCAGATAAACACATAGGTTAGTCTGAACAAAACACATACAAGATTCTTTATTGACTCGTCTAAGACAAGAAGGTAAGATAACACCATCTCCCTGTGGACCGACCCGTGCTCATCCGGCTAGCTGCAAAGCGACACCGTCCTGATCGCGGTTACACTTTAATTCTTTGAACATCCGACACGCTCTTGGCGTGCGATCAAATGGCGCCGTTGCCGGGGAGACGGTAGCGTATTTTCTTTCTTGTTATTCGGGTTAATATTCTTTTTGTATATATTTATAAAAAAAATATATATATATTCTTTTTGTTTTTGGACAATATTTTTTGTGGGCAAGTGTGCAGGTTTTTGCATATTTGCAAACTGCAATTGTGGGGAGCAAAGTGTACATTCAAGGCTAAGGTGTTTACGAAGTACAGTGCCAAAGATCCGGGTAGTTTGACCCACGCGAGCGAACCTTTCAAGCTTACCGGATTCGATTCAACGGGGGTTTCTTAACCCAAAACTTAAACGGTACGTACTTTACTAACACCTTCTTCTTAAATCCGACGCTTCCAATATACTATTCTTTGCAGGATTCTTTGTAAGTTCGCTAGCAAACGCTAAAACTTGACTAACCCGTATTTGTTGCAGTGCTGAGCTTAAACTAAAAAACGAGTTTTTGATTCTTTATAGAATTTTTATTGAATTGTGCATTGCATACATTAATACGGACTTAAGGGCAAGCGAACCCCACAACATACGGTAAAGGATTTCATCACCTTTTCCGTGGCCCACAAATCACGAACTTGCGCATAACGATTACCCGCACAAATTTAAAAGAAACTAGACTTTAAGCCTTAAGGACTTCGCGCTCACTAGGAGAAGTTAATTGTGTTTAGAACCTTGCTTAACGGTATATTGTTTACGGGGTGTCTAGGAAAGTGTTAACGGCGAAACCGCCAAAAGAGAAAGGGTTATTTAATTAAGGAACTTCGCGAAAGCGTTGGAAAACCTCCCCTTATCTCTGCACTTACCTGGCCTCGTGATCAGTGTATCTTGAGCCTGTTTCTCGACACAGTTTTACTTCGACAATCAAGTTCTTGAGCAGGTCTAGTTGACCTAGGTGAACCCTAGAACGATTAGGTGTGTGGTATTTTTGTGTCGTGATTATTTTTGTCCATATTTTTTTTTGTGTATATTTTATTCTTTTGCTAACAACTAACTAAAAAAAAAATTAAAAAAAAAATAAAAAAATCACATTCTTTTCCCCCTCCCTTTTCTCTACCTTTCTTTTTCTCTCTTCATATCATGGGTACTCCACCTCGCAAAACTCTTGCCGAACTTTGGTACCCACAACCAGACATTACTTCATACGGTTCTTGCTTTGGCCGAACTTCGAAGGACCCCTCCATGCCAAAAATTTCTTTGAAAGATCGGATAGACGCGTCTAGGACAAACAACTGGATCCCGCAATCCACTTCGTATCAACCGTTTCAAACGTTCACCCCTTCGTACGTTGATACACCTTTTGAAAATACAGTTGTAACCCCGAGACCTATGTCTATTGCTGAACATATTGAACAATCTCGTAGCCGATCTTTCACTCCTACAAATTCTTGGGATCAACAATTCCATTCACCTTCTTATCTCAATGTTGATCCCACTCCTGTCCAGCCATTCGATTCCTACCAATCCTACCCTACTTTTGCACCTTCCCTAGACATTGCATCAGAACCGCCAATTGGGAGTTTTCAGTATCCCAACAACTTTGAATCTTTTACTGAAACCCCTTCACAACCAATGTCTAGTCTAGAACAGTGCTTGGAAGACTTTAGGGTAGCTTCACGCCAAATGGAGGAAGTAAATGCGTCCATGGCCGCCCTCATACAATCTTATGAACCGGAAGCTAGTTTCCAGCTAGCTCCAAATTTTCCAATGTATGATGAGACGGCACGACAGGCTGTGAATTTGAGTGGAGAGAGTGAGATATACCCCCTTCCGAATCAAGCCTACCCGGTCCAAATTGAATCCCACAACTCCTGTGTTGAAAGTCTATCAAATGTCCCAAATGAATTATCAGTTGAAGATAGAATGTTTAATGAGTTGTGCGACTTTGTAGTGTTTGATTTTTCCGATTGTGAAGGGTCCCTTTTGAGTGAAACCATACCCAAACCTTTTGACCTCTACACCTCCACTCTAGAACCTGAATTGATCGATATCCATGCTTTTGATGAGGTGTCTGAGAATATTGATTTTCACTTGATTGAGGATATTGACGCGGGGAATATTTTGGATGATGAACCCGTAGATTTGGCTGAGTTTGTCTCTTCAAATCATCATCCCGAGTCCTTAAATGTTTTTCCCGAACCCCATATGCGTCTGGATTTTGATGAAATATGCATGGATGAGCTTAACTTTGAGGAGAATTTTGAGGATATTCTTGAGGATGAAACAGTTCTAGATGATGAGTCGGATTTTCCAATTCATCCTGTTCCTTTCACTGACTGTGTACACCCTCCAGAACCCTTAACCGATACCCCTCCTCAACCACTTCCCTCCACCCTTTCCATCGTTCCGACCTTGCAAGAACCCGTATCACTTACATTTAATATGTCTGGTTTACCAAGTTCGGCGTACCCATGGTTCCTTACGAATCTTGAGGGATTTGACCCAATCTCTCGACGAGTAAATATATTAGCACATTCACTTTTCACACATCGGTCATCACAAATTGTGTTAAACTATTTACTCCATTTGCACCCTCAAGTTCGTATTCCACTTCTTTTCCCCTTCCGCCATTCTTTTTCTTTTTATCTACCGAGACCGCATTCCACTTCTCTCTACATACGGTCTCGCGTATTTTCCATCTCTTTTCTCTACGCCTTCTTCCACCAACCACTGCTTCATCATGATAAGATTTTTGAATGGTTGGTGTTAACTTTTGGCCTGTGTAAGGCCTTGTATAGCTTGATACTGTTCTTTCCCCCCTAATCCTGAACTTCATCGCTTAACAGTGGAAACACTGTTTCACTTAAGTTTAGGGGGGACTCTTTT
The DNA here is from genome assembly GCA_030015575.1 of Agapanthus africanus. Lineage (NCBI taxonomy): Eukaryota > Viridiplantae > Streptophyta > Magnoliopsida > Asparagales > Amaryllidaceae > Agapanthus > Agapanthus africanus. The sequence goes on from JASDDO010000012.1 coordinate 481,406,899, forward strand.
TTTTTTTTTTTAGTATATATCTTTTTGTTTTTCCTTTTTTGTTTTGTATATAATTTGTTTTTAGGAAGCACCGGCAATTTTGACCCTCTTGGTATAGCCTGACAGTGAGGACACTGTCAAGTTTAAGTTTGGGGGTATGCTCGGTAAGCTTTCTTCCTTCGCATTCATTTGTATATTTTGCATTTGCATACCTTATTAAAAACCCATAAAAATTGAAAATTTTTCCAAAAATATAAAAACTTTGTCGTCAAGATAGCTAATAGGGTAACTTAGATCTTTATTCTGAAAGTTTAGTTGATATATTAGAAATAACTAAATTCTGGACTTGGGAACTGAAAACCCTAAAAATAACCCTCATTCTGTCTAACTTTGGTAAGTATACGTCCTTACAATTTTTGAGTTCAGTTCTTGAGTTAAGTCAAGATGAAGGGAAAGTATTGAAATTTTACTGGAGGATAAGTCTGAAAAATAGTTTCTTTTCTTAAGTTCAAATTTAGAAAGTATACACCCTACAAACTGCACTTACACGCACCTTGAAAATTGGGATAGTAGAGGATACCTAGAAATACTCTTGCCTGAAAGCCTAGTATGAAAGAAAAAACGGTATTTGAAGCTAAACACCAAAAGAGCATGTTGAAAGATATATCCGGTCTTGAAAAAGAAAAAAAAGAAAAAAAAGAAAAAAAAAATAGAATAAAGGACCTGGAAACTGCTATTTACGCTTTAAGCTCACACATTCAGTAATCGGCTGTTAGTGCCTCAAGAAGCATTAATAGTCGCATGAAAGGTGTGTGAGCAAATCCGTCCACCCTTAATGAAAAGAAGTAGTATTAGGTATTAGGGCAAGGGTACTATAGCTTGAATTGAATTCTTGAGTGTAGGGGTGCAAATATACACACACGTAGGGGTATATAATCGATGTTTGAATAAAAGATAGAGATGAAGAATAAGACTTGTGTTTTCTGTAAAGTTGATAAAAATCCCTGATTTGAGGCCACGCTTTAGAAGGAAAACTCAGGAGATCCAAGGTTAAATTGATACGAGGTGTGAAGCATAAGGGTTGGATATTTCTAACTTAGGATGATAGAGTTTCTAACATAAATACTAAACTGTAGGAGTAGAATCATTGTTAACTTATGACACTAGCTTGACTGGATTTTGTGGGTAGTATCCGCTGAAAACCCTCAGGAGATAACACTCCTCCTACTAGGGACACCTAGAGGTTTAACGGCTTGTTGCACACGCTCAGTGCAATCGCGTTCCCTGCGAAAGTGCGGTTATCATTTTATTTTTGTGAATAATTGGTTTTGCTCGGGACGAGCAAAAGATAAGTTTGGGGGTATTTGTTCATCACAGAATATTGCATTTTATACCGCCCATTCTTATGCTCGTTTGTTTATAGGTAGGTACTTTTAATCCGTGTTTGCTACATATTTACAGAATACAGGTTTCCAGACCAAATATTGCAAATCAACACTTAATCTCCACAGTTACGCCAAAATACAGAACATCTGTCACTGCAGATAAAAGCCGGGTTTCTGTCATCCGCATCCGTCTAGTACCGCTTACCAGTTCAAAAGAGCAGGACGAAAACAGTCGTCATTTCTGGTCAAGCGTGGGGCCCATTGAAGATATTCAAAGATGCGTAGGGCCCATTGAAGATATTCAAAGATGCATGGGGCCCATTGAAGATATTCAAAGATGTGTGGGACCCGAGGGAGTTGAATTCAAAGGTGTTGAAAAGTAAAGCCAACATTGTTGACTTTGGGAACCGGAAGCAATCATGAAAGAAAACAGAAATTCTGTACATATTTACCAGAATAAGATGCAAACACCAGGCCAACACAGAAAGACCAAGAGCCAACTCATCAGTATGGCCGCGCTTGCGCGGCCAATAGGTGGTATTGGCCGCGCAAGCGCGGCCATGTGGGGCCCACTTTGTGTGAATTTTGGAGGGGTAGTTTGGGTACTTCCCATATATTTGCTGGTTGCCCTAGAACCCCATTCTCCTGCCTATAAATACAACAGACCAGAGCTTAACCAAGAGAGCCAATTTTGGGAGCCATTTTAGAGCTAGTTTTTGAGCTTTTCTTTGTTCTTGATTTTTGTTGTTTTGTTCTTCTTCTTCCTCTTCTTCATTCTTTCTCCATGACATTGTAGTGAGAGCTTTTGAGTGGAAGATTAATGAAGATGAGGGCTTGTTATCTTTCTTGTTAGTTTGCTCCCCCTTGAGATTCTTGCTTTCTCTTGCTCATTCAACCTCTTCATTGAGCTTGAATGGTTAAGAGTTAGTTATTGATCTCAAAGGTCGTATTTTCTCACGGACTAGCACTTCATTTCACATGCGTTCTCTACCCTTCCCTTGATCTTGCAAGTTCTTCATTGAGCTTGCAAGTTTAAGGGTTGGCTATTGAGCACATGCTTGGCTTGGGTCCTAGTTCCGTATTCTTTTTATTACTCGCTTTTATTACTTGTCTTTTTATTACTTGCATTTTATTTCATGCAATTTTATTCATGCACTTTAATACTTGTATCTTTTCTTTTCTTTGTTCTTTTCTTTTTGTACTCTTTTGTTCATATTGTGAATGTTGTAATTATTGTTGTTGTTAAGAATTAATACGGTTTTATAAGTTAACATTTCTTTGCCAATTCCTTTTCCCGTTATTTTCCATTTGAACTTCGCCCAAACCATACGCAAGCGCTCCGTTAGGCACCGTACCCTGACAAGGTAACGGTGATTTCTAACCACGACCGGTTGCGTTCGGTTTGGCCGGAGGCGAAAGCAAGAGACAAGAACGGAAGGACAAGGGTAAATAAGCCGGATTCCACGAATACCGCGCTTAAATCCCCTAATCCACGTTGTTGCCAATTGCCTAGCTTCAATTGGTCAAGACTCGGCTCAAAGGTTTTGAGTACGGATTTCTTAGCTTACAATCTCGTATTTTCTTAACAACTTTATACTTGCAGATAAACACATAGGTTAGTCTGAACAAAACACATACAAGATTCTTTATTGACTCGTCTAAGACAAGAAGGTAAGATAACACCATCTCCCTGTGGACCGACCCGTGCTCATCCGGCTAGCTGCAAAGCGACACCGTCCTGATCGCGGTTACACTTTAATTCTTTGAACATCCGACACGCTCTTGGCGTGCGATCAGGTAGTAATCAAAGAACAGTGGGAACACACTCGAGGCGAAGTGACAGTGTCAAGTCAGCGGACTAAGCTGTACTCATGTCACCTGGGAACTGATAACCGACGATAGGTATAATACCAACCATCAGTTCCCGACGAGTCCTGTCCAGTGTACTCGTAACCCAACGAGCACCCGCATACTATCTCAAGTACGACGTACCGACGGCAGTGGGACAGACCGTCTCTCGTGCTGGGATGAGAAGCGCATACGCTAGTCTACTCCGGAGCATCGATGCCCTATCTCGATACTCCCATGACTAGGGACGTGTATAAGGATGTGCTTGTAGATTACCCAGCCCCCACGAGTGTGATCGCAATCACAACGCCGGTAATCAAGCAAAGATCCAAAGGGCTCTACTAATGTGTATAAGTGATATAATAAATAAACACACAAGTACACATTAAAGCAGAGACAAACCAAGTAGCATACTACTATATTGAGCAAGATTGTCTGTACAACTGTGAATATCCCAAGCTTCCATCAAGTAATATACATACTAGTATGATACAGTAATGGCCTCTAGGGCATATACACTAACAATCTCCCACTTGCACTAAGGCCATGTACTGGCGTATCGAAGACCTATCATCTCGATCAGCCGCTCGAACTGAGTCTGGGGTAAAGCCTTCGTGAATGGGTCCGCAGTGTTGTCCTTTGTGTCCACTCTCCGCACCTCGATCTCCTGGCGATCAATGATCTCCCTGATCAGGTGATACCGCCTTAAGATGTGCCTGGATTTCTGATGGGACCTTGGTTCCTTCGCTAAAGCTATAGCCCCATTGTTATCGCAATACAAAGGTATTGGGTCAACAATGGACGGAACCACCTGAAGTTCACTAATGAACTTCTTAATCCAGACCGCCTCTTTTGCGGCATCGCTTGCAGCAATGTATTCAGCCTCCATCGTCGAGTCTGCGACGGTATCCTGCTTGGAACTCCTCCAACATACCGCCCCTCCGTTGAGGGTAAACACAAAACCCGAGAAGGACTTGATGTCATCTTTGTCACTCTGGAAGCTTGAATCGGTAAAGGACTCGACCCTGAGGTCTCCATTACCGTAAACCAGGAACATCTCCTTAGTCCTTCTTAGGTACTTGAGAATGTTCTTCACTGCTGTCCAGTGGTCCTCCCCTGGGTCTGACTGATACCGGCTTACCGCGCTCAACGCGTAAGCTACATCTGGTCTTGTACATAGCATCGCATACATTATAGTTCCTACCGCCGAAGCGTAGGGTATAGTGCTCATGCGAACCCTCTCCTCGTCATTCTTAGGAGACATCTTCTTGGAGAGGGTAATTCCGTGCAATGCGGGTATGTTACCGCGCTTGGAACCCTTCATACTAAATCTCTTTAGTACGGTCTCTATGTACCTGGACTGCGAAAGTCCCAATAGTTTCTTGGATCTATCTCTATAGATCTTGATCCCCAGAATGTACGAGGCATCACCCAGGTCCTTCATGGAGAACCTTTGTGACAAAAATAGCTTGACCGATTGTAGCATAGGAATATCATTTCCTATCAAAAGAATGTCGTCCACGTACAAGACTAGGAATACGACAGTTCGTCCTACAATCTTCTTATATACACAGGGTTCATCTTCGTTCTTGATGAAATCAAATTCCTTGATTGCCTCATCAAAACAGATGTTCCAGCTCCGCGATGCCTGCTTTAATCCATAAATGGATTTAAGCAACTTGCACACCCTTCCGCTGCTCCCACTGTCTACGAAACCTTCTGGTTGATCCATGTAAATGCACTCTTCCAAACAACCGTTTAGGAAAGCCGTTTTAACATCCATCTGCCAGATTTCATAGTCATGGAAGGCAGCAATGGCAAGTAGGATCCGAATGGATTTGAGCATAGCCACCGGAGAAAAAGTTTCATCATAGTCCAAACCAGGTCTTTGACGAAAACCTTTTGCAACGAGTCTAGTTTTATAGGTTTCCACCTGCCCATCTATACCAAGTTTCCTTTTGTTGATCCATTTGCATCCAACGGGTTTTACCCCAGGTGGAGCAATATCCAAGGTCCACACTTTATTGGCGTACATGGACTCCATTTCGGATTGCATTGCTTCCTGCCACTTATCAGAGTCCCTACTGATAATGGCCTGCCTGAAACTGGTAGGGTCATCTTCTTCCAAGATGCAATCCTCTCGATCCCCGTCTATGAGAAAACCGTAGTATCTCTCGGGCGGATGAGAAAACCTACCAGATCTGCGGAGTGGCTGAGGTTCGTCTGGGGTTATAGAATCTAGCGGTTCCTCCAAATTTTCAGTTACATTTTGTGGTCGCTGAATTTCTTCCAGTTCTACCGAACTCCCACTAGTTTCTTTTGCAAGAAACTCCCTTTCTAAGAAGGTGGCGTGGCGAGATACAAACACCTTCTGTTCCTCAGTGTGGTAGAACAGATATCCCAGTGAGTTTTTAGGATATCCCACAAATTTACACAGAACTGATCGTGCCTCTAGCTTGTCCGGTTTCTGTGTTTTCACATAGGCCGGACAACCCCATATCTTAATAAACTTCAGACATGGTTTCTTACTGCTCCATATTTCATACGGAGTTTTAGGCACAGATTTGGACGGAACTTGATTCAAAAGGTATGCCGCTGTCTGAAGCGCATGTCCCCAGAATGAAAGAGGTAACTCAGCACTACTCATCATGGAGCGAACCATGTCCAATAGGGTACGATTCCTCCGCTCCGATACACCGTTGTGCTGTGGTGTATAAGGAGGAGTAAGCTGAGAGAGAATACCATTCACTTTTAAGTAATCTAGGAATTCCGTGCTTAAGTACTCCCCTCCCCTGTCAGACCGGAGGATCTTGATACTTTTGCCTGTCTGGTTCTCTACTTCGTTTCTGAATTCCTTGAATTTCTCAAAAGCTTCAGATTTGTGTTTCATCAGATATACATACCCGAACCTAGAGAGATCGTCAGTGAATGTGATGAAGTACGAGAACCCACCCCTTGCATGTATAGACATCGGACCACATACATCACTATGTACGAGTCCCAAGAGTTCTGCTGCTCTTTCTCCATGTCCGGTGAACGGAGATTTGGTCATCTTCCCTTTGAGACAAGACTGACAAGTTTCATAAGATGAAAACTCGAACGCATCCAAGAGTCCATCTTTATGCAACTTACTCAGTCTTTTCTCTCCGACATGACCAAGTCTACAATGCCACAAGTAGGTTTCATTCGTATCTGAATTCTTCCTCTTGCGTGTGTTTTGTATATTGAGAACTGTATTCTGATTTAGAACGTAGATACCATTACACAGTGTACCCTCTGCAACCAGTACCTTATGAAGGTAAATGTTCATGATATTCTTTTCAAGAACAAAGTTATATCCATCTTTATCGAGTAAAGAAACTAATATGATGTTGCAAACCATGGAGGGTACATAGTAGCAATCGTTCAAAATCATAGTCTTGCCATTTGGCAATACTAGGTGATATTCACCGACGGCTGCCGCATTAACTTGTGCTCCGTTCGCTACTCTGAGCGACATATCACCCGGTGCAACTTTCCTACTTTTTCTCAGTCCCTGTAATAAATTACAGATATGAGATCCTGATCCGGTATCAAGTACCCAGGAGGTAGGGCTGACCGTAAAACAGTTCTCAATTACAAGAATACCTGAAGTAGATGCAAAACCATGCTTCTTCTTCGACTGGGTATCCTGGAAATCCATACAATCCCCTTTCCCATTCTCATACTCATGACTGTTGTCACAAGTTAGAGCTGAACCAACTTTCCCCAGTCCCGAATAAGAATTCGGATCGGTCAAGCGATACATTTTATTATCTTGATTAGGGCGTGAAAAGGTTGCTGCCTGGAGAGAGAGAAAAGAAACACTCAGCGTATGCTCTTGCAAGATTAGATCGGTTTATTAATTTATCTAACCAGGATGTCTCCCACTGTTTACTCAAATTCTTCTTAAAACCTTTTAAAAGAAGAACTAGTCAGGATTTTAATTCACGTCACAATACTTGCTTAACCTTTCAGCCAGGCTAGTGTCGGTACTTCGAGGGAGGTTTTCCAACGCTTTCGCGAAGTTCCTTAATTCAAGAACCTCTTTTTCCTGGGGGCGTAGCCCCGCTAACACCTTTCTAGACACCTACTAGGTTTATAACATTGATCGTTTAGTGAAATAATCTCCCAAGAGTAATCCAACTCATCAGTGGGATCGGGATCCAACTATCATTGTGCGATGACCTAGATGGAATCCACTCTAGTCACCACACTCCAAAAGGTATGCTAAATCTGCAAGTTTCAGTACTTTTGAAACTCCCGATGTGGTTTTTGACCCTAGGACCCAAGTGACCTTGACGAATAATCAACAAATCAAAAGGTCCTAGTCAAGTTCAACCCGTCGTTTTCCAGGATTGCATTAGACCCGCCCGCATGATCCTTGACGAATAATCAACAAAATCATGCGACCGTCCTAACCAATCACAACTATGAGTGCAACAGAGAATTATTACTCAGGTACCGTTCACTGTGTCTTGACGAATAATCAACAAACGCAGCACGAATACTAAGTATTAATTATCCGAAACGACGGAGGGCTACGGCTGGGTTTTTGGCGAAAAACCCGTTAACGTAATGAACATGACATCGTTGAAGGAACCTGGTAATCTTTTTGAAAATATAGTGGCGAAAACTTTTGCTAAAGAGGTCACTCCCTGTGAAGGGATCTCGGCTCTTTCCTCGTCGAATGAGGTGCAGGATATTCCAAACTGAATACCTCAATGCAAAGCAAGAATAATCGACTATAGTGAAGTTATTACCCTGACGCAAACTTTTGTCCAAGGGGTCACTCCCGATGAAGGGATCTCGGCCCTTGCCTCGTCGACTGAGGTGCTGGGCATTCACAACCGAATACCGCGATGCAAAACAAAAAATGAACGTCCTTGCAATAACAGCTTTTTGAAAAATTGTTCCAACAACGTCTTTTAGGTTTATTTTCTTGCATTAGTTCTTTTAATGCGTCCCATCATTCAAATCCTACCATTGCAGAAAACAACCAAAATATGACGTACGCTTATGCCATTCACATTCGCCACTGGGCCCCGTCATCACCCGTTAAGTTACTTAACTAACGACAGAGCGGGGGCTGGGCTAGCACGGCTGTAAAACATAAGCAACGCCTAAATAGTTATTATATATATAGCAATGATAGCCAATCCAGATCACAGATGAACACTTTGGATATACTAGGAACCCGCGATTCGTTCGAGCCTGCAACGAAAAGCGGATTACACGGTCGCGATGAATAGCCAAAACCCCACCCAAGACCCCTACGGGTGCGGCAAACTACCCGCCAAGTACCCGAAGCGAAGCAACCTCCCTCAACACCATGAGTAGGCCACTCGGCACTTCGAGATACCCGGTAGTTTGTGCACCCCCTCCATGGGTCTATCCTAGGAGCAAAAACAGTACAAAGAATTATACAATGACAGCTACAACCCCGACCCGGTTATGCGGCCATACAAATAATATTACATCAATTTACAAATTTATTACATGAATGAAAGAAAAAGAAACTCTCATCTCACATCCGCCCCGGCAATTCATCCGCGACAATCCAACGAGTTCATATACACAAACCATCAACAACAATCACAGATCACAGATACGTATAACCCCGACTAATCGACATATAGCGATTAGCCGACGTTCAATACATATGAACATCACAGATATAACCTTTGTAGTCAAAGTATATTGAAGTTCGGAAAAATACGGATTTATAGGCCCCCAAAAACAAATTTCTATTCTGGAAAATCTGGGCACATATAAACCATCTTAAAAATCCTAAATCCAAGTCAGAAACACACTGCACCAAAATCGACCCAGCAACTCACCAAGATGGCCGCGGTTCCGCGGCAATAGCTTGCTATTGCCGCGGAAACGCTGCGCTTTGGTCGAGTTGCTGGCTCGTTTTTGGTGGCTTTCTTCTAAAAACCCTGAGATGATTTTTGGAGTATAACAAATTTTGTTTTGACCAGAAAAAAATTTAACAGAAACTCGGGTTTTCGTAACTTGGTTTTTTCGATTTTTCCGTTTCGAACTTCGATACACTTCACTACCAAGCTAGTTTATGTTTAGTTAGTCTCTGATACCACTGTTAGGTCCACGTTACCTCTCCTGGTACTTTCGAGGTTGCGGAAACGGTAAAACAAAAATTTTTCTAAACTTTGTAACATGGACCGTAAAAGCCGGATCTTTGCTAAACAATACACTAGCAACCTAACTTGAGATGTTATCTACTCGGTTAGGGGTTATACCTCAACTTGAACTCCTTCTCTTCTTGTTGTTCTTCACTCCTTGTTGTTCTTCACTTCTTATTGCTCTTCTCTTCGCTTGCTCAATAGTTGATCCGGACTTTGGTCACCTCCGCGGCCTCCTTGAGTCGAAGACGATCCACCCGAGAGATGTACACCGAGCTCCACCTCAAACCGAGGTAACTAGGGCAAGGAGATTGCTAATCTAGAAGCCTTAGGATGTGTAGAGGAGATGTATGGATGTGTTTGTCAAGTGAAATCCTTTTTCTCTCAACACATGAGATCAAAGGAGAAAACAAAAGAAGGAAGAAGAAGGAGGAAGGTTAGCAACCATGGAGCTTCTCATTTTCAAGAGAGAGAATGAGAATAATATTATGATCCAAAAGAAAAACAACCATGGTTGCAAATAATGCAAAACAACATCATTACTAATCCCATCAAGATAAAGTTGATGGCTACTTTGAAATGACCATTATCATAATCCAAAAGAAAAAGGAAAAGAAAAGAAGAGTGTGGAACCCTCTTGAAAGTCAATGGTCAACCCGGTCAACCGGTCAACAAACTCAAGAGAGGTCAACGGGGTCAAATGGTCAATGCAATTAGCCATCATAAGATTATCACTAATAGGATTAGTAAATGATGTTCGCGGTTCATAATGGTTTTGACCAAACGAACTGTCAAAACCCTAATGAGTCCGCCTCAAAATGGTTTTGACCAAATCAACTATCAAAACCCTAATGAGCCTGCCACATAATGGTTTTGGCCGAACCAACTGCCAAAACCCTAATGAGGCACCTCCTCCTTCATCACTCCGAAAAACTGTGCATACACACCTGTATTCCGTAGAATGCGGATGCACAGAAGACAAAACAAATCCATCCGTGCAATACTAGGATCCGGCTTAAACCAAAGCCTACTAGTACTGCCTGCCCGAACACCATACGCACACAAGTGTACGTAAGTGATCGCAGCCCTGCTGTAAAACTATACGGCCTCTACACATTTCGCTCAGTGCAGGGAAACTCTCTGTGTGGGACTCTAAAGACTCGACACTACGCTGGCAGTGGGTTTAACCACAGACCGCAAGTGGCACTAGCTGTACGTAACGGTCCCCAGGTAGATGTCGATAAGAAGGCCGATGAGGTAAACCCATCCGAACTCCTACTGAGTCTGTATGTGACAATCTCCGTACAGTCCGGTCTGTTCGTCTGATACATCGCATGTCGGGCCTAGGGGGACGGCAAGCGTCAGACCCCTAATAGCGGTACAAGTCGTGTCGGAGTGAAGCCCAGAACACCCTGAGATAACACTGGAACCTACCAGTATATCTCGCTTGCCCTGGCCAGGGACTACTTGTGTAATGGCTCTCCTAGACACAGCGCGATGTCAACCCCCAATACCGGAAGAGACAAATCCTGTCTAACCGTCACTGCCTCCAAGTGCTTCGGGACTGCTCCCAACTACTATCTGTTTGCACGACTCAGTAGAGCCGTGGTAGGGTAGTAATCAAAGAACAGTGGGAACACACTCGAGGCGAAGTGACAGTGTCAAGTCAGTGGACTAAGCTGTACTCATGTCACCTGGGAACTGATAACTGACGATAGGTATAATACCAACCATCAGTTCCCGACGAGTCCTGTCCAGTGTACTCGTAAACCAACGAGCACCCGCATACTATCTCAAGTACGACGTACCGACGGCTGTGGGACAGACCGTCTCCTGTGCTGGGATGAGAAGCGCATACGCTAGTCTACTCCGGAGCATCGATGCCCTATCTCGATACTCCCATGACTAGGGACGTGTATAATGATGTGCTTGTAGATTACCCAGCCCCCACGAGTGTGATCGCCATCACAACGCCGGTAATCAAGCAAAGATCCAAAGGGCTCTACTAATGCGTATAGGTGATATAATAAATAAACACACAAGCACACATTAAAGCAGAGACAAACCAAGTAGCATACTACTATATTGAGCAAGATTGTCTGTATAACTGTGAATATCCCAAGCTTCCATCAAGTAATATACATACTAGTATGATACAGTAATGGCCTCTAGGACATATACACTAACACTAGCTCCCGCTTCGGGATGCCTCTCTCTCTCTCTATATATATATATGTGTGTGTGTGTGTGTGTGTGTGTGTATGTATGTATGTATGTATGTATTTTCATGTGTTGTACCCATTTGGGGGCCAGTATTTACAAAGGAGAGTCTGCCGAAATTTTCAGAAAATTTTGATATTTTTTATATGTTTAATGCGACTTAATTTGTTAAAAATCGTTTTTTTAAACAAGTTTTCCTTCACTCTATTTCTTTAAATGGTTTAGATTTATGGGCTTTGGCTTACTTAGATTACGTACGCCATTAAACGTTTCGTAATTTAAATGCCAGTCATGTTTCGTACCTTCGTGTCGTGACAACAAGATACCGTTGCAGAGTCGACGATGGAGGCTGAATACATCGCTGCTAACGATACTGAAAAAGAGGCTGTCTGGATGAAGAAGTTCATCACTGTAGCTGTGGTTTTGGTCAAGGAACCCCGGTCCCATCAGCGATCTATACATATTCTGTGGCGGTATCATCTGATCCGGGAGATTGTTGATCGCCGCGAGATCGAGATCAAGAGAGTTAACATGAAGGACAACACGGTGGATCCACTCACGAAGGCCCTTCCCCAGATACAGTTTGAGAGACTTTTTGGGATGCTGGGTATGAGATACTACAACAACTAGCCTTAGTGCAAGTAGGAGATTGTTGGTGATATATATGCCCTAGAGACCATTATTTTAAATTATAGTGGATGCTTGGAAAAACACACACACACACACACAGAGGAAATTCTTTCTCAACATGATAATATGCTATCTGGTTACTCTTTATCTTAATATGTACATTTGTTCTGGTTTACTGTTTCACTGATATATATTGATAAGGCTCTTAGGATGTTTGTTTGATTACCAGGAATATGATGTAGATCATACTAGTGGGGCATGTGTAGTCTACAAGCACATCCTTGAAGTGTTCCTAGTCGAGCGAGTATCGAGACATGGCATCGATATTCCAGAGTAGATTAGTATGTACATTTCTTGACCCTGTATGGGGGCGATTGTTGATCCCACAACCATCAATGTTTAACACCAAAGATTGTATGCTGGTGCTTATTGAAGAATGAGTACACCGAACAAATTCGTCGAGAACTCCTAGATGGTACCATACCTATCGTGAGATAACAGTTCTCTGGTAGCACTTGTACAGATTAGTTTGTGGACCCGAGATCGTCATAGAGTCTTATGTGGTTTCCACTGTGCTTTGATTATCTCCTTACCACGTCTCTGCTGAGTCGTGCAAATAGGTGGTAGTTCGGTACAGTCTCGAGTCACATGGAGGCGGTGAGCGATGGGAGGAGTTTCGTCTCTCCCGGTATTGGGAGTTGATATTATGCTATACTCGATTGGCTATAATAGTATGTCCCTGGCTAGGGCTGATGGGATTTACTGATAAATGTTATCAGTAGTTTCTCGATTCGTTATAGGCCACACATCGGCATGACTTATCGAGTTATTGGGGTCTAATGATTCCAACCCCCAGACTCAATATGCAACATATCAGACGAGCAGACCGGACCGTACGGTAAGTGTTGCTTATAGGCTCTACGGGAGTTTGGACAAGTTTACTTGTTGATCATCTATTCGTTCAATACAGATGTAGCTGTTACATGAAGCTAGTAACTGTAACAACCCTAAATTTTCTGTACAACTTTCTGTACAATTTTTTCAAAAATACAGAAAGGAGTATTTTTGCCTGAGCACAAGATATAAGTTTGTTTTGCTTTTTATAGCAAGAATGAGCTTGTAGCTCATTGGTAAGACCTTGCACTGCTGAACCAAAGCACCAGAGTTCAATAAGCCATCAAGGAGGTGGTGGCCATCGACAAAGCCGCCGTGTTCACTCGCGAAAGGGTTGAGGCTCACAAGGCTACCGAGAAAGAGCTCGAAGGCCGGCTTGCCTCATATCAGGCCCAGCAAGCTCAGGCGGAGGCCCGTCTTTTGGCGATATTGAACCATGAAGGCGAGGCCCAGCGAAAGAGGGATGAGCTGACCAATCTGCTAAATCGCCCGCCGGCTTGAAGACTTGCAGATGTATATTTTTATTCTTTCTTTGTGCATACTCCTGAATAAGAGTCTATATTTTTTTGCTTCTTTCGCTAATTGTATTTTGTATTCATTTTGGTTCATGAATAAAAGACATATTTTCCGTCTCAATGACGTGTCCCTTGTTATTGAATGTATTTCTGTGGATAGTTTATCTCAGTTTCTTTGCAGGACAATGATGGCTTGGGATTCGGGGTTAAGATCTGCCTCCTAAGACTTTTCAACTTTATGAGCCGTGAGGGTCTCATAAAGAATTTTCTCCCTACCGGTCGAGAGGATCCCGTAGGTGCAATTTCTCCTTAAGAATCGTGAGGATTCCTAAGTGTGTTTTCTCTTGAAAGTCGTAAGGATCTCACAAGAGAATTTACTCCCTTACGAGTCGTGAGGACTCCCTAGTGATGGGTGAAGTTGCCTTTATCCGCATTTCACGAAGTCAGGGGTTGCTCTGGATGCTTCCCACGGGTTCATTACCGTGTTCTGCGAGGACCAGGCTCCGCTCTGGACGTTTCCCACGGGGTCAGAGTTGACATTATCCATGTTCCACGTGACCAGGAATTTTGCTCTGGATGCTTCCCACGAGTTCACTGCCGTGTTCGGCGAGGACCAGGCTCTGCTTTGGATGCTTCACACAGGGTCATTGCCATGCTCTGCGAGGACCAGGATCCGCTCTGGACATTTCCCACGGGGTCAGGATTGACATAATCCGCATTCCACCTAGCCAGGAATTTTGTTCTGGATGCTTCCCACGGGTTCACTACCGAGTTCGGCGAGGACCAGGCTCCGCTCTGGATGCTTCACACGGGGTCATTGCCGTGCTCTGCGTGGACCAGGATCCACTCTGGACGTTTTCCACGGGGTCAGGATTGACATAAGCCGCGTTCCGCGTAGCCAGGAATTTTGCTCTGGATGCTTCCCACGGGTTCATTGCCGTGTTCGGCGAGGACCAGGCTCCGCTCTGGATGCTTCATATGGGGTCATAGTTGACATTATCCATATTCCACGTGACCAGGAATTTTGCTCTGGATACTTCCCACGGGTTCACTGCCATGTTCGGCGAGGACCAGGCTCCACTCTGAATGCTTCACACGGGGTCATTGCCTTGCTCTGCGAGGACTAGGATCCGCTCTGGACGTTTCCCACGGGGTCAGAATTGACATAAGCCGCGTTCCACGTAGCCAGGAATTTTGCTCTGGATGCTCCCCACCGGTTCACTGCCATGTTCAGCGAGGACCAGGCTCCACTCTGGATGCTTCACACGGGGTCATTGCCGTGCTCTGCGAGGACTAGGTTCCGCTCTGGATGTTTCCCACGGGGTCATGATTGACATAAGCCGCGTTCCACGTAGCCAGGAATTTTGATCTGGATGCTTCCTACGGGTTCACTGCCGTGTTCGGCGAGGACCAGGCTCCGCTCTGGATGCTTCGTACGGGGTCATTGCTGTGCTCTGTGAAGACCAGGATCCGCTCTGGACGTTTCCCACGAGGTCAGAATTGACATAAGCCGCGTTCTAAATAGCCAGGAATTTTGCTCTGGATGCTTCCCATGGGTTCACTGTCGTGTTCGGCGAGGACCAGGCTCCGCTCTAGATGCTTCACACGGAGTCGTTGCCGTGCTCTGCGAGGACCAGGATCCACTCTGTACGTTTCCCACGGGGTCAGAATTGACATAAGCCGTGTTCCACGTAGCCAGGAATTTTTCTCTGGATGCTTCCCACGGGTTCACTGCCGTGTTCGGAGAGGACCAGGCTCCGCTCTGCATGCTTCACACGGGGCCATTGCCATGCTCTGCGAGGACCAGGATCCGCTCTAGACGTTTCCCACGGGGTCAGGATTAACATAAGCCGCGTTCCACGTAGCCAGGAATTTTGCTCTAGATGCTTCCCACGGGTTCACCGCCGTGTTCTGCGAGGACCAGGCTCCGCTCTAGACATTTCCCACGGGGTCAGAGTTGACATTATCCACGTTCCACATGACCAGGAATTTTGCTCTGGATACTTCCCATGGGTTCACTGCCGTGTTCTGCGAGGACGAGGCTCCGCTCTGGATGCTTCACACGGGGTCATTGCCGTGCTATGCGAGGACCAGGATCCGCTCTGGACGTTTCCCACAGGGTCAGGATTGACATAAGCCGCGTTCCACGTAACCA
Source organism: Agapanthus africanus (assembly GCA_030015575.1). Classification (NCBI taxonomy): domain Eukaryota; kingdom Viridiplantae; phylum Streptophyta; class Magnoliopsida; order Asparagales; family Amaryllidaceae; genus Agapanthus; species Agapanthus africanus. The sequence goes on from JASDDO010000012.1 coordinate 481,422,689, forward strand.
GGAATTGTTGACTTAATCCGCATTTCACGGAGTCAGGGTTTTACTTTCGGTCATCTGTACACCGCCGAGTCATGGAACTGGGAGTTGCCGCTGTTCCGCTTTGCTTGATGTTGTGTCTGTTGTAATGAGACGAATATTGAGATGATCTCTAGGCTATCTATGAACCGTTGAGATTTGGCTTCTTCTTCTGATGAAAACCTGGGGAGGAAAGGTGTGATTTCCTCTTTGTTTGCGCCCCTAGATTGTATACAGGGATCGATGTGATATCACATGTAGGGCATAAATTTCATTCATTTTTTTTATTTCTTTCCGCGATGCTCTATCAATTCAGCTTTTATGTCGCGAAGGTCGCGATTGCCCCATCATTTCGGATATTTATTTTATTTTTACTCGCTGTTTTTTATTGCGAGTTGCCCAATCATTTCGGCTATTTTTCATGCATACATTTTTACTTGCTGATTTTGTTTGCAAGTTGCCCCATCATTTCGGCTATTTCGTATGTATGTGTGGCTTGCTGGCTTTTTGCTGAAAGCTCGGAATTAGACACCGATTTCGGCATCAGCATCGCTGCGACTAGGATATGTCCAGGAGAGAATCATCATTTGCCTCTGTCGATATCGAATAAAGGTGGCTTAGCGATCAGGATTAAGATCCTATCGGCTAAGGCTTTTGACTTCATGAGCCGCAAGGGTCTCATAAAGGTATTTCTCCCTACAAGTCATGAGGATCTCATATGTGCGTTTTCTCCTTAGGAGTCGTGAGGATTCCTAAGTGCCTGGTCTCTTGTAAGTCGTAAGGATCTTACAAGAGTGCTTTCTCCTTATAAGTCGAGAGAACTTACAAAGGTTGTTTACCATGTGGACATATCCCTAGTCACGGATAGGACTTAGTTAGGGAAATATTTATTAGCGCCCGTGGATTGTATACAAGGGTCAACATTGAGCCGCTTGTAGGGTAGTATTGGAGATTGTGGGGGCTGCTTAAGAACAGGTTCAGATCCCAGTAGCTTAAGACTTTTGAATCTTATGAGCCGTAAGGGTTTCATAAGAGGGTTCTCCTTACGAGTCGTGAGGATCTCGTAAGTGTAATTTCTCCCTAGGGATCGTGGGGATCCCTAAGTGTGTTGCTCCCTTGTGAGTCGTAAGAATCTCACGCAGGTGGTTTCTCCTTACAAAGTTAAAAGGACCTTGCAAGTGTCTTTTAACGAGATTGCGCCCTTTCGGGTTTTCACAAAACTCGCCGGTAGCCTTGCTGTTTTTACTCACGGAGCCCTTTCGGGTTTTCATCCGTGCCCATTTTGCTTATGGACATACCGTTTTCTTTTTTCTCTTTTTTTTATAACGAGATTGCGCCCTTTCGGGTTTTCACAAAACTCGCCGGTAGCCCTGCTGTTTTTACTCACGGAGCCCTTTCGGGTTTTCATCCGTGCCCATTTTGCTTATGGACATATTGTTTTCTTTTTTTCTTTTTTTTTATTCTCTTTTTTGTGTATCAGTTTTGGGATGCTGCAATCCACCGTAGTTTATCGACATCTCGGTCAACGGCTAGTTTTAGGACATAGCGGTCGGTTGTTAGTTTAAGGACGTTTCGGTCCCATAAGCCGGCTACTACTTATAGAGTTTGGGCTTAGGAAGATAGCGAGCGGGCATAGTCGTCGTTATCTATCATTGACCTAGGTCGTGACTCGTCAGGCGTAGTACTTCTTCAGGAAGCGATCATTTATTGGTCTGAAGGGCCTTTCACCATGCATGTCCATGAGTAGATAGGCCCTACCCTGGTAGACCTTGTCTATGATATACGGGCCTTCATAGTTGTCACGCCCCGCTTCCCAGAGTACGCAAGATTTGGGCACGTGACATAGCCAACCATGCTACCTGTGGGTAGGAAGCATCCGTCCACAGTCACATTACGGTTGTAGAGATATCAAGAACAGTAAAATAAGCTAAACTAATACATGTCCAAATCCATAATAACAAGAATCAATAAACAATAAGTGCGGAAGCTAATGATCCAATACAATGAATAAACAGTACGTCCCATAATGCGGGCTCACATCTGGAAATGAAAAGCAATAAATAAACTAAACCCTAAGGACTCACTGGTCAGCCTGCTGGCTGAAGTACTCCTGCTCGGTCGACGACAAAGGTACGGAATCTGGGCCATGCAAAACCCAGACGTCAGCGCGTCATGATATCAAGTATAGCATAAACATGGTAATAAACAATGCAATCATGAACATGAATAAAGCAGTAATAAGAGGTAATAAGCAGGGTAATGTGCAGTGGTGACTAAACTGTTCTATCAGGTTTTCTACTCTATAGTCTTTGAAACCAATTGATGAATCGTCGATGTAACTCAATAGTATCCCGTACATACCCGGGATCACGGCCACAATATTCTCGGCGGCAGCCGAGACATGCCGTAAGGCACAGAAAGGAAAGTATACACTCGGTATTACCCCGTACATACCCGGGATCACGGCCACAATATTCTCGGCGGCAGCCGAGACATGCCGTAAGGCACAGAAAGGAATGTGTACGCTCGAACGGTAGTGAACTGTCGAGTTACAAGTCAGGTTCATCTTTGATTTCCCCATACCCCCAAGCTATGTATGTCAGGTCAGGTATTCAGTAGTCAAGGGCTAATGCCAACACCAGTCAAGTAAAGGTAGGTCTGTCTGGATCGACAGCAGTAAAGATCAGGGTTATCGGCATTAGGCATGAGATCAGGTAACAGGTCAGGTTGCCTTCAACAGGTAGAGTCGATATGTACATGGTGTCGTGTCCGGTGTATCAGTACATATGTCAGGTGTATCAAGATCGGTCAATATGTAATGCAATCAGGTATGTGCTCGCAACAGGTATGCAATCAACAATGAACAGTAGCAGGAAACAGTAACTAACAATATTAATCTAGGTAAACACAGTGATGTTTCGTATTCTCTTATTAATCCGGTTCACGCACCTTTGAGGTGCAAAAGCCACAAGGCGAAACAATATCGATAATATACGTAATGGAGTTAAATGAATTCGAACTAAGCATAATAATTGTCTCATGAGTGATTTTAACAAATGAAGTGGGGATGATATACTTGGTTTGATTACTTAAGTATGAATTAATAGCAGACCGGTTAATACGAGCAATGATTTCATTGATTTAAAGTTACGGATAACTGTGACTAGCAATTCTAAGTTATAAAAGGTATCGATGTTATAATAGCGGTGTTGTTATAATATAATGATTAAGTTGTAGCATGTTAAAGCAAGTATTCGGATACTTGCCTCAGAATAAGGGTCGGGATGCAGGCGGCCTGATGCACAAGTCACGATACGGTGTGTGAAACGGCGCGATACGGTACTGGGTCCAGGCGCGATCTGCTGCGCGGTACGGGCGCGATCTGCGGCGCGGTCTGGTGCGCGATACGGACGCGATCTGCGGCGCGATCCGGTGCACGGTACGGGTGCGATACGGTCACGATCTGCAGCGCGATCTGGTGCACGGTACGGGCGCGATACGGTCACGATCTGCAGCGCGATCTGGTGCACGGTACGGGCGCGATACGGTCACGATCTGCAGCGCGATCTGGTGCACGGTACGGGCGCGATACGGTGGTGGGCGTGGTCCCGGCTCGGTGCGTGGCACGACGCGATGCGGCACTGGGCACGGTATGGCACGGCAAATGCGACACAAGTTAGCAACACGATAATAACCTCAAAGCGATCAGCGGGAGGGGTTTTACTGCACGAGGAAGGACGAGGAAGCTTACAGAGATATGTACCAGGTGACCCCGGCGAGCTCGACGGCGCTGGAACGCCGGCGAAGCGACGGCAGTGGCTGCAACAAGGGTGAAGGGCCTCGGGTGTGCCGGGGAAGGTGCTGCGGCGATCTGGAGGAGAAGGGGTCGGCTCTGGTGGTCGAGGGGAAGAGGTAGGTGGACGAAGGTGGCGTCGACGAGGTCGTCGGCGCGATTTCCGGCGACCTGGAGAAGGTGCAGGTGTGGGGCTCGGGTCTGAAGGTGGTCCGGCGAGGAGAGGAGGGGGTGACGGCGAGGTCTCGAGGAGGGTGAAAGGGGGTCGTGGGAGGCTTCGACGGTCGCAGGCGACGTCGACGGCGAGGTCGCGAGGGCTGGAGACGAGGCCGGGAAATGGGTGCAGCGCGGGAGTCGTCGGGAACGGGAGGAGGAAGGCGCGGCGGTCGCGGAGGCGTTGCTGGCGGCGACGGCGAGGTTGCGGTGGCGGTGGTGGGCTGCGCGAGTACGGGCTAGGGTTAGGGTTTGTGTTTCGTGATGGGAGGAAGATGGTTGAAGGGCGGCTGCATGGCCACGAGAATATATAGAGGGAGAGAGAGAGAGAGATTAGAGGGAGAAAGGGATAATTGGAGAGAGAGGAGGAAGGATATTGAGGGAAGAGAGAGAGAGAGATAGGGAATGGAGAGGCGGGGCCCACGAGCTCAATAGGAGCTCGTGATTGGCCACGAGAATAAATATAGGAAAATTTTATATGATTCTGCAGGTTTTTGAAAGGTTTAGAATATATTTTGTATAGTATAATAGTTTTATATATTAAATTGAAACGGGCCCTTTTTGGCGCGAAATGAAACATTTCCAAATCGAGCCCGGGTCGCGCCCAAATGTTCCAAATTCAAATTATAGTATTTTAAGCGGGTTCCAAATTTTGAAAAGAGGTGTTTCATGATTAAAAAGCATGCCCCCAAGTCGGACACTTGCACGCGCGCGTAGTCGTCCGAACTTGCCCGTTTAGCCAAACGGAACGGAATCTCGACACGCGGACGCTACCACGCGACTAGTGGCGACGAGTAGGCCAACATGGACATCTTAAATTTCATTTTCGGAGTTAAAATTTGTTATGTGCCAAAATGACTTAACCGGGTAGAATTTAGCAATAAACACCAGAAAATCAGGAAAATTGGAAATGAGCAAACCACAACCCTCAGCTAGTAATATGAATAGTACTATTGGGCTCGGGTGTTACATCATACCCAACTACAAAAGAATTTCGTCCTCGAAATTCCAAGAATACAAGATAACTAACTACTGGAAAAGATAAGGGAATTTCTGCCGGATCTCGTCTTCTCGCTCCCAAGTAGATTCTCCATGCGATCGGTTACCCCAGGAAACTAGCACAAGAGGGATAACCTTGTTCTTAAGAACCTTTTCTCTTCGATCCTTGATCTCGACTGGTCGCTCCTCAAAAGTCAGGTCCTCCCGGACGGTCAACTCCGAGTGATCCAAAACATGAGTCTCATCATGAACACACCTCCGTAGTTGAGACACATGAAACACATCATGAACTCCTGCTAATGACGATGGTAACGCCAACCGGTACGATACCTCTCCGACACGCTCTAATATCTCGAAGGGTCCAACGAATCGGGGACTAAACTTTCCCCGACTTCCAAAGCGAATCACCCCTTTAGTCGGTGATATCTTCAGGAATACCAAAACGTCCACGGCGAACTCCAGAGGTCTTCTTGACGTGTCGGCCCAACTCTTCTGTCTGTCTTGAGCTGCCTTCATATGCTTCCTGATTGTATTCACCTTCTCAACTGTCTGTACCACCAAATCTGGCCCTAGCAACCTTCGTTCACCCACATCATCCCAACATACAGGTGAGCGGCACTTACGACCATACAATGCTTCGAACGGGGCCATCTGAACTGTCGCTTGGAAGCTATTGTTGTATGAAAACTCCACCAGGTGTAGATGATCCTCCCAAGAACCTTTGAAGTTTAACATGTAAGCCCTCAACATATCTTCAAGGGTCTGAATCGTTCTCTCTGATTGTCCATCAGTTTGGGGATGATAAGCTGTGCTGAACTTCAATCGAGTCCCCAAACTATCTTGTAAACTCCTCCAAAAGTGTGACAAGAACCGAGTGTCCCGGTCGGACACGATGCTAACCGGCACTCCATGCAATCTGACAATCTCCTGCATGTACCGCTCTGCCAAAGTCTCTGTCGATTGACCAACCCGAAAAGGAATAAAGTGAGCTGCCTTGGTCAACCGATCGACAATCACCCATACGGCATTGTTGCCCTTTGGACTCCGCGGTAAAGCCGTCACGAAATCCATGGTTATATGTTCCCACTTCCATTGAGGAATCGGAAGTGGTTGCAACAAACCAGCAACCCTTTGGTGTTCAGCCTTGACTTGCTGACACACCAAGCATTCAGCCACGAAGCGAGCAATTTCCCGTTTCATACCTTCCCACCAGAAATGCTGTCGAATATCTCGGTACATCTTTGTCCCTCCTGGATGTACAGAGTAAGCTGAACTGTGTGCCTCCTTCCTAAGCTCTTCACGCATATCTCCTTTTGGCACACACACACGGCTACCATATCTCAACGAACCGTCTTCATGGATCAGTAAATCGGTTCGCAGTCCGGCTCCAACCATCTGCGTCGTCTCATGTTCAACTCCTTCTGGGTGAACACATAATTCAAACTCTTGTGATCCGTAAAGACTTCAACTCTCTCGCCCAGAAGATAGTGTCTCCACATCTTCAGGGCGAAGATCACAGCTGCAAGCTCTAAGTCATGAGTCGGATAGTTCTTCTCATGAGTCTTTAGCTGTCTCGATGCGTAAGCGACGACTTTCCCGTTCTGCACTAATACACATCCCAAACCCTTTCCAGATGCGTCGCTATGAATTCCCAGTCCTCCTGAATTATCCGGTACGGTCAGGATCGGGGCGGTTATCGACATCTGCTTCAACGTCTCGAAGGCCAATGCACATCCGTCCTGCGCCATCCTTCTTCTTTACTAAGAGAACTGGAGCTCCCCAGGGTGAGTCGCTGCTACGAATCCATCCCTTCTCGAGTGATTCGCTCACTCGTTTCTTAACTTCTTCCAATTCCACCGGTGCCATCGGATAATAAGATTTTGATACTGGCGCTGCACCAGGAGTAAGGTCAATCGCAAACTCCACATCTCGCTTCGGCGGTACGCCCGAAATATCTCCAAACACATCCATAAAGTCGCGGACAACTGCCGGCTCTTCATTGCTCTCCACTACCATAGCCGCAAGAACACTGTTCGTCGGCCTAGCCCTAAACTCGACTGGCCCGACAGAATTGCTTTCTCCAAAGAAAGTAAACTTAGGATGTCCGGGAATCTGGAAGTTACCTTCCTTGCCCTACAGTCAATGTGGGCGTGGAAAGTGCCAAGAAAATCCATCCCCAAGACAACCTCATAACTGCCCGTATCTATCACCAAGAAATCTGCAAAAGCTCCCGTCCGCAAACACAACTGCACAATCTCTACCTTCCTTACTAGTTATGATTTTCCCATTCCCAGTGTGTATGTTCCAGAAACTAGACAGGGTCGTGCAGATGATCGAGTGTGTAGTTATAAATTTGGATGACATAAACAATGGGATGCTCCGAAATTAAGTAATGCCAAAGCGGGAAAACCATGAACGAGTAAATTACCTGAAACCGCTTCTCCTGATGCCTTGGCTTCCTCAGCTGTCAAAGTGAAGGCTCGACCCTGGTTGGGTCCCTGTGTCAGCTGCTTCTGCCCTTGGAACGGTCTCAGCGGAGGCTTCTGTATCTCATCTCTCGTGCGAAGCTTCGACGGACAAGCACTCACTGCGTGATCGGCTGCTCCACAAACCAGACAAAGTCCCAGTCTCCTTCGACAATCCTTTTGCATGTGGCCCGGTAAATTGCAGTAGTTACAACTTATGCTCTTTCTTCGATCCACGACCACAGGCTTCTTCATTGGCGCTACACCTCGACGGTCCACTGGAATACCCTTGCGCCCATGATCTCGGTTAGGTACAAATGTAGGCTTCCTGGCCGCAACTGCTGTCTGGTGAAGGTTCCCTTTCGATCCTGATAAACTCTGCTGCTCTCTGGCTGCCGTAAGAACCTGTGAGAAAGTGGTCAAACCCAGGGAGACAATCTGCCTCTGGATGTCCACATCCAAACTGCGCAAGAACCTTCGCGCCCTGTCTGCCTCCTTGGCGACTAAGGGTCCAGCGAAACGGCTGAGTCTCGTCCATTCCGCTGCGTGTACATCCACCGCTGCTCTATTTTGTTTCAGCCCAATAAATCTCTCCTCCATTTCCTCCCGTGCATTCCGCGGGAAGAACTTTTCAAAAAAACTTTTGGAGAAATCCGCCCAACTGATTGGCTTGGACAAGCGGGTCTCCTCCACGAGCCACCACTCTCGGGCGTAATCCACCAGCTGAATGCGCACCACATCAACTCTTTTATCTTCTGGGATCTGTGCCGCAATCAGTAAATTCTCCGTGTCCACAAGCCACTGCTCGGCTGGCAACGGCTCTTCCAAGCCAGTGAAAGTAGTAGGACCCAACCGTCTGAAATCTGCCACGGTCCCTACTCGGTCGACTGGCTTCGCTACAGCGGTGTTTATAGACTGCTGCATAGCCTGCAAACCCTCCTGAAATGAATCCGCTTGCTGCTGGATCAGATCAGTTTGCCTCTTCTGATTTTCCAACATCCCGCGTATCACTCCCAACATGGCGGCTTCATCCACACGCCTCTGATACGTCTTGAAATTCTTATCTGCCATGGTCCTGAAATCAAAACAAACAACATTAGCATGATGATAGATTCAATATATAAATCAAGGCTAGAACTCCAAGATACTTAAATAGAGTGCTGCATTGTAGCTATGCCGCGGTATCATAGCCGCAATTACTTAACTCCACCCAAGTCGCCTAAGTCCTAGAGATAACAAGAAATTAGGTTTTCAAGTTTGACAATGCAAAGTAAGTTTGCATGCCGACATGATCCGGAAGAAGGATTCAAGGATGGTAAAACGGTCAAAGGGGCAGGACATGTTTCCTAATCATGGGTATTCTGATTCGTGTATCGGGTGCGATACCCAACTACAAAGAATCAACCCAATTAACCTATGGCTCTGATACCATAAAACCATGTCACGCCCCGCTTCCCAGAGTACGCAAGATTTGGGCACGTGACATAGCCAACCATGCTACCTGTGGGTAGGAAGCATCCGTCCACAGTCACATTACGGTTGTAGAGATATCAAGAACAGTAAAATAAGCTAAACTAATACATGTCCAAATCCATAATAACAAGAATCAATAAACAATAAGTGCGGAAGCTAATGATCCAATACAATGAATAAACAGTACGTCCCATAATGCGGGCTCACATCTGGAAATGAAAAGCAATAAATAAACTAAACCCTAAGGACTCACTGGTCAGCCTGCTGGCTGAAGTACTCCTGCTCGGTCGACGACAAAGGTACGGAATCTGGGCCATGCAAAACCCAGACGTCAGCGCGTCATGATATCAAGTATAGCATAAACATGGTAATAAACAATGCAATCATGAACATGAATAAAGCAGTAATAAGAGGTAATAAGCAGGGTAATGTGCAGTGGTGACTAAACTGTTCTATCAGGTTTTCTACTCTATAGTCTTTGAAACCAATTGATGAATCGTCGATGTAACTCAATAGTATCCCGTACATACCCGGGATCACGGCCACAATATTCTCGGCGGCAGCCGAGACATGCCGTAAGGCACAGAAAGGAAAGTATACACTCGGTATTACCCCGTACATACCCGGGATCACGGCCACAATATTCTCGGCGGCAGCCGAGACATGCCGTAAGGCACAGAAAGGAATGTGTACGCTCGAACGGTAGTGAACTGTCGAGTTACAAGTCAGGTTCATCTTTGATTTCCCCATACCCCCAAGCTATGTATGTCAGGTCAGGTATTCAGTAGTCAAGGGCTAATGCCAACACCAGTCAAGTAAAGGTAGGTCTGTCTGGATCGACAGCAGTAAAGATCAGGGTTATCGGCATTAGGCATGAGATCAGGTAACAGGTCAGGTTGCCTTCAACAGGTAGAGTCGATATGTACATGGTGTCGTGTCCGGTGTATCAGTACATATGTCAGGTGTATCAAGATCGGTCAATATATAATGCAATCAGGTATGTGCTCGCAACAGGTATGCAATCAACAATGAACAGTAGCAGGAAACAGTAACTAACAATATTAATCTAGGTAAACACAGTGATGTTTCGTATTCTCTTATTAATCCGGTTCACGCACCTTTGAGGTGCAAAAGCCACAAGGCGAAACAATATCGATAATATACGTAATGGAGTTACATGAATTCGAACTAAGCATAATAATTGTCTCATGAGTGATTTTAACAAATGAAGTGGGGATGATATACTTGGTTTGATTACTTAAGTATGAATTAATAGCAGACCGGTTAATACGAGCAATGATTTCATTGATTTAAAGTTACGGATAACTGTGACTAGCAATTCTAAGTTATAAAAGGTATCGATGTTATAATAGCGGTGTTGTTATAATATAATGATTAAGTTGTAGCATGTTAAAGCAAGTATTCGGATACTTGCCTCAGAACAAGGGTCGGGATGCAGGCGGCCTGATGCACAAGTCACGATACGGTGTGTGAAACGGCGCGATACGGTACTGGGTCCAGGCGCGATCTGCTGCGCGGTACGGGCGCGATCTGCGGCGCGGTCTGGTGCGCGATACGGACGCGATCTGCGGCGCGATCCGGTGCACGGTACGGGTGCGATACGGTCACGATCTGCAGCGCGATCTGGTGCACGGTACGGGCGCGATACGGTCACGATCTGCAGCGCGATCTGGTGCACGGTACGGGCGCGATACGGTCACGATCTGCAGCGCGATCTGGTGCACGGTACGGGCGCGATACGGTCACGATCTGCAGCGCGATCTGGTGCACGGTACGGGCGCGATACGGTGGTGGGCGTGGTCCCGGCTCGGTGCGTGGCACGACGCGATGCGGCACTGGGCACGGTATGGCACGGCAAATGCGACACAAGTTAGCAACACGATAATAACCTCAAAGCGATCAGCGGGAGGGGTTTTACTGCACGAGGAAGGGCGAGGAAGCTTACAGAGATATGTACCAGGTGACCCCGGCGAGCTCGACGGCGCTGGAACGCCGGCGAAGCGACGGCAGTGGCTGCAACAAGGGTGAAGGGCCTCGGGTGTGCCGGGGAAGGTGCTGCGGCGATCTGGAGGAGAAGGGGTCGGCTCTGGTGGTCGAGGGGAAGAGGTAGGTGGACGAAGGTGGCGTCGACGAGGTCGTCGGCGCGATTTCCGGCGACCTGGAGAAGGTGCAGGTGTGGGGCTCGGGTCTGAAGGTGGTCCGGCGAGGAGAGGAGGGGGTGACGGCGAGGTCTCGAGGAGGGTGAAAGGGGGTCGTGGGAGGCTTCGACGGTCGCAGGCGACGTCGACGGCGAGGTCGCGAGGGCTGGAGACGAGGCCGGGAAATGGGTGCAGTGCGGGAGTCGTCGGGAACGGGAGGAGGAAGGCGCGGCGGTCGCGGAGGCGTTGCTGGCGGCGACGGCGAGGTTGCGGTGGCGGTGGTGGGCTGCGCGAGTACGGGCTAGGGTTAGGGTTTGTGTTTCGTGATGGGAGGAAGATGGTTGAAGGGCGGCTGCATGGCCACGAGAATATATAGAGGGAGAGAGAGAGAGAGATTAGAGGGAGAAAGGGATAATTGGAGAGAGAGGAGGAAGGATATTGAGGGAAGAGAGAGAGAGAGATAGGGAATGGAGAGGCGGGGCCCACGAGCTCAATAGGAGCTCGTGATTGGCCACGAGAATAAATATAGGAAAATTTTATATGATTCTGCAGGTTTTTGAAAGGTTTAGAATATATTTTGTATAGTATAATAGTTTTATATATTAAATTGAAACGGGCCCTTTTTGGCGCGAAATGAAACATTTCCAAATCGAGCCCGGGTCGCGCCCAAATGTTCCAAATTCAAATTATAGTATTTTAAGCGGGTTCCAAATTTTGAAAAGAGGTGTTTCATGATTAAAAAACATGCCCCCAAGTCGGACACTTGCACGCGCGCGTAGTCGTCCGAACTTGCCCGTTTAGCCAAACGGAACGGAATCTCGACACGCGGACGCTACCACGCGACTAGTGGCGACGAGTAGGCCAACATGGACATCTTAAATTTCATTTTCGGAGTTAAAATTTGTTATGTGCCAAAATGACTTAACCGGGTAGAATTTAGCAATAAACACCAGAAAATCAGGAAAATTGGAAATGAGCAAACCACAACCCTCAGCTAGTAATATGAATAGTACTATTGGGCTCGGGTGTTACAATAGTTTGGCTCAAACTTCCCCCGCTTGGCGCTATTAGGGATCATAGGTCTTTTGACCACTAGCACGAGTTCGCCTTGGCGGAATGTCCTCGGCATAGTAGTCAATCTTTCAAATGAGCGCGTCATCTTTGTTTTGTAGACCTCCAGATTTTGTTACGCTATGAGCCGGGTTTCATCGAGGGCATCGAGCTCCTCATGCCGAAGGTGAGCGTTCTCTTCGTCCGTTAGCTCATAATGAACTGCCACTCGTAGAGAGGGTATCTCTATCTCGAGGGGAAGTACCGCCTCTGTACCGAATACCAATGCGCATGGAGTTGTGTTTGTGGCCATTTTGAACGTAGTCCAGTATGCCCAGAGAGCTTCATGCAGTCTCTCGTGCCAGTCATTTCTATTTCGGGACACCGTCTTTTTCACAATCTTTGTCAAGGTCTTGTTAAAAGCCTCAGCTAGACCGTTAGCTCGGGAATTATAGACTGAAGAGTACCTCCAGTCTATGTTGTGTTGTTGTGCGAAGCGGCTGATTTTGTGGTTTCTGTAGGCTGGCCCGTTATCGGAGATAATCCGTCGTGGAGTTCCAAACCGATAAACGACTTGTGTCTTGAAGAAATGGAGGATATTCTCCATCTTTACCTCTCTCAGCGGTACTGCTTCCGCCTATTTGGAGAAGTAATCGGTTGTCGCCAAAATGAATCGATGTCCTCTGGACGATGCTGGTTCGATGGGGCCGATTATGTCAGTCCCCTACATTTCGAACGGCCAACTAGCCACCGTCGGATGTAGTGGATTCGGATGCTGATGGATAAAATCCCCGAGAATCTGGCACGAGTGGCATTGCTTTGCGTATTCGAGGCAGTCTTGGATCATTGTGGGCCAATAATAACCCATCTGTTTGATCTTCAGCTTCATCTTCGGCCCGGCTTGGTGAGAACCGCAGAGACCGTCGTGAGTTTCTTAGACGACTCCTTTTACTTCTTTAGGTCCCAGACATCTTATCCATAAAGAATCAAATGACCTCTTGTACAGAGTATCGTTGACGAAGGCGAATGATAGGGCCCGCTTCATGAGCTGATGTTTTGAGGATGCGTCTTCAGGCGTTCGACGGGATTTGAAGTAGTCTATAAATACTTCTCTCCAATCTTCAACATTTTCTTGGTCTTTTACTTGTAGAGCCATTTGCTCGGTCGCTCCCTTTTCCTCGGACGACTCCGGAGATATTTCTGCCGGTGCAAGAACCCGACGGATTTGTACCACGATTCTTACATCATCGAGGTTCTCATCAGCTAATTATTTAGCGAGCTTGGCTAATGCGTCTGCTTTGCTATTTTCCGCACACGGTATACTTTCCAAGGTGTAGGAAGGAATTTGAGTCAGCGGTTGCTGCACCCTCTCGCTGTACTTTACCAACTCTGGCTTGCACGTTTGATAGTCGCCGTTTACTTTGACTAACGACCAGTTAGGAGTCTCCGTATATGAGAAGGTTTTCAATCCCCATGTCGATGGCGATCTCGAGACCTGCTATCAAATCTTCATACTCGGCTTCGTTATTCGTCCTCGGCTCTGTTAAGTAGAAAGCAAAGCGTATTATCCCTCTTTGTGGAGTTACGAAGATGAGGCCCACACCTGATTTGATTATGGGGGTATTTTGTTTGCGTTTCTTCTTGGAGGATGCTCCATCGAAGTAAAGTTCCTACCGGGTATCATTACCGTCGATCGTGTCAAACGCATGCTCATCTGGCAGTTCGCAATTCAAGGGAGAATCGGCAGGTATCGGATGCTCAGCGAGGAAGTCGGCGATGGCCTGGCCTTTCACTGCCTTAAGAGGCTGATAGGTTATCGAGAACTCCATCAAGAGCAGGGCCCATTTAGCGAGTCGTCCCGTCAATATGGCCTTTGACATCAAATATTTGAGAGGATCCACCTTCGATATGAGACGGACTTCATGCGTCAACGCATAGTGCCTAAGCTTCGTTATCGCGAAGTTCAATGCCAGGCAATGTTTTTCGATGGGAGAATAATTGCTTTCTGCCCCCAGTAGAACTCGACTAAAATAGTAGAGGGCTCCCTCTTTCCCTTGGTCGTTCTCTTGTGCCCATAATGCGCCTAAGAAACCTTCAAGGGTGGTTGTATACAGAATGAGAGGCTTTCCCTTGACCGGAGCAGCCAGCACTGGCAGATTCTGCAGATATTGCTTGATTTCATCCAGGGCGCTTTGGCATTTGCGATCCCAGACGAAAGGGATTCCCTTTTTCATCAGGTGACTGTAAGGACGGCACTTGCCTGAGAGATTGGCTATAAATCGCCGAATATACGCGAACTTCCCTTGGAGAGATCGCAATTGTTTGAGAGTCTTTGGTGGGGGCATTTCCATAATCGCCTTGATCTTTCACGGATCTATCTCGATGCCTCGGTGTCGGACGATGAATCCTAGGAATTTGCCCGAGGAAACTCCGAATGCGCATTTGAGAGGGTTCATCTTCAAGTTGTATTGCCGGAGGCGTTGAAACACGATTCTCAGATGCACTAAATGTTCCTCGTATGATTTGCTTTTCACCACGAGGTCGTCGATATAGCATTCGACGATTTCATGTATAAGGTCATCGAAGATCTTTGTCATGGCCCTCTGATAAGTGGCACCGGCGTTCTTTAGACCGAAGGGCATCACCTTGTAGCAGAATATCCCCAAAGGGGTCCGAATAGCAGTGTGCTCCTGGTCTTCGGGATGCATCTTTATCTGATTGTATCCTGACGATCCGTCCATGAAGGAGAAGACTTCATGGGTGGACGTATTGTCTATCATTATCTCGGTGACCGGTACCGGAAAGTCGTCTTTCGGGCAGGCTTTATTGAGATCCCGAAAGTTCACACATATGCGCACCGTCCCATTTTTCTTCATCACCGGGACGATGTTGGCGATCCAGTCAGGATACTGAACCTCTTGTATGAAACCAGAGTCGATTAGCTTCTTGACCTCGGCGTTGATGCTCATCTCAAGCTCGAGCCGCATTCTTCTCGGCGCTTGTTTGATTGTCTTGGCGTCCGGAGATATTGCTAATTTGTGTATGGCAATCTCCGGGTCTAGTCCCGGCATCTCGGAATAATTCCACGCGAAGCAATCCTTATGTTGTATAAGCACGTCTTTTAGTATGGCTACCCTTTCTTCAGACAGTGACTCATTGACGAATGTCGGCCGCGGGTTGCTTGTCGTCTCCAAATCAATTTTCTTGAGATCATCTGCAGTAGTATGTATTCCATCCTCCAGCTCTTTTGGCGCCGGTGGAAATTCTGAGATTACCTCGTCATCATCGTTTTTGAAACACCAAGGGAGGTTATCCATATCCTTGGGCTCTTCTTTTGATAGCGTGATCATATAACAAGTACGATCTTGCTTCCAGGACCGATGTTGATCTGGTTCTACTCTTGCTAGATGCGCGACTTTTGGTTCGTGCCTTTATGGTGGATTTATCCTCCAGCTGCTGGACAGAGCGAACTTGCCGAGATGATATTGGTCTTCAACCCAGTTCTTGTAGGTGAAGTAGTCTTCGAGAGGTTGTCCTATCGCTCGGTGATAAGAGCAATAGTCTAGGTGAGAGATCTCGTTGGCTTGCTCGAGATGTCTGGACTCAGGAAGTGTAATCATTTGATGTCTTAGGGCAAGATCAAGTATTTTCCGTGTTTTGTTATGAGGAAAAGAGTATGCTCGACTCATTTTCTTTATAAGGGACGAATCCGGATTGCTCGATTCCCGATCGTGTGGCTTCTTGGTCCCGCTTTGTCGCTCTCGAACGCCTTTCCCGCTCTTTTATTTATTTTAGCCTCAATGTCGGGCCTTTTGTATGACGAGTTGATGAGGAAGAGCATTGCCATTCTCCGCGGCCTGTTGAAGGAGGCGCTGTGTCCTGGTTTTTTCATAAATGGCCATCTCGCGGTTATAGTCATCCCGGATCTTTTGACCCGCTTCCCTTACTATCATGTTCATTCGTTCTTCAAATGACGGACTCGGCGCTTTGATGACCGGATCTTGTTTTGGTTCAGGATCAGCATCTTTTAACAGGGCGTCCTCTTCTTCATCGAAATCATATATGACGTAGCTGCCACGGACTCGTTCTTGCTTTTTGGATTGGAGATATCCAAGCCCCTTTGTTTCTATTCTCCCTTTGGGCAACTTGCGCAGAGTTCCAGGGACATCCCAAATCCTATTGTAGAACCGAGCTTATCAAGTGGTCTGTTTGAAGGGTACACCTTGGCGCCTCAACAGCCTTTTAAAGCTTTCTGCGTAATATCTAGGCAGACGAATGGGCTGGAGCCTGTCAAGTGTAGAATCTGCGCCGTGTCAAATTTCTTTTTCCAGGTGCGCTTTCGAGATTTGTCTTAGATGATGGATTAGCGAGCGGTGCGGCCTGAGCAAGCATCTCCTGCAGCTTTTCACGTTGCAGTTGAACTTTTGTTAAGGACCGAGTTTGAGGTCGGTGACTAGTAGAAGCTCGAACCTCGTCTTTGGAATTTACCACATAGACTATGTAAACTACCATGCCCCCAGGCTTGGGGTGTTTGGAGTTTTTGGCCTCTGGAGTTTGCTTCGGGCGCTTGAGCTTTATCGGGCCTCCTTTTTTGTGAAAAGCTGCTTTGGTTTTAGGAGGAGCCGCTGTATCAGGATCCTTCTTAGGGTGAGTCCGCTTCACCTGCTTCACACCTTATATATAGATGAAGAAAGTTGTCTCAGAGAGCGAACTTGTTTCTGCTCTCGTGGGATCTCCATGGGCTGCGGAGAGTTCTTCAATATTGCGGTAGGAGAATTTTTTCTGGCCCTTTGCAATAGTTTGAAGCTGTTCCCAGTTGGAACAACAACATTCACCACTGGGGTTGAAACTGGACCATGCGAAGAACTGCCCCCAGCTCATTTTGTATGATGCCGATATCGACGTTGACCGTTTCTTACGGACGGGATTTGATTAGCCTCAGGGTTTTGCCGAGCCTGCCCCCTTTTTCCTTTGAGAGCTTAAATATTCTGCCCCCTGCGTCGACCTTGGTCCTTAGAAGGTGCGAGTCATTTGAGAACTGATTCCATTGGCAAAGCTACAGCTTGGGGAACCAGCCTGTGGAAGAAAGACTTCCATTGGGCTTTCTCTATCGGCGTTGAGGCACCGAGGGTGGGAGGTGGGAGTATCGACCTAAAAGGAAGCCCGTTGATTTCTTGAAGAGCCGGGTTGCAAAGCTTTGAGCCTGCAAGTGGCCCGTACTTGACTCCACCAGATATGACAGAGCCTGTGTTGCTGAGGTGGGAACAAACGCCATTCTTCATAGAGACGAAGCGCCGACTTCAGTATCCACTCCCCTAAGAGCAACCAAAAACATACACACCGCGATTTTCTGATCACGGGAAAAACACAACACACGAAGTGTGGAGTGGAAAGAAGAAAAGGTCCCACCGGGCGTGCCAGAATCTGTTCGCCTTCGAAAGACGCGGCGGACGTCTTGCCTGAAATTCGGGGCAGATGCTAATTGGTGTTATCCGTCCACCTCTCCGAAGATGCCAAGTTGATTTATGACACCATGTATCAAAGGTTTAAACGGATGCGGCGGATGTAGCAGACTTCGTCAGATTCCCCCTCGTTTGAGGGTTTTTTGATTGTGCGGACGCTCTTCCCTGTAGGTGCAAGCCCCTGCAGTTAATTACGCTACCGCATTACGGTAACAACTTTCTCCTTATCCATTTGGTCACTTCGTGTCGTAGGTGTTTGTTTTGTGTTTGGTTGCCCGTGGATTGTATACGGAGACTAAGTTATGTTGTCGCCCGTAGGGCGTGGACTAGTCCAAATCCGTATCTTTCTTAGATTTGGGTTTAAGGATACGTTAGCCACTTTTGAGACTAAGATCAACTTAAACGTTTGTTAAAGATACGTTAGCCACATTTTAGACTAAGATCAACTTAACGGGATCATTTAGACCCAACAAGAGAGCAATCGGGCCCTATTGTTTAGTTTAGTGACATTGCGGTCGATAATTAGTTTAAAGACATTACGGTCCATTGGTAGTTTAAGGACATCTCGGTCCATTGTTAGTTTAAAGACATCGCGGTCATGATTAAGGACATCATAGTCCATGGGTTTAAGGACCCCACAGTCCAATGTTAGTTTTAAGACATCACGGTCGAGGTTAAGGACATCATAGTCCGTTGTTAGTTTTAAGACATCACGGTCGATGTTAAGGACATCATAGTCCATGAATTTAAGGACCTCACAGTCCGATATTAGTTTAAAGACACACGGTCAAGGTTAAGGACATCATAGTCCATGAGTTTAATGACCCCACAGTCCGTGAAATGTGTGGTTGTCGGGACCCGTCACCTCTTTGAAGACGTTGAGGAATTACAACGACAAATATTAAAGGAGTGAAGAGATGTACCCTTAAACCAGGGTGGATTAAGTGATCTGTAGTCCAATTTGGAACTGAGATCAATTAATTATATTATAAGCATATTGGCTCAGTTGAGTCT
Organism: Agapanthus africanus; assembly: GCA_030015575.1. Classification (NCBI taxonomy): domain Eukaryota; kingdom Viridiplantae; phylum Streptophyta; class Magnoliopsida; order Asparagales; family Amaryllidaceae; genus Agapanthus; species Agapanthus africanus. The sequence continues at coordinate 481,441,332 of JASDDO010000012.1, forward strand.
GAATTGAGGACTTATGGCCAATTTGGGCTAAATCCAATTAAGTTTGGAATGTTGGCCCTCTGTTGGACCATTAGACATTTGTCTGGTTTCAGCCCACATTATTTATCAATGCTAAACAAGAGTTTGAGGGCTTTTGCAACATTTTTTTCTATCTTTGATTATGCAGTGAACATTATAGCTCTGACTTTTACTCAATTTTGAATGGGAGGCTTTGCCTCTGTAAGATTAACCAATTTGGTTAAAAATAGTGTTAAACACTAGAGAAAATAGTGTTAAACACTGGAAATATATCCCTCAAATTAGTGTTAAACGCTAAAAGATAATCAGTGTTAAACACTGGAAATATAATTCTCAATTTAGTGTTAGACACTAGAAAACACTCAGTGTTAAACACTGGAAATAAAGCTCCTGAATTAGTGTTAAACACTAGAAAATGACAGTGTTAAACAATGGAAATAAGTCCTTCAAATTAGTGTTTAAACACTAAATAGGAACGAGTCACGTGGAGCCACGTGAGGGCACCCAGAAGTGGGACCAAATCCCCTTTACTTTTGCTTTGCAAATAAGCGTTGAACACTTTTTTTTCATATTTTCATTCTGGGCATCACGTGTCGACACGTGATGGAGATTCATTAAAGCACTTTCTGAGGGGTCACGTGGGGGCATGTGAGAGCGCCCAAAGCTTAAATTTCCTTTGCTTTTTATTTTTGCGTTTTGGAAGTCACGTGGGAGCACGTGAGGCATTGCCTCAAAGCTCTTTTCTTCTCCTTTTCAGGGATCTTTTCAAGGGTCACGTGAGGATACGTGACCTTGGTTCTTTGTATGCATGGAGATCTTTTAAGTCTCCTTATTTTTAAGAATTGAATTCTCTGTAGGGTTAACCCTAATTATGACTTTGGAGGAATTAAATTCCTATTTTAAAAGAATTAAATTCTTATGTAGGGTTAAACCTTAATTTTCTTTAGAGGAATTAAATTCCCATATATGTAAAAGAATTAAATTCTTGTATAGGATGAAACCCTAATTTCATTTTTTAGGAGGAATTAAATTCCTGTGAATTTTAGAGAATTAAATTCCCAATTAGGGTTAAACCCTAATTTTGTCCATCTTGAAGGAATTAAATTCCTATAATCTTAGGAGAATTAAATTCTCATATAGGGTTAAACCCTAGTTTTGTCATGAAGGAATTAAATTCCTATAAATTTAGGAGAATTAAATTCTCTAAACTCAATCCTCCCTCTAAGTCTCGGATCTGTATAACAAAATCTCAACCCGATGAGAATTAAATTCTCAACCTATGGGGAGATTTGCTTCTGCGGATCTCCAACCAGAGGAAGAACTAAGTTATTTTTTTTTGCAGAAGAGTTAAACTCTTAGATTTTGAGAATTAAATTCTCTGTTTGAAGTTTTGATCCCCTTTCTTTTCCCACCGGGAGTGCCAGAATCTGTTTCCCTCCGAAAGACGCGGCGGACGTCTTGCCTGAAATTCGGGGCAGATGCTAATTGGTGCTATCCGTCCACCTTTCCGAAGATGCCAAGTTGATTTATGGCACCATGTATCGAAGGTTTAAATGGATGCGGCCGATGTAGCAGACTTCGTCAGATTCCTCCTCGTTTGAGGGGTTTTTGATTGTGGGGACGCTCTTCCCTGCAGGCGCAAGCCCCTGCAGTTAATTACGCTACCGCATCACGGTAACAACTTTCTCCTTCTCCATATGGTCACTTCGTGTCGTGGGTGTGTGTTTTGTGTTTGGTTGCCCGTGGATTGTATACGGAGACTAAGTTATATTGTCGTCCGTTAGGCGTGGACTAGTCCAAATCCGTATCTTTCTTAGATTTGGGTTTGGGGGTTTGGGTTTATGGATACGTTAGCCTCTTTTGAGACTAAGATCAACTTAAACGTTTGTTAAGGATACGTTAGCCACATTTTAGACTAAGATCAACTTAACAGGATCATTTAGACCAAACAAGAAAGCAATTGGGCCCTATTGTTTAGTTTAGTGACATTGCGGTCGATAATTAGTTTAAAGACATTACGGTCCATTGGTAGTTTAAGGACAACTCGGTCCATTGGTAGTTTAAAGACATCGCGGTCGAGGTTAAGGATATCATAGTGCATGGGTTTAAGGACCCCACAGTCCAATGTTAGTTTTAAGACATCACGGTCGAGGTTAAGGACATCATAGTCCGTTGTAAGTTTAAGACATCACGGTCGAGGTTAAGGACATCATAGTTCGTTGTTAGTTTAAGACATCACGGTCGAGGTTAAGGACATCATTGCCCATGAGTTTAAGGACCTCACAGTCCGATGTTAGTTTAAAGACATCACGGTCGAGGTTAAGGACATCATAGTCCATGAGTTTAAGGATCCCACAGTCCGTGAAATTTGTGGTTGTCGGGACCCGTCACCACTTTGAAGATGTTGAGGAATTACAACGACAAATATCAAAGGAATGAAGAGATATACCCTTAAACCAGGGTGGATTAAGTGATCTGTAGTCCAATTTGGAACTGAGATCAATTAATCATATTATGAGCATATTGGCTCGGTTGAGTCTGAATTGAGGACTTATGGCCAACTTGGGCTAAGTCCAATAATGTTTGGAATGTTGGCCCTCTGTTGGACCATTAGACATTTGTCTGGTTTCAGCCCACATTATTTATCAATGCTAAACAAGAGTTTGAGGGCTTTGGCAATATTTTTTTCTATCTTTGTTTGAGCAGTGAACATTATAGCTCTGACTTTTACTCAATTTTGAATGGGAGGCTTTGCCTCTGAAAGATTAACCAATTTGGTTAAGAATAGTGTTAAACACTAGAGAAAACCGTGTTAAACACTAAAAATATATCCCTCAAATTAGTGTTAAACACTAAAAGATAATCGGTGTTAAACACTGGAAATATAATTCTCAATTTAATGTTAGACACTAGAAAACACCCAGTGTTAAACACTGGAAATAAAGCTCCTGAATTAGTGTTAAACACTGGAAAATGACAGTGTTAAACACTGGAAATAAGTCCTTCAAATTATTGTTTAAACACTAAATAGGAACGGATCACGTGGGGCCACGTGAGGGTACCCAGAAGTGGGACCAAATCTCTTTTACTTTTTCTTTGCAAATAAGTGTTGAACTCTTTTTTTCATATTTTCATTCTGGGCATCACATGTCGACACGTGATGGAGATTCATTAAAGCACTTGCTGAGGGGTCACGTGGGGGCACGTGAGAGCGCCCAAAGCTTAAATTTCCTTTGCTTTTTCTTTCTGCGTTTTGGAAGTCACGTGGGAGCACGTGAGGCATTGCCTCAAAGCTCTTTTCTTCTCCTTTTCAGGGATCTTTTCATGGGTCGCATGAGGACACGTGACCTTGGTTCTTTGCATGCATGGAGATCTTTTAAGTCTCCTTATTTTTAAGAATTGAATTCTTTGAAGGGTTAACTCTAATTATGACTTTGGAGAAATTAAATTCCTATTTTGAAAGAATTAAATTCTTATGTAGGGTTAAACCCTAATTTTCTTTAGAGGAATTAAATTCCCATATATGTAAAAGAATTAAATTCTTGTATAGGGTGAAACCCTAATTTCAATTTTTAGGAGGAATTAAATTCTTGTGAATTTTAGAGAATTAAATTCTCAATTATGGTTAAACCCTAGTTTTGTCCATCTTGAAGGAATTAAATTCCTATAATCTTAGGAGAATTAAATTCTCATATAGGGTTAAACCCTAGTTTTGTCATGAAGGAATTAAATTCGTATAAATTTGGGAGAATTAAATTCTCTGAACTCAATCCTCGCTCTAAGTCTTGGATCTGCATGGCAAAATCTTAACCCGATGAGAATTAAATTCTCAACCTATGGGAAGATTTGCTTCTGCAGATCTTCAACCAGAGGAAGAACTAAGTTCTTTTTTTTTTGCAGAAGAGTTAAACTCTTAGATTTTGAGAATTAAATTCTCTGTTTGAAGTTTTGATCCCCTTTCTTTTCTCACCTAGGGTTTTCTTTGTTGGGAATTAAATTCTCCTTTCTTTTCTCTCTGAAATTTCAAGATACCAAAATTCTATCTCCTAAAAAAATTCTATATATCTTCTCCTCTTGGTTCCTATTTATAGGTGAAGGAAAAGAATCAATCTGTTTAGTAAATCTTTCATTGAAAGATTTGGTTTTGTTTTCATAATTAATATGATCCTTTAGATCATTCAATGAATTTTATTCACCGTTGGATTTTCAATCCAAAGATATTCTGCTTGTTATTTCGGAGAGATTTGGGGAGATCTTTCCTCGTTTAGGATTTTTCCATAGATTGGTGATTTTTAATCACCCTTGGATTTTTAATCCAACGGTTCCCCATAACCACTTTCCATTTGGAAAGACTTAGAATCTTTTAGAATTTAATTCTATTAAACTGTGAGGCTTTCAAAGCCAGTCACGTGCTGACACGTGACCCCTGGTCATGTGTAAGCACGTGACCCCCAATTGAGTCATCTTCTCAGCCACTTATTTATGTTGTTGTTTTAACCATCACGTGTCAACACGTGACCATTGGTCACGTGTGAGAACTTGATACCTTATTGAAGTTTTTTCCTGATTTTTAATTAGGGAACAAATGCCCCCACAGCGTTGCTCTCACGTGTCTGCACGTGAGTGCAACGCTGTCATTTTTGTGACCGTTGGATCCATCTAGGGAATCGGGGAGATGAAGCGTTTCCATCATATCCTATAAATGCAAGGGTTTCTTCAGAAGCGCCTCCACTCTTTCATCTTCTTCCTTGCAAACTTTTTTTTCTTTCTGAGAATTTAATTCTCGTTCTCAGAGCTTAGTTCTCTGTTCCAAAATCTTCAGAGTTTAACTCTGTTTAAGAAAGACCCATCTCTTCAGGTAATGGCTTTGGATGATCGAAGAACCTTCATACATATAAAACTTTTTGGATTTTAAATCCACACCAAGGGTTTTCCCCCTTTAATCAAGAACCCATTTTTAAGTTCTTTAAAACAGAAAACCATTCAATCTTTAATCAACAGACCCTTTAGGGTTTCTCTGATCTTCAGGGACTAATGGTGGTGGTTGTCTTTTCCATGGAATTTAATTCCATCTCAAAAAGCTTTGGCTCTGAAAAATGTCTCTGGGAATTTAATTCCCCTTTTTTTAACAAGGAATTTAATTCCTATGAAGAACTCAGTTCTTCCCATAGAACTCATTGGGTTTTCTTGCCCTGAGTTGTCTTCTTCACCACCAAGAAGAAGAAGTTTGCAATGTTGCTTTCTAGGAATTTAATTCCCTTGATTCTATTTGATTTGTCACAGAGTCCAAGATGGATTTCTTTTAGGAGAATGTGAAGGGTCGTTTGAAATCCACTGTTTATTTAATGAGAATCTCCCTTTTGTCTCACTATAATTGATTTGCCTCATCATTAGCCAGCCGCCATCTTGATTTTGTGGGACCCATATGTTTTGCAACCAATGGTCCCATAAAATGAGTCCCGTGTCGCTTTCTTCCATGGTCTTATCATATATATATTTAAGGACATCATAGTCCATGGGTTTAAGAACCCCACAGTCCCACCAGGCGTGCCAGAATCTGTTCCCCTCCGAAAGACGCGGCAGAGACGCGACAAACGTCTAGCCTAAATTTCGGGGCAGATGCTAATTGGTGCTATCCGTCCACCTCTCCGAAGATGCCAAGTTGATTTATGGCACCATGTATCGAAGGTTTAAATGGATGCGGCCGATGTAGCAGACTTCGTCAGATTCCCCCTCGTTTGAGGGGTTTTGATTGTGGGGACGCTCTTCCCTGCAGGCGCAAGCCCCTGGAGTTCATTACGCTAACGCATCACGGTAACAACTTTCTCCTTCTCCATATGGTCACTTCGTGTCGTGGGTGTTTGTTTTATGTTTAGTTGCCCGTGGATTGTATACGGAGACTAAGTTATGTTGTCGCCCGTAGGGCGTGGACTAGTCCAAATCCGTATCTTTCTTAGATTTGGGTTTGGGGGTTTGGGTTTAAGGATACGTTAGCCCCATTGGAGACTAAGATCAACTTAAACGTTTGTTAAGGATACGTTAATCTAATTTTAGACTAAGATCAACTTAACGGGATCGTTAAGATCCGACAAGAGAGCAATTGGGCTCTATTGTTTAGTTTAGTGACATTGCGGTCGACAATTAGTTTAGGGACATTACGGTCCATTGGTAGTTTAAGGACATTTCGGTCCATTGTTAGTTTAAAGACATCGCGGTCGAGGTTAAGGACATCATAGTCCATGGGTTTAGGGACTCCACAGTCCAATGTTAGTTTTAAGACATCGCGGTCGAGGTTAAGGACATCATAGTCCATGGGTTTAAGGACCCCACGGTCCAATGTTAGTTTTAAGACATCACGGTCGAGGTTAAGGACATCATAGTCCGTTGTTAGTTTAAGACATCACGGTCGAGGTTAAGGACATCATACTCCATGAGTTTAAGGACCTCACAGTCCGATGTTAGTTTAAAGACATCACGTTCGAGGTTAAGGACATCATAGTCCATGAGTTTAAGGACCCCACAGTCCGTGAAATGTGTGGTTGTCTGGACCCGTCACCTCTTTGAAGACGTTGAGGAATTACAACGATAAATATCAAAGGAGTGAAGAGATGTGCCCTTAAACCAGGGTGGATTAAGTGATCTGTAGTCCAATTTGGAACAAAGATCAATTAATTATATTATGAGCATATTGGCTCAGTTGAGTCTGAATTGAGGACTTATGGCCAACTTGGGCTAAGTCCAATTAAGTTTGGAATGTTGGCCCTCTGTTGGACCATTAGACATTTGTCTGGTTTCAGCCCACATTATTTATCAATGCTAAACAAGAGTTTGAGGGCTTTGGCAACATTTTTTTCTATTTTTGATTGAGCGGTGAACATTATAGCTCTGACTTTTACTCAATTTTGAATGGGAGGCTTTGCCTCTGAAAGATTAACCAATTTGGTTAAGAATAGTGTTAAACACTAGAGAAAACAGTGTTAAACGCTGGAAATATATCCCTCAAATTAGTGTTAAACACTAAAAGATAATCAGTGTTAAACACTGGAAATATATTTCTCAATTTAGTGTTAGACACTAGAAAACACTCAATGTTAAACACCGGAAATAAAGCTCCTGAATTAGTGTTAAACACTAGAAAATGACAGTGTTAAACACTGGAAATAAGTCCTTCAAATTAGTGTTTAAACACTAAATAGGAACGGGTCATGTGGGTCCACGTGAGGGCACCCAGAAGTGGGACCAAATCCCCTTTACTTTTGCTTTGCAAATAAGTGTTGAACACTTTTTTTTCATATTTTCATTATGGGCATCACGTGTCGACACGTGATGGAGATTCATTAAAGCACTTGATGAGGGGTCATGTGGGGGCACGTGAGAGCGCCCAAAGCTTAAATTTCCTTTGCTTTTTCTTTCTGCGTTTTGGAAGTCACGTGGGAGCACGTGAGGCATTGCCTCAAAGCTCTTTTCATCTCATTTTCAGGGATCTTTTCAAGTGTCACGTGAGAACACGTGACCTTGGTTCTTTGCATGCATGGAGATCTTTTTAGTCTCCTTATTTTTATGAATTGAATTCTCTGTAGGGTTAACCCTAATTATGACTTTGGAGGAATTAAATTCTTTTGTAGGGTTAAACCCTAATTTTCTTTAGAGGAATTAAATTCCCATATATGTAAAAGAATTAAATTCTTGTATAGGGTGAAACCCTAATTTTATTTTTTAGGAGGAATTAAATTCCTGTGAATTTAAGAGAATTAAATTCTCAATTAGGGTTAAACCCTAGTTTTGTCCATCTTGAAGGATTTAAATTCCTATAATCTCAGGAGAATTAAATTCTCATATAGGGTTAAACCCTAGTTTTGTCATGAATGAATTAAATTCCTATAAATTTGGGAGAATTAAATTCTCTGAACTCAATCCTCGCTCTAAGTCTCGGATCTGCATGGCAAAATCTCAACCCGATGAGAATTAAATTCTCAACTTATGGGGAGATTTGCTTCTGCAGATCTTCAACCAGAGAAAGAACTAAATTCTTTTTTTTTTGCAGAAGAGTTAAACTCTTAGATTTTGAGAATTAAATTCTCTGTTTGAAGTTTTGATCCCCTTTCTTTTCTCACCTAGGGTTTTCTTTGTTGAGAATTAAATTCTCCTTTCTTTTCTCTCTGAAATTTCAAGATACCAAAATTCTTTCTCCCAAAAAAATTCTATATATCTTCTCCTCTTGGCTCCTATTTATAGGAGAAGGAAAAGAATCAATCTGTTTAGTAAATCTTTCATTAAAAGATTTGGTTTTGTTTTCATAATTAATATGATCCTTTAGATCATTCAATGAATTTTATTCACCGTTGGATTTTCAATCCAAAGATATTCTGTTTGTTATTTCGGAGAGATTTGGGGAGATCTTTCCTCATTTAGGATTTTTCCATAGATTGGTGAATTTTAATCACCCTTGAATTTTTAATCCAACGGTTCCCCATAACCCCTTTCCATCTGGAAAGACTTAGAATCTTTTAGAATTTAATTCTATTAAACTGTGAGGCTTTCCAAGCCAGTCACGTGCTGACCCGTGACCCCTGGTCACGTGAGAGCACGTGACCCCCAATTGAGTCCTCTTCTCAGCAGCTTATTTATGTTGTTGTTTTAACCATCACGTGTCAACACGTGACCATTGGTCACGTGTGAGCACGTGATACCTTATTGAAGTTTTTTCCTTATTTTTAATCAGGGAACTGCTGAGTTTACCATGCTCAGCAGGTAAGATACGTCTTAGTATTCGTTTTCCTAAAATCACATACTACACAGCTAACACAAGACCGTAAAAGGTTTGCGGCCCATCTCATACCGACTGCTGAGATCAGAGCTAGAAGATTTCAGCAAGGGTTGGACCCAGAAATCCAAGCTGCATTAGCTACAGGGGATTTCCCAACCCATGATTTGGCTTTGAAGGCAGCCCGAAGATATGAGGCAGTAGTAAAGAGGAAGGGCAGACCTCAATTTGCCGGTTTGAAATGCCCTGCCCCTCAAATGGCAGGAGGAGCCTCTTCCAGGCTATCGTTCGAACCTAGGAGAACTAAAGAAATCAATAACCTGTCGAGTCCAGATTTCTGCTGCTACTGCAGGAGAAAGGGACACTTGTGGAAGGACTGTAGGCGCGCAAAAGGCCTATGCATAGTTTGTGGCGTGTCCAATCACGGAATTGGAAACTGTCCTTATAGACGCAACTCAGCTCACATACCCACCAACTACCCGCAGCAGCCAGCTATCCAGGCTCCTGCACCTCGTCTTGCACTCCCAGCTCCACCACCTGCACAGCCTACTCACCAATTCCAACAAGCAATGAAGGACATGCCTCGAGGGCAGAGAAACATGATCCAAGGACAGAATGTGCCTCCAGCTAGGAGGAATGTACCACGACATCAGACTTTCACATTAGCAGCCGTAGAAGCCGAGGTTGTAGGTCAAGGTAACACTGGCAATTCTCTTTCACATTCTCAAATCCTTGTATCACTTTGTTATTCTTCATACACTACCAAACTTCCCTTGAATCTGTTACACTTTCTTTTTAGAAATTTCGAGGACGAAATTTTTATAAGGAGGGTAGAATGTAACAGCCCTAAATTTTCTGTATAACTTTCTGTACAATTTATTCAAAAATATAGAAAGGGGTATTTTTGCCTGAGCACAAGATATAAGTTTGTTTTGCTTTTTAATAGCAAGAAGGAGCTTGTAGCTCATTAGTAAGACCTTGCACTGCTGAACCAAAGCACCAGAGTTCAAATCACATACCCCACATTATTTTTAATATTATTTTCTTTTAAATTTTTTAGAATCCCAAGGGTTTGCACGTGGATAACTCGTAAAAACCCCACTACATAAATAAAACTAACTGACCCAGGGGCTACACCAAGCGACGGGGAACACTTTGCACCCCGGACTCGGCCGAATCGGCCGGCGACTCAGCCGACTCGGGCCGCCGCCGCCGCCGGCCGGACTCGGCCGAACCGCCGAATCCCTAACCTGAAAGTCATGGTTTTTGGTCTTCCCAGTACCCCTGTATACTTTAATTGTCCTGCACAGTAACAGAGCCCCTTTAAAACCCTATTTACTCCATTTTAATACATTTTTAATACAATTTTCAATTCACCCTTTTCACCTACCCTAAACCCTAGACTTACCCTATAAATACAACCCCTAAACACACACCCCTCACTCATAATTCTGTCCAAACTCTCAAGAAAACTCCCTAGAATTTTGTGTACAAGTGGAGTTAGCAAAGGGCGAAACTCCGGCGATCTTCCGACGATGACCCTAGGAGATCCCAGCGACGAAACGACATACCGACACCTCCTACCAATTCCTTTACCTCATCTCTATAATCTAAACCCATAAGTACCACCTCTCTTTTCTTTTCTCTATTCTTAAAACTTGTTTTACTAAAACCTGACGGAAGCGGAGTTAAATCCGACTTCCGATTCGGTTTTCTTTATAAAGTTCAATTTTCCTTAACATAACCATGTTAAACTCTTACATCTTGATTATTAATCATTAACAAAATATGTTGAACAAGTCTCATAGAAAAACATTTCATCTTGTAACTTTTATCGCTTTTTTTCACTAAAATACCATGTAGTTTACTTTCTACTTTAAAACATCATTAATCTTACTATACCTTTAATTAGATCATGAGGTAATGACCTACCTCCTTACAACACTCATATGCAATATAGCACAATACCTTTCGGGAACATAGAATATGGGAAAACAAAACTTTATATATAAATACCACTAACCATTAAAACCGTTTTCTATAAGATTAAGTATTTTTATAAATCTTTGCAAAGCGCGGCTACAACCCATTTTGGGGAACCCGACTGGGATGGTGCGAATTATCGCACATCCATGGGCTTAGTAGTGTGAGATGCAGACCTCCGCAAGGAGCATTCGATCTCGAGAGATTTAAAATACAAATATCTTAAGAAAATGAGATTTCTAGAAATATAATATATATATTAAAATTATTTTTATATAAATATATATATATATATATATCATTAAAATATCTATTTTTGTGATAATATAAATATTCCAACTTTTTCTAAAATCACAAGAATCATTTTACATTAAAATACGATGAATTCCATACAAGTTCAATATTGCAATTAAATATCCTATATTATGAAATCAGGTTATCTTCAGTAGAAATATCATAAATATAAAATCTACATCTATGACAACTCTAAAGACGATAATTAAATACTTGGGGTGTGTTTTGAAAATTATACAAAAATATTTTTACATAAAAACCCCTCAAGTTCTATAAATTACCCCAAGGACCTTAGTAAATATAGGTTTAAGCGGGACCAATCTCTTGAGCCTCAGGGAGCTGGAGAAGTGGGTGCTTGCCTATTTAAGGTAGACTACATAACAACGGTGTTATCAACACGGTAATCGTTTTTTTAAAAAGACACAAATCCTGCCGCCCATGTGCAGCGGTTACCGATAACACCAAAACCAAATTCAGGACTTCAAATTTCTTTTCTAATTGTTCTGACTCAGACTGAGTCTCATTATAAATAATCTGACTTGAATATGATTCAAATACAATCTACAATTTAATATGAATCCATGAATACATATATTCAATCTATTCAATTTATAATGACTAAACCGAACCATGGATATACTTCCATTTACATGATTCTCCAGTTACATCGATTTACTGATATCATGGTTTCGGTAAGTCATCCAATTATACAATCTATATTACAAGACAATACAGATTGCAATACAAATAATACAAACAAGATATCGCGGGGTTTAAGGGGTAGATTGGTATGGAAGGTGTTAGAAGTGGCACGAAACTGTAAGATTTAAGACACCTAACCTGAATACCACGCCGCTGTTCTGGGCTTTCTAACGGAGCCTTGTACTACCATTGCCTCTAGTCTCTGGCATATAGAAACTCCTCTCGTATACACTGGCATCCTTCTGTATCAAGCTACAAAAAACATCGTTAATACTAAGTACAACATTATAACAATATAAGATAACTTTTAAAGCTACACTCTCTCTCTTACTCTCTGTCTATTCTACTTCTCCCTTATCTTTGGGACTTACCGAGCGATTTTTTCGCTGACGAATTCTTTTTCTTTCTTTGAATGCCGTCAGGTGTTTCGGACCTTCCAGAGATCGAGCCCAACACTGAAGACATGGACCAGTTTACTAAAGATCCCGAGCTGTAGTTTCACTTTTACATTTTCCATTTCATTTCAGTACTTTCCATTTCTGTTATACCATTGTTTAGGCATTGCTTTCATTTAGATATATTTACTTTTTCATGCATTGTACAAAAGAACGTTAATATATAAAATTGTTGTTTCATTACATTTGTCTCTTGTGTATATTCTTTTATATTACTTAGATACGCTTAGCGTATTTACTTCAGAGTAGATACGTAGCGGCCTCGTCACGTCCTCTTCCCGTACACTGGGAAGCAGGACGTGACAATAACGCTAACGGCTTGTAGGTGTTTGATGCGATGATCATCTACTGCCAGCGTATTGGCGAGTCTTTAGAGACCCGCATAGAGATTTCCTAGCTCAAGTGAAAGGAAGTAGGGCATATATAGAGATATGTACGGGAGCTTGATTAAATACGGATATATGATACCGTATTCAAATATAACATTATTTGATATTATCCAGGTTATATATGATATAACCGGATTATTGAATCAAGTGTTGATTTAATAATTTTATATATATATATATATATATATATATATAAACTAATATTATGCTCACTTGATATTTTCTTCTCTTTATATATTTATATATATGATATAAATTTATATTTACATGTGACATTGTTGTATATACACAAGAGTTATGTATATGAGAATTGCATTGTGTTAAGGTTAAGAGGATAATGATTTCTTTTATGAATTTGGGAAAAGATTTAATTAGTCGTTACTTTTGAACCTTGGAGAGTGTATGGCTCATTTTCTTTTTCCATTTAATTCATATGTGATTATCATTTGCACTTATCCTCACAACACAAGCTCATTCTCATCGACATCTTCATCTTCTTCTTTTCTTCTCTTGATACTATTCACTCAGGAGAAAAGAAAGATTTTTTAGTGAGCTTAAATACTACATCAACAACCTGAACCTTTCTAGCAAATTAGTTTAGGTTGTTTACTTCACTAATACTTTGATGGATCATATTCGACAAAGAAGATTTTGAAAAAGCTCGTTCATTTCTTCAAGTGGAGCTCAAGGAAGAGTTAAAGGGACTACTACTTGGAGCATTTGAGGTAAAGGACTTCGCTACAAAGGTTGTACCTTCTCTTCGCTTAGATTAGAACTCTAGTTTGCTTTCTTTATAACCCTAAATCTTTAGTTCGATTCTAAATAGTAGACTTAGCCTACTAGATTTTTTAAATTGCATACTTGATGTTATTAAAACACTAGTAGAGGTGCTAGAAGTTACTTTCATGATATCAGAGCGAAACTAGAGCCTTAAGTGACGTTTAGACGAAGTTAAAGTGTTCAATCGACCGAAACATCTCGATCGAAATGTTAATATCATCTAAATGTTATAGTTGTTTGATACAAATTTTAGAATCCATATTAATTAGTTTTGACAAAATTAATTATATACATATAAATCTTACCGTTTACACTTGATGAATTACCACGGAGTTTAGATTTGGATAAAAGCTCCGTCGTAATTTTGTAATGTACACGAAGACTCGCCGGGGGATACTAGTAGAGTTCCACGCCCTATTGTCCCGACAAAGTGACCATGGGAGAACCTCATGGCCAAGAGCATCCACTAGGGTGCTCGCAGCCATGGTGTCCCACCCAAGGCCACTTCGTCAACGGACTCGGGAGGGTGCGACCATCCCCTAACATTCCCAATAAGCTTTCAATTCATTCACTGGGAATCTTGTTGAATTCCCGGGGCTTTAACTTTGAAAATGGTTTTCAATTCGACGCTTAAAAGTAAGATTTTTGGGGTTAGGCATGAAATTCGGACTATATGATAATCCGGGTTTATGATGTTTACAGTTGCGGATTCTAATTGTTATAGTTTTAATTTTTTTCTGCGACCGTAAGTGTAATTTATGAAGGTATTCCCAATCTCGTTTCTATACGTCAACGGCATTAGAGGTACACATATTTACTTACGTTGATAATATATGATATTATTGCGTTGATGTATCGATATGATATATTAGACCGTCGTGATTGAATAGCCGGGGGTTTATGTAAGATGAGAGTTTTTCATTTTCATTCATGTAAATTATTGTATGTGATATTCTTTTATTGGGGCATGTCTGGGAGTGAGGATATAGTCACCTTGATGTATATTATTTACTTTTCCGCATTAAGATACACCCAAGGCGGAAGGCACAAGTAACCGGGTTCTAGAGTTTAGTGGGAGTCCATCTCAAGGAGTCAAGACCGGTCATGTAACGTCTTCAAAATAATAAAATATGATTTTTGGGAAATTTTATAATTTAATATTATTTTAATGAATATTTTAATATTTTGGAATAAATAAATACGAATAAATGGGGAAAAATTACAGAAAATTCTAAAATAAGGCATTTTATGGAATTATGCCATTTTAAAGTTTTTAAGATTAGTTATATGCTAATTTAGTGCTAATCGCGATTAAAAATCGCTAATTGGATTTTTAGCACTTTTGAGCAAAAATGTGCACATATCATTTTCCACACTTGTTACACTTGTGTTACATTTCTTTTGCCATGGTTTTCTTTTGGGTTCACTATTCAAGTGAGAAGAGTTTAGAAAAGAAAAGAAAAGATAAAGTAAGTGATGATGAGAGAGAGAGTAGGTTGCATTGACTTTGACCCTTCCCTTCATCATTCTCCCATCTCATTTCTCTCTCCCCTCTCTCATGGAGCTGCTGCCCTCTCCCTCACTCTCTCACCCTCTTCACTAAAACCCTAGATCCATCAAGAAAACAATGCCAAAAACTCATTCCCACTTCACAAAAAGTGTTTCCGAGCTCACTAGCTACACATTGAACCTAGCAAGATTGGATTTGGTGGACTTTGAGCAACTCAAGAATTTTCTTAAGTTGCCAAAGGAGGTAATTTCTGCACCTATTAGGGTAGTATCTCATTTCTTTTACATCCATACTAGTTTTGTATCGATATTGTGATGTTTGTGGATTTTAGAGAATTCAAGTTAGGGTTTAGGGTAAAACTGAGAATCAAGATGAAATTGAGGCTTGTGGTGACCTTAGAATCCCTTGGGTAATGCTAAATTGAACCCAAAACTGGAAGTGAAACCAGAATACGGGATTACGGAACCGATATCGGAAAAACTGGAAATCTGTCACTGTTTTGTGTAATCTGCTATTACCCCGAGACCCCAAAAATTAAACTGAGTTGACAGTGAGATGTGCAGGCACCAGAGAACCATCAGCCCAAACCCTAGCTCCCCACTCCAAACTGAGGCCGCCAAATTTCCCCTTCTGGCCGCAAATTGCGGCCACAGCAGGAGGGATCTGCCTCGAACTTCATGCATGGCCCCATTTCCTCTATTCCTGGCCCTGGGTATGTCTAGTTTTGACTGATTCCATCTAGGGTAAAATCTGGGTTGATTTTCCTATGTTGGTGCATGGTTTACGACTTGATTTAGCATGGATTTTGGTGTTTGGTGATTCATTGCTGTCGGGTGGCGTTTGGACGTCAACGACAAGTGGATATTGATTGTGTTTACATGCAAGTCGATAGGTTTTTACCTATGCGGGTAGCATGTGCTATTTTGGTTTCCAATGTGGTTTTCATGTACTTTAGCATTGTGATATACTTGTAGGTACCCTACGAGATGTTGAGGCAAAGAAGATGAAGATGGCGACATCGGCACCGACACATGAGAAGCAAGGTGAGTAGATTATATCTACGGGGAGAAGTCGGGTGGATGGCGTATAGCACCCCCGCAGTCCGTGGTGATGTATACGAATACGTATACACACATATATTTATTATGTGTTGTTTAGGGTTATTGATGGTAATATGGATTATTGGTGATAAGGATGTACTGGATGAGTATAGTGCGAAACCCTAGAGTAGTGGTTGCACCCACACTCACACATACACACATACTTGCATACATTCTTTCATATATCTGTGCGCACATGATGGTGGTATATCTACACATGGGTATGGGACTATGTGTTTATATACGGGTTTTGAGGATGATACGTGGGATTAAGATGAGTCGATGAGATTCGATTGAGGCCGTGAGATTTGGCGACATGACAGAGTTCATATTGGAGATGTGATATGATGGTAGTGATGCCTGTCATGTGATGAGATATGTGACATCGACTCAGATTTAGGTGGTTTCCATACCCCTTCCTTTTGACTTGGTTGTGGGTTCGTAGTTCGCATAGTAGGCGTTAGACTAGACCCGAGTCATACCTATTTCAAAACTAACGAATCGGGGATATTTTAAAGATAAGCAAAGGGTTTATACGGATATTTAAAAAGGCACATCTTTTCTTAAAAACCGTAGCCTTTATTTTACCAAAAGCCCTGATTCGTCTTATTTCAAAAGGCAAGGTTGCATGATATATCTTTTGAGGCAGGTTCTCTACTGTTGCGTTGACTACTCGGTTCCGCACATTTATGCTGTTTGCATTGCATCGCTTATGTTGTCGATATATTTCATTCATGCTGCTAGGACACCTGCATCGTTATCGATGATGTGTATGTTCCACGTACACTGTTGCCGGCTCACACACTTCATCATCGATAATTGCCATGTCACTACACTGTAGTACTGTTGCATTCAGGATATGACCCTTGCATGACGTACTGATATGCTTACCTTTCTGCTATATGTCGTATATATGCTGCTTTCTGATTATACGCACTGAGATATGATGTTTCCATGATATTTCTGGTTTTGGGAACCGTGGGTGTTTCAAAGAGAATACGTAATTGTTTTAAAAACCCGGTTACCCGTGATATGATATTTTGGTGTGTCCACCACGCGTTTTCTCGGTGCTGAGACGTGTGCTTAAAACCCGATTCGAGGAGTGGATGTTCCGTTTGCGGGTTCGTGGTGGGCCCGGTATGGTTCCCCTCGGCGAGATGATCGATGGGTTTTGCCGATTGAGCCTGGAGGTGGGCGAGTACCTACCGGTGATTGGTTGGACCTAGCAGTTGTCCGGAGGATACTGACCAGAGTCGAGAGATGGATGCGGGATGATCCGTACTGCTGGGGCCGAGGGCCGATACCGCAGATGGACCCCGTGGGCCGATCCGGACTGACGGAGCCCGATATATGAGGATTTACGTGCCGATGCTGGGCACAGTTTTCATGATGTTTTCGAGTGCCGATGCTGGGCACTCCGGTTCCATGATTTTGACGTGTCGCGAGGGACACAGGTGGTTTATATCCTCATATTTCCATGCATATGCTGATGATATTTACATGCATGATGGTTATTGTCATTGGGTGACGAGTGGACGGGATCCACGTACATGCAGATTGATTTCATTGATTGTACCTCACACTTATGATATGCTATTACCTGAGGCACTGGCACGAGTACTTGACACTGCACTCATGTATAGGGATTACATTGCCAGTTTAGTTTGTTTCTGACTTATTCATATTGAGGTTTATGTATATCTGATCGTATTGACCTAGGATAGGTCATGCATTCGATCTCTGCTTGTAGATATTTTCTATTCACGAGTTGGCAACTCACCCCCGTTGTGCCACAGTCCTTGCAGGTTTTTGCCGTACAGATTCCATAGCGGCATTTCTGGCACACTGTTTCCATATGGGTGACTTGCGTTGGTAGGTGGGTTCTTTTGTATCAGAACCGCCATTGTTCATGTATTATTCATTGTATCTAGTAATTCCATCAACCCAAAACTTGTATATTGTTTCAGACTTAGAAAACAGTGTTATATTATTTCGACCTTAGAGTCGCGCTTATAGTATTACGGTTTTCTGGCTGTTTTGAGTTTCTTTTTGGGTTTTGATCCTCGCCCTTTGGCGTTGTATATTATTATTGCTTGCGTGGTTGTGACCGTCGATTGACGAAGAGCTAGCTCCCGCTTGGGGATGCCTTTTATCATTTCATATATGTTATTCTTGTTGTATCCCGTTCGGGGCCAGTTTTTACAAAGGAAACTCTGCCGAAATTTTCAGGAAAAGTTACACATTTTAAAAATACGCATTCGGCATTAGTTATTTAAAAACTTTGATTTTCGAAACATGACTTCCTTACTTTTCAAAACCAGTTTTCCTTATTTACTCTTTAAATGGTTTTAGATTGCTGGGCTTTTGGCTTACTTGGATCAGATGGAGTCCTATAGACTTCATATGGTTCAAGGGCCAGTCACGTGCTCTTTCGGGTCGTGACAAAGTTGGTATCAGAGCGCTAGGTTGACCTTGGTTCGAGTCTGAGTTTGACTATGTGGAGCCTAGGGAGTTATTTATATACGGAACTTAGGCTTGACCTTACGGAACTTAGACTTAGTCGAGGGGGTATTAAACCCGAATTTTCGTCGTGTAGGATGACCCTTGGTTGATGGAATAGGTGACTAAAGTAGAGTGACGTACCGTGGGTATGTTCCGCGGCATACTTACGACACGCCACTCCGCTTAAGAAACCTTAGGTTGTACATGTCCTTGCACCGTATTATATTCTTTCCTTTGATCTATCTTCATCGATACTGGTTGTGGTTTTGCTGCCGTGATTGCACGGGCAGAGTGAGCTACGGCTCGAGTGGTGTCAGCGTGAGCTCGTCGTGGACGAGGGCTGACCGGGGCGTGATTCCAGAGACATACGGTTGCATTGAAGCTTCGTATTTTGTGTTTCCGCACTTTGAGCGTTGACAGATCGCTGTTGCGAGATTTTCCGGTTGTGCTGATCGGCACCAGAGGATTGAGCCACTGATAGGGGCCAGCCAGGATGTGATGACCGTTGATATATCGCTTATTCAGGATGATTGAGGCGCTGTTCAGCGTACGGACAAATGAGCCAGTTGTTGCTGCGAATGATGAGATATCGCCCAGATGATTGGAGCTACTGCAGCATGAGCATATTCTTAGAGATATGATGGTGAGTCGCTAGTCACCGAGGATTAATGACTAGGACATATGGTTCGTTCGCTTACCCGATGCGAGGTCATCAGATAGATTGATTCCAGCTAGAGGCGACTTCACGCTGATTCGTTGAGAGTCGATTGAGACGATCGAATGTCAGGAACCCATTTTCCAAGTTTAAGGTATTCGGAAAGACATGCAAGCGATTCTATGGACCCTCTAGAAGAATGAAACCCTAACTCGACTTAATGACCGTGTGAAAGCCTTTGAACCTTAGGGTTTGCGGCAGTTCCTCGGCGCCATTAGTGAGGCTTGGGTTTACCCTTCTACGGCTGGACCACCGATGCTGTGGTATGTACTCGATACTATTAAACTGTACCTGAGATGTTGAGCTCTTGGGGGATTGTGGGGTTCTGACGAGTCGATCGGATGATTCGACATCATTCGGATATCATGTGATGGGACACTGCTTGGGAGACTCCAGGTACGAGCATAGCCGTCGGAGCGCAGTCCGTGTAGCCATGATGAGATGAGTCCGAATCAGTCGATATTGGAGCAAGGTGGAGTAAAGAGTTCGCACGAGATTTCGACGAGATGACGTTTCACTCCGCTGACATCAGAGATGCGATATGCACGCTGAGGACGTGTTCGGATAGATATCTTCTATTGAGTGATGAAGATACCGAGTTCGTGATTTCGAGTCCGTGTTAGAGACTTCGGATGGACCGTAGCCGAGGACATTGCAGTGCGCAGATAAGACGCGACGTCGAATGGTCGATGATACAGACAAGAGGGACAAGAAGTTCGTGCGAGAAGCAGACGAGCTGTTACTACACCCCGTTAAGATTAAAGGTCGGACATGCATACAGAGGTGCAGAGATGCGACCAGCTTCCGAGGAGATGTTGTACTAAGGGTGCATATGTTCAGAAAGCGAGGAAAGATTACGCCAGAGTACCAGCCTCCTTACAGTCTGGCTTAGGCAAGATCAGAAGAGACCTTGAGTAGAATTCCTTCAAGTACACTGCTGCAATAAGAGTTGCACCCAGGAGTAGATGTGTGATGTGCATTCAGAGGACCCGAGGTCGGCGACAGAGATGTGCTGCTTTACGAGCGATCGTGAGGATTGACCGAGAGATGACCAGGAAAGTGCAAGAACGGAATCGTTCCTGTCAGCACACCTGACCGGGCCGATGAGCCGATGGATTGCGAGATTGGTAATCTACAGGAAAGATAAGGACCCAGAGGCAGAGGACGCCAGCCGTGAGCAAGAGGCAAGTAGATATCTTGCCCCGCTAGCATCGGATGTACCGGTACCTTCTCGACCCTGAAGAAGGGTATACCGACGACAGTATTTTGATTTGTGATTTTGTGATTTGACTATCACGTATCCTTTGCTTTGGATTTCGGTATTTTGGGCGATCTATTCGCATGATTTAGTCTTGATGACTGAGTTTCATGATATTTGATTTGTGCACCATGGTTGCACCTACTGGGTATTTATACCTGGTACATAGTTATTACTCTTGAGGTGTTGATTGCGATTTCATGCCTATTTTATGCCGGTGATTTGATTTACGCTTCCAGCATAGTTTCATGTACTTTTGGTATTTCGATTTTGCACTCGGTATAGCTTATATGTGCTTGCAGTGCATTGATATGTGTTCTGTGCACGCAGTTGCACACGTTTATAATTTTCTTCATATCTGGGTACACTTAGTGTTGCTGCTTACGCATTTGAGTTATTGCTGGTATTTGTGCATGGGATGCACCAGTTTTATATTTCGTGCCCTTGTTGCACCGGATTTACATTTTGTGCATTTCGGTTGCACCTAACTTCGATTTGAAGTCTTTCGATATGTCGATTTTGATTGTGATATTGATATGGATTCTTGCACTCCGTGCTTTTGACTGGACTTACGCATGGTCGGCGTTGCTATTGGATTTTGTGATTCCGTACATGTTGAGTGCACAGGGTTTAGATTTTCATTCGTGCACGATGGATGCACCGATTTGGATTTTCGCGCATGTTGAGCGCATGTTTTGAGATACGATTTTGGTGCACACCAGATGTACTAAATCGAGATTCTTCGTGCATGTCAGATGCACATGTTTAGACTGTCAGGCACACACGTTGCCTATGACAGATGCTTCGTGCACATCCGTTGCACCTAGATGTTGTTTTGTGCACCTGTATGGCACATATGGATTTTGATTTCCGTGCGCACCAGACGCACAGGGTGGTGTTATGTGATTTTTGGGATTTATTCCTTTGGAGCAGTACGTTTTTATAATATTGGATCCTTGTTTTCATACTGAGCAGTACTAGTCAGAGGACAGTGCCTGGATATATTTTGCATGCATTGATAGTTCGAAGGGATTTCCAAAGAGCGAGCTATAGTCTCGGTGTATATATACCTACGTGTCCGATGTGACACGAAACGTTTAAAAACAAGGAAACTCTTCTAAATTGTTTTCAAAAACGGCGGAACGTGCTTATTAAACAAAGGATATATATATACACAAATCTAGTTATTTTCTTATGAAAAACGCCCGCCACTGTGCAGTGTTACGCGCATCGCACAGCGACTTAAAAGATTTGGCATGCATTTACATCAGCTATTCACATGTATAGATTGGATGTCTACATGTATAGTTCTGATTTATGTCATATTGATTTTGTATTGGATTTGACATTTGTGTCTTTACTATGACTCCGATGATTGCGGATGCTTGATGGAGTGATGCTTTTGAGTTATCTGCTCAGTACTCATGCGCATGCATTGCGCTATGATACGTTTTATGTATTGCTGATTTCGGAGCCCCGATGACTTGGAATTTGTGTTGGAATATTTTAGTATTTGGGGGTTTAAATTTTAAATTCGGGGACCGAATTTCTTTAAGG
The DNA here is from genome assembly GCA_030015575.1 of Agapanthus africanus. NCBI lineage: Eukaryota > Viridiplantae > Streptophyta > Magnoliopsida > Asparagales > Amaryllidaceae > Agapanthus > Agapanthus africanus. Next base: position 481,463,359 of record JASDDO010000012.1, read on the forward strand.
GGGGTAGATTGTAACGTCTTCAAAATAATAAAATATGATTTTTGGGAAATTTTATAATTTAATATTATTTTAATGAATATTTTAATATTTTGGAATAAATAAATACAAATAAATGGGGAAAAATTACGGAAAATTCTAAAATAAGGCATTTTATGGAATTATGCCATTTTAAAGTTTTTAATATTAGTTATATGCTAATTTAGTGCTAATCGCGATTAAAAATCGCTAATTGGATTTTTAGCACTTTTGAGCAAAAATGTGCACATATCATTTTCCACACTTGTTACACTTGTGTTATATTTCTTTTGCCATGGTTTTCTTTTGGGTTCACTATTCAAGTGAGAAGAGTTTAGAAAAGAAAAGAAAAGATAAAGTAAGTGATGATGAGAGAGAGAGTAGGTTGCATTGACTTTGACCCTTCCATTCATCATTCTCCCATCTCATTTCTCTCTCCCCTCTCTCATGGAGCTGCTGCCCTCTCCCTCACTCTCTCACCCTCTTCACTAAAACCCTAGATCCATCAAGAAAACAATGCCAAAACCTCATTCCCACTTCACAAAAAGTGTTCCCGAGCTCACTAGCTACACATTGAACCCAGAAAGATTGGATTTGGTGGACTTTGAGCAACTCAAGAATTTTCTTGAGTTGCCAAAGGAGGTAATTTCTGCACCTATTAGGGTAGTATCTCATTTCTTTTACATCCATACTAGTTTTGTATCGATATTGTGATGTTTGTGGATTTTAGAGAATTCAAGTTAGGGTTTAGGGTAAAACTGAGAATCAAGATGAAATTGAGGCTTGTGGTGACCTTAGAATCCCTTGGGTAATGCTAAATTGAACCCAAAACTGGAAGTGAAACCAGAATACGGGATTACGGAACCGATATCGGAAAAACTGGAAATCTGTCACTGTTTTATGTAATCTGCTATTACCCCGAGACCCCAAAAATTAAACTGAGTTGACAGTGAGATGTGCAGGCACCAGAGAACCATCAGCCCAAACCCTAGCTCCCCACTCCAAACTGAGGCCGCCAAATTTCCCCTTCTGGCCGCAAATTGCAGCCAGAGCAGGAGGGATCTTCCTCGAACTTCGTGCATGGCCCCATTTCCTCTATTCTTGGCCCTGGGTATGTCTAGTTTTGACTGATTCCATCTAGGGTAAAATCTGGGTTAATTTTCCTATGTTGGTGCATGGTTTACGACTTGATTTAGCATGGATTTTGGTGTTTGGTGATTCATTGCTGTCGGGTGGCGTTTGGACGTCAACGACAAGTGGATATTGATTGTGTTTACATGCGAGTCGATAGGTTTTTACCTATGCGGGTAGCATGTGCTATTTTGGTTTCCAATGTGGTTTTCATGTGCTTTAGCATTGTGATATACGTGTAGGTACCCTACGAGATGTTGAGGCAAAGAAGATGAAGATGGCGACATCGGCACCGACACATGAGAAGCAAGGTGAGTAGATTATATCTACGGGGAGAAGTCGGGTGGATGGCGTATAGCACCCCCGCAGTCCGTGGTGATGTATACGAATACGTATACACACATATATTTATTATGTGTTGTTTAGGGTTATTGATGGTAATATGGATTATTGGTGATAAGGATGTACTGGATGAGTATAGTGCGAAACCCTAGAGTAGTGGTTGCACCCACACTCACACATACACACATACTTGCATACATTCTTTCATATATCTGTGTGCACATGATGGTGGTATATCTACACATGGGTATGGGACTATGTGTTTATATACGGGTTTTGAGGATGATACGTGGGATTGAGATGAGTCGATGAGATTCGATTGAGGCCGTGAGATTTGGCGACATGACAGAGTTCATATTGGAGATGTGATATGATGGTAGTGATGCCTGTCATGTGATGAGATATGTGACATCGACTCAGATTTAGGTGGTTTCCATACCCCTTCCTTTTGACTTGGTTGTGGGTTCGTAGTTCGCATAGTAGGCGTTAGACTAGACCCGAGTCATACCTATTTCAAAACTAACGAATCGGGGATATTTTAAAGATAAGCAAAGAGTTTATACGGATATTTAAAAAGGCGCATCTTTTCTTAAAAACCGTAGCCCTTATTTTACCAAAAGCCCTGATTCGTCTTATTTCAAAAGGCAAGGTTGCATGATATATCTTTTGAGGCAGGTTCTCTATTGTTGCGTTGACTACTCGGTTCCGCACATTTATGCTGTTTGCATTGCATCGCTTATGTTGTCGATATATTTCATTCATGCTGCTAGGACACCAGCACCGTTATCGATGATGCGTATGTTCCATGTACACTGTTGCCGGCTCACACACTTCATCATCGATAATTGCCATGTCACTACACTGTAGTACTGTTGCATTCAGGATATGACCCTTGCATGACGTACTGATATGCTTACCTTTCTGCTATATGTCGCATATATGCTGCTTTCTGATTATACGCACTGAGATATGATGTTTCCATGATATTTCTGGTTTTGGGAACCGTGGGTGTTTCAAAGAGAATACGTAATTGTTTTAAAAACCCGGTTACCCGTGATATGATATTTTGGTGTGTCCACCACGCGTTTTTTCGGTGCTGAGACGTGTGCTTAAAACCCGATTCGAGGAGTGGATGTTCCGTTTGCGGGTTCGTGGTGGGCCCGGTATGGTTCCCCTCGGCGAGATGATCGATGGGTTTTGCCGATTGAGCCTGGAGGTGGGCGAGTACCTACCGGTGATTGGTTGGACCTGGCAGTTGTCCGGAGGATACTGACCAGAGTCGAGAGATGGATGCGGGATGATCCGTACTGCTGGGGCCGAGGGCCGATACCGCAGATGGACCCCGTGGGCCGATCCGGACTGACGGAGCCCGATATATGAGGATTTACGTGCCGATGCTGGGCACAGTTTTCATGATGTTTTCGAGTGCCGATGCTGGGCACTCCGGTTCCATGATTTTGACGTGTCGCGAGGGACACAGGTGGTTTATATCCTCATATTTCCATGCATATGCTGATGATATTTACATGCATGATGGTTATTGTCATTGGGTGACGAGTGGACAGGATCCACGTACATGCAGATTGATTTCATTGATTGTACCTCACACTTATGATATGCTATTACCTGAGGCACTGGCACGAGTACTTGACACTGCACTCATGTATAGGGATTACATTGCCAGTTTAGTTTGTTTCTGACTTATTCATATTGAGGTTTATGTATATCTGATCGTATTGACCTAGGATGGGTCATGCATTCGATCTCTGCTTGTAGATATTTTCTATTCACGAGTTGGCAACTCACCCCCGTTGTGCCACAGTCCTTGCAGGTTTTTGCCGTACAGATTCCATAGCGGCATTTCTGGCACACTGTTTCCATATGGGTGACTTGCGTTGGTAGGTGGGTTCTTTTGTATCAGAACCGCCATTATTCATGTATTATTCATTGTATCTAGTAATTTCATCAACCCAAAACTTGTATATTGTTTCAGACTTAGAAAACAGTGTTATATTATTTCGACCTTAGAGTCGCGCTTATAGTATTACGGTTTTCTGACTGTTTTGAGTTTCTTTTTGGGTTTTGATCCTCGCCCTTTGGCGTTGTATATTATTATTGCTTGCGTGGTTGTGACCGTCGATTGACGAAGAGCTAGCTCCCGCTTGGGGATGCCTTTTATCATTTCATATATGTTATTCTTGTTGTATCCCGTTCGGGGCCAGTTTTTACAAAGGAAACTCTGCCGAAATTTTCAGGAAAAGTTACACATTTTAAAAATACGCATTCGGCATTAGTTATTTAAAAACTTTGATTTTCGAAACATGACTTCCTTACTTTTCAAAACCAGTTTTCCTTATTTACTCTTTAAATGGTTTTAGATTGCTGGGCTTTTGGCTTACTTGGATCAGATGGGGTCCTATAGACTTCATATGGTTCAAGGGCCAGTCACGTGCTCTTTCGGGTCGTGACAGGTCACCTAACTCTAGAATTGACAGGATTGCTTGACACTCTCGTAGTGGTCTAGGGGTGTGGGCTTGGCTATCCATCATGACCATGGAATCCGTGTTTTTCGTTAATGGCTTAATCCAAAATACAGAACTCTTATTATATCCTATATTTCATATATATGCTTCTGTTGTGCTGTGATGTGATCATATAAATGCGTGAGATGGTTGCTGCTTATATATATGATATATTAGTAGACACTATATATGTTTTGCATCCGCGCTAGTCCTGACCCCACCCTGCCATAAGTTAAGTAACTTTACGGTGAAGACCCGGGTTCCTGTGGTGAATGCGGATGGCATATATGTGTGTTTTATTTTCGTTTTTTCAGTGATGTTTAGGAAACTTAAATGATGAGATTTCATTAATAAGATTAATAAAAAGAAAATAAATCTAAAAGATATTGTAGAACCATTTTTTTTCAAAAAGATAGCTCTAGTTTTTGCTTTGCATAGAGGTATTCAATTATGAATATCCAGCAACTCATTCGATGAGAAAAGAGCCTAAATCCCTTCACCGTGAATGACTTCTTTAGCTAAAACTAGCATATGACCCATTCGGTTTGTTTTGAAAACTACTCGATTTTAAAGCGGAGCTTAAACCACTCCTTTTCAAATCACTTGGTTCTACAACGATATCAAGTTCATTACGTTAAAGGTTTTCGTCAAAACCAGCCATAGCTCTCCGTCATTTCAGATAAGTATCACTTAGTATTCATGCTACGTTTGTTGACTTCATTAATTCATAGCGTTCGGTAGCTAATGGATGCTTTTCTGCAGCATGTGATGCGATTAGTTAGGACATTCGCATCGCTTTATTGACTTCGTTAAAGGCTTATATGGGTGGGCCTAACTTAATCCAGAAATGATGGGTTGAACTTGACTAGCAACTTATGATTTGTTAATTTCGTTAAGGTCATATGCTGTTAGGGGTAAAACCCATTAGCGGAAATTTCAAGTATTGAAATTTGCAATGAGATTGCATACCTTCTATATGATAGTTGGATCCTGATACCCAGTACAAGTAAGAGTTACTCCCGGGAGAGTTTTTCACTTTACAATTAGATAATCCAGTAGTTGTCTAGAAAGGTGTTAACAGGGTTATGCCTCTGCAGAAACGAGGTTATTTAATTAGTTCTGTGCGAAAGCACGGGGAAACTCACTCGGAGTACCAACACCGGCCTGACTAACCAATTAGCGAGCTTGTAGGGTGTAATTAATCCCGGCTAATTTTTTCTTTTAGGATTTGAAGGAAGATTTGATAAAAACAGTGGGAGCCATCCTGATTAGATAAGATAGAAGCAATTTTAATTTTGCAAGTTGGCATGCTAAAGTGTTTCTTCTCTCTCTCCAGGTAGTGACCATGTCACGCCTTAATCAAGATAATAACATGGATGTATTGACCGAACCTGCTTATTATATTGAGCTGGGTAACGTTGGTTCCACTCTAGCTTATGACAATTGTCATGAGTCTGGACAAAGAGATAGGCGAATGCAAGGATTTTCACGCAACCCTAATGAAGAAGGAGCATTATAATGCATCTTTTTCGGGTGTGTTCGTTTTTTAGAATTGTTTCTCAGTTTGCTCTACGTCCTGCGTATTGGATACTAGATAGGGATCCCACATTTGTAATATATTACAAGGGTTAAAAAAAATAGAGAACTGGGAAAATGTGATATGTCTCTCAGAATAGAGAACGGAGCAATTGTTGCTGCCGAAGCTGTCGGTGAATATCACTTAGTATTACCAACTGGTAATACATTCATTTTGAACGACTGTAACGACTCTGAAATCTCTATACAAATGTAACCCGTTCAATGTATAAAAAGGGTATATCAGCCTGGTTAAGAGTTATAAGTTAACACTGTTCAATAAAAATAAGAAACAATTTGTAGCTCACTTGTTAAGACTCTTCATTGTTGTTCTTTAGCCAATATGTTTGAATCCCATCAATCCCAATTACTTTTTATATTTTTTCTTTTTAATTTTTTGGAAGCCTAAGAGTTGCACGTGTAATACACGGAGAATCAAAATGTTTCAGAAAAATCAAACGGGATAAATGAGGAGTTAACACAAAATAATACACATGCCCAAAGCCTCGATCCACGCGGCAATTTTTCAACCGCCGGATTTCACCCCTGGCCGCCACCGGCGGTTGAGATGCCTCCAAACCCCTCCATTATCTGTCTGTGCACCCCCTTCAGCTCTCCTCTACTCTATTTTCTTATTTGATTTCTCTACAATTAAACAGAGAGCACTCCACCCCTTCATCTACCCATTTACGCTCTTTTCATTCCAATTTCTAAATTCTTTTTAATTCACCCTATACCTATATTCATCCCTATAAATATCACACCATTCCTTAGCTCTCCCCTATTTTGAAAATTTCTCAAAAATTCTCTTAGTCCAAGAAGGGTTAAAGCCGGTCAAGTAGAGTTAGCAATCTAAGTTCATTCCGTTGAAGACCGGAGCAAATTCTGACGCTACCGAAACGCCACGAAGACTTTCCCTCTCTTTCTTACTCTTTTCTCAACGCTACACAACCCGTTAGTCTATTCCTCTCTCTTTCACTTCGCCTTAAAATAATTTCTAAAACAATATCGACAAAGTGGAGTTAACTTGTTATCTTTTCCTTTAAACAACTTCTGTCACCTTTCTTATGATTAATATTTCACTCTAAATCTCTAATATCAGCTTAACATATAATTCACATATTTTAGCTTTTCATGTAATTAAAATTTCATATGAAATAACCACATAAATCGAACAATTTCATATAAATACCATGAACTTTAAATGTACCCTTTTAGCAATAGTTAGAATATATACATTTAGAAATTCACGGGGTAACGACCTACCCCACCACATACACTATGGTTTTATAGCACGATCTTTTATATGTATGTTTAATTTAAATAATACGGTTTACAATAAAATACCATTGACTTTACAAATTAACATTTTTAATCGATATTTTTAAGACCTTTGCAATTGCGCCTCTACAACCCTTTTGGGAGAACCCATTTATAGATCGTGCAGATTATCGTACGTCCTTAGGATATTAGAGCGAGATACAGAACTCCTCACGTGGAGACAGGATATTATCGTACGTCCTGGAGGGGGCAAAAAGTGCCAGGACTATCTTTTCGATGGTCGGGTATCTTGTCTCCACGTCCTTGAAAACGTGGCTGATGTAGTAAACTGGACTCTGTATTACCTCAAATTCTTTAATGAGTACCGAGCTAGATGCTTGGCCGGAGACGACCAGGTACAGCAGTAGCTCGTCTCCTTTGGCTGGTCGGGCATGCAGTGGTGGCGTCAACAGATGTGCCTTAAGCTGCTCGAAGGCTGTCACGCCCCGCTTCCCAAAATACGGAAAACGATGGATGACTAGACCAGCCATGCTCCTACGGTCAAGGAATCATCCCGCCGTAGTCACACTTCGGCTTCTAGCACTACATGGTAATCAGTAAATAAAGCACAGTATTAAAGGAATCACATCACTAATTTATTACATTAAAATCCCATTGTTCACAAATTACAGATAATAAGAACAATAACTAACCAACTTCAATCTCACGATCACTCTAAGAAAAGCAATAAAGATAGGGAGTACACCAGACTATAACTCTGTGAACTCGAAGGGTAGATCCGTCTCCTGTGCTGGTCCTCCCGCGGAATCTGAGCATGCATACTCAGGTCGTCAGAGCGACACAATAATAATATTACTATAATCAGATGAAACAGGTAAATGAGGTAATAATGGTATGAGAATAATGCAAGTAATCACTATGTCACAATATGATGCAGAATATGTTATGTGTCCCTATCGGTCTCTAGGTCATGTTTGAAATCACATAGTGGAAGGAGGATCATGTTTAACAGGAGTCTCGTACATACCCGAGACAACGGCCCATATGCCCGGGACATAACCCTGTCAGCTGGATCGCTAGATCATGTCCTACACGTATCAGTATCACAGTTCGAATGATCATCCTATAAACACGGTCCCGCTAAACACGATACTCTTTCGACTTTGATTTCCCCTTTTTCCCCAGGTTTACACTATTTAAGATATTGATCTAGTTGTGTACAAGTATACCAATGGCACGGTTTCATCACTGTCCACTGTATCAATCACTGTCACGAATATTCACTTTCCATTGGTGTACTCGTCACTCCTAAACCAACATCTATCACGCACGATAAGGCAATGTCCACACGCACTAACACTGAGCATATGGCAAAGGATATGATATATGTATTGTATGCTACCAATAAGCTCTGTATGTTATGAATTAACATGCATGTCATGAACTAAAATAAATTGCATAAATTAATATGTTAAGAATTCAGCAACAATGATGTAAGTAAGATATATAGAACACTCAGTCAGTAATTCATCAAAATTTGTTTCAGTTCAATCGGGATTCCGGTTTTCAAGATATGGCTGTTTCATTTTAAGTGCTCGCGGCTGGAAATTCAGTTTCAGAACTGAACGTCCGTTTCGCGACACGAATTGCACCCAGTTGGGCTCATAATTTAGCGATGTCACAGTTAAATGAAATTTAGGGTTTTCAATAAAGTATTCAACGCAATAGATGGATCCTCAATCGCATCTGTACGTTGAAAGTTATACACATTTTAACCTCAGGGTGTCATTTCAGAATCTGTTCTGGACAGTTATATGTTCTGCCCTTTTAAATATAGTTTAAAATAGCAAACGGCGATGAATCGGAATGGAACCACCTGTTTTATTTAGCTAACAGAATTATCTTTAATCTAAGGTAGAGTTCCATAACATACGACTTCCGGAAACACAGTGATACAGGTCTTGGGACAGAACACAATAATCAGAAACGCTCTGGACTGCAGTCCAGAGTCGCATTCCGATCCAAATATCATCACGGTTTCAGAACAGAAAACATTAAAATTCTACATAGGGTTAAAGTTCGTCGAGTTGGCTTCGATTTAAGCCCTCGAACGCAGCATTCCAGTTTGAATATAATTTATGGTGATTTTATTCGTTTTCAGGTACGAGAAAATTCTAGTTTTAACGGCATGTTTGGGGGTATCAATTTTTGTCACTAACAATCGTATTTTCTAGCGAGTTTCACACACGATATTCATCATTATAAGGGCCAACAGAAAGTATCGGTTTCCGTCAAAGTAAACAATTATTTCCATTGGGATCTAGCATCGAACACCTAGGTCACAATACGTATCGGTAATCGGTAAGTTTGTAAACTACGTGATCTAGGTTTGTAACACCATTATTATAGCATGAAGCAAGTAAATACTTGCCTGGAAACGTTTCAGGGTCGCACGGCAGCAGCGGTGTCACGAACGCGTGATATACGCCGTGAAGCCGATTCGCGCGAGCTTGGATCGAGATGCGGATCTCGCGTCGGGGTTGTCCGGAGTCGTTACACGGTCACTGGGCGTTGGGGGTGCTTGATAATCCTCTGCGAGTGTAATGGGGTCGACGACGGTCGACGGCGTCGCTTCGGCAATGTGTACAGAGCAGTTTCACAGTGGGGGGAAAAGTTTGAAAAATGGGTTTTGGAGTTTTGTATAAGGGGATAAGTTAAGCAGTGGGGCTGGGGATTGTTGTGATGGTGATGATGCTGAGGAGGTGGAGGTCGTTGGGAGGTCGGCGATGTGGTGGGGAGTTCGCCGGCGTCGAGGGGTGTAAGGTGGCCGAGCTCGGTAGCAATTTGGGTTGTGTGCAGGGGATGTTCTGCTGGGGTGTGCTCGTGTTGATGGAGGGTGGAGTCGTAGGGGGAGAAGGTTGGTGGAGGAGGAGTGAGCGAGGGTTGTCAAAGAGGTGGATGATCGCCGTCGGTGGGGTGCAGTGGGTTCGAGGGAAGTTTTGGGTGCTCGGGTTTTTGGGGCTCGGTGAATGTAGAGGAGAGAGATGAGGAGTGAGTTGGAGACGAGGTTGAAAACGTGGGGGTAACGGCAGGAGCGTGGGCGTGAGGCGTGAGCGTCGGCGGAGGAGGCGGGTCGCGCGCGAGTTATGAGAGGTTACCGTTGGGATTTTTTGAAGAAGAGGAACAGTGGAGGGGTGAGCTGAGGAAAATGGGAAATTGGGCTTGGTTAAATTTTTAAAACGATTCCCTTTTTAAATATTTCGTGGGCTGCAGGTGAGAAAAAGGGCCGGCTCAAATCCAAAAAAAAATATTTTGATTGGGCTGAAGGAAATTAAAGGCAACGGGCTGGAGATTTATAATGAAATTTATTTAGAAGAAAAGTGTGGGCTTAGTAAAAGGAAACGGGCTAAGACTAAAATATTTAAGGGATTTGGTTTAAAATTAAGTGTTTTGCTCATTTTGGTTTATTTCGGCTTTGGTTTTAAATCTTGGGTTTTAGCTTTTAGGGTTTGGACTATAATTCCAAAAGAGTTGGAAAAATAGGGTTTAAATATCAACCTTAACAACCCACTAAAAATATACGAAGGCAAGAATAAGGTAATCACTAGAATTCAGAAAATGGAAAACTTCATTTAGAAAGGAAACGGGGATTTACATCATACCCTCCTTAACAAAAAATTTCATCCTCGAAATTTAACAAAGATATAAGAAACAATGTACTAAACAAAGAGATGTGGATAACGATCACGGATGTCTTCGTCCCGCTCCCAGGTGGATTCTCCTGGGGAACGACCGCCCCAAGACACTCGGACTAATGGAATGACCTTATTCTTCAGCACTTTCTCTCTGCGGTCGAGGATGGTAGTAGGCTGCTCCTCGTACGATAAGTCAGTACCCAAAACTAGCTCTGAATGGTCCAGGACATGACTCTCATCCCGAACATAACGCCGCAATTGTGACACGTGGAACGTATTGTGCACACCAGCTAGCGATGGAGGCAAGGCAAGTCGATAGGCCACCTCTCCTACTCGCTCTAGCACCTCAAAAGGTCCGATAAAATGGGGACTAAGTTTTCCCCGACTTCCGAATCTGATAACTCCACGAGTAGGGGAAATCTTCAAGAACACATGATCTCCGACTTCGAACTCAAGTGCCCTTCTGCTGGTATCTGCCCAACTCTTTTGTCGATCCTGAGCCGTCTTAATACGCTGCCTGATCATCTGGACCTTGTCGACTGTCTGAACAATGAGTTCGGGGCCCAGTAATCTTCGTTCTCCCACATCATCCCAACATACTGGGGATCGACACTTCTTCCCGTATAGTGCTTCAAAAGGGGCCATCTGAATACTAGCTTGATAACTATTGTTGTAAGAGAACTCGACTAGATGCAAATGGTCCTCCCAGGAACCCTGAAAGTCCAACATACAGGCTCTCAACATATCCTCGAGCGTCTGAATCGTACGCTCGGATTGTCCATCCGTCTGTGGGTGATAAGCTGTGCTGAAATTAAGGCGGGTTCCCAAACTCTCCTGTAAGCTTTTCCAAAAGTGCGACAAGAATCTCGTGTCCCGGTCTGACACAATGCTGACGGGAACACCGTGAAGTCGTACTATCTCCTGCATATATCTTTCTGCCAGTGATTCTGTCGACTGTCCCACTCGGAAAGGTAGGAACTGTGCAGCTTTTGTGAGGCGATCGACGATAACCCAAATAGCGTTATTACCTCTAGGGCTCCGTGGTAAGGCCGTCACAAAATCCATAGTAATGTGCTCCCACTTCCATTCAGGTATCGGCAATGGTTGTAACAATCCTGCCGTCCTCTGATGTTCCGCCTTCACCTGCTGACATACCAAACATCTGGATACAAACCTCACAATTTCCCGCTTCCTTCCGTTCCACCAAAAGTGCTGCTTTAGGTCCTGATACATTTTTGTACCTCCTGGATGCACAGAATAAGCTGAACTGTGTGCTTCAGCCAAAACTTCTTCTCGTACATCTCCTTTAGGTACGCAGAGTCTGCTACCGAATCTCAGAGAGCCATCTTCATGTATAATCAAATCCGTTCTCAGTCCAGCTTCCACTTGCTCTCTGAACTTTTGCAATCGGGGATCATCCGCTTGCGCAATCTTGATACGATCCACTAGGGAAGATTGCACCTGTAGTTGCCAAAATTGACTGAGTGCGTTCGGCGTAACGACCTCAAGTTCAAGTCTCTGAAAGTCCTCAATAATGCTTCTCTGATCGGTCAACATCATGACCGCTGGCTTGCGACTGAGCGCATCTGGTACAGCATTGACCTTCCCCGGGTGATACTGAAGGTCCAAGTCATAATCTGCCATCAACTCTAGCCATCGGCGCTGCCTCATATTTAATTCCTTCTGGGTGAAAACATACTTCAAACTTTTGTGATCTGTGTACACCTCCACTTTCTTACCCAATAGATAGTGCCTCCAAATCTTCAACGCAAAGACTACCGCAGCTAACTCCAAGTCATGTGTTGAGTAGTTCTTCTCGTGGTTCCTCAGTTGTCGAGAGGCGTAAGCAACCACTTGGCCGTGCTGCATCAAAACACAGCCTAAACCCTTCCCTGAGGCATCACTGTGTATCACCAGACCACCGGAATTATCTGGTACTGTAAGTATAGGTGCCGTGGTTAACTTCTGCTTCAGTGTGTCGAGTGCCTGAGTGCACTCCTCTGTCCATGTAAATGGCACATCCTTCCGTGTCAGCCTCGTCAATGGTTCCGCAATTCTTGAGAAATCTTGGACGAATCTTCGATAATAACCTGCCAATCCCAGAAAGCTTCTGATCTCTGCCACTGATTTTGGTGTTGGCCAATCTCTGACAGATTCTATCTTTGCCGGGTCCACCGAGATGCCTTCGCCCGAAACAATGTGTCCCAAAAACTGAACCTTGTCGAGCCAGAATTCACACTTGCTCAGCTTTGCATACAACTTCTCTTTCCGAAGAATTTGTAGTACCGTGCGCAAATGTTCAGCGTGCTCTTCCCGGGTCTTCGAGTAGACAAGTATGTCGTCGATAAACACAACGACGAACGTGTCCAAGTATTTTGCGAATACTCTGTTCATCAAGTCCATGAATATTGCTGGGGCATTGGTAACACCGAACGGCATCACAAGAAACTCGTAGTGTCCGTATCGGGTCCTGAAAGCTGTCTTGCATACATCCTCGGCTGCTACTCTGATTTGATGATATCCAGAACGAAGGTCCAACTTCGAGAATACCTTAGCTCCACTTAGCTGATCGAATAGGTCGTCAATGCGCGGTATTGGGTACTTGTTCTTTATTGTGACCCTGTTCAGCTCCCGATAATCTATACACATTCGCAGCGATCCATCCTTCTTCTTTACTAGCAGGACTGGTGCACCCCACGGTGAAGCGCTTGGCCGAATAAATCCCTTCTCCAATAGTTCTTCAACCTGCTTCTTCAATTCCGCCAACTCAACTGGTGCCATTCTGTATGGGGCCCTGGATACTGGGGCTGTACCTGGAATCAAATCGATCGAGAACTCCAAAATTCGAGGAGGTGGTAGACCTGGTAGATCTTCGGGAAATACATCCAGAAAGTCCCGAACAATTTCTGGGACTGGGCTCTTATCAATCTCCATAGCTGTCAGTTCCTTGGGCTTTGCTTTGTACTTAGCTGGCTCCAACGATTCGCTTCCGCCCTCGAAAGTAAACTCCGGGTGATTAGGGATGCGGAAGATCACCTTCCTTGCACGACAGTCGATAACTGCATGGAAAGTGCTCATCCAATCCATCCCGAGAATTGCGTCGTAACTGCCTGTCCCGATCAAAAGGAAATTCGCATAGAATTCCCTGCCACACACTACAACTGGGCATAATCTATATTCTCGACTAGATATAATAATTCCATTACCCGTATGAATTTCCCATCCCTTGGTTAGTGGTTCATGTGGTATTGAGTGTGTGTTAGTGAAATGCTCTGACAAGAAACAATGCGATGCTCCCGAATCAAAATGTACTCTAGCTGGCAAGGAATGTACGAGTAGAGTACCTGTAACCACATCTCCTGACGCTTCTGCCTGCTCGGCGGTCAAGGTGAAAGCCCGTCCCTGACCGCGACCTGTAAATGGTTGTTTCTGCTCCTGTGGCCTCTGCTGTGGCGGTCCAGAACCTCCCTGTATTTCTGCTCGCTCAGGGCAACTGTTAATCCTGTGCTGACTGGAACCGCAAATTAGGCACTGTCCCTTGGCACGGCGACAGTCCTTCTGGGTATGTCCTCCTCTACCGCAATAGCCGCAAGTTACGCCCTGTCTCTGGGGGCGATGCTGTGGTACAAACGGGCGCTTCATTTGTGTTGTTCCTGCTTTGTGAACCGGTATGGCTCCTCGAGAAGGCGCGTGGGTACGTGCTGGAACGACTGGGGGTCTTCTGAACTTGTTAATCAATTGCTCTTGAACTCTCGCCGCGTTGAGTACCTGTGCGAAATCTGCAAATCCAAAATACGGAAAACGAGGGATGACTAGGCCAGTCATGCTCCTACGGTCAAGGAATCATCCCGCCGTAGTCACACTTCGGCTTCTAGCACTACATGGTAATCAGTAAATAAAGCACAGTATTAAAGGAATCACATCACTAATTTATTACATTAAAATTCCATTGTTCACAAATTACAGATAATAAGAACAATAACTAACCAAGTTCAATCTCACGATCACTCTAAGAAAAGCAATAAAGATAGGGAGTACACCAGACTATAACTCTGTGAACTCGAAGGGTAGATCCGTCTCCTGTGCTGGTCCTCCCGCGGAATCTAAGCATGCATACTCAGGTCGTCAGAGCGACACAATAATAATATTATTATAATAAGATGAAACAGGTAAATGAGGTAATAATGGTATGAGAATAATGCAAGTAATCACTATGTCACAATATGATGCAGAATATGTTATATGTCCCTATCGGTCTCTAGGTCATATTTGAAATCACATAGTGGAAGGAGAATCATGTTTAACAGGAGTCTCGTACATACCCGAGACAACGGCCCACATGCCCGGGACATAACCCTGTCAGCCGGATCGCTAGATCCTGTCCTACACGTATCAGTATCACAGTTCGAATGATCATCCTCTAAACACGGTCCCGCTAAATACGATACTCTTTCGACTTTGATTTCCCCTTTTTCCCCAGGTTTACACTATTTATGATATTGATCTAGTTGTGTATAAGTATACCAATGACACGGTTTCATCACTGTCCACTGTATCAATCACTGTCACGAATATTCACTTTCCATTGGTGTACTCATCACTCCTAAACCAACATCTATCACGCACGATAAGGCAATGTCCACACGCACTAACACTGAGTATATGGCAAAGGATATGATATATGTATTGTATGCTACCAATAAGCTCTGTATGTTATGAATTAACATGCATGTCATGAACTAAAATAAATTGCATAAATTAATATGTTAAGAATTCAGCAACAATGATGTAAGTAAGATATATAGAACACTCAGTCAGTAATTCATCAAAATTTGTTTCAGTTCAATCGGGATTCCGGTTTTCAAGATATGGCTGTTTCATTTTAAGTGCTCGCGGCTGGAAATTCAGTTTCAGAACTGAACGTCCGTTTCGCGACACGAATTGCACCCAGTTGGGCTCAGAATTTAGCGATGTCACAGTTAAATGAAATTTAGGGTTTTCGATAAAGTATTCAACACAATAGATGGATCCTCAATCGCATCTGTATGTTGAAAGTTATACACAGTTTAACCTCAGGGTGCCATTTCAGAATCTGTTCTGGACAGTTATATGTTCTGCCCTTTTAAATATAGTTTAAAATAGAAAACGGCGATGAATCGGAATAGAACCACCTGTTTTATTTATCTAACAGAATTATCTTTAATCTACGGTAGAGTTCCATAACATAAGACTTCCGGAAACACAGTGATACAGGTCTTGGGACAGAACACAATAATCAGAAACGCTCTGGACTGCAGTCCAGAGTCGCATTCCGATCCAAATATCATCACGGTTTCAGAACAGAAAACATTAAAATTCTACATAGGGTTAAAGTTCGTCGAGTTGTCTTCGATTTAAGACCTCGAACGTAGCATTCCAGTTTGAATATAATTTATGGTGATTTTATTCGTTTTCAGGTACGAGAAAATTCTAGTTTTAACGGCATGTTTGGGGGTATCGATTTTTGTCACTAACAATCGTATTTTCCAGCGAGTTTCACACACGATATTCATCATTATAGGGGCCAACAGAAAGTATCGGTTTCCGTCAAAGTAAACAATTATTTCCATTGGGATCTAGCATCGAACACCTAGGTCACAATACGTATCGGTAATCGGTAAGTTTGTAAACTACGTGATCTAGGTTTGTAACACCATTATTATAGCATGAAGCAAGTAAATGCTTGCCTGGAAACGTTTCGGGGTCGCACGGTAGCAGCGGTGTCACGAACGCGTGATATACGCCGTGAAGCCGATTCGCGCGAGCTTGGATCGAGATGCGGATCTCGCGTCGGGGTTGTCCGGAGTCGTTGCACGGTCACTGGGCGTTGGGGGTGCTTGATAATCCTCTGCGAGTGTACTGGGGTCGACGACGGTCGACGGCGTCGCTCCGGCAACGTGTACAGAGCAGTTTCACAGTGGGGGGAAAAGTTTGAAAAATGGGTTTTGGAGTTTTGGATAAGGGGATAAGTTAAGCAGTGGGGCTGAGGATTGTTGTGATGGTGATGATGCTGAGGAGGTGGAGGTCGTTGGGAGGTCGGCGATGTGGTGGGGAGTTCGCCGGCGTCGAGGGGTGTAAGGTGGCCGAGCTCGGTAGCAATTTGGGTTGTGTGCAGGGGATGTTCTGTAGGGGTGTGCTCGTGTTGATGGAGGGTGGAGTCGTAGGGGGAGAAGGTTGGTGGAGGAGGAGTGAGCGAGGGTTGTCGAAGAGGTGGATGATCGCCGTCGGTGGGGTGCAGTGGGTTCGAGGGAAGTTTTGGGTGCTCGGGTTTTTGGGGCTCGGTGAATGTAGAGGAGAGAGATGAGGAGTGAGTTGGAGACGAGGTTGAAAACGTGGGGGTAACGGCAGGAGCGTGGGCGTGAGGCGTGAGCGTCGGCGGAGGAGGCGGGTCGCGCGCGAGTTATGGGAGGTTACCGTTGGGATTTTTTGAAGAAAAGGAACAGTGGAGGGGTGAGCTGAGGAAAATGGGAAATTGGGCTTGGTTAAATTTTTAAAACGATTCACTTTTTAAATATTTCGTGGGCTGCAGGTGAGGAAACGGGCCGGCTCAAATCCAAAAAAAAATATTTTGATTGGGCTGAAGGAAATTAAAGGCAACGGGCTGGAGATTTATAATGAAATTTATTTAGAAGAAAAGTGTGGGCTTGGTAAAAGGAAACGGGCTGAGACTAAAATATTTAAGGGATTTGGTTTAAAATTAAGTGTTTTGCTCATTTTGGTTTATTTCGGCTTTGGTTTTAAATCTTGGGTTTTAGCTTTTAGGGTTTGGACTATAATTCCAAAAGAGTTGGAAAAATAGGGTTTAAATATCAACCTTCACAACCCACTAAAAATATACGAAGGCAAGAATAAGGTAATCACTAGAATTCAGAAAATGGAAAACTTCATTTAGAAAGGAAACGGGGATTTACAAAGGCGACGTGGCATTCTTCAGACCACTCGAATGCTGGGATCTTCCTCAAAGCCTTGGATAAAGGTAGGCACTTCTCCCGGATCTGGACATGAAACGACTTAGACCAGCTACTCTGCCGATGAGTCACAAGATTTCTACGTTGTTCTTGGGCGTCGTCATGTCAACGATAGCTTTGATCTTCTCCGGGTTAGCTTCGATTCCTCGGTGGGTGACCATGAACCCAAAGAAATTTCCGTCCGTGATGCCGAAAGCACACTTAGCCAGGTTCAACTTCATCTTGTACTTTCCCAGGACCTTGAAGGTTTCGCCAAGGTCCATGGTATGCCTGGTTGACTGGGTGGACTTCACAAGCATGTCATCGACGTAGACTTCCATGTTCCGCCCAATCTGAGACTTGAACAGCTTATTGACCAGCCGTTGATAAGTTGCCCCAGCATTTTTGAGGCTAAAAGGCATTACTTTGTAGCAATAGACCCCTCGATCAGTGGTGAAAACAGTGAGTTCTTCGTCGGACGGGTCCATCTAGATCTGATTATAACCAGAGAATGCGTCGATGAAGATTAGCAGCCCATGATCGGCCGAGCTATCCACCAACTGATCTATTCAAGGAAGCAGATGGTTGTCTTTCGGGCAAGCCTTGTTCAAATTGGTAAAGTCGACGCATATGCTCCACTTCCCGTTCGCTTTCTTGACCATGAATATTTTGGCCAATCAAGCCGAGTAGTCCTGGTGTCTGATGAAATCTGTCGTGGGCAGTCGGTCCACTTCCTCCTCAATCACCCTCTACTTGACAGGCACGAAGGTCATTTCCTTCTATCGCACCGGCCGAGCTTTTGAATCAACTCCGAGCCTATGGGAAATCACCTTGGGGTCGATCCCCGGCATGTCCGTGGGAGTCCAAGCGAGCACATCGATGTTGTCTCGGAGGAACTGGATAAGGTTGTCCCTGGTTTCCCTGGTCAAGAGGGAGCCGGTCTGGATGGTTCGGATGTTGTTTTCCTCTTTAAAGGGAACCTCGGATAGGGCTTCTACCAGGGAACCCCGGATCTTCTTCTTGTCATCATGGGTATCCAACGACTCCCGAGGATCATACGGTCCATCAGTTAGATCAACTTCTCTGTCCTCTGGAACTGTCGTGGCGAGACATACCCTGGCAATTTGCTGATCGACGAAGGCCCGTCCTATCCCACCAATGCTCAGAGGAAACTTGAGCGCGAGGTGGTAGGTCAAGATCTAACCTAGGAGGATACTATAAGAGGAAGGAACCAGAGCGACGAGAAAACTCACCGACATTGTTCGGGTTCTTCCGGCCTCCCCGATGTTGAAAAGGAAGGTGATCGTTCCCTCGGCTTGAACGGAGTGGTTAGTGAACCCAGAGAGAACATACGAAGTAGGCTGGAGATCGGATGGGTCATTTCCCATACGCTAGAAATAGTCGTAAAGTAGGATGTCCGCCGAGCTTCCCGAGTTAACGAGGATTCTCCTGACTTCGTACCTATTTACCTGGGCCACGATGTAAATACCCGTTTCCATTCTAAAAAAAAAAAAAAAACTTCCTATTCTCTGATTTCCAGTGGCTTCCTTTCTTTTCCTTCATATTCTAAATTGGTTGTTTAAGCCCAATATTTATATTTCTCCAAATCCTAAAAGTTAAAACCCAAGATTTAAAACTAAAGCAAATAAAACCAATTTAATTTAACCCAAATTTTCTTTTAACCACTAAATTCCCCAAACCCTTTTATCAATATCCCTCAGCCCATCATAAATTTTTAAATCCCTTATAAACCCCGGCCTGGTTCACCCTCAGCCCACTTCCTTTTTTTAATTCCTTACTATATTTTTCTCAGCCCAATTCCCTGTCTCAGCCCACTCCTTTAAGGAATTATTTGTCATTCCTTGCCGGCCCAAATCTTTTCAGCCCGCCTCCCTACGACCCGACCCGACCCACTACACTATTCATCTCCTTCAAAACTCCCACAACGGTAACCTCCCCAAAATCGCGCGCGCGACCCGCCTCCTCCACCGTCGCTCACGCCCACGCCCTCGCCCTACCGTTGCACCCACGTTTACAACCTCGTCGCCCTCATCTCTCTCTTACTCACCAACTCCTCACCTCTCTCCTCTACATTCACCGAGCCCCAAAAACACGAGCACCCAAACTTTCTCTCGAACCATTGACACCTCCACTGCCGGCGATCATCCCACCTCGTCGCTCGACCCAAGACGACAACCACTCATCCACCCTCCTTCTCCCTCCACGACTCCATCTCCACCCACTCGAGTCTCCCCTGCACACGACCCCCACTGCAGGGCTCGGCCACAGCACCCTGGCACCCAACGCCGGCGAGCCCCACTTCGCCTGAACCCCCGCTGCGACCCTACACACCCTCAGCATCACCCTCATCTCTCCAGACCCGACCCTCCACTGCTCCCCATCTCTCTCCAAAACTCCAAAACCATTTTCAAACTTTTTCCAACACTGTGATACTGCTCTATACACGCTGCCGGAGCGACGCCGTCGACCGTCGGCAACCCCAATACACTCGCAGTGGATCATCAAACATCCATCAACGTCCAGTGACTGTGCAAACGACTCCGGACAACCCCGACGCGAGATCCGCATCTAGATCTAGGCTCGCGGGAATCCGGTACGTGGCGTATATCGCGCGTTCGTGACGACACTGCTGCCGCGCGACCCCGAGGCGTTTTCCAGGCAAGTATTTACTTGCTTCATGCTATAATAATAGTGTTACCCACCTAGATCATGTAGTTTACAAACTTTCCGATTTCCTATACGTGTTAAAAACCTAAGTGCTCGATGTTAGTTACCAATAGAAATAATCGTCTAATTTGACGGTAACCTATGCGTTCTGTTGGCCCTTTGAATGATATATAACGTGTGTGAAATTTGCTGGAAAACACGATTGTTAGTAACAAAAATCGATACCCCCAAACATGTCGTTAAAACTAGAATTCTCTCGTAACTGAAAACGATTAAAAACACCATAAATCATACATATATTGGAAAGATGCGTTCGAGGGCTTAAATCGAAGCGGACTTGACAAACTTTAATCCTACATAAATTTCTGATCTTTTCTGTTTTGTAACCATGAAGATATTTGGATCGGAATACGACTCTGGACTGCAGTCCAGAGCGTTTCTGATTAGTGTGTTCTGTCTAAAGTCCTGCGTCCCCGTGTTTTCTGAAATCGCATGATACGGAACTTTCAGTAGTTATAAGATATACCTGTTAGTGAAAGAAAACAAGTGGTCTCATTCCGATTCATCGCAGTTTGTTATTTTAAACTTATTTTAAAAGGGCAGAACGTAAAGCTGTTCAGAACAATTTCTGAAATGACATTTGAAATTGAACTATGTATAACTTTCAACGTACAGATGCGATTGAGGATCTGTCTGTTGCGTTGAATACTTTATCGAAAACCCTAAATTTCATTTAACTATGACATCGCTAAATTCTGAGCCCAACTGAGTGCAATTCGTGTCGCGAAACAGACGTTCAGTTCTGAAATTGAAATTTCAGCCGCGAGCACTTAAACTGAAACAGTTATATCTTGAAAACCGAAACTCCGATTGAACTGAAACAAATTTTGATGAATTACTGACTGATTGTTCCATATATCTTACTTACATCATTTTTGCTGAATTCGTAACATATTAATTTGTACAATTTATTTTAGTTCGTGACATGCATGTTAATTCATAACATACCGAGCTTATTGGTAGCATACAATACATATATCATACCCTTGTCATTTACACAGTGTTAGTGCGTATGGACATTGCATTATCGTGCGTGATAGATGTTGGTTTAGGAGTGACGAGTACACCAATGGAAAGTGAACATTCATGACAGTGATTGATACAGTGGATAGTGATGAAACCGTGTCATTGGTATACTCGTACACAACTAGGTCAATATTATAAATAGTGTAACCTGGGGAAAAGGGGGAAATCAAAGTGGAAAGAGTATCGTATTTAGCGGGACCGTGTTTAGAGGATGATCATTCGAACCGTGATACTTATACGTGTAGGACAGGATCTAGCGATCCGGCTGATAGGGTTATGTCCCGGGCATGTGGGCCGTTGTCTCGGGTATGTACGAGACTCCTGTTAAACATGATCCTCCTTCCACTATGTGATTTCAAACATGACCTAGAGACCGATAGGGACACATAACATATTCTGCATCATATTGTGACATAGTGATTACTTGCATTATTTATCATACCAGTATTACCTCATTTACCTGTTTCATCTGATTATAATAATATTATTGTTTGTGTCGCTCTGACGACCTGAGTATGCATGCTCAGATTCCGCGGGAGGACCAGCACAGGAGACGGATCTACCCTTCGAGTTCACAGAGATATAGTCTGGTGTACTCCCTATCTTTATTATTTTTCTTAGAGTGATCGTGATATTGAACTTGGTTAGTTATCGTTCTTATTATCTGTAATCTGCGAACAATGGAATTT
Source organism: Agapanthus africanus (assembly GCA_030015575.1). Taxonomy (NCBI): domain Eukaryota; kingdom Viridiplantae; phylum Streptophyta; class Magnoliopsida; order Asparagales; family Amaryllidaceae; genus Agapanthus; species Agapanthus africanus. Next base: position 481,485,369 of record JASDDO010000012.1, read on the forward strand.
TAATGTAATAAATTAGTGATGTGATTCCTTTAATACTGTGCTTTATTTACTAATTACCATGTAATGCTAGAAGCCGAAGTGTGACTACGGCGGGATGATTTCTTGACCGTAGGAGCATGGCTGGCCTAGTCATACCTCGTATTCCGTATTTTGGGAAGCGGGGCGTGACATGGTTTAGTTGGTATCAGAGACTGTGTTTAGTATCAAGGAATAACATTAACTATGCTGTATTACGTTATTCTTGTTTCACTACTCTTAATTCCCATCCTTGAATCTGATCCTATCCTTTTGAATCTTCCAGTGATATGACGTCCCCGAACGACCCCTCCTCGGACTCCAGCTCTCAGGACCGCACGGAAAGAATACTCAGTGCACTGACCACTCTCGCGGAAGCTCAGGAGAGGAAGACAAATTTGCTTACTGAGGGACTCAGGGCGATTACCGCTGCAGGAGGACCCTCCGCACTTATTACCGCCCCCGAGGGCGCTACTCCACCAGCTTATCAGACTAGGGCTGGTACTGTGTCAGACTTCCGACGGTTACACCCAGCTGCGTTCACAGGGCTAGCTGAACCCCTTGAGGCTGAACAATGGCTGGTAAACATGGAAAATTTATTGACAGCCGCCAGGGTTCCAGAGGAAGACAGAGTGAATGTGATAAAGATACAATTAGAAGACGAGGCCCGTACATGGTGGTCGGTAGAAGAATGCAGACTTGAAGGGCCGATCGAATGGAGCAAGTTTAAGGAGTGCTTCTTAGATCATTATTTTCCTCCCACAGCCAAGGCAGAAATGGAGAAAAAGTTTATTCTTCTAAAGAAGAATGGACGCCCAGTGGACGTTTATGCGGCAGAGTTCAACCGTTTGAGCCGCTTTGCTCCATACATGGTCAAATCAGAAGCCACCAGGGCCAGGCGTTTCCTTCAGGGGTTAGATTTTGAGTTGCAGCAGCTGATTGCATCGTTGGATCTACAGACTTTCGCACAGGTACTCAACGCGGCGAGAGTTCAGGAGCAATTGATTAACAAGTTCAGGAGACCCCCAGTCGTTCCAGCATGTACCCACGCGCCTTCTCGAGGAGCTATACCAGTTCACAGAGCAGGGACGACTCAAATGAAGCGCCCGTTTGTACCACATCATCGCCCCCAGAGACAGGGCGTAACTTGCGGCTATTGCGGTAGAGGAGGACATACTCAAAAGGACTGTCGTCGTGCCAAGGGACAGTGCCTGATTTGCGGTTCCAGTCAACACAGGATTAACAGTTGTCCTGAGCGAGCAGAAATACAGGGAGGTTCTGGACCGTCACAGCAGAGGCCGCAGGAGCAGAGGCAGCCATTTACAGGTCGCGGTCAGGGACGGGCTTTCACCCTGACCGCCGAGCAGGCGGAAGCGTCAGGAGATGTGGTTACAGGTACTCTACTCGTACATGCCTTACCAGCTAGAGTATTATTTGATTCAGGAGCATCGCATTGTTTCTTGTCTGAGCATTTCACAAATACACACTCCATACCACATGAATCACTAACCAAGGGATGGGAAATTCATACGGGTAATGGCATTATTATGTCTAGTCGAGAATGTAGATTATGCCCGGTTGTAGTGTGTGGTAGGGAATTCTATGCGAATTTCCTCTTAATTGGGACAGGCAGTTACGACGCAATTCTTGGGATGGATTGGATGAGCACTTTCCACACAGTTATCGATTGTCGTGCAAGGAAGGTGATCTTCCGCATCCCTAATCACCCGGAGTTCATTTTCGAGGGCGGAAGCGAATTTTTGGAGCCAGCTAAGTATAGAGCAAAGCCTAAGGAGCTGACATCTATGGAGATTGATAAGAGCCCAGCCCCAGAAATTGTTCGGGACTTCCTAGACGTATTTCCTGAAGATCTACCAGGTCTACCCCCTCCTTGAATTTTGGAGTTCTCAATTGACTTGACTCCAAGTACAGCCCCAGTATCCAGAGCTCCATACAGAATGGCACCAGTTGAATTGGCGGAATTGAAGAAGCAGGTTGAAGAACTATTGGAGAAAGGATTCATTCGGCCAAGCGCTTCACCGTGGGGTGCACCAGTTCTATTGGTAAAGAAGAAGGATGGATCGTTGCGAATGTGCATAGATTACCGGGAGCTGAACAAGGCCACAATAAAGAACAAGTACCCAATCCCGCGTATCGATGACCTATTCGATCAGCTAAGTGGAGCCAAGGTTTTCTCGAAGTTGGATCTCCGTTCTGGATATCATCAAATCAGAGTAGCAGCCGAGGATGTATGCAAGACGGCTTTCAGGACCCGGTACGGACATTACGAGTTTCTGGTGATGCCGTTCGGTGTTACCAATGCCCCAGCAATATTCATGGATTTAATGAACAGGATGTTCGCAAAATACTTGGACACGTTCGTCGTTGTGTTTATCGACGACATACTTGTCTACTCGAAGACCTGGGAAGAGCATGCTGAGCATTTGCGCACGGTTCTACAAATCCTTCGGGAAGAGAAGCTGTATGCGAAGCTGAGCAAGTGTGAATTCTGGCTCGATAAGGTTCATTTTTTGGGACATATCGTTTCGGGCGAAGGCATCTCGGTGGACCCGGCAAAGATAGAATCTGTCAGAGATTGGCCGACGCCAAAATCAGTAGCAGAGATCAGGAGCTTTCTGGGATTGGCAGGTTATTATCGGAGATTCGTCCAAGATTTCTCAAGAATCGCGGAACCATTGACACGGCTGACACGGAAGGACGTGCCGTTTACATGGACAGAGGAGTGCACTCAGGCATTCGACACACTAAAGCAGAAGTTAACCACAGCACCTATACTTACAGTACCAGATAATTCAGGTGGTTTGGTGATACACAGTGATGCCTCAGGAAAGGGTTTAGGCTGTGTTTTGATGCAGCACGGCCGTGTGGTTGCTTACGCCTCTCGACAACTGAGGAACCACGAGAAGAACTACCCCACGCATGACTTGGAGTTAGCCGCTGTAGTCTTTGCGTTGAAGATTTGGAGGCACTATCTATTGGGTGAGAAAGTGGAGGTATACACGGATCATAAAAGTCTGAAGTATGTTTTCACCCAGAAGGAACTGAACATGAGGCAGCGCCGATGGCTAGAGCTAATGGCAGATTATGACTTGGACCTTCAGTATCACCCGGGGAAGGTCAATGTTGTACCAGATGCACTCAGTCGCAAACCAGCGGTCATGATGTTGACCGATCAGAGGAGTATTATTGAGGATTTCCAGAGACTTGAACTTGAGGTCATTACTCCGAACGCACTCAGTCAATTTTGGCAACTACAGGTGCAATCTTCCCTGGTGGATCGCATCAAGATTGCACTAGCGGATGATCCCCGATTGCAAAAGTTCAGAGAGCAAGTGGAAGCTGGATTGAGAACGGATTTGATTATACATGAAGATGGCTCTCTGAGATTCGGTAGCAGACTCTGCGTACCTAAAGGTGATGTACAAGAAGAAGTGTTGGCTGAAGCACACAGTTCAGCTTATTCTGTGCATCCAGGAGGTACAAAAATGTATCAGGACCTAAAGCAGCACTTTTGGTGGAACGGAATGAAGCGGGAAATTGCGAGGTTCGTATCCAGATGCTTGGTATGTCAGCAGGTGAAGGCGGAACATCAGAGAACAGCAGGATTATTACAACCATTGCCGATACCTGAATGGAAGTGGGAGCACATTACTATGGATTTTGTGACGGCCTTACCACGGAGCCCTAGAGGCAATAACGCTATTTGGGTGATCGTCGATCGCCTCACAAAAGCTGCACACTTTCTACCTTTCCGAGTGGGACAGTCGACAGAATCACTGGCAGAAAGATATATGCAGGAGATTGTGCGACTTCACGGTGTTCCGGTCAGCATTGTGTCAGACCGGGACACGAGATTCTTGTCGCACTTTTGGAAGAGCTTACAGGAGAGTTTGGGAACCCGCCTTAAATTCAGCACAGCTTATCACCCACAGACGGATGGACAATCCGAGCGTACAATTCAGACGCTCGAGGATATGTTGAGAGCCTGTATGTTGGACTTTCAGGGTTCCTGGGAGGACCATTTGCACCTAGTCGAGTTTTCTTACAACAATAGTTATCAGGCTAGTATTCAGATGGCTCCTTTTGAAGCGCTATATGGGCGGAAGTGTCGATCCCCAGTATGTTGGGACGATGTGGGAGAACGAAGATTACTGGGCCCCGAACTCATTGTTCAGACAGTAGACAAGGTCCAAATGATCAGGCAGCGTATCAAGACGGCTCAGGATCGACAAAAGAGTTGGGCAGATACCAGCAGAAGGGCACTTGAGTTCGAAGTCGGAGATCATGTGTTCTTGAAGATTTCCCCTACTCGTGGAGTGATCAGGTTCGGAAGTCGGGGAAAGCTTAGTCCCCGTTTTATCGGACATTTTGAGGTACTAGAGCGAGTAGGAGAGGTGGCCTATCGACTTGCCTTGCCTCCATCGCTAGCTGGTGTGCACAATACCTTCCACGTGTCACAGTTGCGGCGCTATGTCCGGGATGAGAGCCATGTCCTGGACCATTCGGAACTAGTTTTGGGAACCGATCTGTCATACGAGGAGCAGCCTACTACCATTCTCGACCGCAGAGAGAAAGTGCTGAAGAATAAGGTCATTCCGTTAGTCCGAGTGTCTTGGGGCGGTCGTTCCCCAGGGGAATCCACCTGGGAGCGGGAGGAAGATATATGTGATCGTTATCCACATCTCTTTGTTTAGTACATTGTTTCTTGTATCTCTGTTAATTTCGAGGACGAAATTTTTGTTAAGGGGGGTTGGATGTAAATCCCCGTTTCCATTCTAAAAAAAAAAAAAAAAACTTCCTATTCTCTGATTTCCAGTGGCTTCCTTTCTTTTCCTTCATATTCTAAATTGGTTGTTTAAGCCCAATATTTATATTTCTCCAAATCCTAAAAGTTAAAACCCAAGATTTAAAACTAAAGCAAATAAAACCAATTTAATTTAACCCAAATTTTCTTTTAACCACTAAATTCCCCAAACCCTTTTATCAATATCCCTCAGCCCACACATAAATTTTTAAATCCCTTATAAACCCCGGCCTGGTTCACCCTCAGCCCACTTCCTTTTTTTAATTCCTTACTATATTTTTCTCAGCCCAATTCCCTGTCTCAGCCCACTCCTTTAAGGAATTATTTGTTTTTCCTTGCCGGCCCAAATCTTTTCAGCCCGCCTCCCTACAACCCGACCCGACCCACTACACTATTCATCTCCTTCAAAACTCCCACAACGGTAACCTCCCCAAAATCGCACACGCGACCCGCCTCCTCCGCCGTCGCTCACGCCTACGCCCTCGCCCTACCGTTGCACCCACGTTTACAACCTCGTCGCCCTCATCTCTCTCTTACTCACCAACTCCTCACCTCTCTCCTCTACATTCACCGAGCCCCAAAAACGCGAGCACCCAAACTTTCTCTCGAACCATTGACACCTCAACCGCCGGCGATCATCCCACCTCGTCGCTCAACCCAAGACGACAACCACTCATCCACCCTCCTTCTCCCTCCACGACTCCATCTCCACCCACTCGAGTCTCCCCTGCACACGACCCCCACTGCAGGGCTCGGCCACAGCACCCTGGCACCCAACGCCGGCGAGCCCCACTTCGCCTGAACCCCCTCTACGACCCTACACACCCTCAGCATCACCCTCATCTCTCCAGACCCGACCCCCCACTGCTCCCCATCTCTCTCCAAAACTCCAAAACCATTTTCAAACTTTTTCCAACACTGTGATACTGCTCTATACACGCTGCCGGAGCGACGCCGTCGACCGTCGGCAACCCCAATACACTCGCAGTGGATCATCAAACATCCATCAACGTCCAGTGACTATGCAAACGACTCCGGACAACCCCGACGCGAGATCCGCATCTAGATCTAGGCTCGTGGGAATCCGGTACGTGGCGTATATCGCGCGTTCGTGACGACACTGCTGCCGCGCGACCCCGAGGCGTTTTCCAGGCAAGTATTTACTTGCTTCATGCTATAATAATAGTGTTATCCACCTAGATCATGTAGTTTACAAACTTTCCGATTTCCTATACGTGTTAAAAACCTAAGTGCTCGATGTTAGTTACCAATAGAAATAATCATCTAATTTGACGGTAACCTATGCGTTCTGTTGGCCCTTTGAATGATATATAACGTGTGTGAAATTTGCTGGAAAACACGATTGTTAGTAACAAAAATCGATACCCCCAAACATGTCGTTAAAACTAGAATTCTCTCGTAACTGAAAACGATTGAAAACACCATAAATCATACATATATTGGAAAGATGCGTTCGAGGGCTTAAATCGAAGCGGACTTGACGAACTTTAATCCTACATAAATTTCTGATCTTTTCTGTTTTGTAACCATGAAGATATTTGGATCGGAATACGACTCTGGACTGCAGTCCAGAGCGTTTCTGATTAGTGTGTTCTGTCTAAAGTCCTGCGTCCCCGTGTTTTCTGAAATTGCATGATACGGAACTTTCAGTAGTTATAAGATATACCTGTTAGTGAAAGAAAACAAGTGGTCTCATTCCGATTCATCGCAGTTTGTTATTTTAAACTTATTTTAAAAGGGCAGAACGTAAAGCTGTTCAGAACAATTTCTGAAATGACATTTGAAATTGAACTGTGTATAACTTTCAACATACAGATGCGATTGAGGATCTGTCTATTGCGTTGAATACTTTATCGAAAAACCTAAATTTCATTTAACTATGACATCGCTAAATTCTGAGCCCAACTGGGTGCAATTCGTGTCGCGAAACAGACGTTCAGTTCTGAAATTGAAATTTCAGCCGCGAGCACTTAAACTGAAACAGTTATATCTTGAAAACCGAAACTCCGATTGAACTGAAACAAATTTTGATGAATTACTGACTGGTTGTTCCATATATCTTACTTACATCATTTTTGCTTAATTCGTAACATATTAATTTGTACAATTTATTTTAGTTCGTGACATGCATGTTAATTCATAACATACCGAGCTTATTGGTAGCATACAATACATATATCATACCCTTGTCATTTACACAGTGTTAGTGCGTGTGGACATTGCATTATCGTGCGTGATAGATGTTGGTTTAGGAGTGACGAGTACACCAATGAAAAGTGAACATTCGTGACAGTGATTGATACAGTGGATAGTGATGAAACCGTGTCATTGGTATACTCGTACACAACTAGGTCAATATCATAAATAGTGTAACCTGGGGAAAAAGGGGAAATCAAAGTGGAAAGAGTATCGTATTTAGCGGGACCGTGTTTAGAGGATGATCATTCGAACCGTGATACTTATACGTGTAGGACAGGATCTAGCGATCCGGCTGACAGGGTTATGTCCCGGGCATGTGGGCCGTTGTCTCGGGTATGTACGAGACTCCTGTTAAACATGATCCTCCTTCCACTATGTGATTTCAAACATGACCTAGAGACCGATAGGGACACATAACATATTCTGCATCATATTGTGACATAGTGATTACTTGCATTATTTATCATACCAGTATTACCTCATTTACCTGTTTCATCTGATTATAATAATATTATTGTTTGTGTCGCTCTGACGACCTGAGTATGCATGCTCAGATTCCGCGGGAGGACCAGCACAGGAGACGGATCTACCCTTCGAGTTCACAGAGATATAGTCTGGTGTACTCCCTATCTTTATTATTTTTCTTAGAGTGATCGTGATATTGAACTTGGTTAGTTATCGTTCTTATTATCTGTAATCTGCGAACAATAGAATTTTAATGTAATAAATTAGTGATGTGATTCCTTTAATACTGTGCTTTATTTACTAATTACCATGTAATGCTAGAAGCCGAAGTGTGACTACGGCGGGATGATTCCTTGACCGTAGGAGCATGGCTGGCCTAGTCATACCTCGTATTCCGTATTTTGGGAAGCGGGGCGTGACACACGATCACTAGGGGATCATTGTGCGGGACCGATATGCCATGCAGGTTCTCGTCGGTGAAGGTGATGGGAGTAATCTTCTTGTACTTCTTGGAGGGGAGAGCATCCAAGGTCATGATCGGCCGGATATGGTAGGTGTCTTCATTGCTCGAAGTCGAGCCAACGGAGATGATCATGATCTGTCTGACTGTCAGCTCTTTGGTTGGAGGTTTGTCTGGTTGCTTCCTATCCACTTGACCTTTGTCTCACAGGTACTTTGCCAAGTGACCAGAGCGGATCAGCTTCTCGATGTAATCGCGCAGCTGGTTGCAGTTCTCGGTCGGGCATCCCTATAACCGATGAAAGGCATAATATGGGCTCCGGAGTTGCTTACCGGGCCTTTGTATCATAAGTGGTCGTTTGAAGAATCTCCCGCTCTTCGCCTCCTCTAGCAGCTTGGCCTGTGAGACGTTCAGAGGAGCGTATTCATAAAACCTCAGAGAATAGGGTTTCGGACGATCGGTTTTCTTCTTCTCTTCCCGGTCCTTTTTTCGGTTTGTCCGGTCTCCACGGGAATGATTAGCGTTCACCTCAGACTCGAGTTGGATTTATCGCTCAGTCCAGACTTTTACCTCGGCCATGGTGCTAGGTTGTGCCAATGCAAAAGAGCAGAGCCACTCTTTGTGTCTAAGACCGGATCTCAGGACGGTGTTGACCATCTCATCCCGGTGCTTGGGTACCTCTAGGAGTATATTGTAGAACTGAGTGATATACCCCTTGAAAGATTCTATGTCCTCACACTTGATGTTGAACAGGTAGTCGACCGATCTCTTCTGTCGTCGGTTGCCGACAAATTGGCTAAGGAACTGAGTAGCCAACTTGTCGAAAGTTGAGATTGAGTTAGGCCACGGAAACAATCTCCCCCGGCCCGGATGAAAGTGATGGGGAATGCTCGGCACTGAGCCGCGTCCGAGTTATCTTGAAAGCTCATGCTCGCATTGAACACGTCTAAGTGGTCTTTCGGGTCAGACTTCTCATCAAAGAGATCTAGTTTGTGTTAGTTGTATGTATGCCCTATAGGACATTATTGTACATGAGATGTATATTATAGTGGATGCTTGGACATATATAGGGAGGACTTTCTTGCTCGACATGATAGTACGCTATCTGGTTGCTGTTTATCTTAACATGTACACTTATTTCCTCTCTGTTACATGTTGATAAAGCCCTTAGATGTGTACTTGACTATCAGGATTATGATGCAGATCATACTAGTGGGGCATGGGCAGTCCATGAGTTCATACTTCAATTGTTCCTAGTCGAAGGAATATCGAGACAGGACATCGATATTCCAGAGTAGACTAGCGTATAGCTTCTCGACCCATATGATGGGCAATGGATGATCCCATATCCATTGGTGTTTGACATCAGAGATGGTATACGGGTGCTCAGTGGAGACTAAGTACACTGAACGGACTCGCCGAGAACTCCTAGATGGTATTATACCTTACGTCAGATAGCAGTTCTCTGGTGACACTGGTACAGGTTAGTCTGTTGATCCGACACTACTACAATAGGGGGTTGCCCCTACGGATATTGAAATCCGTAGGGGCAGATTTATGTTGGCCCTACGGATTAAGCCGTAGGGCTAGAAGGTTGCCCCTACGGTCCAAGACGTTCAAGAGTAAAAATATTAAATCTTAATTTGGTGTTTTCCCTTACGGAGCCGCAAACCAAAGACCTACGGACAAATCCGTAGGGGAAAATAAATAGCGATTTAATTAAAAAGGCACGGATCACCTACGCCCCTTATCTCTTTCTCTCTCTCTCTCTCGATCGCGCGCGAACCAAAATCCCCAAATCATTCCCGCCGTTCTCGTCGTCGCCACCGCCGTTCTCGTCATCGCCACCACCGTTCTTCCTCGTCGCCGTTTTCGTCGTCGCCTCCGTTTCGTCGTCGCCACCGATCGATCGTCTCCTCCATCACACAGGTTAGTAAATCTTCAACTAAACAAATTTTTGATTATTTAGGGCTAGGGTTCATAGCTGGGGCTGGGGTTGCGGTTGGAGTTGGGGTTCGGCAGGGGTTGCGGTTGCGGTTGGGGTTGGGGTTAGGGTTAGGTTTGGGGTTCGGCTGGGGATGGGGCTGGGGTTAGGGTTAGGGTTGGGGTTGGGGTTTAGCTGGGGCTGGGGTTAGGGTTAGGTTGGGGCTGGGCTGGGCTGGGGCTGGGCTGGGGATGGGGCTAGGGTTAGGTTGGGGTTGGGGTGGGGCTGGGTTAGGGCTGGGTCTGGGGTTAGGTTGGGGTTGGGGTTTGCTGAATTTGGCAAACCTGAGAGGAATTTCCAGCAATTTTAGCCTTGTTTGATTACTAAAATTATTGTTGATCGAGAAAATCTTGGGTCCTTCTAATCAAATATTGTTTGTTACTATATGTCAACGAGTACTGATAAAAGAAAAAACCGATTTCAAGTGGAAATTAGGTATGTACAGTGTTCTAATATAATTTGTATTTCTTACCATCATCAAACATATAAAAGTACTAATATGAAATGGAAAATAAATAAATAAATAATCAAAGCTTTGGCATGTATGTAAAATCCCTTGTTACTTTTTCTTGGTTGCCCAACTTTGAAAATTCTATCTATTAAATTAAACATACTCTAAAAAGAATGATATTGCAAGAATTTGACTTGGTGGAGACTTGCATCATTAATAGAAATATGAAAGTGTAAAGACGTTCTTTACCTTCGATTGAGTTCGGTTGGGGTAGGGCTAGGGCTTAGGCTTCATCACCTGATATAGCGAAATACAAAGCGCACTTCAGTACACCCGACCTCATTGAGTTTCCTATTGAAGTTCCCGGTCAAACGGCATATGCATATTTTTATTCACCATGAAATCCCAATTATCAAGCTACCGAGGACGAAAAGCCACCTTTGTTAGTCGAGAGTCATGGTAATAGACTTGTCATTATAGATTATAGTCAATTGTTTTTCCTATCATTTTCTTGATCTAGATGCTAATCAACTTGTTAATTAGTTACTGTTTTTATGACGTATTTGTCTATATTTGTTGACAGTGGCCTTTCTTTTGGATGAACATGTTTTTTTGATGCATGTTTCAGTCATGTGAATTCATATGTTGCGTATAACGCTTTATGATATCAGTATCCTACATTTATAGTTTTAATTGTTGATTGTTATAGATGAATGCCATTGCAATAATAGTTTTTGGTTGATGAATGCCATTGCAATGTAGGATGATCAGTTCTATCAATCTTGATCTCAATGGTTTAAAATCATGTTACACATACAACAAGAATACACACAAACGCATCATTAGAGAGTGATTCGAGATGTTCAAATTAAAACCAATATATGATACTCGATGATAATATGAAACCTTCATATTCTCATCGATACTCATATATGAAACTAAAAGCGCCACTTAGTCCCCGTCTATCAGTTAACATACGTACAATGCTCGTCGTGACATAGAACTATACGAAGGTTGTTAAATATCGGACAGTATAGCTCGATACTAACAACCGTCGTATAGTCTACGTGGCGAGAAAATTCAATCGTATGGTAACCCATAGATTTTTCCCGTGTGGACAAGTTAAGAATGTATAAAGCAAACGCCTTCATTCACTTGTGTTTTCATCCTTTTCGAGATATTTCGTCGGTACCTTTCCGCTGGTTCTCCGTATACAAAGATAGATTAGATGTTCATTTCAACGTTGTTTCACAGCTTTGAAATGATTATCTATTCTATTACAGTGTACTCGGAGAACAGCGGGGAGGTGCTGCCGAAATTTACTCGAAACGGTTGAAAGCACAAGTGATGTGTGTTCGCTCTATACATTCTTAATGGGATAAAAGCCTACCCCCGACAGCCGGAACACACACATACAACAAGAATACACAACAAACGCATAATTAGAGAGTGATTCGAGATGTTCAAGTTAAAACCAATATATGATAATATGAAACCTTCATATTCTCATCGATACTCATATATAAAACTAAAAGCGCCACTTAGTCCCGTCTATCGGTTAACATACGTGCGATACTCGTCGTGACATAGAACTATACGAAGGTTGTTAAATATCGGACAGTATAGCTCGATGCTAACAACTGTCGTATAGTCTACGCGACGAGAAAATTCAATCGTATGGTAACCCATAGATTTGTCCCGTGTGGACAAGTTAAGAATATATAAAGCAAACGCCTTCATTCACTTGTGTTTTCATCCGTTTCGAGATATTTCGTCGGTACCTTTCCGTTGGTTCTCCGTGTACAAAGATAGATTAGATGTTCATTTCAATATTGTTTCACAGCTTTGAAATGATTATCTATTCTATTACAGTATACTCGGAGAACAGCGGGGAGGTGCTGCCGAAATTTACTCGAAACGGTTGAAAGCACAAGTGATGGGTGTTCGCTCTATACATTCTTAATGGGATAGAAGCCTATCCCCGACAGCCGGAACACACACATACATCAAGAATACACAACAAACGCATAATCAGAGAGTGATTTGAGATGTTCAAGTTAAAACCAATATATGATAATATGAAATCTTTATATTCTCATCGATACTCATATATGAAACTAAAAGCGCCACTTAGTCCCCGTCTATCGGTTAACATACGTGCGATGCTCGTCGTGACAGAGAATTATACGAAGGTTGTTAAATATCGGACAGTATAGCTCGATACTAACAACCGTCGTATAGTCTACACGACGAGAAAATTCAATCGTATGGTAACCCATAGATTTTTCCCGTGTGGACAAGTTAAGAATGTATAAAGCAAACACCTTAATTCACTTGTGTTTTCATCCGTTTTGAGATATTTCGTCGGTACCTTTCCGCTGGTTCTCCGTGTACAAAGATAGATTAGATGTTCATTTCAACGTTGTTTCACAGCTTTGAAATGATTATCTATTCTATTACAGTATACTCGGAGAACAACGGGGAGGTGCTGTCGAAATTTACTCGAAACGGTTGAAAGCACAAGTGATGGGTGTTCGCTCTATACATTCTTAATGGGATAGAAGCCTGCCCCCGACAGCCGGAACACACACATACATCAAGAATACACAACAAACGCATAATTAGAGAGTGATTCGAGATGTTCAAGTTAAAACCAATATATGATAATATGAAACCTTCATATTCTCATTGATACTCATATATGAAACTAAAAGCTCCACTTAGTCCCCGTCTATCGGTTAACATACGTTCGATAATTTATTCTTTTCAACGACAAACGCACACACAAAGCATATACACGGATTTTCTCCTTTGTCAGTAACTATACCGTTCTTATATTTCTCAATATAGTCACCATAACCTACAATTTATATGTTATACAGTCTAACATGGCCCAAGAGTACGTCAGAGTTAAGGACTGGATGTATGTGGATTGGCAACAACGTATGCAACCTAAGTTTGTCGCAGGAGTTGCTGCTTTCATTGAATTTGCACGCGCACATAATAAGATCATAATAGAGAAGATTCTCTATTCGTGCGATAGATGTGGCAATAAGTACTGGCAGAAGGTAGAATTGGCAGAGCTTCATATTGTAAAACATGGGTTTACTAGACTTTATACAACTTGGAAATATCACGGGGAAGGAGAAGAATGCAGTACTGCGGCAGAAGAAGAAGGAGAACACGATAATGCGGCAGGAGAAGAAGAATTCGGTAATGCGGCAGAAGGCGGTAATTTATTTCCATCAGAAGAAATGGAGGATATGGTAGAGGCTGCCCTAGGTGAATCTATTCGTACCGAAGATGACATTCCTTCCGGTCAAGGACCGCGTGCGGATAAATATGAAAATTTCATGAATGATGCTAGAAAACCAATTTATGAGAATGCGAAGTATTCCACACTCTCATGGTTCGTCCAACTTTTCCAGATTAAGTGCCTAAATGGATGGAGCAACAAGTCATTCACAATGCTTCTTTCGTTCTTGAAAGATTCTATGCCCCAGGGAAATAACGTGCCTGACAGCTGGTACGGAGCCCAGAAGATGATGTCTGATTTGGGTCTAAAGTGCGAGAAGATTCAAGCATGTCCTAAAAATTGCGTGTTGTACCGGAAAGAGAATTCAAATTTGAAAGAGTGTCCAACACGCGGAGAGGCCAGGTATAAGCCGAAAGATTCTGATAAGAAGCCTGATATACCTGTGAATATAGAACGATACTTTCCCATAACACAGAAGCTACAGAGGCTATTCAGGTGCAAGAAAACAGCCGAGGCAATGATTTGGCATCACCGTGCTCCTCCAAGTGAAGATGGAAAAATGAGTCATCCAAGAGATTCACCGGCATGGAAGGATTTCGATAGGAGGCACGCAATATTCAGTAGCGATCCTCGCAATGTCCGGCTCGGACTGGCTACTGATGGCTTCTGCCCATTCAACTATATGGCTGGAAGTCACAGCACATGGCCCGTTGTAATGATAATTTATAATCTGTCGTTTTGGTTGGCTATGGACCAATCATACTTTATGATGTCTCTTCTTATCGACGGACCAAACTCACCGGGGAACAATATCGACATCTATCTCCGACCTCTGATCGAGGAGTTGAAATATTTGTTCATTGATGGTGTAGAGACATATGATGCAAACACAAATACAACCTTCATACTGCGTGCGGCTCTAATATGGACAATTAATGACTTTCCTGTGTATGGAATGCTATCAGGTTGGTCCGTACATGGTCACAAAGCATGTCCTCATTTCCATGAACACACAACATCGAAATTCTTGAATTTTAGCAGGAAGGTTTGTTATTGCGGCCATCGACATTTCCTGCCTCCAGACCACCCCTATAGGTTAGACACGATTCACTTTGATGGTCATCAGGAGCTTCTTGGACCTCCATCCCCATTGTCCGGAGAGGACGTGACTGCTAAATGGGATGGTCACAATAACGTGACCTTCGGGATGGATTCGACGAAACAGGTCAAACCATCATATTGGAACAAGTTAAGTATTTTCTTCGAGCTTCCGTACTGGTCTACAAATTCAGTGCGCCATTGTCTGGACGTCATGCATATAGAGAAGGGGGTATCAGAGCACATACTTAACTTGCTTGTTTGTAAAGACGGGAAATCGAAAGACAACATGAATGCTCGGATGGATCTACAAGAGTGGGGAATAAAAAGTGAATTGCACTCTAGACCGGTAGCGGGTAAACCGGGCAAGTTTGTACTTTCCAATGCCGCTTATCATATGTCACAACCGGAGAAGAAAAGATTCCTGCAGGTGTTGCATGATTTGAAAGTCCCCACAGGTTTCTCAGGATCATTCAGCAAGAAAATAAAAATTATGAAGGGCAAGATCGATGGGCTGAAAAGCCATGATCACCATGTTATCGTGGAGCACCTTCTTCCATTAGCCCTCAGGACTTCTCTCCCTGACTCGGTTGGTCTAATAATCAACGACCTATGTTGTTTTTTCAGGAAGTTGTGTGGTAAAATTGTATACTCGGCATCCACTATCCCGGACGATCAGAACCCTTTTATATATTTCAGTGTACTTGGTACGATACGCGAACCGATACGGACAGGTGGAGAAGCAATCTTGGGACTTGGAAAGATGAATATGGATTGACCAGTGTGAACACACTTCGATTTTACAGTCAGGAAGATCCGTTTATCTTTCCGAACCAAGCGTTCCAAGTATACTACTCACAGTGTTTGAAGCATCCGGGATGGAGTGTTGTATGCCTATGGATACCCAGAGATGTCTACGATGTCCCAGAATTCGAGTACAGCGATGAGGACGAAGAAGAGAGAAGGCTTAAAGTGCTCCGACCGTCTGTTTCGAAAGACGGGTTGTCTTCAACCGATCATGAAGTTACGTGGGTTAGAAATGACATCGACGATGAAATCCAAGTAGATATGTATAATGCGCCCACGAAACGAAAAAGGTTATCAGTAATGTTATATTATTACTTCACATTTTACGCTCTATACATATATAGTCAATACTTTTAATGATTGTCTAATGCGTCCACGAACCGTTTATCTAGATTTGATGACGATGTCGGGAGCAGCGAGGGGCGGCAGGAGCTCCAGCCGCAGCAGAGGCAGAGCGGTTCTGCCGCCCGGAGAGCTTCGTAGGGAGTTTCAGAGGGCCGATTTTGCACCCAGATCGGAGAGCCCTTCGGATGCCTCCTTCCGTATGGATTATGCCACACCTCCAGGTATACTGCACGCATATCCATTTTGAATGTAATATTACAAATATTCATGCCTGTTTATGTCAAAATTACTTATATTGTCAACGTTTGATTGTCTAGTTGTTGGTGATGCGTCCACATCTGGGACAGAGGCCACTCCCGCTCCTCCAGGTATGTTTATATATCATATAGTGCATGTATATTGATTTATAATGCTATATCATAAATACACGCATTCCTTTTGCTCTTACTTAGCAATATTTATTATTGTCTAACTGTAGGTGGTGACACCACCGCACCTGTGGGTATGTTTATATATCCTATAGTGCATGCATATTGATTTAGAACTTTATATTATTGATCTACACATTCTTTTTGCAATTACTTATATAATCTATTTTTAATTGTCTAATTATAGGTGGTGCGTCCACATCTTCCGCAGGGACCACTCCTGCCGTTTCCATACCCTCCGCATCGTCTGCGGGTTAGTATGAATAAATATAAAATATTTATTCATTTTACATATGCTCTATAGAATAAATATGAACTTCATGGAAATTTAGCGTCAATGTTTATTTTCTAGTTGGAGGGGATGTGTCCGCATCCGGGACCCCGGTTGTTCTTCACCGGAGGAACTATCGTCCCGCTCGTGCTGCTGCCCGGGCCCAGGCTCGTGCGATAGTCACCGGAGGTATATATCACACTTGAATTTTCGTTTAACCTTGATTTATTAATACAACTTTGTCTTAATATTGATTGTCTTGATATTTCGTGCAGACGCAGGGCCTCCCCATCCCCAGAGGGGGACTTGAGGCCCGAATCAGTCCCATAGGCTGAGGCCTGACAGAGCTAGGGGGGAGGCAGCATTCCCCCTCTTTTTTACCCTTGACTATCGCTATACCGGTCCTCATGCCGAGAGGTTCGACCGGTATATGGGGGACGAGAGCCGGCTCGTGAAGAACTATCCACTTCACGTTGAGTGGGGCGAGCAGCACCAGCGCTCATTCGCCCTCTTCTTTGATCAGGCTCGGGTACGTATTAATATATATTTTCATTTGATCTATCCAATATATTTATTATTAACACTTGCAATCTAATAACAATGTTTTTTTTTTTTATTTTCAGTTGGATTACGATTTTCAGCCTGTCGCCGACCCTGATCACCCGGGGAGGGTGCTCGACCTTCATGCTCTGTACAATGGCCTGATGAAGAACATGCAGGCCAAGGTCCGATACAATAGGAATGAGCTGAAGGCCGACTGCTACTCCCTGTGGATGGCGACCCCCGAGGCAGAGAGAGCGGCCCTCCTATCTACTCCGGCGTTTGCGAGAGTCAACGTAGAGACATGGCCTCTATTGTGCGAATATTTCGACTCCCAACGCAAACAGGTATGTATTTTAAATGTAATTCATTGTTTAGGATATAATTTATTTTTTGTGTTCCTTAATTAGAAAACTAAATGTTAATGCGTTGTGCAGAAACAGGCCGCTCAGAATATAGTGAACAGGAAGTCGGCGAAGAGGGGTCGCCCTACTTACACAGGTGGCTCGAGGAATATTACTCGAGCCATGGAGTTATCGGTAAATTACAATAGACCGTCCTTTATGATATTCTGCAATATTAAGAGTTATTTCTAATATTTCTAATATTAAGATTTATTTTCTAATATTGCAGACAGCTCGGACCGTGGCGTCAGGTGGTACACCGAGCATGCTGTCCGCATATCTTGCCGTCCACGGCACCTCGGCAGATCCCGCCACGGGCGAGCTTCGATATCCCGACGTCGCTACCCAGGAGTATTGCGTAAGTGTTAATATTTATTCTACCCATATTTCAAATTTTAGTTTTGGAAGGTTCAAGTTTAAATTTTATACTTATACTTTACTGCTTAATGTGGGTGTAGGAGCGGGTGGTTGAGCAGGCTGAGGCCTCAGGGATCGATTTTACCGGACAGAGCGATCCGAGGCTGCTGACCCCAGTTCTGGACGCCGCACACGGAGGGCACCATGGAGGTTGGGAGAGAGGCCGGGGACTGGACCCTAGCAGGGCCCATATGAGGTTAGACTCCACCCCGGCGGTTACTTCCTCCGTCTCCAGTGAGCGACGTGTCCAGCAGGAACTGGAGAGCTTGAGGGCCACCATTCAGGAGTTGAAGGAGATGATGGTATGTATACTACTTTATAATAAAATATCATGTCATATTATAGATATCAACATATCCATAATTAGTACGTAGCTTGAGCTTATTTGGTTTTAGACTTAGGTTTGATTAATCATATATACATATGTAACTAAAATAAACAACGGTTTTCCAAACTAGATATCCAAATGGGGTTTCGAAATAACTTGATAATGATACGAATTCGAATAATACACAGTTCTTACACGCTTCTTACACACGTTAGGTCGAGACGCGACAGGGTACATCGGCCGAGCCTCCACATGCATCTCCTTCGGCTGCGGGTCCGTAATCCATTACATCGGCTGCGGTTCCGCAGACAGCTCCTATAGCTCCACTGCCCGCTCAGACTCCCGCAGCCGCGGCTCCGCAAGCGACTACCTCGACGGCGGCTGTGCAGACCACATCGCCAGCTCCACAGGCCGTTCAGACTCCCGCACGCGCCGAATTGCATGGTTTATTGACCGAGGAGCAGGCGCGCTTGATTCTATCGTTTATCAGGGGTGGAGCTGGACCGAGCTAGGGTAGCTTTTTTATTCTTATTTTTTGAAACATGTATTTATTTATATCATACATATTGTACTACATTTTGAAATGATATTGATATTGGTTTATATTTATATCATATTCAGTTTTTGGGTTTCTTTAGTATATTATATGCGTGAGATGTGATTATGAATACTGCGATATATGTTATGTGATGATTAATTTTATATTTTATTGATATATATATTATTGTGCACAGGGCGGGGAAAAATCAGGCAGTCCTTTTTTTTAAAAAAAATACAGATAATGTGTACCTACGGATTAATCTGTAGGTACACATGTTGCCCCTACGACTTAAACCGTAGGAGCAAAATATCAGCAGTAACTGATATTTCCCCCCTGATCTCAGTACCAGGGGGTTGGGAATGCCCCTACAGATATGTCCGTAGGGGCAAAAAAAAGGCCCCTACGGATAAGTACATACGCCGATATCCGTAGGGAATAGTACTTGGCCCTACGAATATCTTCGTAGGTACAGTTAATATATTTAAAAAAACCGTAAATAAAATAACTTTTTTTACCCTACGGCCTACTCCGTAGGTGAAACTGGCCCTACACAGAACTTCGTAGGGGCAAGATTTTGCCCGTAGGGGCAAGTTCAGGGCTTCAACTTGCACCTACGGCGTTTTCACCTACAGGTTATTTTTTCGCCGCTACGCATATATCCGTAGGGGCAGTGGTTTGCCCCTACGAATAAATCCGTAGGGGCAACCCTTATTTGT
This sequence comes from Agapanthus africanus, assembly GCA_030015575.1. Lineage (NCBI taxonomy): Eukaryota > Viridiplantae > Streptophyta > Magnoliopsida > Asparagales > Amaryllidaceae > Agapanthus > Agapanthus africanus. Next base: position 481,504,940 of record JASDDO010000012.1, read on the forward strand.
AGTAGTGCGAGATCGTCATAGAGTTTTGTGTGTCTCCCACCGTGCTTTGATTTCCACCCTACCACGGCTCTATTGAGTCATGCAAATAGGTGGTTTTTGGGTACAGTCCCGAGTCACATGGAGGCAATGAGCGATAGGAGAGGATTCGTCTCTCCCGGTATTGGAGGTTGATGTTGCGCTATGCCCGACTGGCCATAACTGAAAATCCCTGGCCAGGGTAGATGATATTTACTGGTAAGTTTTATCAGTAGTTTCTCGACCCATTATGGACCTTACATCGGTATGACTTATCAAGCTATTGGGGACTGACGTTTACCATCCCTAGGCGAGATATGCGACATATCAGACAAGAGACCGGACTGTATGATAGTGTTACTGATTGGATTCGCAGGAGTATGAGCAGGCTTGCTTGTTGATCTTCCGATCGCTCAATACCCGGGTGGCCATTACGTTTAACAAGCCTCTTGCAGCTTGTGGGTGTTTGATATGATCATCACCTACTGCCGGCGTATTGACGAGTCTTTAGAGTCCTACACAGAGATTTCCTTGCTCATGCGAAACAAAGTAGGAGCACATATGTGATATGTGCGGGACCGAGATTAATACGAGTATGTGATACCGTATTCTATTCTCGCAATTTGTGTCATCGGTCGGTTATATGTGATATAGGCCGGGTTATCTAATCAAGTATTGATTCGATAAAATGATACACATGATATTAGTCGGTTATATGTTATATAGCCGGATTATTAAATCAAGTGTTGATTTAATAATCTAATGTATAATTATATAGATTTGATATATTAATTTACATTGTCTTGTATTAGCTCACTTAAGATTGCTTTTCTCACTTGTGTATGCAATAAGTATATATGTGATATATATTTGTGTACATGATTTTGTATCATGCTAGATAATACATGCAACATGGGGGTGTGTGTGACTTACACCATGCTTATAATAATGTGAGGGTTTTATTTATCTTAGTAATTCAAAATTGGTGGAAATTTGTCATGCTTGGAAGCTTGGAGAAGCTTGAAGCATCTTTGACAAAGTCCACTTGTTTTGTTTTACTTAAGATATTTATTAACCAAACCATTATAATTAGCCATGGTAAAGTCTCTACAAAAGTTAGTATATGATACTAACTCACCCATGGTTGTCATTCACCACTTGATTTATTCTTGAGTTGCTTTTCTTCTTCTCCTTCCTCTAGCTCTCTTGCTTCATGGGAGGTGAAGAAAATGAGTCAGAAAATAAAATCTAAAGTGAGCAAAATTCCTACTTCATCATCCTCTACTACTAGACATTTAGTTTAGGGTGTTCTCTTCACAAAGTCCATCACCTAGTGAAGAGGTAACTTGGGTTTGAGTCTCCTCGACGTAGATCATCTTCGGCCTCGAAGACTTCGAGCAAGGTTGTTCATTTCTCCAAGGGTACCCATACTAGAGTTCGGGAGATCACTACTTCCAGCAAAGGGACTTCTACATGGAGTTTTAGAAGTGAAGGACCGATCTACAAAGGTTGTATTTCTTGTTCATCACATGTAATGTTTGATTACATGCTTTATATTGTTTATTCACTCTATATAGATCCTAGGTTAGGGTTCATTAGCACTCTAGAGTTTTTCAAATTGGCATGCTTGATGTCTTGAAAACCCAGTAGGGTGCTAAGGAAACCCAACAGTGGTATCAGAGCTGGGCTAGAGTATTAGATGATGTTTGTTAGATTACGAAACCGAAACTACTCCGAAACTTGAAACATCGAAACCTAGTTTCTGTCGATTTTTAAATAACCCCTAAAAATTTTTTAAACAATTGCAAAATGTTTTATTAGATATGATATGAACACAGAAGAAATTTGAGACCATTTAGTCGGATTTTGGCCTGCCATACATGCCCTAAAACCGGTGAGCTCGGCCAAGTTAAGGATTTTTGGCCTCAAATTTTTCCTGTGTTCCAGTCTCTGGGTTTTGGTATTTCAGATGTTGCTTGTTTTTTTTTTTCTAAGATTGCATGTGATGTGGTCTTACTGTATAGGCAATTCAGAGTGTTTCGTATATGTAGTTTAACATGGTTTCGGGTTTTCACATGTTGTCTAGGAGAAGTTAAGAAGTTCGAACGAATATCAAAAACTCAATTTTCCAAGTTTAAGGTATTCGGAAAATCATACAAATAATTCTGTGGACCCTCTATAAGAATGAAAGCCTAACTCGACATAATAACCATGGAACCTCTTTCGAACCTTAGGGTTTGCGGCAGTTCCGCGGTGCCATTAATAAGGCTTGGGTTTGCCCTTCTACGGTTGGTCTATAGGTGTTGTGGCATGATTCTGGGTATTTATAAACCGTGCTCAAGTGTTGAGCTCTCGGGGAATTGTGGAACTTTGATTAATCGATCGAAAAGTTTAATGTCGTCCGGATATTTATGATGGGATACAATACTTGGAATCCACAATATTTGAATTTTATAAATCTAGCAATTTAGTCTCATTTGATTGGTTGCCACGGGATTTTGATGTGATCAAAAGTCCGTCGTAATCACGTAGTGTACGCGGATACTCGTCAGGTAACCTTACTAGATAGCCACGCCCTATAGCCCCGACCAAGTGACTGTAGGAGAACTCCGTTGCCAAAAGCATCCGTCCGGGTGCTCGCGGCCGCGGTGTTCCGCCTAAGTGCACTTCGTCGACGGTATTGGGGGTACGACTGTCTACTAAAGTTCCCGACGAGCATTCGATCAGGATGTCGGGAATCTTGTTGAATTGTCTGACTTGTTATTGGAAAGTGTTTTCAATATCGAGACTAAAATATGGGGTTTATAATTGTTAGGCATGCGATGTCTAAGGAATTCATATTGTTAGACATGAAATCCAGAATATGAGATATTTCGGGTTTATGATGTCTAAGGAGGTTGCGGATTCCAATTGTTGTAGTTTTCACTTTCTTTTCTGCGACCGTAAATGTAATACGTGGTGTATCGCCGGTATCGTTGCTATACGTCAACGATAATTGGGATACGCATATTTACTTACGTAGATGACATGTGATGTTATGTGTTGCTGTGATATGTTATATTAGATCGTCGTGTTTGAATAGCCGGGTTTTTTTTTATGTGAGATGAGAGTTTTTCATTTTCATTCATGTAAAAACTTGTATGTAATATTCTTTTATTGGGTCACTTCCGGGCTAAGGAAATTGTCACCGTTGATGTATATTATTTACTTTTCCGCTTAGGATAAACCGAAGGAGGGAAGCACAAGTAACCGGATTCTAGAGTCCAGTGGGAGGCCATCTCGAGGAGTCGAGTCCGGGTCTCCTAACTCTAGAAATGGTAGGGTTGCCTGCCGCTCGGTCTTGGGATGTGGGATTGGCTATTCATCACGACCAAGGAATCCGTGTTTTATACAGGCTTAAATTAAAACCCGGAAATCCTAGTATATGCAATATTTCATATGTTGTCTTCTGCTGCTGATATTCTGTGATGTGATCACTTTATATTCTTAGATGGCTACATTATATTATATATGAGATATATAATAGACGTTGCTTATGTTTTTCACCCACGCTAGCCCTGCCCTGCTCTGCCGTTGGTTACCTAACCTAACGGTGCACGACGGGATTTCGTGGCGAATGCGGATGGCATAAACGTACGTTGTATTTATCTGTGATGCTTAGGTAACTTAAATGATGGGACATTCATTAATGAGAATAATAAAAGAAAATAAACCTAAAGATGTTGTAGAATCGAATTTGAAACCCGCTCGGATTTTTACGAAAAAGCAAAGTTTCAAAATGCGGAGCTTAAGACACTCCTTTTAAAAACAATTTGATTCTGCAACGATATCAAGTTCAAAGCGTTAAAGGTTTTCTTAAAAACCAACCGCAACCCTCCGTCATTTTAGGAAGTAGAGTACTTAGTATTCGTGTTGCGTATGTTGATTATAGTCAAGGCGTAGTGTACAGTAGCTAAGTGATGTCTTCCTACACAGCATATGATGCGATTAGTTAGGACTTTCATGTGATTATGTTGATTATAGTCAAAGGTCGTTTGGGTGGGTCTAATTAATCACGAAATGACGGGTAGAACTTGACTAGGGTTTATGATATGTTGATTATAGTCAAGGTCATAAGTTCAAGGGGTAAAAACCATTATCGGGAGTTTCAAGTGTTGAAATTTGCAATGAGATTGCATACCTTCTATATGATAGTTGGATCTTGATACCCACTGCGAGTAATTGTTACTCCTGGAAAAGTTTTGCACTTTACAATTAGCCGATCAAGTAGGTGTCTAGAAAGGTGTCAACGGGGTTACGCCCCTGGGAAAACGGGGTTTATTTTAATTAGGTCCGTGCGAAAGCAGGGGGAACCTCCCTCAAAGTATCGGCACTGTCCTGGCTGAAAGATTGGCGAACTTGTAGGGTGTAATTAATCCCGTCTAGTCTTTCCTTTTAAGGTTTGAAGGAAGATTTGATAAAAACAGTGGGAGCCGTCCTGATTAGATAAAATATATAACCAATCTAATTTTGCAAGAGCGCACGTAGAGTGTTTTCTTCTCTCTCTCTCCAGGTAGCGACTATGGCACGCCTTAATCAAGATAATAATATGGATGTATTGACCGAACCCGCTTGTTATACTGAGCTGGGGAACGTTGGTCCCGCTCAAACTTATAATTGTTATAAAACCGAGAAGGTAATAGAGGAATACCAGGATTCCCATGTCGCCTAAATGAAGAAAGTGCATGATTAATACATCTTCTTCAGGTATGTTCATTACAGAGAACTGTTTCTCAACATACTCTACGTCCTAGGTATTTGATACCGGATCAGAATCCCGCATATGTAATCTGTTACATGGGTTACAGAGAGGTGGAGAACTGGGAATAGATGATATGTCTCTAAGTATAGAGAACGGTGCAATTGTTGCAGCCAAGGTGTTGGCAAGTATCACCTTGTATTAACAAAATATATTGATTCTAAACGAATGTTATTAGATACCGAACCTGATATGCAACATTATATCAGCCTCTTTATTTACTAAAGAAAGATATAATTTTGTATTGTTGGATAATGTTTTGAACATTTCCTATATCAAGAGTTGATCAGTTCAAGCACGTTATCTAATAGCATTTACGTTCTAAATTAAAACACAGCTCTTAACGTATAGAATACACACAAGAGGAAGAGTTCAGAAATGAATGAATCCTACTTATAGCATTGTAGACTGGGTCATATCAATGCGACCCGACTAGATAAGTTACATTAAGATGCAAATTTAAATCAGTTTGAATTTGCATCTTTTGGAGCTTGCCAGTCATGTCACAAAAATAAAATGACCATAGCTCCGTTTACTGGAAACAGAGGAAGAGTTAGTAAACTCTTGGGACTGATACATGATGATGTATGTGGTCCCCTGTCTACACATGCCAGGACTGGTTCTTTGTACTTCATTATATTCACCGATGATCTTTCAGGATTCAGCCATGTGTTTCTGTTGAAACACAAGCCTGAAGTTTTTTGAGAAATTCAATGAATATAAATCCGAAGTAGAGAACCAAAACATGTATAAGTATTATGTCCTTTGATGGGATCAGGGAGGAAAATACTTGTGCATGGAATTCTTAGACTATTCTAAAGGAGAATGAGATTCTCTCTCAGCATTACTCCTCCGTATACACTACAGCACAACGATGTATCGGGGCGGAGCAATCGCACCCTATTTATATGGTGCGCTCTATGATGAGTACTACTGAGTTGCCTATTTCCTTTTAGGGGTTATGCGCTTGAGGAAACTGCATACCTATTGAATTGGGTTCCAATCAAATCAGTTCCTACCACTCCATATGAGATATGGTATGGGAAGAGCCCATGTCTTAAGCAAGTTAAGATTTGGGGTTGTCCGGCCTATGTCTAAAAGCAAAATCCGGACAAGCTCGAGGTAAGGTCAGTTCTATGGAAGTTTATTGGATATCCCAAGCATTCGCAAGGGAATATCTTCTACTGCACCAAGGAACGAAAAGTGTTTTATTTCTCGGCATGAACACCTTTTTAGGAAAATGAATTTTTAAGGAAGAAATTTATGGTCATGAGGTAGAACTGGAATGAGTTCCAGCTCTACAAAGTACAGCTGATGATTTGGTAGAACCGGAGGATTCAATAGTTCCCAACGAACTTCAGCCTCTCCGCCGATCTGGTAGGGTTCCTCATTCGCCTGAGAGATACTTTGGTTTCTCGGTGACAGTGGGAGTGAGGATTGCATCATAAGAGATGATGACCCAACTAGTTTCGAGTAAGCCATCAAGAGTGGGGATTCTGTAAGAATGGCTGGATGCTAAACGATCTGAGATGGAATCCATGTACACCAACAAAGTATGGACTTTGGTTGCTATATCTGAAAGGTTAAATCCCTATCAGGAGTAAGTATATCTTGAGAAGATTACTTGGTGTAGATGGAAAAGTTGAGACTTTCAAAGCTAGACTTGTTGCAAAAGGTTCTCGTCATCGACCAGACGTGGATAATGATGAAACCTTTTCTCCATGGCTATGCTTAAGTCCATCCGGATCCTACTAGCCATTGCTACATATCATAACTACGATATCTGGTGGTTGGGTGTCTTAACTTCTTTTCTGAATACAAATTTAGAAGAGAGCATCTATAAGTACACATCCAGAGGGCTTCGTAGACAGTGGGAGCAGTGGAAACGTGTGCAAGTTGCTTTATGTGTTAAAGCAGGTATCGCGGAGTTGGAACATCTGTTTTGATATGATAGTCAAAGCGTTTGACTTCATTAAAATGGTAGATGAACTTTGTATATACAAAAGGGTAGTAGAGAGTAAGATGTCTTCCTCGTATTGTATGTGGATGACATACTCTTAATAGGAAAGGAGTTTCATATGCTACACTCAGTCAATCTCCTCTTATCACATTGATTCTCCATGTAGGATCTAGGTGATACCTCATAAATCCTGGTTTTTAGATCTATGAGATAGATCTAAGTGGATGTTAGGATTCTCACTAGATGTAGTGAGATGGTATCAAATGATCCTGGGGAGAATCACTGGACAGTTTTGGAGAACCTTCTTAAGTACTTGAGAAGCACAAAAGAAATGTTCTTGGAGTTTGGTAACGGTAAACTCCACTGGGATTCTTTTGCCGACTCGAGCTTCCAGAGTGATAAGGTCGACTGTCAGATAGTCACAGGCTTTGCATTTACCCCAGAAGTGGGGCGATATGTTGGAAGAGTTCAAAGCTAGATACCGGGGCAAACTAAACGATAAAGGCTGGATACATCGCTATCAACAATGATACCAAAGAAGCAGTCTGGGTATATATTTGTTCATGAGATGAACTTGGTTCTTACCATTGTGTGACAATGGAGCTGTGGCTTTGGCCTAGGATCCCTTGTCCCATCAGTGATCCAGACATATTCTAAGGCAGTATCACCTGATCATGGAGATGGTTGATCTCCAAGAGATCGAGGTTAGGAGAGTTGACGCGAAGGAAAACACGGCGGATCCACTCACCAAGGCCTTTCCTGCGAGAGACTTTTATAGGACGTTGGTAATGACATACTATAACAACTGGCCTTAGTGCAAGTGGGAGATTGTTAGTTGTATGTATACCCTAGAGGCCATTATTGTAGATGAGATGTATATTATAGTGGATGCTTGGACATATATACGGAGGACTTTCTTGCTCGACATGATAGTACGCTATCTGGTTGCTCTTTATCTTAACATGTACACTTATTGTCCCTCTGTTACATGTTGATAAAGCCCTTAGGATGTGTACTTGACTACCAGGATTATGATGCAGATCATACTAATAGGGCCTGGGCAGTCCATGAGTTCATCCTTCAATTGTTCCTAGTCGAGAGAATATCGAGACAGGGCATCGATATTTCAGAGTAGACTAGCGTATTGCTTCTCGACCTATATGATGTGCGATGGATGATCCCATATCCATTGGTGTTTGACATCATACATGGTATACGGGTGCTCAGTGGAGACTGGGTACACTGAACGGACTCGCCGAGAACTCCTAGTTGGTATTATACCTCACGTCAGATAGCAGTTCTCTGGTGACACTGGTACAGGTTAGTCTGTTGACCCGAGATCGTCATAGAGTCTTGTGTGTCTCCCACTGTACTTTGATTTCCACCCTACCACGGCTCTACTGAGTCATGCAAACAGGTGGTTTTTGGGTACAGTCCCGAGTCACATGGAGGCAATGAGCGATAGGAGGAGATTCGTCTTTTCCGGTATTGGGGGTTGATGTTGCGCTATGCCCGACTGGCCATAACTGGAAATACCTTGTCAGGGTAGATGAGATTTACTGATATGTGTTATCAGTATTTTCTCGACCTGTTATGGACCTTACATCGGCATGACTTATCAAACTATTGGGTCTGACGTTTACCACCCCCAGGCGAAATATACGACATATCAGACAAAGAGACCAGACTGTACGATAGTGTTACTGATTGGATTCGCAGGAGTATGAGCAAGCTTGCTTGTTGATCTTCTGATCGCTCAATACCCGGGTGGCCGTTACGTTTAACAAGCCTCTTGCAGCTTGTGGGTGTTTGATATGATCATCACCTACTGCCGGCGTATTGACGAGTCTTTAGAATCCTACACAGAGGTTTCCAGGCTCAGGAGAAACGAAGTAGGAGAACATATGTGATATGTGCGGGACCGAGATTAATACGAGTATGTGATACCGTATTCTATTCTCGCGATTTGTGTCATCGGTCGGTTATATGTGATATAGGCCGGGTTATCGAATCAAGTGTTGATTCGATAAAATGACACATATGATATTATTCGGTTATATGTGATATAGCCGGATTATTAAATCAAGTGTTGATTTAATAATCTAATGTATAATTATATATATTTGATATATTAATTTACATTGACTGGTATTAGCTCACTTAAGATTGCTTTTCTCACTTGTGTGTGCATTAAGTATATATGTGATATATATTTGTGTACATGATTTTGTATCCTGCTAGATGATACATGAAACATGGGTGTGTGCGACTTACACCATGCTTATAATAATGTGGGGGGGGGGGGGGGGGTTATTTATCTTAGTAATTCAAAATTGGTAGAAATTTGTCATGCTTGGAAGCTTGGAGAAGCTTGAAGCATCTTTGACAAAGTCCACTTGTTTTGTTTTACTTAAGATATTTATTAACCAAACCATTATAATTAGCCATGATTAAGTCTCTACAAAGATTAGTATATGATACCAACTCACCCATGGTTGCCATTCACCACTTGATTTATTATTGAGTTGCTTTTCTTCATCTCCTTCCTCTAGCTCTCTTGCTTCATGGGAGGTGAAGAAAATGAGTGAGAAAATAAAATCTAAAGTGAGCAAAATTCCTACTTCATCATTCTCTACTACTAGCCATTTAGTTTAGGATGTTCTCTTCACTAAGTTCATCACCTAGTGAAGAGGTAGTTTAGGTGTTAATCTCCTCGACGTAGATCATCTTCGGCCTCGAAGACTTCGAGCAAGGTTGTTCATTTCTCCAAGGGAACCCATACTAGAGTTCGGGAGATCACTACTTGCAGTGAAGGGACTTCTACACGGAGCTTTAGAAGTGAAGGACCGGTCTACAAAGGTTGTATTCCTTATTCACTACTTGTAATGTTTGATTACATGCTTTATATTGTTTATTCACTCTAAATAAATCCTAAGTTAGGGTTCATTAGCACTCTAGAATTTTTGAAATTGGCAAGCTTGATGTCTTGAAAACTCGGTAGGGTGCTAAGGAAACCCAATAGTTTGGGCGGTTTGTTCTGGGAAGAGACCCACTCCCTCAGTAACTGCTCAGTAAAGGATTTCGTGAGAGAGTCGGTGGAGTACTTTACTGATCCGCCAGGCGAACGGGTGGCGAGTTACATGTCCTCGATTTTCTTCTTAAGGACCTCGATTCGCTGCTGGTACCCCGAGGATTCTCCATAATCGGAGTGTATGCTGTCTCTGCTTTGGGCTTGGGCGATGCAGTGGCTTCGGCTTCACTCTATCACGTTACTCAGATCGTCAGGGTGAACCCTTCGTGACTCCCCCCGGCATGCGCCATGTGCACGGCCTCGATGATTATGGTGGCGTCGGTCTTCCTTGGTTTCAGGCGACTTGACCGACGTCGCCTCGAAAGGCGAAGGAGCGCGGCGAGCGTTGAAGCGACAGCTCGGTTGGTTTCGAGAACTCGGCGTTGGACTATCCGGTGCCCAACGCGTAATGGAATCATTCCTCGTATGGGGTGTCGCGGCTGTTGGAATCAGCACGCTGGTGTTCCGTGGTGTCAGGATTGGCGCGAGCAAGGCCAAAGACCTGAACCCGTCCATCTGTGAGCGCATCCACCATCACTGTTAGTCGATCGATCCATGCCGCTAAAGCTTCGACGATGTTGAGAGGAGGAGTGAAACCGCCCCCACCTCCGTTGCAGAGGACGGGATGGCTCGTGCTAGGATCTTCGTTACAATGATCGCTCATCGAATCGAAGGCGGTGGAACAATTTTTTGGGTGGAAAAGTTTCTCGTTTCTACAGACGGCGCCAACTGATGGAGGTCGGGATCTCCCTCAGTTGTTGTCCTCCGACGATCTTTTGGCTAGCGGGGTTAAAGGGCTATGATTTGGAGAGAGAGTGTGGATCTTAATGGGTGGTTAATTAATGTTGACGCCGAGCTACCTGCAAAGAAGTCCCGGAGTAGAAGACCACCGTAGGACCCTCTGATGTTCAAGTTAGAACCGGGGAATAATTGGGCAGAGTAGTGGCGTATTGGAATCAGTTTTTGTTACCTTGAATCATCTAGAGGAGGGGTTTATATATGGGTCACTTGAGGAAGAGCTGATGTGAGATTCTCGCTGTACGTTCCGCCCCTGCGTAACGTCCGTATTGATGGCGTGATATGCTCATTAATGGAGAGATGCGCTAGCGTGGGATGTGGGACGTGGAGCGGCGAAGATCTTGTTATGGAGAGATACACGGAGCCATTACGGGGACGCCCGTGTTTCATGGACGCTGAGAAATCTCAGCTATAGGATAGCTCGGAGAAGAGTAAGGGAGCTGAGAAAGCTCGGCTATATGATTGCTCGGAGACGAGCTATTGGCCGATGGTTAGGTGAAGAAGGAATGTATTCAGGAGAGGCCTCCGAGAGGTCGGATGCTACCTCAGAGGTAAGGCTCTGAGGAATGTCCCCCTTACACAGTATTTATCTCTGCTCCGTAGATTTCAAGTAGCTAGTTGGTGCACGTGGAAGACCTGCTATCCGCCACGAGCCTTGATCTGGGGATCCCTACTTATGAGCACCATCAGAAGCAAACATCAACCGTCAAAGAAGAACTACTGAAGGATATTTTGAAAAGGAACCCGAAACCACAATTCACGCACGCGACATGCATGTGCCTGGCACATAGCCTCATGGAACACACGTGTCTGGCACGCGTTAACGCCCAAAAAAATCATCTCCCTGAATACTCTAAACACTTTGTCAGCACAATGCAGATCCTCTGTTACTGTTTTTTCTTGCTATTTTAATCTAAACCTCCGTGAGTCACTTTTTACTCTTGTATTGATTTCAGCGGTTGGATATGTAATTGAGTGGAATTGGATACTTTCTTCAATAGATTTGTGCCCCGATTTATATATTGCATTAAGGCTTATAAGGAAATTTTAATTAGGATAATATCATTGTAAATAAGCAAATACATATTAGAAAATAATAATAAACATATCTGTCGCCATTTTGTGCAATCCATTTCCGTAGTTGAACGATCTGAACGATGGTTGTTGATCTTGAAATACATGTTATATTTGCTGTCATTTTAAGAGAGTTGAAAAATATTGTTTCATTCAACAGAAACCACATTACCAGTTCCAGATACAGGAAAAAAGAACAGGGAATCCGAATCCATTGTACCCTAGATACTGTGCTGCCACTCCCTCCTACACATACGTGAAAACAGTACGTGTACAGCCCTCACAAGTGCCCAGTTACTATCCCAATCCTGTTGTTTTGCCAGGTGCATTTAACCCAGTGATTAATCTCTCATCTGTATATTTTTCCCAAAAAGAGAACAAAAAAAATGTCAGCTTCTGCGAAACATGACGCCCAAAACAACAAACTATACTCCCACACTAGCACATTTATTTTCGCAGCTCCTCAAAACAGGAAGCCAGATCCCCCAGTCACCGACTGGATGACGTCATCTGGACGTCATCCGCCGCGGTGCGGTCACCGGGAGGTGAGCGGTGACGGGCCTCGCCGGGTGCCGGTGCTTTGAGTTTTGGGCTGGGCTTTATTAGCTGTGGTGACGTCGCGGTCGTTCGGAAAAAATAGGTCCAACTTTGTCCACGGAAAAAATTCAGTAAAAACTACATAAAGCCAAAAATTTATATTTTTAAGTCTATATATTACAACCAACAACTTTTTACCTTTTAACATTCCAATATTATTCTTGTCAAGTTCCGACAGATAACCGCTATATTTAACAGGTAAATTACTATATTTAGTAGTAGGTACATATCAAATGTAGCATATCTACTAAATATAGCGGTTAATATAAAATGATACATCTGCTAAATGTAGCAATCATCTGCTAAATGTAGCACTTAATGTAACAGCTTGCCTGTTAAATATAACAGTTATCTTCCAGAAATTGACAATGTTGAGATACGAATACTAAAAGGTAAAAAGTCGTTGGTTGTATTAGGGGCCGTTTGGTTGCAGGATTATGGATTTGGATTTGGATTTGGATTGTGGAATTCTGGGATTCCATAATTTTATATTTGGTTGATAGATTTGGATTTTTAGTATTCCTTTGTTTTTTATGGGGGCCCACCACAAAACAAGGATTCTTGAATCCTAAAAAATTTCAAGGATTTTCAAGGATTTGACACTATTCACTGTAATTTTAGATGAGACCCGTGTATTTTATTTATTTAATAATCCTCTCTCTCTATCTCTCTCTAAAATTCTCAAATTCAAATCCCACCCTTTTTTCACCAACCAAACAAAGATTATAAGGATCTACAAATCCAATACTAGGAATCCAAAACCAACCAAACAACAAATTACCAAATCCAGAAATTTCAACCGTACTATTTTGGAATCCAAATTCCATAATCATGCAACCAAACAGGCCCTTATAGAGACTTAAACCTATGGCTTTTGAATCTACGGTGTTTTTCATTGATTTTTCTTTTCATTTTCTATTATTGCTTTTGAAGCGGAGTTTGGCCCATTTCCCCTTTTTTTTGAGAGAGATTTTGGTATCGGTCAAGCATGAAGTTCATGGCAGGAGTGAGTTTTGTTTATGCACGAGGAATCTGATGAAGTATTTGTAATGCTTGAAATTTAGCTGAAAACTAATTAAACTTTAATGTATGTAGTTGCTGTTGCCCCCAGGTATATTCAAGATAGAATCATTTCATCATTTCCCTATGATTTTTCCTCCGTGGCTTTGTCAATCACGGGTGAGCTGCCGCGGTTGAACCGCGGCAGCATATTTTGGAATTATTCATAGGCATTTCAAAACCTAGATCGACGATCCATGGAAAACGCTTTTCGTAAACTTTTCTTGGTTTATCCTTTTGTCAAGAGGTCATGTGAAACTCTCTTGCTTTTAGTCCCTTGTGTATATGTTAGAATCCATTCTTATGTATACGTGCACACGAGCTAAGCCCAGGCTGATTGGAAACTGAACAGCTCGATCCGTAGTACTTGTTGACCTGGTATGTGTGGGTGCCATCGCACGCGTAGGGGATGCAAATCATGGATTTTGAGTGTCACTTACACGTCTGATAGAGGTCGGAGTCTTCCTCAGATGTTGTCCTCCGTCGATTTTACGGCCAGCGGTACTGAACGGTTGAGATTTGGTATGAGAGTTGAGTGTGTGGATCTCAATTGGTTATTGATTGTCGTTGACGCCGAGCAACCTGCAAGAGAAGTCCCGGGATTGGAAACCACCATAGAACCCTCCGACGATCAAGTAAGCTCCGAGGAATATTGTAACATTTCAGAAAATATAAAATATTATTTTTGAAATTTAAATAATAAAATAATAAATTTTATGAATATTACAAAAGTATGGAATTTAGTTTTAATAGAATGGGGTGTGTGTGTGTATAATTTGGAAAAAAAATTGGAATTTTAAAATGAATTATCATTTATGGAAACATTTGATTGATTTTGGGTTTTATAAATTAATATATAATTATTTTAATATAAGTTGATATTAAACTTGATTAGCATTTCACTAATTATGCATTTAACCTAGTTTTATTTTGTTAACCATGTTAAATGTCATGACATGCCATTTCTTTTTGTGTGACATTTTGTTTTTGTATTTCAAAAAAAAAGAAAAGAAAAGAAAAATAGAATGATGAGGGAGACAAGAACGGTTGAGATTTGATGTGAGGGATGACGTGTGGATCTCAATAGGTTGTTGATTGTCGTAAACGCCAAGCGATCTGCAAGGGAAGTCCGGGGGTGGGAAATCACCGTAGAACCCTCCGACGATCAAGTAAGCTCCGAAAAATATTGTAATATTTCAGAAAATATAAAATATTATTTTTGAAATTTAAATAATAAAATAATAAATTTTATGAATATTATAAAAATATGGAATTTAGTTTTAATGGAACGGTGTGTGTATAATTTGGAAAATAATTGGAATTTTAAAATGAATTATCATTTATGGAAACATTTGATTGATTTGGTTTTTATAAATTAATATATAATTAATTTAATATAAGTTGATATTAAACTTGATTAGCATTTCACTAATTATGTATATAACCTAGTTTTATTTTGTTAACCATATTAAATGTCATGACATGCACAATTCTTTTTGTGTGACATTTTGTTTTTGTATTTCAAAAAAAAAGAAAAGAAAAGAAAAATAGAATGATGAGGGAGACAAGAACGGTTGAGATTTGATGTGAGGGTTGAGTGTGGATCTCAATTGGTTGTCGATTGTCGTAGACGCCAAGCGATCTGCAAGGGAAGTCTCGGGGTGGAAAATCACCGTAGAATCCTCCGACGATCAAGTAAGCTCCGAGAAATATTGTAACATTTCAGAAAATATGAAATATTATTTTTGAAATTTAAATAATAAAATATTAAATTTTATGAATATTATAAAAGTATGGAATTTAGTTTTAATGGAATGGTCTGTGTGTGTAATTTGGAAAATAATTGGAATTTTAAAATGAATTATCATTTATGGAAACATTTGATTGATTTGGGCTTTTATAAATTAATATATAATTATTTTAATATAAATTGATTTTAAACTTGTTTAGCATTTCACTGATTATGCATTTAACCTAGTTTTATTTTGTTAACCATGTTAAATGCCATGACATGCACATTTCTTTTTGTGTGACAATTTGTTTTTGTATTTCAAAAAAAAAGAAAAGAAAAGAAAAATAGAATGATGAGGGAGACAAGAACGGTTGAGATTTGATGTGAGAGTTGAGTGTGTAGATCTCAATTGGTTGTTGATTGTCGTAGACGTCAAGCGATCTGCAAGGGAAGTCCGGGGGTGGGAAATCACCGTAGAACCCTCCGACGATCAAGTAAGCTCCGAGAAATATTGTAACATTTCAAAAAATATAAAATATTGTTTTTGAAATTTAAATAATAAAATAATAAATTTTATGAATATTATAAAAGTATGGATTTTAGTTTTAATGGAATGGTGTGTGTGTGTGTATAATTTGGAAAATAATTGGAATTTTAAAATGAATTGTCATTTATGAAAACATTTGATTGATTTGGGTTTTTATAAATTAATATATAATTATTTTAATATAAGTTGATTTTAAACTTGATTAGAATTTCACTAATTATGCATTTAACCTAGTTTTATTTTGTTAACCATGTTAAATGTCATGACATGCACATTTCTTTTTGTGTGACATTTTGTTTTTGTATTTCAAAAAAAAAAAAGAAAAGAAAAGAAAAATAGAATGACGAGGGGGATAAGAAGGTATGGGTGGGAATGTGAAACAAAGAAAGAGATATGGTAGCCATATTTTTCCCTCGCCTCATTTTCATTTTCTCATCTCATTTCCATCTTCTTCTTCTTCCTCCTCCACTTCTCCACCACCCTTTCTACCACCATACAACACCTACAAAATCTCATCAAAATCTCACAAACTGTTCACAAAATTTATTTCTTAGCTCACTACAAGCATTATAGTGGTATCAAGTTGGAGTTTTGAGCACTTTAGACCATCTAGGAATTTTCTTGAAGTGCTCTCTTGAGATAAAACACTCACCTTTGTTCAAGTATTTAGTTTCCTAACCTCAAGTATAAGCTTAGAGTTAAAATGTTTAAGTTTTGTGATCTTGGGAAATTCTAGAATGAGCATTAGTTGACGAAACTTGTTAGAGATTAGTGGAGGTGTAGTGAGTGTCTTGTGGCCTGGTAGTGATGGTAGCCTTATTTAAAATGGGCTTTGAAGTTCCGAACACGAACTTAGAATTTTTCCAATATCGGTTTTTGATGGTATGTGATGATCAATTTGAATCTAGGATGACCCGAGGACTCTGGAAATTTATTAGCAAATATAGTGGGGTGTGTAGACAAATAGAAAGCTACCTTAGAATCCCGAGCCCCCATCTCCTCCTCTTGGTCGTCAATTTAATCCATATGACCGCAAATTGCGGCCCAGTCTTGGAGTTATGATTTGGTTTTTGGTCCATAGCTCAATCACTAGAGTTCTAGGCCTATCCAATATGCAGATTGTTCTAATTTTACCATGGATAGAATCTGAGAGTGTTTTACTAAGTTTCTAATTAAGTTTTGCGACTTTTGAAAACTTGGGTTTTGATATTTGAGTTTTGACTCGGCCGCTTAACGTTCGTATGTCAATGCCGAATGTTGTTTTGTTGTTCTTGCATGCGTGGACCATAAGTTCTAACATATGTACGTTTCGCTTGCCATATCGGTTTTTAGGAGTTGATTTTGATTTCGATACGATATGCTTTGATTTGTAGGTACATTTGCGTGAATTTACATAGCGGTAAAGGAGATCAAGGTGTTCATCGACTCCGGTTATAGCGAAAATAGTAGGTGAGTAGATATTTATCTACGGGGGAAGTCGGGTGGATGGCATATAGCACCCCCGCAACCATAGTACTAGAATATTAGAGATACAGCTAATAGGGTTCTGAGATAGTATAAACCATAGTAGTGTACGTGTAGGAAGGTATATCTCTGGTTCTAGTTTTCTTAGTCCATGAGGATATGATGGAATAAAATGACATGAGTCGATATGTTTTAATATGAGAATGCGAGACGATATATATATATATATATATATATATATATATGACATGAGATGATATATATCATGATTTGAGATGAGATGATGTACGCAACTATAGATCCGTGCTTTTGATTTGATGATATCGTACGATGGATTATACCGTACGTATTATAATGTACATGACTATAGATCCGTACTTTTGATTTGATGATATCGTACGATAGATTATACCGTACGTGATATAATGTACATGACAATAGATCCGTACTTCTGATTTGATAATACCGTACGAAGAATTATACCGTATGTGATACTAGGAGGAGGGATCGCCGATTTATGAATGTATCGACTCGGAAACATATTGTTTTAAATCACTTAAATAAATATTAAGATATATTTTTAACCATACCTATTTTCAAAACTAACGAATCATTATACACTTTTAAATGACAATCTCAAGAGACGCTACGGATTTTCAAATGGTATCTTTTTCTCAAAAACACTGTAGCCCCATTTTCAAAAATAACGATTCGTACTATTTAAACTATAGACGTATAGTTCATATGTAGTTACGTAGTTTATATTGTTCATATTTATGTTTTCTCTTATTCTGCTTACGCTTGTATTATTTTCCTTTGCGACATACGTACCACGTTTCCTGTCCTTATCTCGTATGACTTCGTCTGCTGGGACACACACACCATTACTGATGATGCGCATGTTGCACGTACACAGACTTGCCGGCTCACACACACACATCATCGGTAATTGCCATACCACGTGCACGTTAGAAATTGCTATGTTGCTGTATTGTTTTCTAACTTGTAGAATTATTGTTATTATTTAGTACTTATTACCGCACATGCTAGTTCAGATATTACACTTCCTTACCTAGTTACATGACATGTTTATATGAAAACATTGGCTATACCTTACAGTACTATTCTGTGCTTGTACTTTCTGTTCCTTCGTGGTTACATGCATATGAGATTCTGTTTTCATGAGATTTCTGAATTTGAAAACCGCAGATACATTTTTAAAGTCCTATAATTGTTTTAAAAACGTGGTTTCTCTTGATATGATATTTCGACGTCCACCATGAGTTTTCTCGGTGATAGGCTATGATGATTACCCGATTCGAGGAGTGAGAAGTCACCGTCTGCGGGTATATGGTGGACCCGGTACGATACCCCGGGACAAGAAGATCGTATAATAAGGCGTTGAGCCCAGCAGGGGAACACTACCTACCGGTGATAGTATTGGACTCGGCGGATATCCGAAGGATACCGATCAGAGTGAGATAAGACAGATGGATATGAAGACCGATCTGATGAGACGGTGCCTGAGATACGAGGATTTACGTGTCGATACTAGACACGAGTTTTGTGATGATTTCAAGTGTCGATACTGGGCACTCAGGTTTTATAATGATTTGATGAGTCGTTGATAGACACACGTTGGATGATACACGTATATACATAGGTATGACACATATGACTTAGTACAATATATTGATACAGGCACGATGTTATTATTATTACACATATGTATATACGATCACCCTAGATACCACACAGTACGATATTATTATATTACAGTATAATCTAGAAGATTGTTATACATTCGATATCTACCAGCTGATATTTTCTACTCACGAGTTGACAACTCACCCCCGTTGTACCATAGTTTTCTTGCAGGATCGACCACTCGGATCAGTAGCGGTTTGCTGGCATACAATTTTCTTTTGGGTGATTTGCATTGGTAGGTGGGTTACTCCTCGGATCGTAACCGTCATTGTATACATTTTTATTTAGTTGTGTCTAGTTAAAAACTCTATCAACCAGACTATATGTATTTGGTAGACTTAGAAACCACAGACTTGTATATTCTTTCAGATTTAAAGCGAGATGTGTGTATTATTCTTTATTCTGGATTTGATGATGTTTCGGTTTTTTTACTTTCTTTCTGTGTTTGATTTTCTCCATGGGCGTCGTATAATTGTATTTGCATGGTTTTTTCCGCCAATTGGTGAAGAACTAACTCCCGCTTGGAGATGCCTATATTATGGTTGTTATGTATTGGTTTCGGATCAAATTTTCAATTGAGGTGCTGCCTAAATTTCAAGTGACGAAAATGTTTTCAACTATAGTATACAACCCACTTGTATTTTCATATAATATTACTTATACTTTTAAAAAAAGAACTTGATTACATTATATTTTTATTTCAAAGCTTCATCTCCACTATTTTTCTAAAAAGGTTTAGATTTCTGGACTTTCGGCTTACTTGAGTTACGGTGGGGTCTTATAGGCTTCACGTGATCTAAGTGTCGGTCGTGTGCCAATTTCCCGGTCGGGACAAATAATGGCAGGGTAGCGGCATATTGGAATGAGTTCGAGTTACTTGAATCGTCTGGAAGAGAGGGTTTATATAGCGGTCGCATGGAGCGAACCGGTGCGAGATTCTCGCCGTCCGTTACACTTCCTGCGTCACGTTCGTGTTGGTGGCGGGGTACGTCCATTACAAGAGGGATACGCTCATTAATGGAGAGACGTGCCTGTCACGACCCGCAGGGTACGGAACGTGACTGGCACTTAAGTTTACGAAACGTCTAGAGACGTCCGTAAAATAAGTAAGCCAAAGCCCAGAAAACAAACCAATTATGCAAAAGAGTGAAGAAAACCCAATCAATTGAAAGCGAGTTTATCAAATAAGTCATGTAAAACCCTTTTTAAAAACAATACCAATTTTTCCGAAAATTTCGGCAGAGTCTCCTTTGTAAATACTGGCCCCCAAAATGGGTACAACAAAATATATATGAATCCACCAAAATAGGGCATCCCCAAGCGGGAGCTAGCTCTTCGCCACAAGGCGGTCACAAATCTCACGCAATATAAAATGACAACAAGCAAAATAATCATAATGAAGCATAAGAAAACATCATGTCGACTCAAGTGAGCTCGACCCCAAAATACAGCATAAAAGTCCACAACCTCACAGTCTCATCTCTAGGTCGATATACAATAATACTGGTAGAAACAGCAGATGGAGTACACTAGATACAAAGAATATACAAGGTGGTACAAAAATAATAACATAACCCACCTATGAGCAAAATCTCGAGCCCAGGCAAAAGAGGCAAAAGAACAAGTGCGCCCGCCGCTACTGAACTGACGGAGCGGACCTGCAAAAGACTGTGGCACAACGGGGGTGAGTTGCCAAATCGTGAGTAATAAATAACACCTACAAAGGCTATCGTATGCATGCACACAAGCATCCTAGCATCTATAATACAGGTATGACTGGATACACTAGCAGGTGTGTATACAACATCAGTGTACGAATATGTATGCAACATGAATATCTGAGGTCTCAATAGGTATATATAAGAAACATTTATCTCTTTTTGTTTTTGAAACTCTTTTAAAATGCCAGCATAATACTCAAAGAATCGACGAGAACCGGTGTCCAGCAACGACACCCAAAAGCTGTCTCAAATCTCATAAATGTATCTCTGGCCTCAGCCGTCCGGCTGACCCATCTCAAATATCAATATCTCATCATCTAGCGGCCACGGTCGGTATCCTCTGGATATCCGCCGTCCCAAACAGTCACCGGTAGGTAATCCGTCCCCTGCCAGGCTCAACGTCAACACCACATTCCTCTTGCCCCGGGGTACCTTACCGGGCCCACCATGTACCCGTGCCGGTTCCTCCACTCCTCGACACGGATTTCCAAAACCACAGCAAACTCATGGTGGACGACACTTACATCACTAGAAAACCGCAATTTACATATTTTAAAAATATAATAAGTTTAGAAATTTTGCGGCTTTCCCCCGAAATCCAGCAATATCATAAAATCTCAAGAAATCCTCATAAGTACATATATCAGTGATAATAAATGCATATGGTATCAATAATCAAGTTGCGATGTGTGATTAATGGATTAAGCATGAACAATTAATATGATGAAGTACATGCACAAGAATAGCAATCCTACGGTTTCATTTTAAGGAATTAAAGGCAATAGCACAAGTTTAAGTATCAATTAGTAAAAGATTTAAATTTAAAGGTTATCTATTGTGGTGGCATGGCAATTACCAGGGTGTGTGTGTAAGTATGAATAGTGCTCGTGCTGCATATAAAAACCCTGGCAATGGTGCAGGTGTCCTATAAAATGGTTTCGTATAGGTATGTCAATATAATGCATGGATGCAGCAAATAGTCAACTAAGTATTTCACCCCTAATTACTAACATCACTAAGGATCTTGTAAGTTACTAAAACTATCGGGCGGCTTGCGCCATCCAACGATAGTCCCCCGTAGATGTTACATCTACTCACCGGAATCCCTGGCTAGCTGTGTCCAATCATCGCTTTCCCCTTTCACGCCGCGTCTGACGTCTCCGCGACCGAACCTGGAATTTACATCAATACCAAACATAAGGTTACGTATCAAGGACGACGCAAAACCCAAACGAAACTACTAATGTTCACTAGCTAGGTACAACGTGCGCGGGGTGCGCGGAACATACGCGAAAATCGCAAAAACTGCCAAAAATCGCCGATTTGGTCGCCCGGCAAAACTAAAACCCGACTACTCAAAAATCCGCACACACGCATCCTAAACGTCATAGGATAAGCCAACACAATCATCAAGATGTCGAAAATAATCCATCACATAATTTTATAACAAAACTAGTAAGCAGATATATTCCAAAAATCGGTGCAACATCGCCGATTTGCTACAAAGACTACTATCAAGCTTGAACAACCAACCACACTACAAGCAATCTACAAACACTATAATTACAACACATTAGCAATGATTCAAAACCTATTTTCCATACATAAACCCTTTCTTGAATCTCCTAAAACAACAATTTACAACCAAAATCACACTTTTAAAATTTAGTAAATTAGCATAGTTTAAAGACCACATAACAAGGTAACCTCTTAGATTAGGTTGTGTAGGAACTAGATTAATTACAAAACAATTTAATTAACTAACATGGCTTCAAGAACCCTAGTTTAATTTTTGTAATTAGCAATCACAAATCAAATTCCATACTACAAATTTAAATTAACACAATTAAAAGCCCACATAAGAAAATTAACCTCTTAGATTAGGTTAGCAAAATAACTAGATAGAAAAATAGATTTAATTAGCCTAGTAATGGTATGCTAAAACCCAAGTTCATATCAAACTACCCTCTTTAAACAAAACTAGATTAGGAATTAAGTAAAGATTTAACACTAAACAATTTCAAGGTTCTAATTAGCACCCTTAAGCAACAATGTAACCATTTGATTAGAAATTATACCTCCAAAGTTCAAACCCTATGATGCTAAAGCCTCTCAAGATGCCATCTTTCTCCAAAATTTGAGTCAATTTGGGTTTGAGAAGAGAGGGAATAAGGTTTTGCTTTAAATTGTAAAAGGAATTGTTGATTTTTAAGGATTTTTGGATGAACTTTGAAGAAGAAAAGAGATGATGCAAGGAGGGGGAGGGGGCTGCTGTTTGCAGCTGAAACTTCAGCTGATGAGGAGTGGGGGAGAGGTGTGGGGGAGTGTGAGAAAAGTCAAGGTCAAAGCCATACCAATCAACAAAAAACCGATACCCAATTATATATATTAAAACCCTTTACATATCATTTTGTGCAAATGAGTTGGGGAAAATTTTTTGTGGGCTTGCTGCTGAGGTAGGGCCGGCCTAGAGGTGAGGAATGAGTGAGAGAGAGTGCACAAAAAAAAATTTATGCAAAAAGACCCCCTACAAGTCCAAAATTGCAAATTTAAGCTTAAATTCAATAAATTTCGTTTCCTATAATAAAAATTAGTTAAAAATCAAAATAAAATACTAAAAATTTATGTTACAACTAGATTTTAATTAACATAATTTTAAAGATTAAAATTAGCCCGGAAAAATTTGTATTTATCGCTAATTTAATGTATTTTCTTACCGGCTTAAAATAATATTAAAAAAATGAAAAATAGGGAAAATTTTTTAAATGACCAAAATTTCCTAAGTAACTCATTAGCTACTAAAAACAAGCAATTACCTATTCATTTTAGGTATAATTAGCCCTAAACTGCAAAATAACGAGAAAGACGGTTTTCGGAAAAATACCGAATTTTCACCGATTTTCAGGAAAACACCAAAACGACTTTTCAAGATGCTACAATCTTCCCCCCTTAAAGAAATTCGGTCCCCGAATTTAAAAATATAACTACGCGTACCTTCAAAGAGATGGGGATATTTCTTCCTCATCTCGCCCTCGGCCTTCCAGGTAACCTCCTCGCTGCTCGGGCTACGCCAAAAGACCTTGACGGTTGGTATAATCTTCGTCCTCAACTTCTTCACCTGCCGATCCAGGATGGCCACCGGCTGCTCTGTAAAAGAAAGGTCGCGCTCTAGCTGGACTGTCGGGTGCTGAATCGTATGCGAAGGGTCGTGAAGGTACTTGCGGAGCATCGAAACATGGAAGACGGGGTGAACATCGGAAAAGCTGGGAGGAAGAGCCAAATGATATGCAACAGCGCCAACACGCTCGAGGATCTCGAAGGGACCTACGAATCTAGGGCTAAGCTTCCCCTTTCGCCCAAAACGCATCACGCCCTTCATCGGAGAGACCCTCAGAAAAACATGGTCGCCAACTGCGAACTCTAACCTGCGACGGCGCCTGTCTGCATAGGATTTCTGCCTGCTCTGAGCAGCTCTCATCCGGTCTCGGATCAACTGTATCTTCGCTGTCGTCTCCTCAACAAGCTGCGGCCCCAAAATGCTGCTCTCGCTGAGCTCTGTCCAACAGACGGGCGATCTGCATCTCCTCCCATACAATGCCTCGAAAGGTGCCATCTGAATAGTATCCTGGAAGCTGTTGTTGTAGGAGAACTCCACTAGAGGTAAATGACGATCCCAGCTACCACCAAAGTCTAAAACGCACGCTCTGAGCATGTCCTCAAGAGTCTGAATGGTCCGCTCTGACTGTCCGTCTGTCTGCGGATGAAACGCTGTGCTGAAGCTCAAACGAGTGCCCAAAGCCTCCTGAAGTCTCTGCCAAAGTCGGCTGGTGAACTGGGTGCCTCGATCTGACACGATACAAGTCGGTACGCCATGAAGTCGCACGATCTCGTCAATATAGAGCTGAGCATACTGAGCGAAGCTGAAAGTGGACTTCACTGGTAGGAAGTGAGCCGCTTTCGTCAATCTATCCACGATCACCCAGATGGAGTCGTACCCTCGACTGGTCCTGGGTAGACCCACAACGAAATCCATCGAAATCTGTTCCCATTTCCACTCTGGAATGGGTAACGGCTGTAGCTCTCCTGCGGGCCTCTGGTGCTCGGCCTTGACTTGCTGACAAGTCAGGCATCTCGAAACGAACTCCGCAATGTCCCTCTTTATCCCGTCCCACCAGTAGGTCTCTCTCATATCATGGTACATCTTGGTGGAACCGGGGTGGACACTATACACTGATCGGTGTGCCTCCTCAAGAATGTCGCGTCGCAATCCATCAGCATCTGGTACGCACAGTCTAGATCCATATCGTAAAATCCCCTGATCGTCAACCACGAACTCGGAAAATCTGCCCTGTCCCATCTGTGCAATGATCTCTGAGCAACGGTCGTCACTGCGCTGTGCCTCATATATACGGTCAAGCAACTGTGGGTGTGCACGAACATGCGCGAGCTGTCCCCCTGTCTGAGTGAACTCGAACTCAACCCGACTGTCGCATAACATCTGCCAATCTGCTGACGACTGCCTCTGCACTGCGCGCAAAAAGGATAGACTACCCCCGGGCCTCCTACTCAACGCATCTGCCACCACATTTGCCTTGCCGGGGTGATATAAGATCTCGCAGTCGTAGTCTTTCACCAACTCCATCCAACGACGCTGTCTGAGGTTCAGGTCTCGCTGCTGAAATATGTACTTTAAGCTCTTGTGATCGGTGAATATCTGACACGACTCGCCATACAGGTAATGTTGCCAAATCTTCAGTGCAAAGACCACTGCAGCCATCTCCAAATCATGAGTGGGGTAGTTCTGTTCATGCTTCTTCAACTGCCGAGAAGCATAAGCGATCACCCGGCCATGCTGCATCAATACGCATCCTAATCCCACTCGCGAAGCATCACAGTAGACAACAAACCCGCCTGATCCCGAAGGCAAAGATAATACCGGCGCCGTAGTCAAACAAGTCCGTAGCTGCTGAAAACTGCGCTCGCACTCCTCTGTCCAGACGAAAGGAACTCCCTTCCGGGTAAAACCGGTCAACGGTGCAGCTATACGGGAGAAGTCCTGAACAAAACGCCTGTAGTAGCCCGCCAGGCCTAGAAAACTACGGATCTCAGTAACCGATGTAGGTCGGGGCCACTGCTGAACAACCTCAATCTTCTTCGGGTCAACACAAATGCCGTCTCTCGTAACCACGTGACCCAAGAATCCGACGCTGTCCAGCCAGAATGCACACTTGGAGAACTTCGCGAACAGCTGGTGCTCCCTCAGAGTCTGTAACGTAATCCGCAAATGCTGCTCGTGCTCCTCTCTGCTCCGGGAGTACACCAAGATATCGTCGATAAACACGATGATGAACAAGTCAAGATACGGCCTGAATGTACGGTTCATCAAATCCATGAATGCTGCTGGGGCATTGGTGAGTCCGAACGACATCACTAAAAACTCGTAGTGGCCGTAGCGCGTGCGGAAAGCTGTCCTCGGTATATCCTCCTGTCGAACTCGCAGCTGATGGTATCCTGATCGCAAGTCGATCCTCGAAAAATACCCCGCACCCTGAAGCTGGTCGAACAAATCATCAATGCGCGGCAACGGATATCTGTTCCGAACGGTAACTTTGTTCAGCTGGCGGTAGTCGATACATAAGCGCAAACTTCCATCCTTCTTCTTGACAAACAGGACCGGAGCACCCCACGGAGAAACACTCGGTCGAATAAGCCCCTTATCTAACAAATCCTGCAACTGATCCTTCAGCTCTCGAAGCTCTGCCGGGGCCATCCGATAAGGCGGTATAGAAATAGGCCCCGAGCCGGGAATCAAATCAATGCAGAACTCAACATCGCGCTCAGGCGGTAGCCCAGGTAGCTCATCAGGGAACTCACAAACTACCGGGACCCGGTCTAACGGAACCTCTGCAGCTCGAGTATCACAAATAAACGCTAAGAATCCCTGACATCCCTTCCGCAAGAGCTGACCAGCGCGAAGAGACGAAATCAAGCTGGGAAGGGTGACGCTGCGGTCTCCCTGAATAACAAGGACTGGCTCTCCCGGAAAGCTAAATATGACTGCCTTCTCACGGCAGTCCACCGAAGCATAACAAGTGGCTAGCCAATCCATGCCCAGAAGCACATCAAAGTCCAACATATCGAGGAGAATCAAATCAACAGATGAATCCCTCTCCCCGATACGAACGGAACACAAACGAAATACAAACCGAGCGACAAACGACTCGCCTACCGGAGTGACAACAACAAGCGGATAATCTAACGACGATGACTCACAGCCCAACATCGGTACAAAGTGTGTAGATATGTACGAATGTGTGGAACCTGGGTCGAATAATACCCGTGCGTCGAAAGAACAAACTGGCAAGGTACCTGTCACAACGGCATTGGATGCCTGCGCATCCTGCGGTGTCAAAGCAAAAACTCGGGCATGTCCTCCACCGATAGCGGGCTGACCTCGACCTCGGCCTCTGCCTCCTCGTCCTCTCTGAACAGGACCGCCGCGTCCACGGCCTCTGGGTGCACCTAACTGGCGTGGAGCATCGCATGGGGTAGGAAGTAGGGCCCTCTGAGGAGGGGGTGGTGATGGTGGCAGGGTCACATGCGGAACTGTCGCTGCTCCCTGTCGTCTCGCCGGACAGTCTCTGACAAGATGGTGCAAACTTCCGCACCCAAAACACCCTGGCGACGGCTGCTGCCCCTGGGGATAAGAACCATATAACTGTCCTCGCCCAAATCCTCTGCCAGGCCTATCTCTCGGAAAGAATCTGGCGCGCTGCCTCTGAGACGGTACATCGGTGCGCATCCTCTTCGGCCCAGAAACGGCCGAAGTCCGTGATATGCGTGCCTCCATCCGCAATGCCGTATCTATAGCAGCTGAATAAGTGTCGTAGTGCTGGGCGCCAATGGCAAGATATAGCTGGGCATCAAGTCCCTGTACGAACCTCTTCACCATCTTCTCCTCGGTATCCACCAAATACTGAGCATATCGGGATAACTGTGTAAACTGGATGTCATACTCAGACACCGTCATCCCAGGTGTCTTGACTAAGGCCTCGAAGCTACGAGCTCTGGCGTCACGAATACTCTCTGGAAGGAAACGGGCTAGAAAGACCGCTGTAAACTGGGCCCAAGTCATAGGCGGTAGACCTGCAGCTCGACCTCTCAAGACTGACTCCCACCATGTCTGCGCGAGACCCTCTAGTCGGAAACTCGCAAGCTCTACCCATCGATCATCCGAACATCTCAGCGAACGGCAGATCCTGGCTAAACTGTCAAGGAACGTCTGTGGGTCCTCCGCTGCCTCGGTGCCGGTGAATACTGGAGGTCTCAGCCTCATGAAATCCTGTAGTGAAACCGGAATGGCCACGGTGGTAGTAATAGGAGCAGGTATCATGGTCGTCTGTGATGTAGTAGGTACGTCATCCGGCCTCGGTGTACGACTGGCTGCAACTAGGGATCCTACCATCTGACGTAGCTCCTGCATGCCTCCCATCATCTGTCGCAACTCCTCCATACCAGTCTCGAGCCTATCCATACGGCCTGGGGAAGGTGGATCGGTCTGTCCCTGCGGCGTAGGCATACCACCCTGCTCAGTCCTAGTCTCGGACGAGCCAGCTCGAATCTCGTCTCTGGCGGCAGCCCTCTGTGCCCTCGTAGCCTTCGGCGGCATAGTGGCTGTTACAGGAAAACGGATAGTAAGAACAGTGCAATAGGATCATAGGATACACGGAATTGAAGAAGGAATTTTCAAGCAAGTATATTATAAAGTCACTTAGGCGGAGTACCGTATCGTAAGTATGCCGCGGACATACACACGCTACGTTACCCTACTTAAGTCACTTACTCCATCTACCAAGGGTCATCCTACATTCAAAAAGGTAAAACCTATCGCTCTGATACCAACTTTGTCACGACCCGCAGGGTACGGAACGTGACTGGCACTTAAGTTTACGAAACGTTTAGAGACGTCCGTAAAATAAGTAAGCCAAAGCCCAGAAAACAAAACCAATTATGCAAAAGAGTGAAGAAAACCCAATCAATTGAAAGCAAGTTTATCAAATAAGTCATGTAAAACCCTTTTTAAAAACAATACCAATTTTTCCGAAAATTTCGGCAGAGTCTCCTTTGTAAATACTGGCCCCCAAAATGGGTACAACAAAATATATATGAATCCACCAAAATAGGGCATCCCCAAGCGGGAGCTAGCTCTTCGCCACAAGGCGGTCACAAATCCCACGCAATATAAAATGACAACAAGCAAAATAATCATAATGAAGCATAAGAAAACATCATGTCGACTCAAGTGAGCTCGACCCCAAAATACAGCATAAAAGTCCACAACCTCACAGTCTCATCTCTAGGTCGATATACAATAATACTGGTAGAAACAGTAGATGGAGTACACTAGATACAAAGAATATACAAGGTGGTACAAAAATAATAACATAACCCACCTATGAGCAAAATCTCGAGCCCAGGCAAAAGAGGCAAAAGAACAAGTGCGCCCGCCGCTACTAAACTGACGGAGCGGACCTGCAAAAGACCGTGGCACAACGGGGGTGAGTTGCCAACTCGTGAGTAATAAATAACACCTACAAAGGCTATCGTATGCATGCACACAAGCATCCTAGCATCTATAATACAGGTATGACTGGATGCACTAGCAGGTGTGTATACAACATCAGTGTACGAATATGTATGCAACATGAATATCTGAGGTCTCAATAGGTATATATAAGAAACATTTATCTCTTTTTGTTTTTGAAACTCTTTTAGAATGCCAGCATAATACTCAAAGAATCGACGAGAACCGGTGTCCAGCAACGACACCCAAAAGCTGTCTCAAATCTCATAAATGTATCTCTGGCCTCAGCCGTCCGGCTGACCCATCTCAAATATCAATATCTCATCATCTAGCGGCCACGGTCGGTATCCTCTGGATATCCGCCGTCCCAAACAGTCACCGGTAGGTAATCCGTCCCCTGCCAGGCTCAACGTCAACACCACATTCCTCTTGCCCCGGGGTACCTTACCGGGCCCACCATGTACCCGTGCCGGTTCCTCCACTCCTAGACACGGATTTCCAAAACCACAGCAAACTCATGGTGGACGACACTTACATCACTAGAAAACCGCAATTTACATATTTTAAAAATATAATAAGTTTAGAAATTTTGCGGCTTTCCCCCGAAATCCAGCAATATCATAAAATCTCAAGAAATCCTCATAAGTGCATATATCAGTGATAATGAATGCATATGGTATCAATAATCAAGTTGCGATGTGTGATTAATGGATTAAGCATGAACAATTAATATGATGAAGTACATGCACATGAATAGCAATCCTACGGTTTCATTTTAAGGAATTAAAGGCAATAGCACAAGTTTAAGTATCAATTAGTAAAAGGTTTAAATTTAAAGGTTATCTAGTGTGGTGGCATGGCAATTACCAGAGTGTGTGTGTAAGCATGAATAGTGCTCGTGCTGCATATAAAAACCCTGGCAATGGTGCAGGTGTCCTATAAAATGGTTTCGTATAGGTATGTCAATATAATGCATGGATGCAGCAAATAGTCAACTAAGTATTTCACCCCTAATTACTAACATCACTAAGGATCTTGTAAGTTACTAAAACTATCGGGCGGCTTGCGCCATCCAACGATAGTCCCCCGTAGATGTTACATCTACTCACCGGAATCCCTGGCTAGCTGTGTCCAATCATCGCTTTCCCCTTTCGCGCCGCGTCTGACGTCTCCGCGACCGAACCTGGAATTTACATCAATACCAAACATAAGGTTACGTATCAAGGATGACGCAAAACCCAAACGAAACTACTAATGTTCACTAGCTAGGTACAACGTGCGCGGGGTGCGCGGAACATACGCGAAAATCGCAAAAACTGCCAAAAATCGCCGATTTGGTCGCCCGGCAAAACTAAAATCCGACTACTCAAAAATCCGCACACACGCATCCTAAACGTCATAGGATAAGCCAACACAATCATCAAGATGTCGAAAATAATCCATCACATAATTTTATAACAAAACTAGTAAGCAGATACATTCCAAAAATCGGTGCAACATCGCCGATTTGCTACAAAGACTACTATCAAGCTTGAACAACCAACCACACTACAAGCAATCTACAAACACTATAATTACAACACATTAGCAATGATTCAAAACATATTTTCCATACATAAACCCTTTCTTGAATCTCCTAAAACAACAATTTACAACCAAAATCACACTTTTAAAATTTAGTAAATTAGCATAGTTTAAAGACCACATAACAAGGTAACCTCTTAGATTAGATTGTGTAGGAACTAGATTAATTACAAAACAATTTAATTAACTAACATGGCTTCAAGAACCCTAGTTTAATTTTTGTAATTACCAATCACAAATCAAATTCCATACTACAAATTTAAATTAACACAATTAAAAGCCCACATAAGAAAATTAACCTCTTAGATTAGGTTAGCAAAATAACTAGATAGAAAAATAGATTTAATTAGCCTAGTAATGGTATGCTAAAACCCAAGTTCATATCAAACTACCCTCTTTAAACAAAACTAGATTAGGAATTAAGTAAAGATTTAACACTAAACAATTTCAAGGTTCTAATTAGCACCCTTAAGCAACAATGTAACCATTTGATTAGAAATTATACCTCCAAAGTTCAAACCCTATGATGCTAAAGCCTCTCAAGATGCCATCTTTCTCCAAGATTTGAGTCAATTTGGGTTTGAGAAGAGAGGGAATAAGGTTTTGCTTTGAAATTGTAAAAGGAATTGTTGATTTTTAAGGATTTTTGGATGAACTTTGAAGAAGAAAAGAGATGATGCAAGGAGGGGGAGGGGGCTGCTGTTTGCAGCTGAAACTTCAGCTGATGAGGAGTGGGGGAGAGGTGTGGGGGAGTGTGAGAAAAGTCAAGGTCAAAGCCATACCAATCAACAAAAAACCCATACCCAATTATATATATTAAAACCCTTTACATATCTTTTTGTGCAAATGAGTTCGGGAAAATTTTTTGTGGGCTTGCTGCTGAGGTAGGGCCGGCCTAGAGGTGAGGAATGAGTGAGAGAGAGTGCACAAAAAAAATTTTATGCAAAAAGACCCCCTACAAGTCCAAAATTGCAAATTTAAGCTTAAATTCAATAAATTTCGTTTCCTATAATAAAAATTAGTTAAAAATCAAAATAAAATACTAAAAATTTATGTTACAACTAGATTTTAATTAACATAATTTTAAAGATTAAAATTAGCCCGGAAAAATTTGTATTTATCGCTAATTTAATGTATTTTCTTACCGGCTTAAAATAATATTAAAAAAATGAAAAATAGGGAAAAATTTTTAAATGACCAAAATTTCCTAAGTAACTCATTAGCTACTAAAAACAAGCAATTACCTATCCATTTTAGGTATAATTAGCCCTAAACTGCAAAATAACGAGAAAGACGGTTTTTGGAAAAATACTGAATTTTCACCGATTTTCAGGAAAACACCAAAACGACTTTTCAAGATGCTACAGCGCCAGCGTGGGACGGGGGACGGGGAGCGGCGGAGATCTCGTTTTGACGAGATACACGAAGCCATTACAGGGGCGCTTGGGCTCCAGGCTCTCGGTTGAACAGGGAAACCAAGGAAGCTCAGCTCGGTGGATTGCTTGGAGACGAGTGAGGAGGCCGAGAAAGCTGGGCTCAGTAACAGTTCGGAGACGAGCAAGGAGGCAGTGAAAACTCGGCTGTAGGATTGCTCGGGGGCGAGCTGTTGGCTGGTTGCTAGGCGCATAGGGAAGATACTCCGGGAAGGTCTCCAAAAGGTCGGATGCAGCCTCGGAGACGAGGTCCCGAGGAAAGTCCCCAATGTATCATACTTATTCCAGCTCCGTAACCCTCCAGGAATCTAGTGGGCCGACATGGACGACACGTCATCTGCTACGTGTCGTGATCTGAGGAATTCCCACTTATGAGCCTCATCAACGTCTAAATGAACCAATGTTTTGCTATTTCATTTTCGGAAAACTTGTCATGAACATTTTAATTTGAGCTCTGATGATGCTCGATATCGGCGATCTCCCAGATCGTGACACGTGGCAAATGACGTGTCCCATGTAAGTCGACGTAACACACCCCACAAGTTGCGGGGAGGCGGAATAGGTAAAACAATCATTTTGTTTAAGGTAACATCGACTAACCTACGGATCTTTGCTAAACCCTAACTAACAAACTATCTAAAATTGCTAAACTACTATGATAGATGATTATACCTCAAGATACTAGTCCTTCTTGTTCTTGTTGTTCACCTCCTCATCGGCCTCCTCGATGTGATAGAAGATCCACCCGAGATTTCCTTCTCCAAGCTTTAACCTCTCACTTGAGGTAACTAAGTGGCTAGGATTGCTAATCCAAGTGACCTAGAAGATATAGAAATGGATTAAGGATCTAAT
Source organism: Agapanthus africanus (assembly GCA_030015575.1). NCBI lineage: Eukaryota > Viridiplantae > Streptophyta > Magnoliopsida > Asparagales > Amaryllidaceae > Agapanthus > Agapanthus africanus. Next base: position 481,537,935 of record JASDDO010000012.1, read on the forward strand.
AGTCTTTCTAACCCTTAGGATCTCAACACATGAGAGGATTAGGGTTAGGTTGAAGAAGATGAGAACTTGAGGAGAGAGAGTGTGTATGTGAGAATGAAATGAAAATATAACTCATTTCTATATATTATGAAGCATAATGATTATCAAAAAAATCATATAAGATAATTACAACCACGCTTCATTTAATACAATGAATGAATCATCTCATGAGTCATTAATTCATTTAATGCAAATAACACATAAGCTCTCTACCTCATTTAGTTTAATTTATAAATGAATTAAATCTAAATGAGTCACCTTCTTTCTAGAAGCTTCTCGACTAATTACGAGAATTCCCCTCCTATCCGTATTCCTGAAAAACACGGATATACTAAGACTGCATAAATCCAATAATCCAATACTAGAATCTGGCTTAAACTAAAGCCCGCTAGTATAAACTGTCCGAACATCATACGTGCACAAGTACACGTATATGTCCGAACCCTGTTGTAAAACCGTACGACCTCTATATCGTTTCTCCTGAAGCAGGGAAACTCTCTGTGTGGGACTCTAAAGACTCGACACTACGCTGGCAGTGGGTTTAACCACAGGCTGCAAGCGGTACTAGCTGTACGTAACGGTCACCAGGTAGATGTCGATAAGAAGGCCGATGAGGAAACCCATCCGAACTCCTACTAAGCCTGATGTGACAATCTCTGTACAGTCTGGTCTGTTCTTCTAATACTATCGCATATCTGGCCTAGGAGGGAGGGAAGCGTCAGTCCCCTAAAAGGCGGTATAAGTCGTGTCGGAGTGAAGCCCATTACACCTTGGGAAGCTACTGGAAAACCTACCAGTAAATCTCGCTTGCCCTAGCTAGGGACCTTGCGTAATGGCTCTCCAAACACAGCGCGATATCAACTCCCAATACCGGGAGAGACGAATCCTATCTAACCGCCACTGCCTCCAAGTGCTTCGGGACTGCACCCAACTGCTACCTGTTTGCACGACTCCTTTGAGCCGTGGTAGTGTAGCAATCTAAGAACAATGGGAACACACTCGAGATGAAGCAGCAGTGTCAAATCTACGGACTATACTGTACTCATGTCACCTGGGAACTGTTAACTGACGACGGGTATAATACCAACCAACAGTTCCCAGCGAGTCATGTCCGGTGTACCCGTAACCTAACGAGCACCTGCATACTATCTCCAGTACAACGTACTAATGGCTGTGGGACAGACCATTTCCCCTGCTGAGATGAGAAGCGTATACACTAGTCTACTCTGGAGTAGCGATGCCCTGTCTTGATAATCCTACGACTAGGGACCTGAAAAAGGATGTGCTTGTAGACTACCCAGCTCCCACTAGTGTGACTGCCATCACAACGCTGGTAGTCAAGCAAGATCCTAAGGGCTCTATCAATATGTATTCTCGATATGCAAAAAGAAACATATACACATATTAAGATAGATAAAAACCAAGTAGTATACTACTATGTTGAGCAAGACTGTTAATACAACTGTGAATATCCCAAGCTTCCATTAAGGAATATACAAACTCGTATGATACAATAATGGCCCCTAGGGCATATACACTAACAATCTCCCTCTTGCACTAGGGCCATGTACTGGCATATCGAAGACCTATCATCTCGAATAGCCTCTCGAACTGTGTATGAGGTAAGGCCTTTGTGAATGGATCTGCAGTGTTCTCCTCTGTAGCAACTCTCCGGACCTCGATCTCCTGGCGATTTATGATCTCCCTGATCAGGTGATACCGCCTTAAGATGTGTCTGGACTTCTGATGAGACCTGGGTTCCTTCGCTAAAGCTATAGCGCCGTTGTTGTCACAATACAGCGGTATTGGATTAACAATGGTAGGAACCACCTGAAGTTCTGTTAGAAACTTCTTCTTCCAGACTGCTTCTTTTGCGCCATCGCAAGCAGCGATATACTCCGCTTCCATCGTCGAGTCAGCAACGGTGTCCTGCTTGAAATTCTTCCAGCACACCGCCCCTTCATTGAGGGTAAAGACATAACCTGACATGGACTTGGAGTCATCCTTGTCACTCTGGAAGCTGGAGTCAGCAAAAGCCTCGATCTTGAGGTATTTTCCGCCATCAACCAAGAACATATCCTTAGTCCTTCTCAGGTACTTGAAAATGTTCTTTACTTCTATCCAGTGCTTCTCCACTGGGTCTGACTGATATCGGCTTACCACGCTCAGTGCGTAAGCTACATCTGGTTTGGTACACAACATCGCATACATTATAGAGCCTACCGCAGAAACGTAGGGTATAACTGACATGCGATCCCTTTCCAAATCAGTCTTGGGAGACATCTCTTTGGATAGGGTAATTCCGTGACAAGCCGGTAAATTACCGCGCTTAGAATCTTCCATACTGAATCTTTTCAGTATAGTGTTGATATACCTGAACTGCGAAAGTTCCAACATCCTCTTAGATCTATCACGACAGATCTGAATCCCCAGAATGTAAGAGGCATCACCCAGGTCTTTCATGGAGAATCTGTGTGAAAAGAATCCTTTGATAGATTGTAGCATAGGAATGTCATTTCCTATTAAGAGAATGTCATCCACATACAATACGAGGAATACGACAGTTCGTGCTACAATTTTACTAAATATACATGGTTCATCTGGATTTTTAATAAAGTCATATTCTTTGACCGTTTCATCAAAACAGATGTTCCAACTCCGCGATGCCTGCTTTAGTCTATAAATGGACTTAAGCAACTTGCACACTTTCCCGCTGCTCCCACTCTGATTGAAACCTTCTGGCTGATCCATATAGACGCGCTCTTCTAAATTACCATTTAGAAAAGCCGTCTTTACGTCCATCTGCCAGATCTCATAATCATGGAAGGCAGCAATGGCAAAAGGATCCGAATGGATTTGAGCATAGCCACTGGAGAAAAAGTTTCGTCATAGTCCAAACCAGGTCTTTGACGAAAACCCTTTGCAACAAGTCTAGCTTTATAGGTTTCCACCTGTCCATATACACCAATCTTCTTCTTGAAGATCCACTTGCATCCTATGGGTTTTACCCCATCTGGAGCAAAGTCCAAAGTCCATACTTTGTTGGTGTACATGGACTCCATCTCGGTCCGCATTGCATCTAGCCATCTTACTGAGTCGCCGCTCTGGATGGTCTGCTGGAAGCTAGTAGGTTCATCATTATCAATGATGCAATCCTCTCTATCCCCGTCTATGAGAAAACCGTAGTATCTCTCAGGCGGATGAGACGGCTGTTCCCCTCCGAAAGACGGCGCGACGGACGTATGGCCTGAAATTCGGGGCAGATGCCAATTGGTTTTATCCGTCCACCACTCCGAAGATGCCAAGTTGATTTATGGAACCGTGTATCGAAGGTTTAGACGGATGCGGCCGATGTAGCAGACTTCGTCAGATTCCCCCTCGCTTGAGGGGTTTTTGATTGTGGGGACGCTCTTCCCTGCAGGCACAAGCCCCTGCAGTTAATTACGCTACCGCATCGCGGTAACAACTTTCTCCTTCTCCAGATGTTCACTTCGTGTCGTGGGTGTTTGTTTTGTTTATGGTTGCCCGTGGATTGTATACGGAGACTAATTTATGTCGTCGCCCGTAGGACGTGGATTAGTCCAAATCCGTATTTTCTTAGATTTGGGTTTGGGGTTTTGGTTTAAGGATACGTTAGCCATATTTGAGGCTAAGATCAACTTAAACGTTCGTTAAGGATACGTTAGTCTAGTTTTAGACTAAGATCAACTTAACGGGACCGTTTAGATCCAACAAGAGAACAATTAAGGGGGGGCCCTGTTGTTTAGTTTAGTGATATTGCGGTCAATAGGTAGTTTAAGGACATTGCGGTCCAATGTCAGTTTTAAGACGTTGCGGTCAAGGTTAAGGACATCATAGTCCGTGGATTTAAGGACTCCACAGTCCGGCGTTAGTTTTAAGACATCACGGTCAAGGTTAAGGACATCATAGTCCGTTGTTAGTTTCAAGACATCCCGGTCAAGGTTAAGAACATCATAGTCCGAGGATTTAAGGACTCCACAGTCCGGCGTTAGTTTTAAGACAATACGATCAAGGTTGATCAAGGTTAAGGACATCATAGTCTGAGGATTTAAGGACTCCACAGTCCGGCGTTAGTTTTAAGACATTACGGTCAAGGTTAAGGACATCATAGTCCGTGGATTTAAGGACTCCACAGTCCCGTGTTAGTTTTAAGACATCACGGTCAAGGTTAAGGACCTCATAGTCCATGAGTTCAAGGACCCCACAGTCCATTGTTAGTTTTAAGACATCACGGTCAAGGTTAAGGAACTCATAGTCCATGAGTTTAAGGACCACACAGTCCATTGTTAATTTTAAGACGGTCAAGGTTAAGGACCTCATAGTCCATGAGTTTAAGGACCCCACAGTCCGTATCAATGTGTGGTCACCGGGACCCGTCACATTTTTGAAGACGTTGAGGAATTACAACGCCAAGTATCAAAGGAGTGAAGAGATGTACCCTTGAACCAAGGTAGATTAAATAATCTTTGGCCCAATTTGGAACTAAGACCAATTAATTATATTATGAACCAATTAGCCCAGTTAAGTTTGAATTGAAGACTTATGGCTAGCTTGGGCTAAGTCCAATCATGTTTAGAATATTGGCCCTCTGTTGGTTCATTAAAGGAGAGGCTTTGCCTCTAGAAACTTAGCCAATTGGGCTAAAGCTATTGTTAAACACTAAGGACCAACAGTGTTGAACACTGAGAATAAGATTAGCAAGTTAGTGTTAGACACTAAAAGATAATCAATGTTAAACACTAGCAACAGGGCTTTCAAATTAGTGTTAAACACTAAAGCAAATCGGTGTTAAACACTGGAAACAGAGATTTCAAATTAGTGTTAAACACTAAAGCAAATCGGTGTTAAACACTGGAAACAGAGATTTCAAATTAGTGTTAAACACTAAAGAAAATCAGTGTTAAACAATGGAAATAGAGTTTTCAAATTAGTGTTAAACACTAAGAAAATCAGTGTTAAACACAGGGAGCAAAGTCTTCAAATTAGTGTTAAACAATAAGGAGAGAGGGGTCACGTGTGGACACGTGAGAGCGCCATGTTTCCCCTTATTTTATTCTGCCAAAAGTATTGAATATTTTCTATAATTGCTCGTAGAGCATCACGTGCTGTCACGTGATGGGAATGTGGGTTTTTAACTGTTAATGCTTTTGCCAAGGGGTCACGTGGTAGCACGTGAGGACGCTCATAGCTTCTGTTTGCTTTTTCTGTGGATCCTTCAGGGGTCACGTGGTAGCACGTGAGGCGTTGACTCAAAGTTCTTTTCTGTGGATCTTTACAGGGGTCACGTGGTAGCACGCGACTCTGGTTCTTTGCATGTTTTAAAGATCTGTTCATCTTTTAAGAATTAAATTCTTCATAAGGTTAAACCCTAGCAATAAACTTTAGAGGAATTAAATTCCTATTTTCTTCTGAAGAATTATATTCTCAGATAGGGTTAAACCCTAGTTTCTTTTCTGTAGGAATTAAATTCCCCATATATGTAAAGAATTAAATTCTGGCGTAGGGTGAAACCCTAATTTCTTTTTTTTAAGGGAATTAAATTCCTGTAAATTTGAGAGAATTAAGTTCTCAATTAGGGTTAAACCCTAGTTCTGTCCATTCTGAAGGAATTAAATTCCTATGGTTAAACCCTAATTTTATCTTAAAGGAATTAAATTCCTATCATTCTGTGAGAATTAAATTCTCAAAGCTCAATTCCTCCTCTATGTTTTAAATCTGCATGGCAGGATTTCAACCCAATGAGAATTAAATTCTCAATTCATGGTGAGATTTGCACTTTGCAGATCCTCAACCAGAGAAAGAACTAAGTTCTTTTCTTTATATAAGAGTTAAACTCTTTTGAGAATTAAATTCTCTTTTGAAGCCTCTCTTCTCTTTTCTTACCTAGGGTTTTTCTTTTGCAAAGAATCAAATTCTTCCTTCTGAATTTTCAAGATTCCAAGGCTCTATATCTCTCTCTCTCTATGTGTGTGTATCTCTCTCCTTTGGCTCCTATTTATAGGAGAAGGAAAAGAATCAATCTGTTTTAGTGAATTTTTCATTGAAAGATTTGATTTGTTTATTGAGTGGCTTGATTTATTTTCCTCATTAATCTGGTCCTTTAGATTATTAGGTGAATTTTATTCACCATTGGATTTTAAATCCAAAGATATCTCTTTGTTATTTCGGTGAGATTTTAGGGGAAATCTTTCCATGTCCAAGATTTTTCCATAAATTGGTGATGTTTAATCACCTTCAGATTCTTGATCCAACGATTTCAGATAAATCTTCTCCTTTTTGGAAAGATTTGAATGATCTCTCCTCATAATTTAATTCTTTTAACGAATAAGGCTTTTAAAGCCGGTCACGTGTGAGCACGTGACCCCTGGAATGGGCTTCTCTTCTTCTGCGCTCTGTTCTCTGCAGCTGCTTAACCATCACATGCCAACACGTGACCACTGGTCACGTGTGAGCACGTGATGCCTCTTCTGAAGCTTTTTCCTGATTTTTAATCAGGGAACAAATGCCCGCACAGCGTTTTTCTCACGTGTCTGCACGTGAGTGCAACGCTTCACTTTTGTGACCGTCGGATCTGCCTTGGGAGTAGGGTAGATGAAATGTTTTCCATCCCATCCTATAAATGCCCATGTCCTTTCAGAAGAGCCTCCACTTTGCTCATCTTCTTCCTTTGATAACTTTTCTCTTGAGAATTTAATTCTCGTTCCTCAAAGCTTAGTTCTCTGCCTTGAAAACTTTTCCAGAGTTTAACTCTGTTGAAGAAAGACCCTCTCTTCAGGTAATGATCTTTGAACGATCGAAAAACTTTCACAGAAACCTTCACTGGATTTTAAATCCACACCAAGGGCTTTCCCTTTAATCAAGAACCCATTTTCCTCTAAGTTCTTTAGCAAGAACAGAAAACCATTTAACCCTTAAACTGTAGAATCTCTTAGGGTTTCTCTAACCTTTAGGGATCAGTGGCGGTGCTTGTCTTTCCCATGGAGTTTAATTCCATCATAAAAAGCTCTGGCTATGGTGAAAGAATTCCTGGGAATTTAATTCCCTTTTTTTTCTTTTGTACATACTCCAGAATGAGAGTATATATTTTTTGTTCTTTCACGAATTGTACTTTGTATCCATTTTGGTTTATGAATAAAAGACATATTTTTCTTCTCGATGGTGTGTCCCTTTTTATTGAATGTGTTCTGCGGACAATTTATCTTGGTCTCTTTGCAGGGTGGCGATGGCTTAGGATTCAGGGTTAAGATCTGCCTCCTAAGACTTTTGAGCTTTATGAGCCGTGAGGATCTCATAAAGAGTTTTTCTCCCTACAGGTCGAGAGGATCCCGTAGGTGTAAGTTCTTCTTAATAATCGTGAGGATTCTTAAGCGGGTTTTCCCTTAGGAGTCGTAAGGGTCTCACAAGAGAGTTTTCTTCCTTACAGGTCGTGAGGACCCGCAAGTGCTGGGTGTGGTCGCCCTTATCCGTATTTCACGGGGTCAGGGGTTGGTTTGGGATGGTTCCCAGGGTATCGTAGTTTAAAGACATTGCGGTCAAGGTTAAGGACCTTATAGTCCGTGGGTTTAAGGACTCCACAGTCCAATGTTAGTTTTAAAACATCGCGGTCAAGGTTAAGGACAACATAGTCCGTGGATTTAAGGACTCCACAGTCCGATGTTAGTTTTAAGACATCACGGTCAAGGTTAAGTACATCATAGTTCGTGGATTTAAGGACTCCACAGTCCAATGTTAGTTTTAAGACATCACGGTCAAGGTTAAGGACATCGTAGTTCGTGGATTTGAGGACTCCATGGTCCGATGTTAGTTTTAAGACATCACAGTCAAGGTTAAGGACATCGTAGTCCGTGGATTTAAGGACTCCACAGTCCGATGTTAGTTTTAAGACATCACGGTCAAAGTTAAGGACATCATTGTCCGTGGATTTAAGGACTCCACAGTCCAATGTGTGGTTACCGGGACCCATCACCTCTTTGAAGACGTTGAGGGATTACAACGACAAATATCAAAGGAGTGAAGAGATGTACCCTTGAACCAAGGTAAAATCAGTCTAGAATCATGGTGGTTGATCGTTGGTTTTAAGACTTTACGGTCGAGGTTAAGGACATCATAGTCCGTGGATTTTAAGGACTCCACAGTCCGGTGTTTGCTCTGGATGCTTCACACGGGTTCACTGCCGTGCTTGGCGAGGACCAGGCTCCGCTGTGGGCATTTTCCGCGAGGTCAAAGGGTGACGTTATCCGCGTTCCACATGACCAGGAATTTTGCACTAGATGCTTCACACGGATTCACTGCCGTATTCGGCGAGGACTAGGCTCCGCTCTGGATGCTTCACACGGGTTCACTGACGTGCTCTGCGAGGACCAGGATCCACTCTGGACATTTTCTACGGGGTCAAAGAGTGACGTTATCCGCGTTCCACGTAACCAGGAATTTTGCTCTAGATGCTTCACACGGGTTCACTGCCGTGTTCGGCGAGGACTAGGCTCCGCTCTGGATGCTTCACATGGGTTCACTGTCGTGCTCTGCGAGGACCAGGATCCTCTCTGGACATTTTCTACGGGGTCAAAGAGTGACGTTATCCGCGTTCCACGTAACCAGGAATTTTGCTCTAGATGCTTCACACGGGTTCACCGCCGTGTTCGGCGAGGACTAGGCTCCGCTCTGGATGCTTCACACGGGGTCAAAGAGCGACGTTATCCGCGTTCTACGTGACCAGGAATTTTGCTCTGGATGCTTTCCATGGGTTCACTGCCGTGTTCTGCGAGGACCAGGCTCCACTCTGGACGTTTTCCACGGGGTCAAAGAGTGACGTTATCCGCGTTCCACGTGGCCAGGAATTTTTGCTCTAGATGCTTCCCACGGGTTCACTGCCGTGTTCTGCGAGGACCAGGCTCCGCTCTGGACGTTTTCCACGGGGTCAAAGAGTCACGTTATCCGCATTCCACGTGACCAGGAATTTGTTGATTATATCCGCATTTCACGGGGTGGGGATTTGACTCTTGGTGATCTGTATATCGCCGAGCCATGGAACTGGGAGTTGCCGCTGTTCCGCTTTGCTTGATGTTGTGTCCGCTGCAACGAGACGAACGTAGAGATGATCTCTAGGCTATCTGCGACTCATCGAGATTCGGCTTCTTCTTCTGATGAAACCTGGGAGAGGAGGAGTGCGATTCCTTCTTTGTTTGCGCCCCTGGATTGTATACAGGGATAGATGTAACATCACTTGTAGGGCGTAAATTTCATTTTATTTTATTTATTTTTCCGCGATGCTCTATCATTTCAGGTTTTATATCGCGAAGGTCGCGATTGCCCCATCATTTCGGCTATTTTTCGCAGTGCCCAATCATTTCGGCTATTTATTTTATTTTTACTCGCTGCTTTTTATTGCGAGTTGCCCAATCATTTCGGCTATTTTTCATGCATACATTTTTACTTGCTGCTTTTTATTGCAAGTTGCCCCATCATTTCGGCTATCTCATATGCACTTTTAACTCGTTGATTTTTTTATCGCGGGTGTAGAACTTGGAGTCTGGTGCCAATCTCAGCATCAGCATCGCTGCAACTAGAATATTGCCAGGAGCGAATCATCATTTGCCATGAAAGGACTTGGAATTTGATACCGTTTCAGGCATCAGCATCGCTGCAACTGGGATATTTCCAGGAGCGAATCATCATTTGCCTCTGTCGATGTTGAACAAAGGTGGCTTAGTAAACAGGGTTAGGGTCCTGTCGACCAAGGCTTTTGACTTCATGAGCCGTAAGGGTCTCACAAAGGTGTTTCTCCCTATAAGTCGTGAAGATCTCGTAGGTGTGTTTTCTCCTTGGGAATCGTGAGGATTCCTAAGTGCGTGTTCCCTCACGATTCCCCTGTAAGTCGTAAGGATCTTATAAAAGGGTTTTCTCCTTATAAGTCGATAGGACTTACAAGGGTTGTTTACCGTGTGAGCATATCCCTAGTCGCTGGTGGGACTTTGTTAGGGAAATTTTTATTCGCGCCCGTGGATTGTATACAAGGGTCAGTATGATCCTCTTGTAGGGCAATATCGAAGGTTGTGGGGGGGTTTTCTTAAGAACAGGTTCAGGTTTCTGTAACTTAAGACTTTCAAATCTTATGAGCCGTGAGGGTCCCATAAGAGAATTCTCCTTACGAGTCGTGAGGATCTCGCAAGTGTAATTTCTCCTTAGGAATCGTGGGGATCCCTAAGTGTATTGCTCCTTTGTGAGTCGTAAGGATCTCACGCAGGTGGTTTCTCCTCACAAGGTCGAGAGGACCCTGTAAGTGTCTTTTAACGAGGTTGCGCCCTTTCAGGTTTTCACAAACACTCGCCGGTAGCCCTGTTGTTTTTACTCACGGAGCCCTTTCGGGTTTTCATTCGTGCCCATTCTGCTTATGGACATACCGTTTTCTTTTCTTTTGTTTTCTTTTCTTTTCTTTTCTAACGAGGTTGCGCCCTTTCGGGTTTTCACAAGACTCGCCGGTAGCCCTGCTGTTTTTACTCACGGAGTCCTTTCGGATTTTCATCCGTGCCCATTTTGCTTATGGACATACCGTTTTCTTTTTTTTTATTTTTTTATTTTAGTATCAGCTTTGGGATGCTGCAATCCACCGTAGTTTATCGACATCTCGTTCAACAGCTAGTTTTAGGACATAGTGGTCCGTCATTAGTTTAAGGACGTTTCGGTCCGTCGTTAGTTTAGGGACGTTTCAGTCCGCTGTTAGTTTAAGGACGTTTCGGTCCGTCGTTAGTTTAAAGACGTTTCGGTCCGTCGTTGAAGAAGGCCTGTCACTACTTTATAGAGTTTAGACTTAGGAAGATAGCGAGCGGACATAGTCGTCGTCATCTATCATTGACCTAGGCCATGACTCGTTAAGAGTAGTATTTCTTCAGGAAGCGGCCGTTTATTGGCCTGAAAGGCCTTTCACCGTGCATATCCATGAGTAGATAGGCTCCACCCTGGTAGACCTTGTCTATTATGTACGGGCCTTCAAAGTTCGGCTCGAATTTTCCCCGCTTGGCGCGATTGGGGATCATAGGTCTTTTGACCACTAGCACGAGTTCGCCTTGGCGGAATGTCCTCGGCCTGGTCAATCTTTCATACGAGCGCGTCATCTTTGCTTTATAAGTCTCCAAATTTTGTTGCGCTATGAGCCGGGTTTCATCAAGGGCGTCAAGCTCGTCAGGCCGAAAGTGAGCATTTTCTTCGTCCGTCAGCTCGTAGTGTACTGCCACTCGTAGAGAAGGTAGCTCTATCTCGAGGGGGAGTACCGCTTCTGTACCGAATACCAACGCGTACGGCGTTGTGTTCGTGGCCGTCTTGAACGTAATTCGATACGTCCAGAGAGCTTCTTGTAATCTCTCGTGCCAGTCCTTCTTATTTCGGGACACCTTCTTCTTTACGATCTTCGTCAAGGTCTTGTTGAAAGCCTCAACTAGGCCGTTAGCTCGCGGGTTATAAACTGAGGAATATCTCCAGTCTATGTTGTGTTGTTATGCGAAGCGGCTAATCTTGTGGCTTCTGTAGGCTGGCCCGTTAGCGGAAATGATTCGTCTCGGAGTTCCGAACCGATAAATGACGTGCGTCTTGAAGAAATGGAGGATATTCTCCGTCTTCACTTTCCTCAACGGTACTGCTTCTGCCCATTTGGAGAAGTAATCAGAGGTCGCTAGGATGAAACGATGTCCTCTGGACGATGCCGGTTCGATGGGGACGATTACGTCGGTTCCCCACATTTCAAACGGCCAGCTAGCCACCATTGGATGTAGAGGATTTGGGTGCTGATGGATAAAGTCCCTATGAATCTGGCATGAGTGGCATTGCTTTGCATATTCGAGGCAGTCCTGAATCATCGTGGGCCAGTAGTATCCCATTCGTTTAATCTTCAACTTCATCTTCGGACCCGCTTGGTGAGAACCGCAGAGTCCGTCGTGAACTTCTTGAACAACTCTTTTCGCTTCGTCAGGTCCTAGGCATCTCAACCACAGAGAATCAAATGACCTCTTGTACAGAGTGTCATTGACGAAGGCAAAGGACAGAGCTCGTTTAACAAGCTGATGTCTTGAGGACGCATCTTCAGGCGTTCGACGGGATTTGAAGTAGTCTATGAACACTTCTCTCCAATCTTCAACCTTTTCTTGGTCCTTTACCTGTATAGCCATTTGCTCAGTCATTCCCTTTTCTTCGGATGATTCCTAAGACATTTCTGATGGGGAAAGCACCCGACGGCTTTGTACAACGATCCTCACATCATCGAGGTTCTCATCAGCCAGTTCTTTAGCGAGCTTAGCCAATGATTCCGCTTTGCTATTTTCTGCATGTGGTATGTTTTCCAAAGTGTAGGAAGGAATTTGGGTCAATAATTGCTGTACTCTCTCGCCGTATTTGACCAATTCGGGTTTGCACGTTTGGTAGTCGTCGATTACTTGACTAACGACCAATTGGGAGTCTCCGTATATGAGGAGGTTTTCAATTCCCATGTCGATGGCGATCTCGAGGCTGGCTATCAAAGCTTCGTATTCGGCTTCATTGTTTTTCCTTGGCTCTGTCAAGGAGAAGGCAAAGCGCATTATCCCTCCTTGTGGGGTTACGAAGATGAGGCCTACCCCTGATTTGATTATAGGCGTGTTTTGTTTACGCTTCTTCATGGAAGACGCTCCGTCAAAATAGAGTTCCCACCGGGTACCACTTCCGTTGATCGTGTCAAACGCGTGTTCGTCTGGCAGCTCGTAATTCAAAGGAGAGTCGGCAGGTATTGGATGCTCAGCGAGAAAGTCGGCGATGGCTTGGCCTTTCACTACCTTAAGAGGCTGATAGGTTATTGAAAACTCCATCAAGAGTAGGGCCCATTTAGCGAGTCTCCCTGTCAATATGGCTTTCGACATCAGATATTTGAGGGGGTCCACCTTCGATATGAGACGGACTTCATGCGCCAACGCATAGTGCCTGAGCTTTGTTATCGCAAAGATCAGCGCCAGGCAGTGCTTTTCGATGGGGGAATAGTTGCCTTCTGCCCCCAGTAGAACCCGACTCAAATAATAGAGAGCTCTTTCTTTCCTTTGGTCGTTCTCTTGTGCCCTTCGGTTGTACTTCTCTGCTCCCGATGAGTTCTGCGTTTCAATCGCTAAAAATATTGCCGGTGAGCAACATATCCCTGCCACCATATCTTAAAAGCGTCACACTCCTCAGTGGGGTGTGAAATCTTCCGATGATATGAGCAATAATTAGGGTGCCTTTCCGCCCCATAGAGCGTGTTTTCTTCCGAGGGTGGTAGTTTCATTCCCATTGACATGGCTTTGGCAAACCTTTTCCTCGTCTTGAATCTGTTTTTATTCGCATCGGATGTCTTTTGATCCGGCGGGAGTGTTTCGACTCTTTCGTTTAGTCGCCTGCGTTTGGCTCCTTCTGATGCGGCCATCTCACGCTCCCGGTCGGCTTTACTTTTCAAACGAATCTCGTCTAGAAAGGCGCTGATCATTTCGTCTGTCGGCCACACAAGTTCTGGTTCAGGCTGTGCCCCCAGTTTCTCAGTGCCAGGAGTTTTTTCATCGTCCGTAAACGAGTGGGAGATCACATGACAACTCGCCACATATCCCTCGGATTCATCCGACGAGCTCTCCCCATTATCTTCCTCCTGAAAGATGTGGTTGAGAAACTCTCGGAGTGTGATGGGAGTCCGCGCCTTTTGATTGTACTCCTCCATCGCGTCAATCTGTTTCTGCAGGTCCGTGCGCTTGTCTCCGGGCTTCACGGGCTTCTTGGATTTCTTCTTCTTCTTCTTTGAAGATTTTGACGGCTGGTTGTGAGTGCTCGGGCCATCACCACCAATCTTTGGAGTTGGGCGCGGCTTCAGCATCCCTTCAATGATCTGGGGTTCCAGCGGGTTCTTCCACCTGATTGCCGGGCATGTCTGGAGCTCATTCAGCATTCTTTTGGTTTTTGCTGAAAGCACAATTTCCCATGGAGCTTCTTCAATGAAAGAGCAAGTTGCCCCCGGTGCGTCCGTCTTCTTAGGAGTGTGAGGTTGTGGCGGGTTCACCTTCCACTTCTCGGACAGCGCAAACTTGCCCTGTAGGTATTGATCTTCAATCTATCCTTTGAAGACGAAACAATTCTCAATCGGATGGCTTACCGTTTGATGGTAAGGGCAATAATTAGGGTTATTCACCTCATTGGGTTGCGGCGGTCACCTTGGATTTGGCATGTTGATAAGCCTGTTGCGTACCGCCAGCTCGAATAGCCTTTTCGTCTTATCCCGCGGGAATGAGTAGGGGCGCTTCATTTTCTCATTATAATACCGCCGTCTTTCTTCCAGTTGATCCGCTAGCTTTGGGGCACTGGGTTGCTGCTGAGTGTTCGCAACGAAGGTTGCCTTCCCTTTACCCTTGTCATTCCGAGATTCCGGCTTCGGGGGAGGCGGTCTGTGACCCATCTGGTCCATCTGGGCCAACTTGTCGATCAAAGCTTAGAACGTGGTTGGATTAAAGAACATCATGAACTGTGAAATAGTTGCATGAGGATTTAAGGTACCCACGAACATGCCCACCGCAGGCGCTTCCTCAATGCGTTGTTCGCATTTCGACCACAAGTTTCGCCAGCGTATAGCGTACTGGACCCACGTCCCTGAACTGGGCTACATGTTGATGGGGATTGCCTGTCCCCTTATAGACATGGAATTTCGGTATTGTATAGCCCGACGGGTACTTGATCTGGTCATACCAACTCGGATATGGTCGCCCTATTCTGACAACTTGACCAGCTGCCTCAGTCGCCTGGTGAACCCGTATCTGCTGATCTATATATTCGTCCAAGTCAGCTCTGGAGATTGTCTCCTCCTTGGCTGTTGAAAGAGCCGGAGGTGGATTTGATGTCTCCCCTCTATCGCCCTCAACAATGATCGGAGGGTCTTCAGCAGGAGGATCTTGTTGGATCATCATACACACCATATCCTGAAACAAGAGGGCCATTCGTTGTATATTGGCTACTTGTTCCGCAGCCTCTTTATCCTTCTTTTCCAGTATCCTATGAAGGAATTCAACGTCAGTTTCCTGCTCCTGGCGTTGATCCGAGGATGCTTCGGGGCTTTCTTTTGGCCCAGTGAGTGTGGCCATCGCGTTCATCATTTTTTGGAGCTTCTGCTGCTGCTCCTGAGCTTTAGTCACCGATCGCGTGAGCGGTCGATGACCTGTAAATGTACGGTTGTCTTCCTTCCCGGACGCCATATAAACGGTATGCACCACCATGCCCCCAGACTTAGGGCGTTTAGGCTTACTGTCTTTGACGTTTGCTGTAGGCGTGGGGACCTTCTCCGGCCTTTCTCTCTTTTGAGTAGTCGACGTGGAGGGAGCTGTTGCAGCAGGCACCCAAGTGGTCGTCGTCCTTTGTGATTTGACAGGACGGTTCTTTTCTTCCTGAACTTTCACCCTCTTCTGCCGGCGAGAGTGATCTTGAATGATTACCGAGTCCTGAACCCGTCGCCAGACCTTGTAAATTTTGGAGGACAGCAGTTGAGGAGGTTGCTCCGGCTTCTCTTCTGTAACACTCTTCGCAGGTGGAAGAGATCTTTTCAACGTGGCAGTCGGAGAGTTCTTATGTACCCTCCTTAGTGGTTCAAAGTTGTTCCCAGTTGGAACAGCAGCATTAACTTCCACCATTGGAGCCGGTGGAGTTAGTCTTGAGGGGGAGTTGCCCCCGGCCTTCCTTACTCGGCGCCAGTGGCGACGTCGAGCGTGTCGAGCCGTTGGAGCTGGTCCGGTGATGGGGATGGTTTCGTTTTGCCCCCTGTCTGTATGAGACGCCGCTGGTGTCAGCCTCTTGAAGACTGACGTCTTTTGAGTGGCGGTCTCTAATCTGTCAAAGACAGACCCTCGAGTAGGAGCATGAGCCGGAATAGTCAGCCTTGAAAAGACCTACTCTTTAACAGGAGAAGCCGATTTGACGAATTCAGGAGCAAAGGTGGCTGTCTTCCTCGGGACGACCATTTCAGGGTTCATGGGCTTCTTGGCGGGCCCATCGGAGTTTAGGCTCATTCTGGTGAAGACCGAGGAGTTGGCATTGGACGACCCGTTGAGAGGGGCCGTTGTAGTAGTGAGCCGATCGAAGACCGACTTCTTTTGCGCTTC
Organism: Agapanthus africanus; assembly: GCA_030015575.1. Taxonomy (NCBI): domain Eukaryota; kingdom Viridiplantae; phylum Streptophyta; class Magnoliopsida; order Asparagales; family Amaryllidaceae; genus Agapanthus; species Agapanthus africanus. The sequence continues at coordinate 481,554,113 of JASDDO010000012.1, forward strand.
CTTTGACAGCTAGATATTAACGTTCACTGGCGTGAGCATGGTCCCGAAGAACAGACCGGTGGTAGCCTGAGTCACTTGCTACACAGGCATAGTGAACAGGGAAGCAGCCTGCGGTCCATAGGCTACACCTCCAGGTGAGGCGGAGCGTTGGTTGCATTTGAGGTTGGAGAAACTTGAGCAGTTGCCAGCCATTGATCCTTTTGCTTTCTGCAGCAAACGAAACACCAAATCTTAGTACTTCGAAACCCAAGAGCAACCATTAGCGAACCACGATTGGTTCGCGAATCACAACACACGAAGTGTGGAGTGGAAAGAGGAAAAGGTCCCACCGGGCGTGCCAGAATCTGTTCCCCTCCGAAAGACGGCGCGACGGATGTCTGGCCAGAAATTCGGGGCAGATGCTAATTGGTTTTATCCGTCCACCTCTCCGAAGATGCCAAGTTGATTTATGGCACCGTGTATCGAAGGTTTAGACGGATGCGGCCGATGTAGCAGATTTCGTCAGATTCCCCCTCGCTTGAGGTGTTTTTGATTGTGGGGACGCTCTTCCCTGCAGGCGCAAGCCCCTGCAGTTAATTACGCTACCGCATCGCGGTAACAACTTTATCTTTCTCTAGATGTTCACTTCGTGTCGTGGGTGTTTGTTTTGTTTGTGGTTGCCCGTGGATTGTATATGGAGACTAATTTATGTCGTCGCCCGTAGGACGTGGATTAGTCCAAATACGTATTTTCTTAGATTTGGGTTTGGGGTTTTGGTTTAAGGATACGTTAGCCATATTTGAGGCTATGATCAACTTAAACGTTCGTTAAGGATACGTTAGTCTAGTTTTAGACTAAGATCAACTTAACGGGACCGTTTAGATCCAATAAGAGAACAATTAAGGGGGGGCCCTGTTGTTTAGTTTAGTGACATTGCGGTCAATAGGTAGTTTAAGGACATTGCGGTCCAATGTTAGTTTTAAGACGTTGCGGTCAAGGTTAAGAAAATCATAGTCCGTGGATTTAAGGACTCCACAGTCCGGCGTTAGTTTTAAGACATCACGGTCAAGGTTAATGACATCATAATCCGTTGTTAGTTTTTAGACATCCCGGTCAAGGTTAAAGATATCATAGTCCGAGGATTTAAGGACTCCACAGTCCGGCGTTAGTTTTAAGACAATACGGTCAAGGTTACGGACATCATAGTCTGAGGATTTAAGGACTCCACAGTCCGGCGTTAGTTTTAAGACATTACGGTCAAGGTTAAGGACATCATAGTCCGTGGATTTAAGGACTCCACAGTCCCGTGTTAGTTTTAAGTCATCACGGTCAAGGTTAAGGACCTCATAGTCCATGAGTTCAAGGACCCCACAGTCCATTGTTAGTTTTAAGACATCACAGTCAAGGTTAAGGACCTCATAGTCCATGAGTTTAAGGACCACACAGTCCATTGTTAGTTTTAAGACGGTCAAGGTTAAGGACCTCATAGTCCATGAGTTTAAGGACCCCACAGTCCGTATCAATGTGTGGTCACTGGGACCCGTTACCTCTTTGAAGACGTTGAGGAATTACAACGCCAAGTATCAAAGGAGTGAAGAGATGTACCCTTGAACCAAGGTAGATTAAATAATCTTTGGCCCAATTTGGAACTAAGACCAATTAATTATATTATGAACCCATTAGCCCAGTTAAGTTTGAATTGAAGACTTATGGCCAGCTTGGGCTAAGTCCAATCATGTTTAGAATATTGGCCCTCTGTTGGTTCATTGAAGGAGATGCTTTGCCTCTAGAAACTTAGCCAATTGGGCTAAAGCTAGTGTTAAACACCAAGGACCAACAGTGTTGAACACCGGGAATAAGATTAGCAAGTTAGTGTTAGACACTAAAAGATAATCAATGTTAAACACTAGCAACAGGGCTTTCAAATTAGTGTTAAACACTAAAGCAAATCGGTGTTAAACACTGGAAACAGAGATTTCAAATTAGTGTTAAACACTAAAGCAAATCAGTGTTAAACAATGGAAATAGAGTTTTCAAATTAGTGTTAAACACTTAGAAAATCAGTGTTAAACACTGGGAGAAAAGTCTTCAAATTAGTGTTAAACACTAAGGAGAGAGGGGTCACGTGTGGACACGTGAGAGCGCCCTGTTTCCCCTTATTTTATTTTGCCAAAAGTATTGAATATTTTCTATAATTGCTCGTGGAGCATCGCGTGCTGTCACGTGATGGGAATGTGGGTTTTTAACTGTTAATGCTTTTGCCAAGGGGTCACGTGGTAGCACGTGAGGACGCCCATAGCTTCTGTTTGCTTTTTCTGTGGATCCTTCAGGGGTCACGTGGTAGCACGTGAGGCGTTGCCTCAAAGTTCTTTTCTGTGGATCTTTACAGGGGTCACGTGGTAGCACGTGACTCTGGTTCTTTGCATGTTTTAAAAATCTATTCATCTTTTAAGAATTAAATTCTTCATAGGGTTAAACCCTAGCAATAAACTTTAGAGGAATTAAATTCCTATTTTCTTCTGAAGAATTATATTCTTAGATAGGGTTAAACCCTAGTTTCTTTTCTGTAGGAATTAAATTCCCCATATATGTAAAAAATTAAATTCTGGCGTAGGGTGAAACTCTAATTTCTTTTTTTTTTAAGGGAATTAAATTCCTGTAAATTTGAGAGAATTAAGTTCTCAATTAGGGTTAAACCCTAGTTCTGTCCATTCTGAAGGAATTAAATTCCTAGGGTTAAACCCTGATTTTATCTTAAAGGAATTAAATTCCTATCATTCTGTGAGAATTAAATTCTCAAAACTCAATTTCTCCTCTATGTTTTAGATCTGCATGGCAGGATCTCAACCCAATGAGAATTAAATTCTCAATTTATGAGGAGATATGCACTTTGCAGATCCTCAACCAGAGAAAGAACTAAGTTCTTTTCTTTATATAAGAGTTAAACTCTTTTGAGAATTAAATTCTCTTTTGAAGCCTCTCTTCTCTTTTCTTACCTAGGGTTTTTCTTTTGCAGAGAATCAAATTCTTCCTTCTGAATTTTCAAGATTCCAAGGCTCTATATCTCTCTCTCTATGAGTGTGTATCTCTCTCCTTTGGCTCCTATTTATAGGAGAAGGAAAAAATCAATTTGTTTTAGTGAATCTTTCATTGAAAAATTTGATTTGTTTATTGAGAGGCTTGATTTATTTTCCTCATTAATCTGGGCCTTTAGATTATTAAGTGAATTTTATTCACCATTGGATTTTAAATCCAAAGATATCTCTTTGTTATTTCGGTGAGATTTTAGGGGGAAATCTTTCCATGTCCAAGATTTTTCCATAAATTGGTGATGTTTAATCACCTTCAGATTCTTGATCCAACGGTTTCAGATAATTCTTCTCCTTTTTGGAAAGATTTAAATGATCTCTCCTTAGAATTTAATTCTGTTAACAAATAATGCTTTTAACGCCGGTCACGTGCGGCCACGTGACCCCTGGTCACGTGTGAGCACGTGACCCCTAGAATGGGCTTCTTTTCTTCTACGCTCTGTTCTCTGCCGCTGCTTAACCATCGCGTGCCAACACGTGACCACTGGTCACGTGTGAGCACGTGATGCCTCTTCTGAAGCTTTTTCCTGATTTTTAATCAGGGAACAACGGCCTACTACTCCTGCGGAGGGGTGCGGGAATGTCCTGTTTTTCTGGAACTTCTGGTTCTACCAAACTTTCAGTAGTAGTTTGTGGTTCTGGAATTTCTTCCAGTTCTATTGCGCTTCCACTTGTTTCCTTTTCTATAAACTGTTGTTCTAGAAAATGGGCATTACGAGAAACAAAAACCTTTTGTTCCTCTGCGTAATAGAAATAATACCCCTTGGAGTTCTTTGGATATCCCACAAACTTACACAGTACTGATCGTGCCTCGAGTTTGTCCGCATGCTGCTTTTTAACAAAAACTGGATATCCCCATATCTTCAGATACTGAAGATAGGGTTTCTTCCCACTCCACATCTGATATGGTGTGGTAGGCACAGTCTTGGTAGGAACCCTGTTCAAAAGATATGCAGCTGATTCTAGTGCATAACCCCAGAAAGATCGCGATAACTTAGCATTATTCATCATGGAACGTACCATATCCAATAAGGTTCGGTTCCGTCTTTCCGATACACCGTTATGTTGTGGAGTGTATGGAGGAGTAAGCTGAGAGAGAATTCCATTCTCTTTTAGGTAACCCAGGAACTCGGCACTTAAGTACTCACCACCTCGATCAGATCTCAGTGTCTTGATACTTTTGCCGGTTTGGTTTTCTACTTCATTCTTATATTCTCGGAATTTCTCAAAGGCCTCGGATTTATGCTTCATCAAGAAAATGAATCCATACTTAGAGTAATCATCCGTAAAAGTAATGAAATATGAAAAATCGCCTCTTGCATGTGTAGGCATTGGACCACATACATCGCTGTGTATGAGTCCTAAGAGCTCGCTCGCTCTTACTCCATGTCCAGTGAATGGAGTCTTTGTCATCTTTCCTTTGAGACATGATTGACAAGTGGCATAAGTTTGATATTCGAACGGATTCAAATATCCTTCTCTATGTAACTTAGTTAACCTTGTCTCATTGATGTGACCCAGTCTACAATGCCATAAGAAAGCCTGATTTATATCTGGAGATTTTCTTTTTAGTGTGTTCTGAACATTGAAAATCTGCAATTGGTTTAACACGTATATACCGTTATCTAGTGTACCGGACCCAATCAAACCATGATTAAGGTGGATGTTAACAACATCGCTTACAAACGTGAAATCATAACCTTCTTTTGATAACAACGATACTGATATGATATTACACGTTAAACTAGGTACACAAAAACAGTTGTTTAAAACCAAAATATGTCCACTCGTCAATCCAAGGTGATAATCTCCTACGGACACAGCATTCACGCTAGCTCCGTTAGCAACCTGGAGGGTCATATCACCAACCTTCAGCACTCTACGGTTTCTCAGTGCCTGCAATGAATTGCATATATAAGATCTTGATCCGATATCCAATACCCAGGAAGTAGAGTTGATTGACAGATAATTTTCAATTACAAACACACCTGAAGCCGAAGCCACAACTTGCCTCGGGTCCTGGTTCTTGGCAATCCAAGCTTTGCAATCCTTCTTCCAATGGCCTTTCCTATGACAGTGGAAGCACTCATCCTTTTCCACTACTGGCACCACAACCTTTGCCTTTCCCTTGATTCCCACCTTACCAACACCACCTCTCGGTTTGGTAGCGGCCTTCTTCTTCCTTCCTTTGGCCCTTGCCTTGGACCTGGAAGAGGAAGCACCATGAACAAACATAGTGGATGTTTCCCTTGCCTTCTGCAAGGTGCCCTCTGCACTCCTCAACATGTTAAGGAGTTCTGGAAGTTCAAATTCTTTACCTTGAATGTTGAAATTCAAGATAAACTGGGCGTAGGTGGAAGGAAGGGACTTAAGAACCAAGTATGTATACAGCTCGTTCTCTAATGTTGTCCCGAGGTTTGCGAGCTCTTCAATATAGCCAATCATCTTAAGAACATGTCCCCCTACAGATGATCCGACGGCCATCCTCGACTGAAACAAGTTCTTCGAGGTCTCGTATCTAGCTATACGATATTGCTCTCCATACAGTTCCTTGGTGTAGAGAAATATGGATTCAAGATCCATACTCTCGTGCCTCCTCTAATGTTCATTATTCATAGAGGCAAGCACGATGCACTTGGCCTTCGCACAGTCTAACTCTCAGGTCTTGCGGATTTCCTTATCCGCAACACTGGATTCAGGACCTGGGACGGCAAGGGCCTTAGTAGTAAGGACATACCCCAATTTGTCATAGGTAATTGCCATCTTGACATTCCGGAACCAATCTTTATAGTTTGGCCCTGTCAAAATATTTTATCTAATAATAACTTAAGGCCTGTCATGTTTTGGGTCGCTGCAATTAGGAGAGAGAGAGAGGAAACACTTTAGCATGATACTCTTGCAAGTTTAGAGTGGTTTTTAGTTTATCTAAACATGATGGCTCCCACTGTTTCTCGAATCCCTCCTCAAACCAAAAAGGAAGAACTAGTCAGGACTATTCTTACTGTACAATACTTGCTTAACCGTTCAGCCATGCAAGTGTCGGTATTTCGAGGGAGATTTTACGATGCTTTCGCGAAGTTCCTTAATTAAATAACCTCTTTTCTCTGGGGGCGAGCCCCGCTGACACCTTTCTCGACACCTACTTGGTTTATAGCATTGATCGTTAAATGAAAGAATCTCCCGATGAGTAGCATATACTCACAGTAGGATCGGGATCCAAATATCATCATGTGATAAAGCTGAAGGAATCCTACCAAAATTATCACTCCAAATGGTATGCAACAATAGCAAGTTTCAGTTTCTTTAGAAACTCCCGATATCGATTTCTGCCCCATGCTCTTATGACCTTGGCGTTGGTCAAAATGTCATAAGTCACATGTCAAATTCTACACATCATTATCTTGTTAATTTGAACCCATCCGTACATACTCCTGACGTTGGCCAAATGGCAGTACGACTGTCCCAAACCAACTCATCTATCTATGCAACAGATGAATACCCAGCAGCTACCAAACACTATGTCTTAGCGTTGGTCAAAATACATAGCTTGAATACTACTGAATATCCAAATGAAATGACGGAGGGCTACGAATGGTTTTTGCGAAACCGTGAACGTAGTGAACTTGATATGATCGAAGGAACCTGATAGCTTTTAAAAGGAGTGGTTTAAGCTCCGCAATTAAAAAATTTGTTGTTTTAAAATTAACCGAGTGGTTTCTTTTAAACTGTTCCAACGATTCAACTTTGGTTTATTTTCTTTGCATTAATATAATGCGTCCCATCATTTAACCTATCATTGCAGAAAACAACGAAAATACAACGTCCTCTTATGCCATACGCATTCGCCACTGGGCCCCGTCATTCACCCGTTAGGTTACTTAACTAACGACAGAGCGGGGGATGGGCTAGCGCGGGTGCAAAACATAACTAACGCCTACTAGATATCATATATAAATATTGTACATTCGTCAGACGCAATAATAGGCATTCCAGATCACAGATGAACATATTGGATATACAAGAAATCTGCATTTCTTTTGAGCCTGCAATGAAAGACGGATTACACAGTCCTGATGAATAGCCAAACCCTACCCTAGACACCTACGGGTACGGAAAACTACCCGCCAAGTACCCGAAGTGAAGCGGTCTCCCTCAACGACGTGAGTAGGCCACTAAACACTTCAAAGTACCCAGTAGTTTGTGCACCCCACCTTGGGTCTATCCTAGGAGCAGAAAACAGTAAATGAAATAATACAACGGTGGCTACAACCTCAACCCGGATGTGCCCCGCAAAAGAATATTACAACAAATTACAATTTACATTTGAATGAAAGAAACACTCGTCTCACATCCCCGGCTATCCATTCACGACAATCCAACAAGTTCATATTCACAAACCAGTAAAAACCATTACAGAAATGTGCAACCCCCTGCTAACCGACATACTAGCAGTTAGGGGAGGTTTACGAACACATTAATCACAACACAGATATAATCCAGTTAGCCAAAGTTCTTAGAATACCGATCAAGCAACACATATGAATCTACTCCAAACAATTCTCTGTGCACATAAAACCTGAGTAGAAACAAAACATCCCAGAAAATACAACATCAACACAGAAGAATAACTGAGCAAATTTGGGTTGACTCGGAGTTAACTCGGCTGCGGATCCACAGCGGATCGCTTGTATCGGCTGCGGTTCCGCGGTGGTTTGGTCGAGTCATGATCCCAAATTTCTTCACAATTCTTAAAAAACCCTACTTGTATTTTTAAGGGTCCCTGAAAAATTTTTAGACCCCGTCTTAAAAACTGCAGAAACTTGGTGAAAACGTCATTTTTTCAGGATTATTTTGCGATCGAATTTCTAAAGACTTGCTAACATATTAGTTATGGTTTAGCTAGGCTCTGATACCACTGTAAGTCGACGTAACACACCCCACAAGTTGCGGGGAGGCAGAATAGGTAAAACAATCATTTTGTTTAAGGTAACATCGACTAACTTACGGATCTTTGCTAAACCCTAACTAACAAACTATCTGGAAGTGCTAAACTACTATGATAGATGATTATACCTCAAGATACTAGTCCTTCTTGTTCTTGTTGTTCACCTCCTCGATGTGATAGAAGATCCACCCGAGAGTTCCTTCTCCAAGTTTTAACCTCTCACTTGAGGTAACTAAGTGGTTAGGATTGCCAATCCAAGTGACCTAGAAGATATAGAAGTGGATTAAGGATCTAATAGTCTTTCTAACCCTTGGGATCTCAACACATGAGAGGATTAGGGTTAGGTTGAAGAAGAGGGGAGCTTGAGGAGAGAGAGTGTGTATGTGAGAATGAAATGAAAATATAACGCATTTCTATATATTATGAAGCATAATAATTATCAAATAAATCATATAAGATAATTATAACCATGCTTCATTTAATACAATGAATTAATCATCCCATGAGTCATTAAAACAATTAATGCTTCATTAACTCACTTAGAGGAATCATCTCATGAGTCACTAATTTATTTAATACAAATAACACATAAGCTCTCCACCTCATTTAGTTTAATTCATAAATGAATTAAATCTAAATGAGTCACCTTCCTTCTAGAAACTTCTCGACTAATTACGAGAATGCCCCTCCTATCCGTATTCCCGAAAAACACGGATATACTGAGACTGCATAAATCCAATAATCCAATACTAGAATTTGTCTTAAACTAAAGCCCGCTAGTATAAACTGTCCGAACATCATACGTGCACAAGTACACGTATATGTCCGAACCCTGTCGTAAAACCATACGACCTCTATATCGTTTCGCCTGAAGCAGGGAAACTCTCTGTGTGGGTCTCTAAAGACTCGACACTACGCTGGCAGTGGGTTTAACCACAGGCCGCAAGCGGTACTAGCTGTACGTAACGGTCACCAGGTAGATGTCGATAAGAAGGCCGATGAGGAAACCCATCCGAACTCCTACTGAGCCTGATGTGACAATCTCTGTACAGTCCGGTCTGTTCGTCTAATACTATCGCATATCTGGCCTAGGGGGAGGCAAGCATCAGTCCCCTAAAAGGCGGTATATGTCGTGTCGGAGTGAAGCCCATTACACCTTGAGAAGCTACTGGAAAACCTACCAGTAAATCTCGCTTACCCTGGTCAGGGACTTTACGTAATGGCTCTCCAAACACAGCGCGATATCAACTCCCAATACCGGGAGAGACGAATCCTATCTAACCGCCACTGCCTCCAAGTGCTTCGGGACTGCACCTAACTGCTACTGCACGACTCCTTTGAACCGTGGTAGGGTAGCAATCTAAGAATGGTGGGAACACACTCGAGACGAAGCAGCAGTGTCAAGTCTACGGACTATGTTGTACTCGTGTCACCTGGGAACTGTTAACTGACTACGGGTATAATACCAACCAACAGATCCCAGCAAGTCTTGTCCGGTGTACCCGCAACCCAACGAGCACCTGCATACTATCTCCAGTACAACGTACTAATGTCTGTGGGACAGACCATTTCCCCTGCTGGGATGAGAAGCGTATACACTAGTCTACTCTGGAGTATCGATGCCCTGTCTCGATAATCCTACGACTAGGGACCTGAAAAAGGATGTGCTTGTAGACTACCCAGCTCCCACTAGTGTGACTGCCATCACAACGCTGGTAGTTAAGCAAGATCTTAAGGGCTCTATCAATATGTATTCTCGATATGCAAAAAGAAACATATACACATATTAAGATAGATATAAACCAAGTAGCATACTACTATGTTGAGCAAGACTGTTAATACAACTGTGAATATCCCAAGTTTCCATTAAGTAATATACAAACTAGTATGATACAATAATGGCCCCTAGGGCATATACACTAACATCCCAGAGCTCAGAAGAAAGGGCCTATAGGGGCCGACCAAGCCACCTCTGTGCCCGACCCGCAAGCACAAGCTGGCTCTCCTCAGATCCCCCATGCACAAATTGGCTTCCTCGGCCTCCCAGCTTGCCTCCGAGCTATCACAGGACCAAGATTCCTCGGCTCTCCCGCTCGCCCCCGAGCTCTCCAAACGAGGCCATTTTCCTCGGTCTCATCGACCGACCGACGGTACCACTCACAGGCATAACCGCCGCTCCACGAATCTCGCCATGCGCGAGATCTCCGCCGGCCACATCCTACGTTTTACGCCATTACGATCCCCATTAACAAGCCTGTCTCACCATTAATAGGAAGATCCGCTTATCACGCGGGTGTGAAGTCGGGAGCGTAACGGCCGGCGTGATTCTCATGCCTGCCCCTGCATGCTGCCGCCGATATAAAACTCTCTCCCAGAGGGATCAAGTAAGCCATTTTTACTCCACCAAGCCGTTACTCTGCTCGGATCTTGTTACTAACTTGATCGTCGGAGGGTCCTCGGTGGTACCAAACCACCCCGGGAATTCCTTGCAGGTACTCGGCGCAAATATCCTCCAACCTATTGAGATCCACACATCGTAGGAGATCACGCTCCAGATCAAATCTCAGCCGTCAATCACATCCGTCGGCAGATCAACGGGAGACAACATCTGAAGGAGACCGGAAAGGCCCCCCATCAGCTGGCGCCGTCTGTGGGAAATCTAACTCCATAAAAACAAAAGTTCGTCTCTCGATCTCCGACCACACAGAAAGCGATCACCGTGAATATCCAACCACCAGCCGGCGCCTCCCCCTCAACGAAGGCGCGGATCATCCTCCGCCGAATGACCTCACCTTCTCCTCCGTTGGCCGCCGCTTCCCGGCCTCCAACAGTCGCAGGTCCCCCAAGCCGTGCCATTTAACCTCGAGGTCTCACATTAGAGAGCTTTGCCCCGAATCTCGTCGCACCCCTGTCTCTTACAAGGCGATGACGGTCAGCTCGCCTGCTTCACCCCCTCCCTCGACGGGGTCACGCACACGAGACTCACCAGGATCAGAGACATCCTTGCCAGAGGATCTAAGGGGCCTCGCAGGAAGGAGCTGAGGCTCATAAAAAGTCATGGGCGTGTCAGCAGGAGGTCCATCAAGCTCCTGCGAGACTCCGCACCCCCCGCTGGCAGTAGAGGCCGACAGCCGCCCAACAAAGAAGGCCAGGGACCGCGAACCGATCACTTTTGACGATGGGGACTTCCATGGAATATCTCTGCCACACAACAACCCCCTAGTGATCACTGCTCGGGGCCACCAATACGAGGTACACGTCTTCGAAGTGAATGATGTCGGGGATAGTGAAGGGGAAGTCTTCCATCTTTATGATTTACTTGTGAAGAGAGGAAGGATCAACCCTCCCTCCGCTTTATAGCCTGCTGCGCTCCCAAAAGACCCAACAGCCGCCCGTTTTCGCCCACAAAGGTGCCACCACACGGCAAACATTGAGCCTTTTTTTGGCGAAGTCGAAATGACGCGGCTCTGGCACTTCACCTCCCCAACGCATTCAATGCGCATGTTACGCGTATTCGCCGTGACTGTTCATATTCCCCATACCAACACCAGGAAGATCGGACAGAACATCATGAAGAGGCAACCACGCGGCTTCACTGCCCTTATTAGGCCTCCAACGGCCCCTCCAGCGCTAAGGATCAAAGTCCTCGTCTAGAGGCAGCGCGCAGCTACCCTTCCCGGCTATCCGTGGCCGGTAACTTCCCTACGCACAACGCCAGGGAACAAAGCCCTCACCAAGAGGCAACCGCGCAGCTTCACTGCCCGGTTATCCTTAACTGGCCTCCTATGGCCCCTCTAGCACTAAGGATCAAAGCCCTCGTCTAGAGGCAGCCGCACAGCTACCCTGCCCGGCTATCCCTGGCCGGTAGCTTCCCTACACACAATGCCAGGGATCAAAGCCCTCGCCAAGAGGCAACCGCACAGCTTCACTGCCGGGTTATCCTTAGCAGGCCTCCTACGGCCCCTTCGGCGCTAAGGATCAAAGCCCTCGTCTAGAGGCAGCCACGCAGCTACCCTACCCGGTTATCCCTGGCCGGTAGCTTCCCTACGCACAACGCCAGGGATTAAAGCCCTCGCCAAGAGGCAACCGCGCAGCTTCACTGCCTGGTTATCCTTAGCAGGCCTCCTACGGCCCCTCCAGCGCTAAGGATCAAAGCCCCCGTCTAGAGGCAGCCGCGCAGCTACCCTGCCCGGCTATCCCTGGCCGGTTGCTTCCCTACACACAACGCCAGGGATCCAAGCCCTCGCCAAGAGGCAACCGCGAAGCTTCACTGCCCGGTTATCCTTAGCAGGCTTCCTATGGCCCCTTCAACGCTAAGGATCGAAGCCCTCGCCTAGAGGCAGCCGAGCAGCTACCCTGCTCGGCTATCCCCGACTGGTAGCTCCCTACCCATGACTCCAGGGATCAAAGCCCTCGCCAAGAGGCACCGGCAGTAACCCTGCTCGGCCCCCATCCTAAAGGACAAAAGCCCTCGCCAAGAGGCACCGGGCAGTAACCATGCCCAGCCCCCATCCTTAGTAGGCTTATTACAGCCCCTCCCGCACTAAGGATCAAAGTCCTCTCTAGAGGTGGCCGAGCCCGACCCTTGCTCGGCTATCCCCGGCTGTTAGCTTCCTACCACAACCGATAGGGATCAAAGCCATCGCCAAGAGGCACCGGGCAGTAACCCTGCTTGGCCCCCGTCCTGAAGGATCAAAGCCCTCCCTAGAGGCAGCCGAGCCCGACCCTTGCTCGGCTATCCTCGGCTGGTAGCTCCCTACCCACGACGCCAGGGATCAAAGCCCTCGCCAAGAGGCACCGAGCGGCTACCCTGCTCGGTCATCCCCGGCTGGTAGCTCCCTACCCACGACGCCAGGGATCCAAGCCCTTAACAAGAGGCACCGAGCGGTTAACCTGCTCGGTCATCCCCGGCTGGTAGCTCCCTACCCACGACGCTAGGGATCCAAGCCCTCACCAAGATGCAGCCGAGTGGCTACCCTGCTCGGTCTTTCCCGGCTGGTAGCTCCCTACCCATGACAACAGGGATCAAAGCCCTCGCAAAGAAGCATCTGAAGCCCTCAGAGTGAGGAAACCGAGCTCTTTTCGGTTCGACACATCTGCAGTGGGCAGCCGACTGCCCATCAAACACCGCGGATCTGAAGCACTCTCCAAGAGACACCAGGTCTATATAAGCTTGAGCGAGCCCCCCTCGACTTCGGGGCCATGGAGATACTTTCTTTCCAACGAAATCAACTCGACGCGCGATCGCCAGACGAAGAACTGACCTGACATGGAAGCTCAACAGTGCAAGTCCGGATATTCTACGAGTATTCTTCACAAACAAAGGATAATATGCAAGCAATGAAACAGCAAAAGTTTATTCGCACAAACTAAATTCTTTACAAGGGTATTGGGGGCTCCCCAGCCTTACAAAATTCCCGATAAGACAAAATAAAAGAAGCAGGAAAACGAAGGGCTTCAGGCCTCGGGGCTAGGCGCAACCCCGGGAACCTCAATATCTACCACGGCTCGGGCAGGGTCCTCGGCCACTTCCTCGTCAGGGACCTCTTCTTCTCCGAGGTCGTCCCCCTACTCGTCGGCACCCGTGAGGGGGTATTCGTCCCGGAGTTCTTCATCAGCGAACTCCGGCATCCGGGCCTTGATGGCGTCGAGGGCCTCGTGCCAGATGTTCATAGTGGCCATGGCTAAGTCGGAGTAGTAGTCCTTCGACTTCTTATATTCCTCCACCGCCTTAGCCGCCCCGAGATTGGCCCGCTTCACCTCCTTGGTCGCCACCTCCAACTCCTTTCGGAGGGTCTCCACCATCTTCTTCATGGTGCTGACGAGTACCCTGGCGTCCTGTAACTTGGCCTTGGCGGCCAAGGTGGCCTCATGGTACCGGGCAGCCTCCTGCTTCGAGGCCGCCGCAGCCTGTGCCGCAGCGGCCACCTCCTGCTTCCCGGCCGCCACCTCGCCCTCCAGAGCGACGACCCTCGCCATCGCCGCCTCCAGCTCCCGCTTGGAGCTCTCCTCCAGCGAGGTAAGCTGGCCCGCGGCCTTCATCTCCGGGGTTATCACCTCTTCCTCCATACGGATGGCGAGGGCGACATGTTGGAGGACCTGAGATAATCAAAGAGAGGTCAGAAAGACAAAGGAGGCACCAAATCTCACGAATAGCCAAGCTCTTACCTGCACAGCCTCCTGGGCAATGGAAGCCATCTGGCCTCTGAGGGTCCCCCCGGGGACCCTGCCCCCTGCCGACTTCTCGATGTCGAACAACAGGCTGTCGGGGACGGCGATCCCCGAGGGCACCGCAAAGCAGAGGCCCTCCTCCTCCACCATGATCGGGGAGGTCGGGGTCCGAGGAACCCTTCGGTGGACCCTCTTGAAGGGGGCTGATGGAGACCCGGTCTCCTCCTCCGAGATTGGGTCTTCCTGTTCACACACCCGCTTCCGGCTCAGCGCTTTGCTGGACTCCGGGGCAGGACCCGCCCCTGAACGCTGAGGAGGTACGACCACCGGAGGCACTGGGACGGCGGCCGAAGGAACCGGGACAGGCTTCGAGCGGGAAGAGCTGGCGCCTCCAGCCTTCGGGCCCTTCTTCGGCTGCCGCATGGAAGCTCGGAGTTCATTCATATCCATGGGTTCTGCACAAAACAAGATGCGGTGGAGTCAGCGTCGCATACAAAAATAAAGCAAAACGCAAGCCTAACTCACCGACGGACTCGACGAGGCTGAGCCCAGCCCAACTCAAGGCCCGCTCAAACAGCAGCACGTCAGGTCGAGGAATGGGCTCCCACGACGCCACTCTCATCACGGCGGGGTCATTGGACTGATTTCTCGGGAAGCACTTATCCCTAGACCATCGGGTCGGCACGGGCCAGTCCTCACCCTCGGGCAGCGCGACAAAGAAGAACTTCTTCTTCCAGTCATGGATAGAAGAAGGCGGGACTACAACTCCTGACCCGACTGCACCCCCCTGTCGCTTCCTAAAGGAGAGGTAGACCCACCTCGGGTCGCCCACTCGCCCCCCAGGATGATTTTTGAAGAGGAAAGAGGAATCAAGGATGGAGAGACTGAAGGGGACCGCCTGTAGCTTCAAGGAGACCAGGAACCCGAGGAGGATCCTCCATGAGTTCGGCACTAACTGGCCCGAAGCTAACCCGAAGAAGTTCAGCGCTTCGACGACCTCCGGAGGGAAGGGCAGGCGCATTCCGCCCCAAAAGGCTTCCAGGTACAGGGCGATCTCCCTACCCTGTACTCGGTCCGCCCTCTCTCCTTCCTTGGCCAAGTGAAGCGTATAGCCAGAAGGGATATGGAAGCGAGCCCGAGCGTTGGTGAGATCATCCTCGTGCCTCATCAAAGACGGCGCGTCAGAAGCGGCGTCCGCCGCCTCCTCCCTGGGGACTACCCCCGTCGCACGATCCAGGGAAGCGGATCTGACCCCTGCTCCCTGGGAAGACTCGGGCTCGACTGGAGTGTCCCTAGATCCTACTCCCACCACATCTACAGACTCTACAAAGGAAGACATCTAACCTGGAGAAGAGGGATCCTCGGGAGGCAAAAGCAGGAGAAAGAAGAAGAGCGCCGAGCTATCAGGACTTAAAGCGAGGAAAATATGGAGAGATAGAGGCCCTGGAGTGGACCCCATCCCTATTTATTTCTGCCATCGCCCTCATCCAACGGCTCCCTTCATCTCCCGCCAAAACGACTTCTCGCGTCCGACGACTCTGATTGCTCAACCTGTCACTCCAACATTGGGCTGCATCCCATCAAACGTCGCAGGTCTACAACACGTCGCGTCGCCCAACCGACGCTCGACACGTAGACCGTCGCTTCA
Source organism: Agapanthus africanus (assembly GCA_030015575.1). Classification (NCBI taxonomy): domain Eukaryota; kingdom Viridiplantae; phylum Streptophyta; class Magnoliopsida; order Asparagales; family Amaryllidaceae; genus Agapanthus; species Agapanthus africanus. The sequence continues at coordinate 481,569,945 of JASDDO010000012.1, forward strand.
GTGACGGAACGCACGAACCGGCGCACCTTCCTTAAATGCAGAGATCTCGCACATGATTCGCTGGCAGAAAAGACAACAGATTGCCCAGGGACACGTCCCGACGATATTTTCGAAGGGAGCTCACCCCGGGTGGCCCGGCAGTCCACTCTCGACCCGACCTGTCAGCTGGTCGGGACGAGAGTGGGGGGATAATGATGATGCTCGATATCGGCGATCTCCCATATCGTGACACGTGGCAGATGACGTGTCCCAGAGCTCAGAAGAAAGGGCCTACAAGGGCCGACCAGGCTACCCCTGTGCCCGACCCGCAAGCACAAGCTGGCTCTCCTCAGAGCCCCCATGTACAAATTGGCTTCCTCGGCCTCCCAGCTCGCCTCCGAGCTATCACAGGACCAAGATGCCTCGGCTCTCCCGCTCGCCCCCGAGGCCATTTTCCTCGGTCTCTTCTACCGACCGACGGTACCACTCGCAGGCGTAACCGCCGCTCCACGAATCTCGCCATGCGTGAGATCTCCGCCGGCCACATCCCACGTTCCACGCCATTACGATCCCCATTAACGAGCCTGTCTCGCCATTAATGGGAAGATCCGCTTATCACGCGGGCGTGACGTCGGGAGCGTAGCGGCCGGCGTGATTCTCGTGCATGCCCATGTATGCTGCCGCCGCTATATAAACCCCTCTCCCAGAGGGATCAAGTAAACCATTTTTTACTCCACCAAGCCGTTACTCTACTCGGATCTTGTTACTGACTTGATCGTCGGAGGGTCCTCGGTGGTACCAAACCACCCCGGGACTTACTTGTAGGTACTCGGCGCAAATCTCCTCCAACCCATTGAGATCCACACATCGCAGGAGATCACGCTCCAGATCAATTTCCAGCCGTCAATCGCAGCCATCGGCAGATCAACGGGAGACAACATCTGAAGGAGACCGGAAAGACCCCTCCATCAAGCTCACTTTTGTTTTCTTAGCTCACCATCCTAGTGCCAAGCTCGTCTTGCTCGAAATCGAGCTCCGAGTTCCGACTCGCACGATCCCACACATTTGAAATGGCGGCCATTAATTGCGATTCTACAACTGTTTCTATCCTTCGTGACCGTGATCATTGCTCCCATTAAATTGCCATTACTCAAGATTTTACTGTAGCAGCTATTCCTTGTAGAAAAATATATATCAGAAAGGGAAACATTTAGAAACATCTACGAGCCACGATTTCCCTTGGCAAAGAGTACATCACCAAGCGAATTTTCCCTCTTTTTAATATTCTTTCGGCATTTATCTATTTCAAAGAGGGAAGAAATACATTACCGAGGGATTGTACAAAAAGCGTAAAATTAATTAGACCAAAGCATAACGAGGGAAATATTACCGAGTGATATATCTAGTGGCAACAGTCGCATTAGCTATCAAAGAAATCCCAAGGGAACATTGCCTGCGATATATAACCTCTCGGCAATATTCCTTCGGTATTTCTTTGGTGGCTAATGCGACTATTGTCAGGAGACATATCACTCGGCAATATTTCCATTGCTATATTTTGGCCTAATTAAATTTACGCTTTTTACAATTTCCCTTCATAATGTATTCGTCCCCCCTCCCTCCCCCAACAAATAGATAATTACCGAGAGAATATCAGCAAGAGAGAAAATTCGCTTGGTGGTCTACATAATGCCGAGGGAAACTTGTCTCTCTATTTACCCTCTTTAATGACCTCTAACGATTGCATCGTTAAGAATATATAGAGTTTAAACAAAACAAGTTTCAAAGTCTGACCAAAAGGTCTTGGGGTTTGAGACTTCCGATAAGACGGGATACCTTGTTATATCATTCCAAATCACATCATTTATTAAAAGATAGAGTTTAAACAAAACAAATTTAAAAGTTTGACCAAAGGGTCCTGGAGTTCGAGACTTCCGATAAGGGCAATCACTTACCATTAATTACACTATATAGTTTTAGAAGATACCTAGACGGGATGCCTTGTTAGGTTGTTCCAAATCACAAAAGATTAGGATTTATATGCAGTTGCAAAGAGAAATTTATATAAAGGAAGCACCAACATAAAATTTCATCATAGCCTTATAAATTTGAATATGAATACAATCTTTAAATTTGTACAGGATGTTACAAATATATCGTTTAAGATAAATGAAAAGAAAATATTTTAAAGTAGCTGCAAGAGAAACATGGGATGTCTGCCAGAGGGTAAGGGACCCGACTGTTTCGGGTGGGTCCCCATCATCGGTTGAGGACCCGAACATCGGCTGGGTCCCAACAACGAGCGGGCAGCTGATGATCAGGTGGGATCTCACTATTGAGTGGGATCCTGGATGTATACTTTGTATGCATTTTTATTTTATTAATGCATGATATATCCTGATTTATTAACAGAGAATTGTTCATATGAATTTCTTTGTTTTAAAGTAGAAACAATACATTAGATTATTTCTATGTTTTGTGAAGCATGCTTTATTGGGCAAGTTCAAATAAAAATAGTATTTCCGCTATTTTCTAGATTTTTGTTTATGAAAAATAGAATTTTAAATCTATTTTTATTTTAATGAAACATAGGGTATTAGGCTATACTTCGGTTTGTGAGGAGAATGAAGTTTCCTTCACTTCCTATATTTGGTTGATATCCACGTTTCTAAGGCTTTAAGAATCATGGGCTTAACCACGTTCTTGTAATTCATTCTCTTCGATATGTTGACAAAAGAAGAAATGTCCATCTTGCGCCTTCGGCCAAACGATGTAAATGAAAAGAAGAAGAACAAGAGAAAAGGATTTAAAGAAGTAGGAGATTGAATCGCCCGTTCCTACATTTTCTTTTCTTTTTTTTTTTGCTTGTGTTTGATCTCTTCTTCCCCTTTTTTTTTTCTTTCTCCGTCTTTTTTTATAAAAAAAAATTTTGTCCCCTGGTTTTCTTTCTCCAACACTATTTTTATAAATAATTATGTCCTCTCTCTTCTTTGTCTACGAAGAGAGTGTATATAACCCTACTGGACATGCGAGGGGTCAATTAACCACTCTCTAATTTTTAGAATGAGTGGGAAGTGGAATAACTCCCCACTCACGAGTTCGGATGCCAACAGGGCATCCGAACCCGTCTCATTTAAGCGATCGGGTGCCACCCGATAGGGACAGCCGATGGAGAGGAGGCCGCCGATGGAGACTCTTCTTCTTTCTTTTCTTTTTCCTTTTAGTGTCAACACTCTCGCAGATGTTTCTAATGTTTCTCTCGCTAATGCATATTTTTTAACGAGTGTAATTTCTTATCGAATGCAAATCTCTCACACATCTGATCAGTCATATTTATTGTCAATTTTTATGGTCATTTTCTCAATTTTTATTAATTATTAAATGGTGTTATTTGTAATTTAAGAACATATGTAGGTTTATATGTAAAAAGATTTTGTCATATATTTCTTAACTTATAATTAATATAATTGGGAGTAACATGTGCATATCATATTTAAAGAAAATAAGAATAATGGAGGAAAGAGGCCATAGGAAGGAATTTCCTCCTATGGCGTCAAAAAAGTACGCCCTCGTCGTGTTTTCCAACGAGTGGAATGCATCATCTTCATTGTTATCATCTAAGATGTGGGCACGCCAAATATCATGTGATTCTACAACTTTTTCACTGTTGATTTAGCAATGTAAAAAGTTCTATTGTCGGTAAACCGTTAATTTTGAACCCATTAATTCAACGGTGAAAAGATAGTAAATGTAAGTCTACGGTAGCGCCCCGGCCGTCTGTCCGAGGCCAAAATGCGGAAACGAAAACCTTTTTCATACTAGAAACCGGCGCTATCGTATACTTTAAATCCGGATCGAACTATTAACCTACAACTAGCTAATAAGAGAAGGGTTGAAAAAGCTATACCGATCGATCTGTGTCCTTCGGTCTTGGTCACCATCCCAAGCTCCTCGCGGCATCTCCGATCTCGATCTCCTCGTCGGAAAGGGCATCACATCTTCGAGTCTTTTTACGGGCTCCTGCTTCATCCGAAGCAACTCGGGAACGAAGTTCTCTAGCCGACGTGTCCAAGACGAAGTAGAGAATGTGTGTGACAACTTTGTCTCTTGCATCCATAGTATGGATGGAGGTTGAAGGTGAAGCCATCAATAGAGATTGTGAACTAGAGGAAGAAGAAGAGGAGGAGGCCTTTTTCTTTTTCTTATGTTGTATATGATAAAATGAGAGAGTGAGAGTGTAAGAATCAAAAATACAAGAGCTAATCCCCTCTCATGGCTGCCCTCCCTCTCTCCTCTTATCATATCAACACACAAATCAAACAATAATGTGACATATGCACATAAAAAGAGACCATGAGTCACTACCCTTGCACATGCCACATTAAATGCACTCCATCATAACCTTGAGCTCACAATTTCCATTTGCAAACATTAATCCAAATGTTTGCAACAATAAAAAGATACGGCAACATCTAAAGTAAACTCGTGACGGATCATAAGGATACCCCTCACCTGTATATACATACCTGCATCCGCATTCTGACTGAATGCGAATGCTATGAGACGAAAGTAATCCAACAAATCTAATATTAGGATCCGGCTTAAACCAAAACCCACTAGTATGATCCGCCCGATCACGATCCGTGTACTACTGCACGTATATGATCGAACCCTGCCATATATCATACGGCCTCTACAACGTTTTGCCCGAAACTTGAAAACTGTCTATGGGGGACTCTAAAGACTCGTCAATACTTTGGCTGTGGATTTAACCACTAGCACGTCAGAGGTACTAGCCGTACGTAACGGGCTACCGGGTATTGACCAAAAGGGAGGTCGATGAGCGGACTCATCCTGACACCCTAATGAGCCTGTCAGTGACAATATCCGTACAGTCCGGTCCGTTCGTCTATGAGCATCACATGTCGGGCCTAGGGGGTTGGTAAAAGTCAGACCCCCAAAAGCGGTACAAGTCGTGTCGGAGTGTAGCCCAGAACACTCTGAGATACTACTGGAATACTACCACTAAATCTCCTGCCTTGGCCAAGGACTTCGTGTAATGGCTCTCCTAGACACAGCGCGATCTCACCCCCAATACTGGGAGAGACGAAACCCCTGCCGATCCGCTCACTGCCTCCATATGGCTCGGGACTGTACCCAACTAAAACCTGTTTTCACGACTCCTTTGAGCCGTGGTAGGGTAGTAATCAAAGCACAGTGGGAACTCACACGAGACAAATGACGATCTCAGGTCGATGAACTAACCTGTACACATGTCACCAGGGAACTGCTATCTGACGTCAGGTATAATACCAACTAGCATGTTCCCGGCGAATCCTGTCCGGTGTACTCATAACCCAATGAGCACCTGTATACATCTTAGGTGAACCAACTGACACCAATAGCTTGTGAGACCGGCCACCGCCCCTCGTCGGGGTCTCGACTGTATACACTAGTCTACTAATGGAGTATCGATGCCCAGTCTCGAAACTCCCACGACTAGGGACCTTTTAAGGATATGCTTATAGACCCCAGCTCTCACGTATATGATCGCCATCATACTGCTGGCCGTCAAGCAAGAATCCTATGGGCTCTATCAACGTGCAATAGTAACCTGTAATGTCACCTAAAACGGTACACGATGATAAAGATAGACCAGATAGCATACTATCATCTTGAGTAAGACTGTCCTACCGGTATAGGTCCTCCCTCAATCATTGCAATCACGTGCCTGTGATCCAATAATTGACTCTGAGGGCACTATATCCAACAATCTCCCACTTGCACTCAAGGCTAATTATTGCGATGTCGCATACTCACAGCCCGTGTGATACCGAACACCCAACTCCTCTACTAATCAGTCTCACAAAGCCCGTTTGCGAAACTATTGCGTTCGAGGAATAGCCTCAGTGAGTGGATCCGCCCTGATGTTTCTTTCTATGTCTCTCTTTATCTCAAGTTCGTGGAGAAAGTCATCTCCCGAAAAGAGCAATACCTGTCTTAGAATATGTCTGGATATCTGATGGGACCTAATTCATAAATGAACTCTAAATCCAAAATTCTTAGATTGTATCGTCAACTGAACTTAATCAGTATCCTGCGTCATGCCTCCCTCAGTGTCCGCTTGGATCGCATGTCCAAACCACTGCCCCTCATCAAAGAGAAAACTATAACTCTGACAGTCACTCTGTCATCCAGGTCACCTTGGAAGCCTGGAATAATAATCGTCTCCCGAAAGAGACTGTTGTTATCATATCCGTAGAACATCTACTTGTGTTCTAAAACTGCTTCCGAACGTTTTTCCAGGATAGGATTAATATCAACTTATTGCATCTAGTGCAAAAAACAATATCTGGTGTGGTACTTGACATCTCATGATTGACTCAATTTCCTAAGCAAGTGATCTGTCAATCATGCGCATCTCTCTCCCTCTTAGTCTGTAAGACACCTTTAGAGAGGGTGACTCCATTACCTGCAGGTACACTACCGTGCCAAGAGTCGTCCATTCTAAAACACCTTTAGAATGCTGTCTAAGTACCCAGATTGGGAAACTACCCAAATCTAGATCTAAAACCATAGGTCTAGTAACCAGAATACCTGATATAATATCCATATCTTATGTGGAGAAACCACTATGTGACAACCAAAGTATAACCGATCGTAGTATAGGAATTTCACTTCCTACTCTGTGTATGTCATCCAAATACCAGGATATCACACCCTACTACCTTCTTAACAGATCCATCCCCTATTCTGATGAAGTCAAACCTATGACTGTCACATCAGAAATAGATGATCTATCTCCGTTATATCTGCTTCAGTCCATAAATAGACATAAGCTACCTGTCCACTATGCTTCCGCTGCTCCCACTGACTACAACAACCCTCTGGCAGAGTCATGTACACGTGCACTTCTAAACCTAGTTTAGAACGACGCTATACTCATCCTCCTGCCGGGTCTCATAGCCTAGAACAACAGTAGTGTCAAATCTGGGTAAACAAGAACCTCCCTGTCACCATCTTTGAGGCTACCGGAGTACCTCTCGGGTGCCTGAGCTTACCCACCATATCTGCGGAGTGGCCAATGGAATGTCAAGCCAGATTGAATCTTTAGGTTCTTATCAAATTTTTAGTAATCGTTTGCGGTTCTGGAATCACTTCCAGTTCTACCATACTCCCACTACTTTTTTCTGAAAAAATCCATTTTACTAAAACTGTTGCGAGTCAAGAACAATATCACTATTGATCTTCCAGATGGTAGAAAGTCAACCCTTGTCATAGCCCGGATCAACCCACAAACAGCCATTACAGAAACGTGCCTTGGGTTATCCAGAGTTTGGTTCTAAGCATAAGCCGGACAACTCCCCGTACCTTAACATTGTTAAGATATGAACTATTCTATATCCAATATAGAAACAGAGGCATTGATTTAATTGGAACCAGATTCAAATCATGCAGCTGTCTCCAGTGCATGTCAACTAAATGGAGAGGGGCCTATCAGCATTACTCAACTTAAGAATACATCCAGATATGAATAACCTGAAAGAGAAGCAACTTCTCTTAATCATTACTATCAACTGAATACCATACACAAGTATCTACATCTTCGATCTCTTTGAAGAATCCCGATACTTGCAACACCTGGTTCTCTACTTTACTCTTATACCTATAACTTCTCAAAACTTAGATCTTGCATTTCTACGAAACACATGTCTAAGAACTAGAGAAGTCACAAGTAAACAGAATATAGTACGGGTTCCAACCCCTCTGTCCAAATGGACACGGGACAACATACAATACTCCGTATAAGTCCCCTGAGTCCAATAACGCATTCTCTGTGTGTCGTAGTTTGAAAACTGTACTTATGGTTATGAAGAATTACACCGCTGTTTAATGCTCCTTACCTAACCATCCACTGATATAGGTAAATGTCATAGACATAATTTCAAAAAGTTATATCTCACTTTATAAAAATAAACGTACAGATATATCAATTTGAAATTGGTGCATAACAACGGATATTCAAAACCAAATATTTGCCGTCCGGCAAACAACCCAGGCGATTTCCTCAAATATCACCAATTACAACGGATCCCGATATAATGAGGATGATCACCCAATTCCCAATAACTTACTTCCACTCATCATCTGTAAAACCATACAGATGTGAGAATCAGACCTGGTAAATACATACCCTGGAGCAAGGGCTAATTGGGAAATCAGTTTTCTTTTAACAATACACAGTGAAACTGAAACATATAAATGTTTCGCGGGGGCATTCGGGTATTCCTAGTAATGCCTCTTCCATTATCAGATTCACAACTGTAACCGTATATTTCTTTGTCATCTCTCTAAATCCCTTTATATGTCTTTAGTCATTTCCTTCTGTACACCCATTTAGGCTAAATGGTTTTCTTCCTTTCCTACCGTTCGGCACCAGCTTATGGTTTGGAAGAAAACTATCCAATAAGCGTAATGGGTGTACTGTCCTAATCCTAGGAGCACTCGCAACCCGAGAGAAGGTAAAGATAAAAGACAACTGAATAAAACCTTATTCCTATTTCTCCTGAACCAGAATCCATCCCCGAACTGGAACAAGTTCCTTCGAGTTCGTATATAACCATACGATGGAGTATCTAAATAACTGTGGATCTTCGTAGTGATACGGGATGTTCCGGAGAAATACAAAGGTGAAGTAGGAGTGGCGATGAAATACTTGGTTTTGTCATGAATAGCAGTCGCAATTTACTTTGCCCTTTTACTAATCCCTTTATTTGTCTTTACTTAATACCTTCTGTACACCTTCGTTAAGCTAATTGGTTTTATTCATTCCCCACCGTTCGGCACCTGCCTATGGTTTGGAAGAAGACTATCCAATTAGCGTAATAGGTGTACCGTCCTAATCCAAGGAGCACTCGCAACCTAAGAGAAGGTAAAAGGAAAAGACAACTGAATAGTGCTATTCATTTTCTTCAAAACCGGAAACCATCCTCGAATCTGGAACAAGTTCCTTCGAGTTCGTATATAACCAAACGATGGTTTTATCCAATGGAAGTGGATGTTCATAGTAATATGGGGTGTTCTGGAGAAAAAGGGTAAAAGCAGGAGTGGAAAAGAGGTATGCAACTCAGACAATCCAAAAGCCAGAGTTTTAAGAAAGTTCGGTTAACTTTGTCACTGAGCCATAGTCAAGGGTCGGGTCATGGTCGCTGCCAGAGAGAGAGAAAAAAGAAACACTCTGCGTACACTCTAACCTAGATCAGAATGGTTATCAATTTATCTAATCAGGAAACCTCCCACTGTAACCTCAAATTCTCCTTCAAACCTGAAAGAAGAATTAGTCGGGATCACCCGAGGAGTAAACCAACTCATCAGTGGGAATCGGGATCTAACTATCATCGTATGATAACGTGATGGAATCCACTCACGTTATCACACTCCAGAAGGTATGCGCATATCTGGCAAATTTCAGTTTCTTTAGAAACTCCCGATGTGATTTTTACCCCATGCTCTTATGACCTTGACTTTGGCCAACAAATCAAAAGTCACATGTCAAGTTCTACCCGTCATTATCCAGGTTAATTTGAACCCACCCGTACCTACCCTTAACTTTGGCCAACAAAGCAGTACGACTGTCCCAAACCAACGCATCTATCTATGCAGCAGAAAGATAACAAATAGCTACCATACACTATGCCTTGACTTTGGCTAACAAACATAGCATGAATACTAAGTGCTACCCGTCTGAAATGACGGAGGGCTACGAATGGTTTTTGGCGAAAAACCTTTAACGTAATGAACTTGATATCGTTGAAGGAACCAGATAGCTTTTTATAAAAATATAGTAGCGAAAACCTTTGCTAAAGAGGTCACTCCCGGTGAAGGGATCTCGGCTCTTTCCCCGTAGAATGAGGTGCAGGATATTCCAACTGAATACCACGATGCAAAGCAAAAAGTAATCGACTATAGTGAAGTTATTACCCTGACGCAAACTTCTGTCCAAGGGGTCACTCCCGGTGAAGGGATCTCGGCCTTTGCCTCGTCAACTGAGGTGCTGGATATTCATAACCGAATACCACTGTGCAAAACAAAAGAGAACGTCCTTGCAATAACAGCTTTTTGATGAAAATGTTCCAACAACATCAGAATAGGTTTGTTTAGCTTGCATTGATCCGAATCAATGCAGTCCCATCAATTAATCACACCACAAAAGAACGAAAATATGATGTACGTATATGCCATCCGCATTCGCCACTGGGTCCCGTCATCACCCGTTAGGTTACTTAACTAACGACAAAGCGGGGACTGGACTGGCGCGGGTGTAAAACATATACAACATCTACTAGTATATATATCAATATATAATACTCGCTCATGGCGTGATAAAAGCAACATCACATAAATGTAATAAGCATCACAGAACAATACAGATAATCTGGGATCCCCGGGTTTCATAGAGCCGCAACTGAAACCCGACGTTCCCCTGGTCGTGTGGATAGCCTGTGCAATGAAATCCTAGACCCCTACGGGTGCGGCAAGTTACCCGCCAAAACCTGAAGCGAGGCAGCCCCCTTCAACAAAGTGAATGGACCACCCAGCACTTCACGGAATCCGGTAACTTGAGCACCCCTCCTTGGGTCAACCTGTACCCCCTACGAGTGCGGCGAATAGCCCGCTAATTCTAGAGTGAAGCCCCCTCCGTCTCAAAGCCATGAGATGCGGACCCGTTGCCATCTAGAACCCGGCTATCCGTGCACCCCACCGCGGGGTAATCCTAGTACAGAAAGTAAAATATATATACAACGGATACATCGACCTCAGCCCGGTCGTGCCCTAAAAGAATAATATACAAACAGGCAGTGACGGCAGTCCACATGTCGGACGCTCGCCCCGCAATATCAAATGTACAAATACAACCAAACTGTACTACCATTGCATCCAGGCTATCCACCATGACAAATCCGCAACATCACAACACAACACAGAACATCAACGTGAATGTCACGTTCGCAAATCCGTCTAAAAGAGCTATAGCAATTAGACAAGATTTACCGATCAAATGTCATTCACGGTAGCAGATATAATGTAAATACTGTGAACTAACATGTTTAAAATTTTCGATCGACAAAATTTCCCGAAGTGGGCCCCAAGTACAATTCCTGGTACTTAAAATAATCTGGGCCAAAAATAAAATTACCAGAAACCCCAATTCCAATTCAGAGACCACCTCAGAAAATTTGGTGCAGTGTTGCTACAGTACTGCGGCGAAACCGCGGCCAAATCGTGGGTACGGCCGCGGTTCCGCGGCGCTACAGGGATATCAGTGCACCAAATTTTCTCAGATCTCTTAAAAAAGCCTGCCTGATTTTCTGACACACTCAAAATAATTTTTTGACGACAAAAAAATTTCGACAGAAACTGCATAAATTGGAATCGCGGTTTTGGAAATTTTGTTCGATCGAAGTTCTAAACACGTTAGAGCAAGCTAGTAAAGGTTAATGGCGTAGCTCTGATACCATGTAAGTCTACGGTAGCGCCTCGGCCGTCTGTCCGAGGCCAAAATGCGGAAACGAAAACTTTTTTCATACTAGAAACCGGCGCTATCGTATACTTTAAATCCGGATCGAACCTGTAAGTCTACGGTAGCGCCTCGGCCGTCATTCAGACGCCAAACGCAGAACAAAAACTTTTATAACTGGCGCTATCGCATACTATATCCCGGATCTTGCCATTAACGCTAAACTAACAAACTGTAAAGAGGTAGAAACGCTATACCGATCGATCCGAGTCCTTCGGTCTTTAGCCATCATCCCACGCTCCTCGCGGCAACTCCGATCTCTCGTCTCCTCATCAAGGTGGCACCACGTCAACGGATCTTTAAACGGGCTCCCGTCTCTATACCGAGGCAACTCGGTCATCAAGTCTGCTAAAAGAGATGACCAAAATGAAGTAGAGAATGAGTAGAATACTTTGTCTCAAACACCGTATGGTTCTCATCACATGAGAAGGTTAGGGTGGAGGTTGAAGAAGATGCTAAGGATTGGAAATGGTGAACTCAAGAAAATCAAGAGAGCAAAAGAAAACCAAGCATATAAACTTCTCTCTTATTTTCTTCTCATTTGTGTATAGATATATAATAGTGGAGAAAGAAAAATATCTTATGAAAATATCCATACAAATATCTATACCCAAAACAAAAACTCATTAATTCTCTAATGACTCACTAGATGACTCATTACATGAGTCATTAGTGAACATTCTAGAATCAATGAGTCATTAACATGAGTCACCCTTTCCAAAACTAAATAATCATTTAAACCAAAATGATTAATCCAAAAAAAAATGCATCTTCTAAAATATTCTCGTAACGGATTACGAAAATACCCATCACCTGTATATACATACCTGTATCCGTATTCCGACCGAATACGATACGAGAGACTAAAATATTCCGACTCAATATAATACTTGGATCCAGCTTAAACCAAAGCCCACCAGTATTATCTGCCCGAAATATGACACGTGCACAAGTGCACGTGCATTTTTCGAACCCTGCCACAAAACCATACGGCCTCTACAACGTTTCGCCCGAACTTGGGAAACTATCTGTGGGGGACTCTAAAGACTTGTCGGTACCCTGGCAGTGTGTTTAACCACAAGCACATCAGCGGCACTAGTTGTGCGTAACGGCTGCCCATGTACTGACCTCAAGGGAAGCCGATGAGCGAACTTATCCTGGAACCCTACTGAGCCTATCAGTGATAATATACATACAGTCCGGTCCGTTCGTCAATGAGTATCGCATATCAGGCCTAGAGGGCTATAACGTCAGACCCCCAATAGCGGTATAAGTCGTGTCGGAGAGTAGCCCTGAACACCCTGAGAAACTACTGGAATACTTACCAGTAATTCTCACCTGCCTTGGCTAAGGACTTGGTGTAATGGCTCTCCTAGACACAGCACGATCTCATCCCCAATACCGGGAGAAACGAATCCCCTACCGATCTGCTCACTTGCCTCCATGTGGCTCGGGACTGTACCCCAAAAAAACCTGTTTGCACGACTCCTTTGAACTGTGGTAGGGTAGAAATCAAAGCACGGTGGGAACTCACACGAGACAAATGACGACCTCAAGTCGATGAACTAACCTGTACACATGTCACCAGGAAACTGCTATCTGACGCTAGGTATCATACCAACTAGCAGGTTCCCGGCAAGTCCTGTCCGGTGTACTCATAACCCAATGAGCACCTGTATATATCTTAGGTGATCCAACTGACACCAATGGCTTGTGAGACCGGCCACCGCCCTTCATCGGGGTCTCGACTGTATACACTAGTCTACTCCGGAGTATCGATGCACTGTCTCGAAACTCCCACGACTAGGGACCACTTTTAAGGATGTGCTTATGGACTACCCAACTCTCACGTATATGATCGCCAACATACTGTTGGTAGTCAAGAAGGATCCTAAGGGCTCTATCAACGTGTAATAGTGATCATGTCACCTAAAACTGTACACGACTGATAAAGGAAAACCAGATAGCATACTATCATCTCGAGTAAGACTGTCCTACCGGTATAGGTCCTCCTTCAATCATTGCAATCACGTACCTGCGATCCAATAATTGACTTTGAGGGCACTATATCCAACAATCTCCCACTTGCACTTAAGGCTAATTATTGCGATGTCGCATACTCACAGCCCGTGTGATACCGATCATCCAACTCCTCTACTAATCAGTTTCCCAAAGCCTGTTTTTAAAACTCTTGTGTTCGAGAAAGCCATCTCCCGAATTGTATCTTTCTATGTCTCTCTTAATCTCAAGTACAAGTCGTGTCGGAGTGTAGCCCAGAACACCCTAAGATACTACTGGAATACTTACCAGTAAATCTCCTGCCTTGGCCAAGGTCTTTGTGTAATGGCTCTCATAGACACAACGCGATCTCACCCCCAATACCGGGAGAGACGAAACCCCTGCCGATCCGCTCACTGCCTCCATGTGGCTCGGGACCGTATCCAACTAAAACCTGTTTGCACGACTCCTTTGAGCCGTGGTAGGGTAGTAATCAAAGCACAGTGGGAACTCACACGAGACAAATGACGATCTCAGGTCGATGAACTAACCTGTACACATGTCACCAGGGAACTGATATCTGACGTCAGGTATAATACCAACTAGCATGTTCCCGTCGAGTCCTGTCCGGTGTACTCATAACCCAATGAGCACCTGTATACATCTTAGGTGAACCAACTGACACCAATGGCTTGTGAGACTGGCCACCGTCCCTCGCCGGGGTCTCGACTGTATATACTAGTCTACTAATGGAGTATCGATGCCCAGTCTCGAAACTCCCACGACTAGGGACCTTTTAAGGATGTGCTTATAGACCCCCAGCTCCCACGTATATGATCGCCATCATACTGCTGGCCGTCAAGCAAGAATCCTATGGGCTCTATCAACATGCAATAGTGACCTATAATGTCACCTAAAGCAGTACACGATGATAAAGATAGACCAGATAGCATACTATCATCTTGAGTAAGACTGTCCTACCGGTATAGGTCCTCCCTCAATTATTGCAATCACGTGCCTGTGATCCAATAATTGACTCTGAGGGCACTATATCCAACAGTAAAATCACATGAAATTTTGTGTACCCATATCTAGATAATAACGATGAAGATGATGGGTGTTCATCGTCGGAAAACACGATGGAAGGAGTGTTTTTTCGATGCCATGGGAGGAAATTCCCTCCTATGGCATCTTTCCTCCATTATTCTCAAAGAAAATATCCATTAGATTCTTAATCTTTAAGTAAAATAATTGCAACCATATCTTTTTAAATAATTATTTATATATTTCTTAAACATTAAGTAATTTAATTGTAAGCAAAAATCGGTTGAAATATTTTCTCAAATGCTACTAATGATTTGATTTGAGATATTGTGCAGGTATTAAAATAACAAATTAATTCAAGACTGTAAATAGAATCAAGAGATCCAAATCAAATCAATTGCAACAATCAAAACTAGCAAGTTTGGGACCAGATTGAAGATTCATGCAACTGCAGGGAAACGAAAATATTTTCAAGAAATTATTATCTGGAAGACCTTCTAAAATCGCGATGAAAATATAGATAAAAATTTGGAGACTTAAAACCAAAAAAGCACGGCGGTTTAGCGGTGAAACAAGCACAATCGCGACGGATCAGCGGCCAAATGTGGGCCCTTCGATCTAGGATTTTTTAGGTATGATCGTCTTTTTACATGCATCGATATGAGTTTTAGGGTTTCGTCTTTCAGAGTCTATAAATAGCAGCGATAGCACCCAATAGAGAAGCATCTAGGGTTTCATGTTTTTAGGGTTTTTATTTTGTTTAGAATTTGTAGTATCCTATTCATTAGCCATTAAAATTGTAATGAAACTTCAAATTTGATCAATAAAAGGTAGAGTAATTTATTTAATTTATGTCTCTTCTTATATTGCAATTTAAATTTCTTGCACTTACTTTCTCTTGTATTTTTTTATCTCGCAAATATTTTTAATAGATAGATGATAGTTTGCCATGGCTTTCTTCTCCTTCCTTTCTTCCAAATTATTTTAAAGCGATAATGCTACCAATAGAAATTCCTTACTTTTTTGCGAGGGATTTTAAAAGCTAGCTTTTCAATTTCTTCTATTCTTTTCTTTGATTTAATTGTTTATATGCGATAATACTCGATGGATGCTCCTCGCTATTGTGAGGGCTTTAGTGGTTAGCATACATGTTCTTCTTCACAATTTCTCCTCTTTCTCCTCGTTTTGTTTCTAATCTAATGAGCGAGTAATTTCCTCGCTTGTTAGGGTTTGGAGGAGTGGGCAGTTTAGTTGATGGAAATTTACCGTTAATTCTCTTTATTATTTTTAATTCTTTATAAACTTTAACAAAAGGAATCTTAACCCTCTTATTTAGGTGCACCTTCAATTCATGAAACTTGCAAACTCGATTTTAAGTTTAGTTAAGATTGTTTTGATTGAAGGCTTTAGCGTAATAACAATCAATGGAAGGACAAGGGTAAATAGAGAGAATTCCTAGTACCCCTCTTAGCACCATAATCCACATCTATCATTATTCCTCTAACAATAATTAATTACAAAGATAAAAAGAATATTTTTATTAAAAAAACATATTTTAAACTAATCATTCCGTAAAACCCTACAAGCCCTTCTCTTATAAAGTTTTCAAATATCTTTAGTATAAAACGACAAAATTCCAACCTTTCTTCTATCAACTCGTCTAAAACAAGATAAGTAATTCACCATTTTCCTGTGAACGACCCATACTCAATATCAGCTAGCTATTTGTGACACCATTATTAATTGCGGTATTTAAGACACTTTAAAATTCAATTTTCACAACAATCAAATGACGTTGTTGCCGGAGAAACGGTAGTATTATTTTTCTTGTTATTCGGCTTGATTACTTTTTATTTTGAAAAAATTAAAAACCGCATCTTGATATGATTTATGAAGTTTGTTCGAGTTGTGCAAAAAATCTGGAGCATCTGAGTGAGCCTGCGGTAAATAGAATTGCTTGAACTGGGAGAACAAGGAATAAAGAAGTCAGTGCCAGAGAATTAGGCAGGTCGACTCAAAGGAGGCGGTGGATCCACGGAGGACAAGCTCAATTGGCGGCGAAAACGCGGCTGTTTGGTGGCTTCTCCTCTCCAAAATTTTCTGGTACCTTTCTTCCTTTCATCCCCTCTAGAGCTCCGATAAACTGTTTCTACCTGCAGAATTCTTTGCAAACAGCGCCGCAAAAAAAATCCAATTTGCGTGTTTTAGATTTTTATTTGCTATTGCTTTGCATAATTAAAAACAGACATTAAGAGGCAAGAAACCCAAATTCAGATTACATTGACAGAATCCTTGCAAAACTAGTTTTCAAAACATCGATCGAACACTTTAATTTCGTCTAAACTACTCCTAAGGCTCTAGTTTGGCTCTGATACCATGAAATTATGTTTTACCACCTCTACTAGGGTTCTATGAGTATCAAGTATGCAATTTTTAAAATCTAGAGGGCTAAGTATACTAAACAAGAATCAAACTAGAGAATTAGGGTTTCAAAGTTAAGCAAATAAGTTCTAAACTAAGTGAAGAGATCTACAATCTTTGTAGTCTAGTCCTTCACTTCTAAAGCTGCAAGTAGTAGTCCCTAGAACTCTTCTTTGACTCCACTTGAAAGATGAAACGAGCTTACTTGTAGTCTTCATCGTCGAAAATGATCCACCTTGAGGAAACTCCCACTCAAGCTCACACTTCACTAATTAAGGTATTAGTGAAATTAACAACCTAAACTAATTTGCTAGAGCAGAGTTGGTTGATGAAGTAGGAATTTTTCGCACAAAAATCTTTCTTTTCTTTTCTTTTTCTCACCCTAGAAAAATCTAGTGAAGAGATGAAGATGAACTTAGAAGATGAAGTGTGAACCATTAGCATGAGATGAGATAAATGATAATGACAAATATTTATGAATAAAAAAAGAATTGAATATGAATCATGGCCTCTCAATGCTTCTCCAAGCATCCAAAACTATGACCCATTCTTCTTTCCTTTTAATTCAAGAATGTTTATCATTATCTTACTCAAATATGATTCTCACACATCCTAATTCTATGTATCTTCAACCATGATATAATGAGTCTCTCTCTCTCTCTCTCTCTCTCTCTCTCTCTCTCTCTCTCTATATATATATATATATATATATATATATATATATATACACACACAACAACTGAGCCTTTTATCCCAAGCATATGGGGTATGCTACATGAACCAACATGAGAATCACGCTGGGTCCAGCATATGATATCAAATTATTAAGTGAGCTTAATATTAGTTTATATATATGTAAAGAAAAGAAAATCTTAAGTGAGCTTAATATTAGTTTATATATATATATATATATAATTATTAAATCAACATTTAATTCAATAATCCGGTTATATCATTTATAACCCGGCTGATATCAAATATATATATGTATATCAAATCATTAAATCAACACTTGATTCAATAATCCGGTTATATCGTATATAACCGGATAATATTTAATATTAGTTTATATATATGTATATATATTGTCACGCCTCGTTTCCCAGTGTGCGGGTAAGGAGACGTGGCGAGGCCCGCGACGTATTTACTCAAAAGTAAACATGGTAAGCATATATAAGCAATATAATAAAAGTACACAAGAAAAAACAAGAGATATAAATAAACAACTTTTTATTGATTAAACATTCGTTACATACAACTGGAAAGTAAATACAATACTGGAAAGTGATGTCTAAATAATAGCATATGAACAGAAAGTAAAATCGACGTAGCGAGGTCCTCGTGACAACATTCCAAAGAAAGAAGAGAAAACGAATTTCGTCAGCGAACAATTGCTCGGTAAGTCCTAAAAGAAAGATAGATCAAGTAAAAGGAATAGATCTGATAATTTAACTGTTTTTATTATACTAACGTAATTGTTTGTAGCTTGGTACAGAATATATCAGTGTATATGAGAGTAGTCCAACTTACTCCGTGGACTAAAGCATATGGAGTAAAATGCCCCGTCAAAACCCATGGGACAACGGAAACGGATATTCAGGTTAGGTGTATTATAGTGACCGTCTCATTCCACTTCTAATACATTCCGTACCAGTCTACCCCTTAAAAACCCCGTAATGCATATTGTATTGATTGTATTGATTTGTTGTATAAGAACTGTCGAAACTATGATATAAGTTGTTCATGTAAACGGATCGGATATAAACAGGTAGCCATGTAGTCAAGTTTAAAATATATCCATGGTTCGGTCCAGTCGAGTCATGTTGATGTTGTTCTGGTATTCATGTTCAAGTTCAAGTATAGATTGGATTCATGTTGTATTGGAGTTAAGATTGGATTGAGTTCAAGCTTAGATTGTATTCGGATTAGACTGAGACTCAGATTGAGTCAGACACTTAAACAGAATTTGATTCCTGAATTAAGTTTTGGAGTTATCGGTAACTGCTGCACATGAACGGCGGGATTTATGAATTTTTCCAAGTCAATTACCATTGATAAGCCCGTTTTAGTTTTCTATCTTAAATAGGCAAGCACCCACTTTCTCCGGCTCCCTGAGGCTCAAGAGAATTGGTCCCGCTTAAATCTATATTTACTAGGGTCCTTAATGTAAATTAATATAATTTGAGGGGGTTTTATGAAAAATATTTTTTGTATAATCTTAAAATAATTCTCAAGTATTTATTTATCGTATTTATGGTTTTGATGGATGTAAATTTTAAAAGTGGGTTATTCTAGTGAATAAATATCTAGCTTGAATAATATATGGTATTTTTGTGTAAATTTGACATGTATGGATTCTTGATGGTATTTCAATGAAACTTGTAATTCTTTTCTTTTGGTTTAGAAAACATGGAATTTATTATATATTTAAAATAGATGATTTGATAATATTTATATATAATTATTAAAAACAAAATTTATTTATTAAATAGAAATCACGTTTTTCTTTAAAATTGTATTAAAGATTCCATCGAAGTCGGATGCTCCGTGAGGAGGTCTGCATCTCGCTCTACTAGCTCCGAGGATATGCGATAACCCGCACCATCCCGATCGGGTTCCCCAAAATGGGTTGTAGAGGTTTAATTGTAAGGAATGTAAATAACACATTTTAAATAATACAGTTTTAAATGGTTTATGGTATTTTAATGTAAATGTCGTATTTGTCCCAAAAATATTGTTAAAAGGAAATCGTGCTATTTCATGATGCGTGTTTGTGAGAAGTAGGTTATTATCTCGTGATATTTTCTAAAGGTAATAAAAGCAAAACATGATAAAAGATATCATATGTAACTTTATGGTATTTAAACGTAAAAGCTTAATAAAAGTTGTTTTACATGGAGTTTTGAAATGAAACTTGTTTATAATTATTGGTTAATGTTTAATAAGCAAGATGTAATGATATGGTTAAGTTGTTCTTAAGAAAAAATTGAAATTTTAAAGAGAATAGAATTAAGAGTCGGTATAACTCCACTTACCGACGTGATTTGAAAAGAGATGGTTTTGAGATGTGAAAAGAGAAGAAGAGAGGGGACATACTAAATGAAATAAGAGAGGGGAGGTTGAGGAAGGATTTGGAAGTTTCGTGGGGTCGCGGGGTCGCCGAAATCATCTCGAATCGTCGCCAGAACTTGATCTTAGGCTAACTCCACTTGTACTCTTCTTTGACTTGGAAAATTTTGAGGATTTTGAATAATAGATTTCAGAATGGAGAGGGGTAGGATATGATGTGGTATTTATATGAGAAATTAGGGTTTTGAGGATTGAAGAAAGGAATTAAAATGCATTTAAAATATAATTAAAGAGTGAAATTACACTCTCTGGATAAATGCAGAGAAATCAAACATAATACGAGTTAAGAGGGTAGGCCAAGGGACTACGGTTCAAAATATGGAAGCATTCCCGACGGGGAAGCCCGGCGGTGCCAGCCCAAACGGCAATCTCGCCGGCCACTTGGAAGGGATTGGGCTCTAGATGTTTGCCATGTATCCTAGTATGTCTAAATACCCATTTGCACATGTTTATTTAATCTCGCCGGACACTTGGAAGGGATTGGGCTCTAGACTTTCAAAGCTATGCTTAAGTCCATCAGGATTATAGCAAGCATCGCGGAGATGGAACATCTGTTTTGATGTGGCAGTCAAAGAGTTTTGACTTCATCAAAAAGGTAGATGAACCTTGTATATACAAGAAGGTTGTAGAGAGTAAGGTTGTCTTCCACGTATTGTACGTAGATAAATAGACTCTTAATAGGAAATGGTTACCTATGCTACACTCGGTCAAGCTCCTCTTATCACGGGGATTCTCCATAGAAGATCTGGATGATACCTACTACATCTTGTTTTTTATGATCTATGGTGATAGATCTAAGTGGATGTTGGGAGTGTCCCAAATCCAGACTAACTGTAGATGGCTCACTAGGTGTAATGATCAGGAATCAATTGAATCTTGGGAGAATCACTGGCTAGCTGTGGAGAACATTCTCAAGTACTTGAGAAGCACTAAATGAATGCTCTTAGTTCGAGCTTCCAGAGTGATAAGGTCGACTGAAAGTTAGTCACAGGTATTGTCTTTACCCTCAGTGGAGGGACGGTATGTTGGAAAAGTTCCTAGCTAGATACCGTGACATATTAGACGATAAAGGCTGAATACATTGCTACCAATTGATACTAGCAAAGTGGATGTCTGGACATTTCTTGTTCATGAGATGAACAAGGTTCCTACCATTGAGTGTCCAATCACTGTTATTGTGACAACAAAGGAGTTGTGGCTGTGGCCTAGGAACACCGGTCCTATCAGCGATCCAGACATATTCTGAGGCAAGTATCACCTGATCAGGGAGAGGGTTGATCTCTAAGGGATCAAGGTAAAGAGAGTAGATTTTGAGGTTAACACGGCGGATCCACTCACCAAGACCTGCTTCCCCAAAACCCGGATTAACACATATTCCGAATTTCAGGCATAACTCTATAAACCTTACATTTAAGTCTCGAATTGAAATCCCTTTTCAAAGTGTAAACCAGGCAATTCAACAAGATTCCCGATTAATGATTCGATGGCTCGTCGGGAACTTTAGTGGATATCCGCACCCCCGAGACCGTCAACAAAGTGGACTTGGGCGGAACACCGTAGCCGCGAGCATCTGAGTGGATGCGCTTGGCCATGGGGTTCTCCTATAGTCACTTGGTCGGGGCAAAGGGGTGTGGCTGTCTACTAATGTTTCCCGGCGAGTATTTGCATACGATACGAGATTACGACGGAGTTTCAATCCAAACCCAAACTCCATGGTAATCCATCATTTGAGAATAAAATGCGACATTTACAAATCAATAACTAGTTTTCGCAAAACTAATCAATGTGGATTCCAAAAATTGTATCACATATCCAAAGCAATATAGACGATGTTAAATATTTTGATCGATATTTCAAAAAACAAAAATTCACAGAGACCTTAACCACTTGAGCCCCATTAAAAAATATCCAGAAAATCATTTAGGAGAAAATGAAGCAACACAATAAAAATTGAGATCTAAGTCCATAAGTGAACTGCGGAACCACGACAAGAACATAGTCTAGGCGGCGGTTCCACGGCTATTTGGTGGAACTACACTCTCGTTTTTCTTGTGCTTCCTTAAATTTGCCTGCACGATTTTTTGAGCATTTTTAATCTCAGTAATCTCAAAGTTTCAAAAAATGGACAGAAACCTTAAAACTAGTTTTCAAAACGTCGATCGAACACTTTGACTTCATATAAGCTACTCATAAGCCTTTAGTTTGGCTCTGATACCATGAAAGTATGTTCTAGCACCTCTACTAGGATTCTATGAGTATCAAGTATGCAATTTTAAAAATCTAGAGGGTTAAGTATACTAAACAAGAATCGAACTAGAAAATTAGGGTTTCAAAGTTAAGTAAATAAGTTCTAAACTAAGTGAAGAGAGTCTACAACCATTGTAGTCTAGTCCTTCACTTCTAAAACTCCATGTAGTAGTCCCTAGAACTCTTCTTTGACTCCACTTGAAAAATGAAACGAGCTTGCTTATAGTCTTCATCGTCGAAGATGATCCACCTTGAGGCACCTCTCACTCAAGCTCACACTTCATCAATCAAGGTATTAGTGAAGTTAACAACCTAAACTAATTTGCTAGAGTAGTGTAGCTTGATGAAGTAGGAATTTTGCTCACAAAAATCTTTCTTTTCTTTTCTTTTTCTCACCCTAGAAAAATCTAGTGAAGAGATGAAGATGAACTTAGAAGATGAAGTGTGAACCATTAGCATGAGATGAGTTAAATGATAATGGAAAATATTTATGAATAAAACAAGAATTGAAGATGAGTCATGCCTTCTCAATGCTTTCCCAAACATCCAAAACTATGACTCATTCTTCTTTTCTTTTAATTCAAGAATGTTTATCATTATCTTACTCAAATGTGATTCTCACACATCCTAGTTCTATATATCATCAACCATGATACAAATGAGTGTATATATATAAAGAGAAGAAAATCTTAAGTAAGCTTAATATTAGTTTATATATATATCAAATTATTAAATCAACACTTGAATCAATAATCCGGTTATATGATATATAACCGGCTAATATTTAATATTAGTTTATATATATATATATATATATCAAATTATTAAATCAACATTTTATTCAATAATCCGGTTATATCATATATAGCCCGGCTAATATTAAATATATAAACATATATATATAAATCAAATTATTGAATCAACACTTGATTCAATAATCCGGTTATATCATATATAACCCGGCTGATATCATAAATGCTGGATTAGAATACGGTATCATATACTCGTATTTAATCAAGCTCCCGCACATATCTCCATACGTCCCCTACTTCATTTCGCTTGAGCTAGGTAATCTCTATGTCTAAAGACTAGTCAATACGCCAGCAGTGGGTAATGATCACATCAGATACCCACAAGCCGTCAGCGGTACTAGCTGAACGTAACGGCTATCTAGGTATTGAATGAATAGAAGATCAACAAGCAAACTTGTCCAAACTCCCGTAGAGCTTATAAGCAACACTTACCGTACAGTCCGGTCTCTTCGTCTGATATGTCGCATATCGAGTTTAGGGGTGGAATCGTCAGACCCCACTAACTTGATAAGTCATGCCGATGTGTGGCATATAACCTTTCGAGAAACTACTGATAACACTTATCAGTAAATCTCATCAGCCCTGGCCAGGAACTTGCTGTTATAGCCAATCGAATATAGCGCCACATCAACTCCCAATACCAGGATAGACGAAACCCCTTCTATCACTCACTGCCTCCATGTGACTCGGGACTGTACCCAAAAACCACCTGTTTGCACGAATCATTTGAGCCATGGTAGGGAGAAAATCAAAACACAGTGGGAACCACACAAGACACTATGACGATCTCGGGTCTACAGACTAACCTGTACAAATGTCACCAGAGAACTGCTATCTGACGATAGGTATGGTACCATCTAGGAGTTCTCGGCAAATCCTGTTCGGTGTACCCATTCTTCAATGAGCTCCTATGTACAATCTTTGATGTCAAACACCAATGGTTATACGATCAACCATCGCCCCATACAGGGTCAAGAAACGTACACACTAGTCTACTTTGGAATATCGATACCCTGTCTCGATTCGACTAGGAACTGTTAAGGATGCGCTTGTAGACTACACAAGCCCCACTAGTATGATCTGCATCATAGTCTTGATAGTCAAGCCAACATCCTAAGGGCTTTATCAACATGTATCAAAGAGACAGTAAACTAAAATAAGTACACATGTTAAGATAAAGAGCAACCAGATAGCATACTATCATGTCAAGTAAGAAAGTCCTCTGTATATATGTCCAAGCATCCACTATAATATACAATAATGGACTCTAGGGCATACATATTCCTAACGAAAACCGTGTGTGGTTATTTTGACCCATCACATTTTACTAAAAAGTGTCCTTTGAATCCTCCGTCTCAAGGTCAAGAACAAACTAATGCTGCTTTTCAGCAACGACCTAGAAATAATCTCTATTCTTCCACATATAATCCGGGATGAAGGAATCATCCTAAATTTGCTTGGAACCAAAACCAAACTCAAATCCAAAACCAAAATCAGCTCCAAAATCAAAACAACTATCAAAAGCTTCCTCAACAACAACAACAATTTCAGCAGCCCCTTCAACCACAACAATTTCAAAATCCGGCCAAAAACTTTGCTCCTTATAACAATTCTTTCCGACCACAAAACAACGTTTCTCCTGCCGGTACCGACAAAGTCTCTGCACTCGAGAGGAGCTTAGAAACCTTCATTAAACAATTCGCTCAAACGTCGGATAGTCTAACTTTTTCTATACAATCGTTAGTACAACACACTGCTTCTCATGGTGAAAGCATCAAATCAATCGAAGCACGAATAGCACAATTGAACGCAGCAATGAGTGAAAGAGAGAAAGGGAAACTTCTATCTCAACCTCTACCAAATCCCGGCCACCTACAAAATGCTAACGTTATTCTTAACCAACAAAATCATAATGTGAGTGTCGTAACTACGTTGAGATCGGAAAGAATACCGAATAACCATGTTATAGAATAAGTTAATGACATAGATGACATCCGGGATACTACTTCTTCTTCATCTAGTCCATCATCTTCTTCCATGCCCGTTCTCTGTTCTCCACCGGGCTTTAACTCTCCTTCCACTTTCTTGAATAGATTCCCCTCTCATGCCATTCCAACTCCAGTTTTGGGATCCACTCCATCTCCACATACTTCTCCCCAAGTGTTGGACCCAACCATTTTAATAAAGCATATTTTCCAAACCGGTTGAGGCCCAACAAACCAAGTGCACAAATGGGGAAGGTTGTGGAAATGTTTAAACAAATTAACATTAATATCCCTCTCTTGGATGCTATCCAACAAGTCCCGTCCTATGCAAAAATCCTAAAATACTTATGAACTAAGAAAAGGAAAACTCAAGTACCCAAGAAAGTCTTCTTAACAAGTAACGTGAGTGATGTTGTTACCCAAAATTTACCCAAAAATCGCAAGGACTCCTGTTGTCCTACAATTTCTATAATTATTGGGGGTAAAAATATCAATCGCGCTCTTCTCGATCTTGGTGCTGCTGTTAATTTGCTCCCATATTCTGTTTATGAGCAATTAGGTATAGAAGAGTTGAAACCCACATACTATACTCTCCAAATGGCCGATCGATCTATCACCCATTCTAAGGGTGAGCTAGAGGACGTATTAATTAAAGTCGGGGACTTTATATTCCCTGTGGACTTCATAGTTTTAGATACACGGCCTGTAGCGAATCCACGGAACCAAATTCCGATGATTTTCGGTCGACCATTTCACGCAATCTCAAATGCGGTGATCAATTTTCGAAATGGTTTCATGAACCTATCCTTTGGAAAAATGGCAATAGAATTTAACATTTTCAGGTTGGGGAGTCAACCCTCCGAACCATCTACTCATATGATAGATATTTGTTATGTCCATAAGATAGCTCCCGACAGCTGTGAATTTGAAGAGTTTTTGTTCAACGACAATGACCTTGACACCACTAATGTGTTATTGTTTAATCTCACTGCTTTCTACATGGATAAGGAGTATGAAGGGTTCAACTTTCTTGATGATCTTGATTCATAGGACCCTTCAGTCAATGAATCACCTCTCGAATTTTGAATCCTTTGATTTTTCAGATGAGTTAGTTGAGTCGTCCGATTTTGTCGATTACACTTGCTACGAACCCCTCCTGGACTCCTTCGAGTTTGAGCATTGGCCTCCTACCCTATCTTCTATACTCTCTCCGCCGACACTTAAACTCAAACTTTTGCCATCTCATCTTAAGTATGCATACTTAGGTGAGAATGAGACTCTACCCGTTATCATCTTGGCTTCTTTAATGTTATAGCAAGAGAAATCCCTTCTTTCCGTCTTAGAATCAAATCGGCAAGCTTGCAGTTGGACAATGTTGGACATCAAAGGGATTAGTCCCTTGATTGTTGAACATTATATACATATGATGGATGATGCCAAACCAGCCCGTGACCCACAAAGACGGTTGAATCCCGTCGTGAAAGAGGCGGTGAAGAAGGAAATCGTCAAATGCTTAGATAGTGGTATCATTTACCCAATATCTGATAGCCAGTGGATGAGTCCTATTCACGTTGTCCCTAAGAAGTCTAGCATCACGGTCGTTACTAATGAGGCAAATAAGTTGGTTTTGACTCGCACCCGAACCGGGTGGCGGGTATGTATTGATTTTTAAAAACTCAATACTGTGACAAGAAAAGATCACTTCTCTCTGTCTTTCATTGACCAGATGTTAGAACGCTTAGCTGGGCATGAGTACTACTGTTTCTTGGACGGTTACTCAGGCTACAACTAGGTTCCCATTGCCGATAAGGATCATAATAAGACGACTTTTACTTGTCCTTTCGGCACTTTCGCCTATAGACGCATGCCCTTTGGGTTATGCAATACTCCCGCTACATTTCAGCGGTGTATGATGGGGATGTTCTCTGACATGGTCGAGAATTTTCTGGAGATATTCATGGACGATTTCTCCATCTTTGGAGACTCCTTCAATGAGTGTTTACGTCATCTTGACGCTGTTCTTACTCGCTATAAGGACAAGAATCTAACTTTAAATTAGGAGAAATGCCATTTCATGATACAAGAAGGTATTGTCTTAAGACATATCATTTCATGAAATGGTATTGAGGTTGACAAAACCAAAATAGATGTCATTTCCAACCTTCCTCCTCCCAAATGCGTCAAAAATATACGATCCTTTCTTAGCCATGCCGGTTTTTATAGACGGTTCATAAAAAACTTTAGCAAGATCGCTAGACCCTTGACTCTTCTCTTGGACAAAAATACAACTTTTCACTTCGACTCGGATTGCTTCGCTACTTTCGAATCACTTAAATGTTCCCTCACTACCGCCCATGTTCTATCATTTTCCGACTAGAATCACCCTTTTAAGTTTATGTGTGATGCATTCGACATTACTATCAGTGCAGTCTTGGGACAGCACATCATAAACCCGGATTAACACATATTCCGATTTTCATGCATAACCCTATAAACCTTATATTTATGTCTCGAATTGAAATCCCTTTTCAAAGTGTAAACCAGGCAATTCAACAAGATTCCCGATTAATGATTCGAAGGCTCGTCGGGAACTTTAGTGGATATCCGCACCCCCGAGACCGTCAACGAAGTGGACTTGGGCAGAACACCGTAGCCGCGAGCATCTGAGTGGATGCGCTTGGCCATGGGGTTCTCCTATAGTCACTTGGTCGGGGCAAAGGGGTGTGGCTGTCTACTAGTGTTTCCCGGCGAGTATTCGCATACAATACGAGATTACGACGGAGTTTCGATCCAAATCCAAACTCCATGGTAATCCATCATTTGAGAATAAAATGCGACATTTACATATCAATAACTAGTTTTCGCAAAACTAATCAATGTGGATTCCAAAAATTGTATTACATATCCAAAGCAATATAGACGATGTTAAATATTTCGATCGATATTTCAAAAAACAACAATTCACAGAGACCTTAACCACTTGAGCTCCATTAAAAAATATCCAGAAAATCATTTAGGAGAAAATGAAGCAACACAATAAAAATTGAGATCTAAGTCCATAAGTGAACTGCGGAACCACGGCCAGAACATGGTCTAGGCGGCGGTTCCACGGCCATTTGGTGGAACTACACTCTCGTTTTTCTTGTGTCTCCTTAAATTTGCCTGCACGATTTTTTGAGCATTTTTAATCTCAGCAATCTCAAAGTTTCAAAAAATGGACAGAAACCTTGCAAAACTAGTTTTCAAAACGTCGATCGAACACTTTGACTTCGTATAAGCTACTCATAAGCCTCTAGTTTAGCTCTGATGCCATGAAAGTATGTTCTAGCATCTCTACTAGGATTCTATGAGTATCAAGTATGCAATTTTAAAAATCTAGAGGGTTAAGTATACTAAACAAGAATCGAACTAGAGAATTAGGGTTTCAAAGTTAAGTAAATAAGTTCTAAACTAAGTGAAGAGGGTCTACAACCATTGTAGTCTAGTCCTTCACTTCTAAAGCTCCATGTAGTAGTCCCTAGAACTCGTCTTTGACTCCACTTGAAGGATGAAACGAGCTTGCTTATAGTCTTCATCGTCGAAGATGATCCACCTTGAGGCACCTCTCACTCAAGCTCACACTTCATTAATCAAGGTATTAGTGAAGTTAACAACCTAAACTAATTTGCTAGAGTAGTGTAGCTTGATGAAGTAGGAATTTTGCTCACAAAAATCTTTCTTTTCTTTTCTTTTTCTCACTCTAGAAAAATCTAGTGAAGAGATGAAGATGAACTTAGAAGATGAAGTATAAACCATTAGCATGAGATGAGTTAAATGATAATGGAAAATATTTATGAATAAAACAAGAATTGAAGATGAGTCATGCCTTCTCAATGCTTTCCCAAGCATCCAAAACTATGACTCATTCTTCTTTTCTTTTAATTCAAGAATGCTTATCATTATCTTACTCAAATGTGATTCTCACACATCCTAGTTCTATGTATCATCAACCAAGATACAAATGAGTGTATATATATAAGAGAAGAAAATCTTAAGTAAGCTTAATATTAGTTTATATATATATATATATATATATATATATATATATATATATATCAAATTATTAAATCAACACTTAATTCAATAATTCGGTTATATGATATATAACCGGCTAATATTTAATATTAGTTTATATATATATATATATATATATATATATCAAATTATTAAATCAACATTTTATTCAATAATCCGGTTATATCATATATAGCCCGGCTAATATTAAATATATAAACATATATATATATATATAAATCAAATTATTGAATCAACACTTGATTCAATAATCCGGTTATATCATATATAACCCGGCTGATATCATAAATGCTGGATTAGAATACGGTATCATATATTCGTATTTAATCAAGCTTCCGCACATATCTCCATACGTCCCCTACTTCATTTCGCTTGAGCTATGTAGTCGCTATGTCTAAAGACTCGTCAATACGCCAGAAGTGGGTAATGATCACATCAGATACCCACAAGCCGTCAGCGGTACAAGCTGGACGTAACGGCTATCTAGGTATTGAACGAATAGAAGATCAACAAGCAAACTTGTCCAAACTCCCGTAGAGCTTATAAGCAACACTTACCGTACAGTCCGGTCTCTTCGTCTGATATCTCGCATATCGAGTCTAGGGGTGGAATCGTCAGACCCCACTAACTTGATAAGTCATGCCGATATGTGGCCTATAACCTTTCGAGAAACTACTGATAACACTTATCAGTAAATCTCATCAGCCCTGGCCAGGAACTTGCTGTTATAGCCAATCGAGTATAGCGCCACATCAACTCCTAATACCAGGAGAGACGAAACCCCTTCCATCACTCACTGCCTCCATGTGACTCGGGACTGTACCCAAAAACCACCTGTTTGCACGAATCATTTGAGCCATGGTAGGGAGAAAATCAAAACATAGTGGGAACCACACAAGACACTATGACGGTCTCGGGTCTACAGACTAACCTGTACAAATGTCACCAGAGAACAACTATCTGACGATAGGTATGGTACCATCTAGGAGTTCTCGGCAAATCCTGTTCGGTGTACCCATTCTTCAATGTGCACCTATGTACAATCTTTGATGTCAAACACCAATGGTTATACGATCAACCATCGCCCCATACAGGGTCAAGAAACGTACACACTAGTCTATTTTGGAATATCGATACCCTGTCTTGATTCGACTATAAACTGTTAAGGATGCGCTTGTAGACTATACAAGCCCCACTAGTATGATCTGCATCATAGTCTTGGTAGTCAAGCCAACATCCTAAGGGCTTTATCAACATGTATCAAAGAGACAGTAAACTAAAACAAGTACACATGTTAAGATAAAGAGCAACCAGATAGCATACTATCATGTCGAGCAAGAAAGTCCTCTATATATATGTCCAAGCATCCACTATAATATACAATAATGGCATCTAGGGCATACATATTCCTAACGAAAACCGTGTGCGGTTGTTTTGATCCATCACATTTTACTAAAAAGTGTCCTTTGAATCCTCCGTCTCAAGGTCAAGAACAAACTAATGCTGCTTTTCAGCAACGACCTAGAAATAATCTCTATTCTTCCACATATAATCCGGGATGAAGGAATCATCCTAAATTTGCTTGGAACCAAAACCAAACTCAAATCCAAAACCAAAATCAGCTCCAAAATCAAAACAACTATCAAAAGCTTCCTCAACAACAACAACAATTTCAGCAGCCCCTTCAACCACAACAATTTCAAAATCCGGCCAAAAACTTTGCTCCTTATAACAATTCTTTCCAACCACAAAATAATGTTTCTCCTGCCGGTACCGACAAAGTCTCTGCACTCGAGAGAAGCTTAGAAGCCTTCATTAAACAATTCACTCAAATGTAGGCTAGTCTAACTTTTTCTATACAATCGTTAGTACAACACACTGCTTCTCATGGTGAAAGCATCAAATCAATTGAAGCACGAATAGCACAATTGAACACAGCAATGAGTGAAAGAGAGAAAGGGAAACTTCCATCTCAACCTCTACCAAATCCCGGCCTCCTACAAAATGCTAATGTTAATCTTAACCAACAAAATCATAATGTGAGTGTCATAACTACGTTGAGATCGGATAGAATACTGAATAACCATGTTAGAGAATAAGTTAGTGACATAGATGACATCCGGGATACTACTTCTTCTTCATCTAGTCCATCAACTTCTTCCATGCCCGTTCTCCGTTCTCCACCGGGCTCTAACTCTCCTTCCACTTTCTTGAATAGATTCCCCTCCCATGCCACTCCAACTCCAGTTTTGGGATCCACTCCATCTCCACATACTTCTCCCCAGGTGTTGGACCCAACCATTTTAATAAAGCACTTTTTCCAAATCGGTTGAGGCCCAACAAACCAAGTGCACAAATGGGGAAGGTTGTGGAAATGTTTAAACAAATTAACATTAATATCCCTCTCTTAGATGTTATCCAACAAGTCCCGTCCTATGCAAAAATCCTAAAATACTTGTGAACTAAGAAAAGGAAAACTCAATTACCCAAGAAAGTCTTCTTAACAAGTAACGTGAGTGATGCTGTTACCCAAAATTTACCCAAAAATCGTAAGGACCCCTGTTGTCCTACAATTTCTATAATTATTGGGGGTAAAAATATCAATCGCGCTCTTCTCGATCTTGGTGCTGCTGTTAATTTGCTCCCATATTCTGTTTATGAGCAATTAGGTATAGAAGAGTTGAAACCCACACACTATTCTCCAAATGGCCGATCGATCTATCACCCATCCTAAGGGTGAGCTAGAGGACGTATTAATTAAAGTCGGGGACTTTATATTCCCTGTGGACTTCATAGTTTTAGATACACGGCCTGTAGCGAATCCACGGAACCAAATTCCGATGATTTTCGGTCGACCATTTCACGCAATCTCAAATGCGGTGATCAATTTTCGAAATGGTTTCATGAACCTATCCTTTGGAAAAATGGCAATAGAATTTAACATTTTCAGGTTGGGGAGTCAACCCTCCGAACCATCTGCTCATATGATAGATATTTGTTCTGTCCATAAGATAGCTCCCGACAGCTGTGAATTTGAAGAGTTTTTGTTCAACGACAATGACCTTGACACCACTAATGTGTTATTGTTTGATCTCACTGCTTTCTACATGGATAAGGAGTATGAAGGGTTCAAATTTCTTGATGATCTTGATTCATAGGACCCTTCAGTCAATGAATCACCTCCCGAATTTTGAATCCTTTGATTTTTCGGATGAGTTAGTTGAGTCGTCCGATTTTGTCGCTTACACTTGCTACGAACCCCTCCTGGACTCCTTCGAGTTTGAGCATTGGCCTCCTACCCTATCTTCTATACTCTCTCCGCCGACACTTAAACTCAAACTTTTGCCATCTCATCTTAAGTATGCATACTTAGGTGAGAATGAGACTCTACCCGTTATCATCTCGGCTTCTTTAATGTTATAGGAAGAGAAATCCCTTCTTTGCGTCTTAAAATCAAATCGGCAAGCTTTCAATTGGACAATGTCGGACATCAAAGGGATTAGTCCCTTGATTGTTGAACATTATATACATATGATGGATGCTGCCAAACCAGCCCGTGACCCATAAAGACGGTTGAATCCCGTCGTGAAAGAGGCGGTGAAGAAGGAAATCGTCAAATGCTTAGATAGTGATATCATTTACCCAATATCTGATAGCCAGTGGATGAGTCCTATTCACGTTGTCCCTAAGAAGTCTAGCATCACGGTCGTTACTAATGAGGCAAATAAGTTGGTTTTGACTCGCACCCGAACCGGATGGCGGGTATGTATTGATTATTGAAAACTCAATGCTGTGACAAGAAAAGATCACTTCTCTCTGCCTTTCATTGACCAGATGTTAGAACGCTTACATGAGCATGAGTATTACTGTTTCTTGGACGGTTACTCAGGCTACAACTAGGTTCCCATTGCCGATAAGTATCAAAATAAGACGACTTTTATTTGTCCTTTCGGCACTTTCGTCTATAGACGCATGCCCTTTGGGTTATGCAATACTCCCGCTATATTTCAGCGGTGTATGATGGGGATGTTCTCTGACATGGTCGAGAATTTTCTGGAGATATTCATGGACGATTTCTCCATCTTTGGAGACTCCTTCGATGAGTGTTTACGTCATCTTGACGCTGTTCTTACTCGCTATAAGGACAAGAATCTAACTTTAAATTAGGAGAAATGCCATTTCATGATTCAAGAAGGTATTGTTTTAAGACATATCATTTCATGAAATGGTATTGAGGTTGACAAAACCAAAATAGATGTCATTTCCAACCTTCCTCCTCCCAAATGCGTCAAAAATACAAGATCCTTTCTTAGCCATGCCGATTTTTATAGACGGTTCATAAAAAACTTTAGCAAGATCGCTAGACCCTTGACTCTTCTCTTGGCCAAAAATACAACTTTTCACTTCGACTCGGATTGCTTCGCTAATTTCGAATCACTTAAATGTTCCCTCACTATCGCCCATGTTCTATCATCTTCCGACTAGAATCACCCTTTTAAGTTTATGTGTGATGCATTCGACTTTACTATCAGTGCAGTCTTGGGACAGCACATCGATAAGATGCCACATTTAATTTATTATGAGAGTAGGACTTTGAATGATGCCTAAATGAACTATACAATCACCGAGAAGGAACTCTTTGTTGTTGTCTTTGCATTAGAAAAATTCAGGCCCTACATAATCGGCTCACTGGTCGTGGACTACACTGATCATTCCACCTTGAGGCATCTTTTCGCAAAGAAGGATGCTAAATCTAAGCTAATACGATGTATCCTCTTGCTGCAAGAATTTGACACTGTCATTAAGAACAAAAGTGAATGTGAAAACGTTGTAGCCGACCATCTTTCATGACTTTCTTCTTCGCCTACGTTGAACTTGTTAGGAATATGTATACCCTAGAAGCCATTATTGTATATTATAGTGGATGCTTGGACATATATATATATATATATATATATATATATATATATATATAAAGGACTTTCATACTCGAAATGATAGTATGCTATCTAGTTGCTCTTTATCTTAACATGTTCACTTAATTGAGTTTACTGTCTTTTTGATACATGTTGATTAAACCCTTAGGATTTTGCTTGACCACCATGACTATTATGTAGATCATACTAGTGAGGCTGTGTAGTCCACAAGCACATCCTTAACAGTTCCTAGTCGAGAGAGTATCGAGACAGAGCATCGATATTTCAGAGTAGACTAATGTATATATTTCTTGACTCGGTATTGAGGCAATGGATGATCCCATATCTATTGGTGTTTCACATCAAAGATTGTATACAAGTGCTCATTAGAGACTGAGTACACTGAACGGACTCGCCTAGAACTCCTAGATGGTATTATACCTATCATCAAATAGCAGTTCTCCGGTGACCCTTGTATAAGTTAGTCTGAAGACCCGAGATCGTCATAGTGTCTTGTATGCTTCCTACTGTGCTTTGATTTCCACCCTACCACGGCTCTACTGAGTCATGCGAACAGGTGGATTTCGGGTACAGTCCCGAGACACATGGAGGCAGTGAGCGATAGGAGGGGTTTCGTCTCTCCCGGTATTGGGAGTTAATGTTACGCAATGTGCGATTGGCTATGACCGCAAGTCCCTGGCCAAGACTGATGATATTTACTAATAAGTGTTATCAGTAGTTTCTCTATTGGTTATAGGCCACACATCGGTATGACTTATCGAGTTATTGGGGTCTGACGATTACCCCCCGGACTCGATATGCGACATATCAGACGAAGAGATCGGACTGTACGGTAAGTGTTGGTTGTTGGCTCACGGGAGTTTGAACAAGTTTGCTTGTTGATCTTCTATTCGTTCAATACCTGAGTAGTCGTTACGTCCAGCTAATACTGCTGATGGCTTGTGGGTATCTGATATGATCATTACCTACTGCTAACGTATTGACGAGTCTTAAGAGTCCCACATAGGGGTTTCCAAGCTCAAGCGAAATGAAGTAGGGCACATGTGGAGATATGTGTGGGAGCTTGATTAACTACGAGTATATAATACCGTATTTTAATCTAGCGTTTTTTATATTAGTCGGGTTATATATGATATGACCGGATTATTAAATCAAGTGTTGATTTAATAATTGACTAATTACTCATTATAATTCCTTTCTTTATATATATATATATATATATATATATATATATATATATATATATATATATATATATCATAGTTGATGATACATGGAATAAGGCAATGCAAGAATCACATTGGAGATAAAATGAAGATTTTGATAAATATAAATGAATAAGGAAAATATCTAGAGATGAGTCATGGCTTCTATGAGGTTCTAAAATGTTCTATCA
Source organism: Agapanthus africanus (assembly GCA_030015575.1). Lineage (NCBI taxonomy): Eukaryota > Viridiplantae > Streptophyta > Magnoliopsida > Asparagales > Amaryllidaceae > Agapanthus > Agapanthus africanus. The sequence continues at coordinate 481,605,545 of JASDDO010000012.1, forward strand.
ACCATGACTCACTCTCTTGATTTGTCTTTATTCATCCATAATTATCTATTAAACATCATCTTATCTCCAAGGTTCATTCACTCTTGCCAAGTTCATCATCTTCTTCATTCCTCTTTAGATATTCTTCTAGGTTGGAAAAAAAAGAAAAAGAAAGATTTTAATGAGAAAAATCTCACTTCATCAACCTATACTAGAATAGCAAACTAGTGTAGGCTGTTATCTTCACTTCTTCTTTGATTAGTGAAGTAAGAGTTTGAGTGTGAGAAACTTTATGGTGGATCATCATAGACAACGAAGGCCTCAAGAAACCTTATTCCAATTACAAGTGAAGCCATAGAGGAGCTCAAGGACTTCTACACGGAGCAATTGAAGAGAAGGATTGGTCTACAAAGTTTGTAGTTCCCTTTCACTTAGAGTTAAACACCTTTTTGCTTTACTTGTAACCCTAATCTCTAGTTCGATTCGTGATTAGTATGCTTAGCTCTATAGAATTTTTTAAATTGCTCACATACTGATGTTTAAACCCTAGTAGAGGTGCTAAGACATACTTACATGGTATCAGAGCCAAACTAGAGGCTTATAAGTATATTAGACGAATTTAAAGTGTTCGATCGACGTTTTGATTACGAGTTTTAAGAGTTTCTGTCCATTTTTTCAAAACTTGATATTTTCAGAAATAAAAATTGTCAGAAAATTCAACAGGTTTTTTAATGAAGACTCAAGAAATATGAGCTCTTAACTCCAATAAGTAGTCGCGAAACTGCCGTCTAGACCATGTCTTGGCCGCGGTTCCGCCGCCTACTTGTGGAGTTATGACTCCATTTTTCTTAAGGTGCTTCAACTTCATATTATGAGTTTTCTGGGAATTTTAGATAAGGCTCAAAAGGATGAGGTCTCTGTGAATTTTTTATAATTAGAAAGTCGATCGAAATGTTAACATCGTCTAATGGGTTTTTTTAAGTGTGATACAATTTTTGGAATCCACATTGATTAGTTTTACGAAAACTAGTTAATGATATGTAAATCTCGCATTTTAGTCTCTGATGATTGATTGCCACGGAGTTTGGATTTGGATCGAAACTCTGTCGTAATCTCATATCGTACGCGGATACTCGCCAGGAGACACTAGTAGATAGCCACACCCCAATGCCCCCACCAAGTGACTATAGGAGAACCCCATAGCTAAAAGCATCCACTCGGGTGCTCGCAGCCACGGTGTTCCACCCAAGTGCACTTCGTTGATGGCCTCGGGGGTGCGGCCATCTACTAAAGTTCCCGACGAGCATTCGATCTTTTAAATCGGGAATCTTGTTGAATTGCCCGACTTTATTTTTGAAAAATGTTTTCAATTCGAGACTTAAATGCAAGGATTATAGGGTTAGGCATGAAATCCGGAATATGTGATAATCCGGGTTTATGATGTCTATAGATGCGGATTCTAATTATTGTAGTTTTTCATTTCTTTTATGCAACCGCAAGTGCAATATGTGGAAGTATCCCTAATCTCATTGCTATTCGTCAACGACATTAGGAATACGCATATTTACTTACGTTGATGATATTAGGTGATATTCTGTTGCTAAATTGATATGTTATATAGGATCGTCGTAATTAAATAGCCGGGGGTTTTATGTGAGATGAGAGTTTTTTCTTTTTCATTCATGTAAATAAATGTATGTAATATCTTTTATTGGGAAATTTCCGGGTTGAGATTATTGTCTCCATTTGATGTATATTATTTACTTTTCCGCATTAGGATAGACCTAAGGTGGGGAGCACAGGTAACCGAGTTCTAGAGTCTAGTAGGAGGCCATCTCGAGGAGTCGAGACCGGTCGCCTAAATTTAGAATTGGCAGGTTGCTTGCCGCTCTCATAGGGGTCTAGGGATATGGGCTTGGCTATTCATCACGACCGTGGAATCCGTGTTTTTTTATTACTGGCTTAATCTAAAACACGGACCTCCTAGTATATTCTATATTTCATATATATGCTTATGTTGTTTCTGTGATGTGATTAGATCATATAACTACGTGAGACGAATGCTACTTATATATATATATATTAGTAGACACTATATATGTTTTGCATCTGTGCTAGTCCTGACCCCATCCTGCCGTAAGTTAAGTAACCTTACGGTAAAGACCCGGGTCCCTGTGGCGAATGCGGATGGCATATATGAGTGTTTTATTTTTGTTTCTTCTGTGATGATTAGGAGTTTAAATGATGGGACAACATGAATAAGATTAATATTAAGAAAAGAAATCTAAAAGATGTTGTAGAATCAAATTTGAAACATACTCGGTTTTTTCACGAAAAAACAAATATTTCAAATGCGTAGCTTAAGCCACTCCTTTTCAAATTACTTGGTTCTACAACAATATCAAGTTCAATACGTTAAAGTTTTTTATCAAAACCATTCGTAGCCCTCTGCCATTTTAGGAAGTAGAGTACTTAGTATTTGTGCTACGTTTGTTGAGGCGTAGTATACGGTAGCTAAGTGATGTCTTCCTATAAAGCATTTAATGCGGTCGATTAGGACATTCGTATGACTTTGTTAATCATAATTAAGGGTCATACGAATGGGTCTAAATCAATCATGAAATAATGGATAGAACTTGACTAGCGCTTATGATTTGTTGATTATAGTTAAGGTCATAAGTCGTTAGGGGTAAAAACTATATTGGGAATTTCAAGTGTTGAAATTTGCAATGAGATTGTATACCTTCTATTTGATAGTTGGATCCTGACCCCACTGTGAGTAATAGTTACTCCCGGGAGAATTTTATACTTTATAATTAGCTAATCCAGTAGGTGTTTAGAAATGTGTCAACGGGATTATGCCTCTAGGGAAACGAGGTTTATTTTAATTAGGTCCATGCGACAGCACGGGGAACATCCCTCGGAGTACCGACATTATCCTGGCTGACCGGTTAGTGAACTTGTAGAATGTAATTAATCCTGGCTAATTTTCTTTTTAGGGTTTAAAGGAAAATTTGATGAAAGCAGTAGAAGATATCGATTAGATTAGATAAATAACCAATCTAATCATGCAAGAGCTTTCACTGAGTGTTTTCTTTTCTCTCTCCTAATGGCAGATACCAATAACGGGACTAAAGCTTCTACTAGAGAAAAACAAACTGACGGGACCGAATTATAAAGACTAGCTGAGGAACGTGAATATTGCCCTTACCTATTATAAGGTTGCATACGTCCTCACTACTCTATCCCCTCCCCTCCCAGTCCCTGATTCCTCTGTTGCGGATAAGGAGATCCGCAAGACATGGGATATCGACTGCGCCATAGCCAAATGCCTCATGTTAGTTTTGATGAACAACGAACATCAAAAGCAACTTGAGAAGATGGATATGCAATCCATCTTTTTCCATACAAAAAAGTTGTATGAGGAGCAATCTCGTGCTCTTCGTTATGAGGCCTCACGAAAGTTGTTTCAAATAAGGATAGCTGCTGGTACATCTGTAGGAGATCATGTCCTAAAGATGATAGGACTTATTGAAGAGCTTGAGGACCTGAGATGGACGATGGAGAATGAACAATATATTTATATAGTTCTATAGTCTCTCCCCCCTCGCCGCCTATGCTCAATTTATAGTGAACTTCAATATGCACAATTTGGAGAAATCACTTCCAGAATTTCTCAATATGTTGAGAAGTGCAGAGAGCACGCTTAAAATGGTAAGAACTCCCTCTCTATTTGCTGGGCAATCTTCCTCTTCCGTCCCAAAAGCTAAAACTAAAGGAAAGAAGAAGAAAAAGCCCACCAAACCGAGTTATGAAGTTAAAAAGGCGAAGGGGAAAGACAAATCAGGGCTCCGAGATCAGGAAATGGAGAATACTTCTACTGCCGCAAGACGGGACATTGGAAAAGAAATTGCACTGAGTACCTCGCCGATCTCAAGAAGAAAAAGAATATTGATGTTTCCGCTTTAGGTGTGTTTGTCACCGAAAAACTGTTTTTCAATAAACTCTCCATCCTGGGTATTAGATACCGGTTCGGGATCTCACATCTGCAATTGTGTGCAGGGATTGCGAAATAGAAAGGTTTTGAAGAAAGGTGATCATACTCTCCGTGTTGGGAATGGTTCAAATGTTCATACTGTATCCGTGGGAGAGTATCACCTAAGGTCGCCTTCATGGTGTATATTGATTTTGAATCCCTGTTATTTTGTACCAACTATGTTATGTAATATAATATCTGTATCTTTGTTAGACAATGAAGAATATCATTTTGTATTACAAAGTAATGTTATGAACATTAACCTGAATCGACGGTTGATTGGGTATGGTACATTAAATAACGGAATCTACGTTCTGAATAAACACACGGTTTTTAACATCCAGCACACAAACAAAAGAAAGGCTTCAGAAATAAATGAAGCATTCAAATGGCATTGTAGACTTGGTCATATTAACGAAACAAGACTAACCAAGCTACATAAAGATGGATATTTAAATCTGTTTGAATATAAATCTTATGCGGTTTGGCAGTCTTGCATCAAGTGTAAAATGAACAAAACTCCGTTTACTGGACACGGAGAAAGAGCTACTGAACTCTTAGACCTCATACATAGTGATGTATGTGGATCAATGTCTACACATGCAATAAGCGGTTATTCATACTTCATAACCTTCATTGATGATTTCTCGAGATTTGGACACGTGTTCTTGTTGAAACATAAGTATGAAGCTTTCGAAAAATTCAAGGAGTATAAAATTGAAGTAGAAAAACAAACTGGATTAAGTATCAAGAAACTTCGATCAGATCGAGGATGAGAGTACTTAAGTACAGAGTTCCTGAATTTCCTAAAAGAGAATGAGATTCTCTCTCAGCTCACTCCTCCGTACACACTACAACACAACGGTGTGTCAGAACGGAGAAATCATACCCTATTAGATATGGTACGCTCAATGATGAGTAAAGCTGAGATACCACTTTCTTTTAGGGGGTATGCATGGGAGACTGCAGTATATCCATTAAACAGGATTCCGACCAAATCCGTGCCTACCACTCCATATGAGATATGGTATGGGAAGAGACCATCTCTTAAAAGAGTTAGAATATGGGGTTTTCCTGCTTTTGTTAAAAAGCAGAATCCAGACAAACTCGAGACACGATCGATTTTGTGTAAATTTATGGGATATCCTAAACATTCATGTGGATATGTATTCTACCACAAGGAAGAACAAAGAGTGTTTGTTTCTCAATATGCCACATTTTTAGAAAATGAATTTTTTATAAATAATATTATTGGCAATACAGTAGAACTAGAAGAAATTCCAGAGCCACAAACAACTACTGACGATTTGGTTGAATCTGAAGTTTCGATAGAACCTAACGAGCCACAGTCACTCCGTAGATCTATTAGGACTTCTCGCCCACCAGAGAGATACTATGGTTTTCTCATTGATGGTGATAGAGAAGATTGCATCATGGATGATGATGACCCTACTAGTTTTCAGTAAGCTTTCACGAGTAGTGACTCGGTGAAATGGCTGGATGCCATGCGATCCGAAATGGAATCCATGCACACCAACAAAATATGGACTTTAGAAGTTGCACCTTCTGGAGTAAAACACGTAGGGTGCAAATGGATTTTTAAGAAAAAAATTGGTGTGGATGGACAGGTAGAAACCTATAAAGCTAGACTTGTAGCGAAAGTATTTCGTCAAAGACCGGGATTGTACTATAATGAGACTTTTTATCCAGTTGCAATACTTAAATCCATTTGAATCCTACTTGCTATTGCTGCTTACTACGACTATGCAATCTGGCAAATGAACCTTAAAACTGCATTTCTAAATGGTGATTTGGAAGATTTATGGATCAGCCGAAAGGCTTCATTGATAGTAGGAGCAGCGAAAAGGCATGCAGGTTGCTTAAATACATCTATAGTTTAAACCAGGCATCACGGAGTTGGAACATCTGCTTTGATGATACAATCAAAGAGTTTGATTTTATCAAAAACGTAGATGAATCTTACATTTATAAGAAGATTATAGGGAGTACAGTCACATTCCTCGTATTATACATCGATGACATTCTCTTGATAGGAAATGGCGTTCCTGTGCTACAATCGGTCAAACTATTCTTATCACAAAGGTTCTCCATGAAGGTCCTAGATGATGCCTCATGCATTCTGAGTATTAAGATTTATAGAGAAAGATCTAAAAGAATGTTGGGATTATCCCAATCTAGATACATAGACACCATACTAAAGCGGTTTGGTATGAAAGATTCCAAGCAGGGTAATTTACCCGCTTGTCATGGAATCACCCTCTCCAAAGACTTTTGTCCAAAGTCTGATGAAGAGAGGGCTCGCATGAGTGTTATACCCTACGCTTCCGCTGTATGATCTATCATGTATACAATGTTATGTACTCGCCCAGATGTAGCTTACACACTGAGTGTAGTAAGCATGTATCAATTCAATCCAGGGGAGAAATACTGGACAGCTGTGAAGAACATTCTTAAGTACTTACGAAGGACTAAAAAAATGTTCTTGGTGTATGGTAACGGGAATCTCCAAATGGAGACCTTTTACCAATTCCAGCTTCTAAAGTGATAAGGATGACAGCAAATCTATCTCAGGTTTTGTATTTACCCTCAATGGAGGAACGGTTTGTTGGAAAAGTTTCAAACAGGACACCGTTGGCGGAAGTTCATCTCAGAGCTTAGTGTAGTTCCAGCCATTATTGATCCAATACTCTTGTATTGTGATAATAATGGGGCTATGGCATTGGCCAAGGAACCTAGGTCCCATCAGCGTTCCAGACATATCCTGAGGCGATATCACCTGATCCGGGAGATAGTTGATCACCGCGAGATCGAAATTCGGAGAGTAGACACGAAGAACAATACCGCGGATCCACTCACCAAGGCCCTTCCACAGGAGCAATTTGAGCGACTTTTTGAGATATTGGGTATGATATACGCCAATAATTGGCCTTAGTGCAAGTGGGAAATTGTTATGAATATGTATGCCCTAGAGGCCGTTATTATATATTATAGTGGATGTTTGGACATATATATATAAAGGACTTTCTTACTCGACATGATAGTATGCTATCTGGTTACTCTTTATCTTAACATGTTCACTTGATTGAGTTTACTGTCTTTTTGATACATGTTGATAAAGCCCTTAGGATGTTAGCTTGACAACCATGACTATGATGTAGATCATACTAGTGGGACATGTATAGTCCATAAGCACATCCTTAACAGTTCCTAGTCGAGGGAGTATCGAGACAGGGCATCGATATTCTAGAGTAGACTAGTGTATATGTTTCTTGACCCAGTATTGGGGCGATGGATGATCCCATATCCATTGGTGTTTGACATCAAAGATCGTATACAGGTGCTCATTAGAGAATAAGCACACTGAACGGACTCGCCGAGAACTACTGGATGGTATTATACCTATCGTCAAATAGCAGTTCTCTGGTGACACTTGTACAGGTTAGTCTGAAGACCCGAGATCGTCATAGTGTCTTATGTGCTTCCCACTGTGCTTTGTTTTCCATTCTACCACGGCTTTACTGAGTCGTGCGAACAGGTGGATTTTGGGTACAGTCCCGAGACACATGGAGGCAGTGAGCGATAGGAGGGGTTCCATCTCTCCCGGTATTGGGAGTTGATGTTGCACAATGCGCGATTGGCTATGACCGCAAGTCTTTGGCCATGGCTGATGAGATTTACTAATAAGTGTTATCAGTAGTTTCTCGATTGGTTATAGGCCACACATCGGCATAACTTATCGAGTTATTGGGGTCTGACGATTCTACCCCCCCAGACTCGATATGCGACATATCAGACAAAGAGACCGGACTATACGGTAAGTGTTGCTTGTTATCTCTATAAGAGTTTGAACAAGTTTGCTTGTTGATCTTCTATTCGTTCAATACCTGGGTAGCCGTTACGTCCAGCTAGTACCGCTGACGGCTTGTGGGTATCTGATATGATCATTACCTACTGCTAGCGTATTGACGAGTCTTAAGAGTCACACAAAGGGGTTTCCAAGCTCAAGCGAAATGAAGTAGGGCACATATGGAGATATGTACAGGAGCTTGATTAACTACGAGTATATGATACCGTATTTTAATCTAGCGTTTTTTATATTAGTCGGGTTATATATGATATAACTGGATTATTAAATCAAGTGTTGATTTAATAATTGACTAATTACTCATTATAATTCTTTTATGTGTGTGTGTGTGTGTGTGTGTGTGTGTAAATGTATCATGGTTGATGATACATGGAACAAGACAATGTAAGAATCACATTAGAGATAAAATAAAGATTTTGATAAACATAAATGAATAAGGAAAATATTTAAAGATGAGTCATGGCTTTTATGAGGTTCTAAAATGTTCTAGCAACCATGACTCACTCTCTTGGTTTGTCTTTATTCATCCATACTTATCTATTAAACATCATCTTATCTCCAAGGTTCATTCACTCTTACCAAGTTCATCATCTTCTTCATTCCTCTCTAGATATTCTTCTAGGTTGGAAAAAGAAAATAAAAAGAAAGAATTTTAGTGAGAAAAATCCTACTTCATCAACCTATACTAGAATAACAAACTAGTGTAGGTTGTTATCTTCACTTCTTCTTTGATTAGTGAAATAAGAGTTTGAGTGTGAGAAACTTCATGGTGGATCATCGTAGACAACGAAGGCCTCAAGCAACCTTGTTCCAACTTCAACTGAAGCCATAGAGGAGCTCAAGGACTTCTACATGGAGCAATTGAAGAGAAGTATTGGTCTACAAAGGTTGTAGTTCCCTTTCACTTAGAGTTAAACATCTTTTTTCTTTACTTGTAACCCTGATCTCTAGTTCGATTCGTGATTAGTATACTTAGCTCTCTAGAATTTTTAAAATTTCCCACATATTGATGTTTAAACCCTAGTAGAGGTGCTAAGTGTTGGAGATAGTGCCCTCAGAGTCAATTATTGGATCACAGGCACGTGATTGCAATGATTGAGGGAGGACCTATCCCGGTAGGACGGTCTTACTCGAGATGATAGTATGCTATCTGGTTTACCTTTATCATCGTGTACTGCTTTAGGTGACCTGACATGTCGCTATTGCACATTGATAGAGCCCCTAGGATTCTTGCTTGACTGCCAGCAGTATGAGGGCGATCATACAAGTGAGAGCTGGAGTCTATAAGCACATCCTTAAAAGGTCCCTAGTCGTGGGAGTTTCGAGACAGGGCATCGATTCTCCAGAGTAGACTAGTGTATACAGTCGAGACCCCGACGAGGGGCGGTGGCCGGTCTCACAAGCCACTGGTGTCAGTTGGATCACCTAAGATGTATATAGGTGCTCATTGGGTTATGAGTACACCGGACAGGACTCGCCGGGAACATGCTAGTTGGTCTTATACCTGACGTCAGATAGCAGTTCCCAGGTGACATGTGTACAGGTTAGTTCATCGACCTGGGGATCGTCATTTGTCTCGTGTGAGTTCCCACTGTGCTTTGATTACTACCCTACCACGGCTCAAAGGAGTCGTGCAAACAGGTTTTAGTTGGGTACAGTCCAGAGCCACATGGAGGCAGTGAGCGGATATTCGGGGGTTCGTCTCTCCCGGTATTGGGGGTGAGGTCGCGCTGTGTCTAGGAGAGCCATTACACGAAGTCCTTGGCCAAGGCAGGAGATTTACTGGTAGGTATTCCAGTAGTATCTCAGGGTGTTCTAGGCTACACTCCGACACCACTTGTACCGCTTTTGGGGGTCTGACTTTTACCAACCCCCTAGGCCCGCCATGCGATGCTCATAGACGAACGGACCGGACTGTACGGATATTGTCACTGACAGGCTCAGTAGGGTGTCAGGATGAGTTCACTCATCGACGTCCCTTTTAGTCAATAGCTGGTGGCCCGTCACGTATTGGCTTATACCTCTGACGTGCTAGTGGTTAAATCCATAGCCATAGTATTGACGAGTCTTTAGAGTCCACCACACTTTCAGTTACTCAAGCTTTCGGGCGAAACGCTGTAGAGGCCGTATGGAGATATGGCAGGGTCCGATCAGATACGTGCGGTATTGCACGGATCAGGATCGGACGGTTTGTACTAGAGGCCGTATGGTTATATGGCAGCGTTCGATCAGATACGTGCGGTATTGCACGGATCAGGATCGGACGGATATTACTAGCCGGCTTTGGTTTAAGCCGGATCCTAGTATAGTACAGTGTAGATTTTGTCTCATTGCATTTGTATCCGGTCGGAATACAGATGCGGGTGTGTATGCACAGTATCGGGGTTTTCTTGTAATTTATTACGGGACCAGTTTTCTGGAGTTGCCAGTTTGCATTCCGTTCTGGCCGGTTTTCCTTTATTCCTTCCCGGCCGGACTTTTCCGATGGAGGGGGTAATTTGCAGTTTTGCAAATTACATTTGTGGAGGGGGTTTCATGCATTATGAGGCATTATGATGGTTTAAGCATCTTTTCTTTTTCCTTCATAATGGTTAGCATTTATTGTGATTGGATTTGAAAAGGATGAGATTAGATATGAGGTGAGGGTTGATGTGAGGTTTTCTTTTGATATGGTCACCACTTGAGTTCCTACACTCACCTCCCTTAGTTGTTTTCCCTCCACCATTCTCACAAATAGATGGTCGGCCACATTTAGATGAGGAGAGAAAAATGAGAGTGTTTCATTTGATGAGGATAATTTGGTTCATCTCATTTTTCCTTGCTACACACATTCTAGCTCCACTTGAAAATTCCATTCCTCCATCAAGGCAACTACAAACCCCAAATGAGACTAGCATGATCTACACCACATTCTACAGCAAATCTTGGACGCGTCGGCTAGCCTACTTCACGCCCGAGTTGCCTCGGTATTGAGGTGGGAGCCCGTAAAAGATACAGGCGATGTGGTGCCCTTCCGGCGAGGAGGCGACGACCGGAGTTTCCGCAGGAGATCGGGACGACGAGGAGAAGACCGGAGGACTCGGATCATTCGGTATATCTCTAACCCGTCTTGTAGTTAACTAGAATAAGTTTAATGGTTCGATCCGGGTGTTTAGTGCGCGGTGGTGCCGGTTTGCTAAGTTCGCAAAATCAAAGTTTATCACCGCTTCCGCATTTGGCCGTCGGATTGATGGCCGGGACGCCGCCGTGCACTTACAGTGGTATCAGAGCCTCGCCATTAACTTCGTCTAGCTTCGTTTGATGTGTTTTGCGTTTCCGATCGATCAAAATTCCAAAATCTACATTTTTCCTCACATCAGTTTTCTGTTGAATTTTTTCTTGCTCGAAAATTTTTTCAGGTGGTCTCAGAATGATGTGCAGGGAGTTCTAAGAACTCTAGGAAAATTCGAGACAATGATCCCTCATCTCGAGCGCGGAACCGCGGCAAAACCCCCCTTGTTGCCGCGGTTCCGCCGCAGGTTGGTGGGATCAATGCTTCGAAATTCTCCAGTGGGCTTCTGGGCTGTAATTAGGGGTTTTGGAATATTAATTTTGGGCCCAGAATTTCTGTGAGTGCTACAGTATTGCTTTGGGGCCCACTTGTTAATTTTTGATCGATCGGATATTTTAAACACATTTTTCACAGTATTTACATTATATCTGCGACCGTGAATGTCACTCGATCGGTAAATCCGGTCTAACTGCTATAGCCCGGTTAGACGGATTTGCGAACGTGACTTTCACGTTGATGTTTTGTGATTTTGCTGTGTTGTTGCGGATTGGTCGTGGGGGATAGCCTGGATGCAATGCTAGTACAGTGCTGTTGTATTATGTACATTTGATATTGCGGGGCGAGCGTCCGACATGTGGACTGCCGTCACTGCCTGTTTGTATTATTCTTTTGGGGCACGACCTGGTTGCGGTCGATGTACCCGGTGTATGTATATTTTACTTTCTGTACTAGGATTACCCCGCGGAGGGGTGCACGGATAGCCGGGTTCTAGAGGGCAACAAGCCCGCATCTCATGGCATTGAGACGGAAGGGGCTTCACTCTAGGATTGGCGGGCTATTCGCCGCACCCGTAGGGGGTACAGGTTGATCCAGGAGGGGTGCCCGAGTTACCGGATTCCGTGCAGTGCTGGGTGGTCCATTCACGGAGCTGAAGGGGGCTGCCTCGCTTCAGGTTTTGGCGGGTAACTTGCCGCGCCCGTAGGGGTCTAGGATTTCATTGCACAGGCTATCCACATGACCAGGGGAACGTCGGGTTTCAGTAGTGGCTCTGTGAAACCCGGGGATCCCAGATATCTGTATTGTTCTGTGATGCTGTACATTTCTGTGATGTTGCATTTTATCACGCCTTGAGCGAATATAATATATTGGTATATATATTAGTAGATGTTGTATATGCTTTTCATCCGCGCTAGTCCAGTCCCCGCTTTGCCGTTAGTTAGCTAACCTAACGGGTGATGACGGGACCCAGTGGCGAATGCGGATGGCATATACGTACGTCAGTATATTTTCATTCTTTATTGGTGTGATCAATTGATGGGACTGCATTGATTCGGATCAATGCAAGTTAAAACAAACCTTTTCTGATGTTGTTGGAACACTTTTCAAAAAAAGCTGTTATTGCAAGGACGTTCACTTTTGTTTTGCATCGTGGTATTCATTTGGAATATCCTGCTCCTCAGTCAACGAGGCAAGGGCCGAGATCCCTTCACCGGGAGTGACCCCTTGGACAGAAGTTTGCGTCAGGGCATTAACTTCACTATAGCCGATTACTTTTGCTTTGCATCGTGGTATTCATTTGGGATATCCTGCACCCCATTCTACGGGGAAAGAGCCGAGATCCCTTCACCGGGAGTGACCTCTTTAGTAAAGATTTTCGTCACTATATTTTCTAAAAAGCTATCCGTTCCTTCAACGATATCAAGTTCATTACGTTAAAGGTTTTCGCCAGAAACCATTCGTAGCCCTCCGTCGTTTCATATGGGTAGTCAATAGTATTCAAGCTGTGTTTGTTGGCCAAAGTCAAGGCACGGTGTTTGGTAGCTGTTGGTTATTCATATGCAGCATAGATAGATGCGTTGGTTTGGGGCAGTCGTATAGCCTTGTTGGCCAAAGTCAAGGGCTTGTACGGGTGGGCTCAAATTAACCTGGAGAATGACGGGCAGAACTTGACATGTGACTTATGATTTGTTGGCCAAAGTCAAGGTCATAAGAGCATGGGGTAAAAATCACATCGGGAGTTTCAAAAGAACTGAAACTTGCCAGATATGCGCATACCTTCTGGAGTGTGATACCGTGAGCGGATTCCGTCACGTTATCATGCGATGAGAGTTGGATCCCGATTCCCACTGATGAGTTAGTTTACTCCTCGGGTGACCCCGACTAATTCTTCTTTCAGGTTTGGAGGAGAATTTGAGGTACAGTGGGAGGTTTCCAGATTAGATAAATTGGTAACCATTCTGATCTAGGATAGAGTGCACGCTGAGTGTTTCTTTTCTCTCTCTCTCTGGCAGCGACCATTGACCCGACCCTAGACTATGACTCAGTGACCAAGTTGACCTAACCTTCTTAACACTGGCTTTTGGATTGTCAGAGTTGCAGACCTCATTGTCACTCCTACTTTTACCCTTTTCTCCAGGACACCCCGTATTACTGCGAACGTCCACTTCCATTGGACAAAACCATCGTATGGTTAGATACGAACTCGAAGGAATTCGAGGATGGTTTCCGGTTCTGGAGAAAAAGAATAGAACTATTCAGTTGTCTTTTCCTTCTACCTTCTCTCAGGTTGCGAGTACTCCTTGGTTTAGGGGTAGTACACCTATTATGCAAATTGGATAGTCTTCTTCCAAACTTTAGGCTGGTGCCGAACAGTAGGGAATGAAGAAAACCAATTAGCATAACGATGGTGTGCAGAAGGGATTAAGTTAAGACAAAGCAAGGGATTAGTAAGAGGGCAAAGTAAATTGCGACCGATATTCACGACTAAACCAAGTATTTCTTCGCCAATCCTAAAATCACCTTTGTATTTCTCCAGGACACTCCGTATCACTACGAAGATCCCAGTTTATTGGATAATCCATCGTATGGTTATATACGAACTCGAAAGGAACTTGTTCCAGTTCGGGGATGGATCCTGGTTCAGGAGAAATAGGAATAAAGTACATTCAGGTGTCTTTTATCTTCACCTTCTCTCGCGTTGCGAGTGCTCCTAGGACTAGGATAGTACATCCATTATGCTTATTGGATAGTCTTCTTCCAAACCATAGGCTGGTGCCGAACGGTAGGGAAGGAAGAAAACCAATTGGCCTAAAGGGGTGTGCAGAAGGTAATGACTAAAGACATATAAAGGGATTTGGAGAGGTGGCAAAGAATTATACGGTTATAGTTGTGAATCTGGATAATGGTAGAGGCATTACTTGGAATACCAGGATACCCCATCGAAACATTTCAATGTTTCAGTTCGGCTGTGTACTGTTAAAAGAAAACTGATTTCCCGATTGGACACTTGCTCCAGGGTATGTATTTACCAGGTTTGATTCTCACATCTGTATGGTTTTACAGATGATGAGTGGGAGTAAGTTATTGGGAATAGGGTAATCATCCTCATTATATCGGGATTCGTTGTAATCGGTGATATTCTAGGAGATCATCTGGGATGTTTGCCGGTCGGCAAATAGTTGGTTTTGAATATCCGCTGTTGTGCACCAATTTCAAATTGATATATCTGTACGTCTATTTTCATAGAGTGAGATATACCTTTTGATATTATGTCAATGACATTTACCTATATCAGTGGATGGTTAGGTAAGGAGCATTAAACAGCGGTGTAATTCTTCTTAACCATAAGTACAGTTTTCAACCTACGACACACAGTGAAAGAGTTGTTAGACTCAGCGGACTCATACAGAGTATTGTATGTTGTCCAGTGTCCATTAGGACAGAGGGGTTGGTCCTCATACTATATTCTGTTTACTTTTAACTTCTCTAGTTCTTAGACATGTGTTTCGTAGAAGCACATGGTCTGAGTTTTGAGGAGTTATAGGTATTTGAATAGAGTAAAGAACCAGGTGTAGCAAGTATCGGGATTCTTCAAAGTGATCGAAGATGTAGATACTTGTGTATGGTATTCAGTTGATAGTAATTACTTCTCTTTCAGGTTACTCATAATTGGAAGCATTCCTAAGTTGAGTAACGCTGATCGGCCTCCTTCCATTTAGTTGACATGCACTGGAGATAGATGCATGATTTGAATCTGGTTCAATTAAATCAGTGCCTCTGGTTCTATATTGGATATAGAACAGTTCATATCTTAACGTTGTTAAGGTACGGGGAGTTGTCCGGCTTATGATTAAAACCAGACACTGGACAACTCAAGGTACGTTTCTGTAATGACTGTTTGTGGGTTGACCCAGGCTATGACGAGGGTTGATTTTCTACCATCTGGAAGATCAATAGTGATATTGTTCTTGACTCGCCACAGTTTTATTAAAAATGGATTTTTTTCAAAAACAGTAGTGGGAGTATGGTAGAACTGGAAGTGATTCCAGAACCGCAAACGATTACTAAAGATTTGATAAGGAACCTAAAGATTCAATCTGATTTGACATTCCATTGGCCACTCCGCAGATAAGGTGGGTAACTTCAGGCACCCGAGAGGTACTCCGGTAGCCTCAAGGACGGTGACAGGGAAGTTCTTGTTTACTCACACTTGCCATTGTTGTTCCAGGCTGCGAGACCCGGCAGGAGGATGAGTATAGCGTCGTTCTAAACTAGCTTTAGAAGTGCACGTCTATATGACCCTGCCAGAGGGTTGTCATAGTCAGTGGGAGCAGCTGAAGCATTGGTGGACATCAGGCTTATGTCTATTTATAGACTAAAGCAGATGTAGCGGAGATAGATCATCTATTTCTGATGTGACAGTCATAGGTTTGACGTCATCAGAATAGGGGATGGATCTGTTGAGAAGGTAGTAGGAAGTGATATTCCTATACTACGATCGGTTATACTTTGGTCGTCACACAGTGGTTTCTCCACAAAGGACTTGGACATTATATCAGACATACTGGTTACTAGATCTATGGTTTTAGATCTAGATTTGGGTGGTTTCCCAATCAGGGTACTTTGACAGTATTCTAAGAGTATTTAGAATGGACGACTCCTGGCACGGTAGTGTACCTGCAGGTGATGGAGTCACCCTCTCTAAAGGTGTCTTATAGACTGAAGTAGAGAGGGATGTGCATGATTGGCAGATCACTTGCTTAGGCAATTGAGTCAATCATGAGATGTCAAGTACCACACCAGATGTTGTTCTTGCACTAGATGCAATAAGTTGATATTGATCCAATCCTGAAGGAACAGTCGGAAGCAGTTTTAGAACATAAGTGGATGTTCTAAGGATATGATAACGACAGCCTCATTCGGGAGGCAGTTATCATTCCAGGCTTCCAAGGTGACATGGACGACAGGGTGGTTGTCAGAGTTATAGTTTTCCTTCTGACGAGGGGCAGTATTTTGGACAGGTGGTCCAAGGCAATACTGAGGGTGGCATGGCGCAGGATACTGATTAAGTTCAGTTGACGATACAGTCTAAGAAATTTTGGATTTGGAGTTCATTTATGAGCTAGGTCCCATCAGACATCCAGACATTCTAAGACAGGTATTGCTCATTTCGGGAGATGGCTTTCTCCGCGAACTTGAGATATAGAGAGACATAGAAAGAAACATCTAGGCAGATCCACTCACTGAGGCTATTCATCGACCGTAATAGTTTCACAAACGGGATTTGTGAGACTGACTAGTAGAGGAGTTGGGTGTTCGGTATCACACGGGCTGTGAGTATGCGACATCGCAATAATTAGCCTTGAGTGCAAGTGGGAGATTGTTGGAGATAGTGCCCTCAGAGTCAATTATTGGATCACAGGCACGTGATTGCAATGATTGAGGGAGGACCTATCCCGGTAGGACAGTCTTACTCGAGATGATAGTATGCTATCTGGTTTACCTTTATCATCGTGTACTGCTTTAGGTGACCTGACATGTCGCTATTGCACATTGATAGAGCCCCTAGGATTCTTGCTTGACTGCCAGCAGTATGAGGGCGATCATACAAGTGAGAGCTGGAGTCTATAAGCACATCCTTAAAAGGTCCCTAGTCGTGGGAGTTTCGAGACAGGGCATCGATTCTCCAGAGTAGACTAGTGTATACAGTCGAGACCCCGACGAGGGGCGGTGGCCGGTCTCACAAGCCACTGGTGTCAGTTGGATCACCTAAGATGTATACAGGTGCTCATTGGGTTATGAGTACACCGGACAGGACTCGCCGGGAACATGCTAGTTGGTCTTATACCTGACGTCAGATAGCAGTTCCCAGGTGACATGTGTACAGGTTAGTTCATCGACCTGGGGATCGTCATTTGTCTCGTGTGAGTTCCCACTGTGCTTTGATTACTACCCTACCACGGCTCAAAGGAGTCGTGCAAACAGGTTTTAGTTGGGTACAGTCCCGAGCCACATGGAGACAGTGAGCGGATCTTCGGGGGTTCGTCTCTCCCGGTATTGGGGGTGAGGTCGCGCTGTGTCTAGGAGAGCCATTACACGAAGTCCTTGGCCAAGGCAGAAGATTTACTGGTAGGTATTCCAGTAGTATCTCAGGGTGTTCTGGGCTACACTCCGACACCACTTGTACCGCTTTTGGGGGTCTGACTTTTACCAACCCCCTAGGCCCGCCATGCGATGCTCATAGACGAACGGACCGGACTGTACGGATATTGTCACTGACAGGCTCAGTAGGGTGTCAGGATGAGTTCACTCATCGACGTCCCTTTTAGTCAATAGCTAGTGGCCCGTCACGTATTGGCTTATACCTCTGACGTGCTAGTGGTTAAATCCACAGCCATAGTATTGACGAGTCTTTAGAGTCCACCACACTTTCAGTTACTCAAGCTTTCGGGCGAAACGCTGTAGAGGCCGTATGGAGATATGGCAGGGTCCGATCAGATACGTGCGGTATTGCACGGATCAGGATCGGACGGTTTGTACTAGAGGCCGTATGGTTATATGGCAGCGTTCGATCAGATACGTGCGGTATTGCACGGATCAGGATCGGACGGATATTACTAGCCGGCTTTGGTTTAAGCCGGATCCTAGTATAGTACAGTGTAGATTTTGTCTCATTGCATTTGTATCCGGTCGGAATACAGATGCGGGTGTGTATGCACAGTATCGGGGTTTTCCTGTAATTTATTACGGGACCAGTTTTCTGGAGTTGCCAGTTTGCATTCCGTTCCAGCCGGTTTTCCTTTGTTCCTTCCCGGCCGGACTTTTCCGATGGAGGGGGTAATTTGCAGTTTTGCAAATTACATTTGTGGAGGGGGTTTCATGCATTATGAGGCATTATGATGGTTTAAGCATATTTTCTTTTTCCTTCATAATGGTTAGCATTTATTGTGATTGGATTTGAAAAGGATGAGATTAGATATGAGGTGAGGGTTGATGTGAGGTTTTCTTTTGATATGGTCACCACTTGAGTTCCTACACTCACCTCCCTTAGTTGTTTTCCCTCCACCATTCTCACAAATAGATGGCCGGCCACATTTAGATGAGGAGAGAAAAATGAGAGTGTTTCATTTGATGAGGATAATTTGGTTCATCTCATTTTTCCTTGCTACACACATTCTAGCTCCACTTGAAAATTCCATTCCTCCATCAAGGCAACTACAAACTCCAAATGAGACTAGCATGATCTACACCACATTCTACAGCAAATCTTGGACGCGTCGGCTAGCCTACTTCGCGCCCGAGTTGCCTCGGTATTGAGGTGGGAGCCCGTAAAAGATACAGGCGATGTGGTGCCCTTCCGGCGAGGAGGCGACGACCGGAGTTTCCGCAGGAGATCGGGACGACGAGGAGAAGACCGGAGGACTCGGATCATTCGGTATATCTCTAACCCGTCTTGTAGTTAGCTAGAATAAGTTTAATGGTTCGATCCGGGTGTTTAGTGCGCGGTGGTGCCGGTTTGCTAAGTTCGCAAAATCAAAGTTTATCACCGCTTCCGCATTTGGCCGTCGGATTGACGGCCGGGGCGCCGCCGTGCACTTACACTAAGACATACTTACAGAACTTTCCAATAAACGAATATTTTCCAGACGAACACTTCTTGACCATATCTTGCGGACCTTGATTTGCTGATATCATGAACTATTTCGTGACGGGACTTGTACCCAACGAATGGTCAAGTAAGGACAATCACAGATTTTTATCTCAAGTAAAACACTTTTACTGGGACGGACCATATTTGTTCAAGTATTGTCCCGATCATATTATTCGTCGGTGTGTCCCTAATAATGAGTTCAAAAGTGTCTTATCCTTTTGCCATGATCAAGCGTGTGGTGGTCACTTCGGCCCGAGAAAAACTGCGGAAAAAGTTTTGCAATGCGGATTTTATTGGCCAATGCTATTCAAAGATGCACATGATTATTGCAAAACTTGTGTACAGTGTCAACACATGAGCCGGATTTCACGAAAGAACGAGATGTCGCTCCAACCAATCTTGATTGTTGAGATATTTAATGTTTGGGGTATTGATTTCATGGACCCATTTCCCAACTCTTTTGGGAACTTATACATTCTCTTGGCAGTTGATTACGTCTCTAAATGGGTTGAGGCAATACCGAGCCGAACTAATAACAATAAGGTTGTCGTTAAGTTCCTTAAAGGAAATATCTTTTCTCGGTTCGGGCACCCTCGCGCTATCATTAGCGACAATGAGACACATTTCTACAATCGGTCTTTCGAGACTTTGATGCGGAAATATTCAATCAACCAAAAGTTTTCTACGCCCTATTACCCCCAAACGAGCGGGCAATCCGAAGTATTTAATCGACAAATCAAGCAAATCTTGGAGAAAACGGTTTCTAAGAACCGTAAAGATTGGTCTTCTAAACTAACCGATGTTCTTTGGGCATTCTGTACTGCATATAAGATCGATCTTTGTATGTCTCCTTATCGGCTTGTGTTTGGAAAGGCTCGTCACCTCCTTGTCGAGATTGAACATAGGGCTATGTGGGCAATTAAAGAGCTTAACTTCGATCATGACCAAGCGAGCAGCTTTCGGAAGTTGCAATTAAACGAGCTGAATGAGCTTCGGGATTAAGCTTACGATAACGCGGTTATAGTAAAGAACTGGACGAAGGTGTTTCACGAGAAACACCTTTTGCGCAAAACATTCACACTGGGACAACAAGTCCTTCTTTACGATAATCGTCTTCATTTTTCTCCGGGTAAGCTGAGATCTCGTTGGACAGGACCTTTTGTGGTGCAGTGTATATACCCGCATAATGCAGTGGATTTGGAAAATCCAAAAGACGGTTCACTCTTCAAAGTAAACGGGCATAGTTTAAAACCGTACTTTTCCGCTGAACCATCGAAGGAGCTCCTATTATTATAGGAGCCGCTTTATCACGACTAACTTTCCTTTGCTTCTTCTTTTCCATACTTTGGTTTTCCAGCCATAAACAGTGGCAACACTGTTTCAAATAAGAATGGGGGGTATGTATATTAGTTTTTTTCTTTCTTCTTTTTCTTGTGTAAAAAAAATTAGGGTTGTGCGCCAAGAACAAGTTTGGGGGATGATTTTCAACTGACTAACTTTTGCCCTAATGTACACCATCCTTTTCCACCCAAGTATACAGGTTTTTGATCTCAAACGACGGTATCAGTGAGGATACTGCTGCAAACAGGTTGGGGGGTTGTATCTATCCATGTATCATATTTAAATTTTGTACTGCATATAAAAAAGAAATCCATAAAAATTGAAAAAAATTCCAAAATATAAAAATTCTGTCGTCAAGTTAGCTAGTGGGAAACGTAAACTAAAAATCCGACAATTCAGATTGATAGGTTAGAAGTAACTAAATCTTAGAACTAGAAGTTGAAAACTCGAAAAACAACCTTCCTTAAGTTTCACTGTAGCAAATACACGTCTTTACACCACTTTACACGTGTCGTGAGATTTTGAGAACTAGATGAAAATATTGATATGTCTAAATTAAAATTTTATGAATTTTTTTAAGATCAAATAAGTTTGTTTGGAACTAAGTAATATTGAGTATGATTCATGAGTGAAGTTAATATAAAAGGAAAGTATTGAATCTTTAATGGAGACTAAGCCTAAAAAATAACACATCTTGAGCTTGATTGGAATGATTATACACCTTTCAAATACTTACACGTCCTTAATTTTGGGATGAAAAGCATAATTTGAAGTATCTCCGTTGGTTTTCTTTCTAAGAATTTTCATGCATAAATGAAGTCTTTGTTTGTGGCCTTGGTGACTTGGACTATTAAGTTCTTATGGTGTCTCTACACCTAATACCCTAAAACCATCTGATTTGGAAGTCATTGACCCAAAACTTGTTAAGAAACCTAGAAAGCCTAATAAAACAAGCCAAGTAAGTGTTCTCTCCAAGTTAAAAGTCCTCACGGTTCTTTATGGGAGAATAATCTTAGTTAAGGACGAGTTTCGAGTATAAAATAAAAAAATTTGAAAGGGAATTTAACGGAGATATAAGAGTTTAAATTGAAGTTACAAGACTAAAAATGTGTATGAACGAAAACAAGCGAGAAGTGGAGTAAAAAATAAGATGAAGTTCTTTATTAAGGACGATAAAAATCCTAGATTTGAGACTGAACTGTAAAATGAAAACTCAAGAAAAGCTTAAGATTTTATAAACTCGCGAGATGCTTTTTAGAGTTATTCCTAGTCTTTATTGACAGCTTGAAGACGTTTAATCGAAATTTTTAAAACAAACGACACTATTTGCATAAACACGTAAAGACGTATAGGAGCTTAAGTTTAATGAAGAGTGAGGTGTGATAAATAAAGTCGATATTCTAATTTAGGATGATAGAGTTTCTAACTTAGATATTGAACTGAGAGATTAGATTCAATGGTTAACTTGCAAAACTAGCTTGACGGGATTTTGTGGATGCAATCCGCTGAAAACCCTCATGAGACAACATTCCACGTATAAGGGATACATAGAGGTTGAACGGTTTGTTGCACGAGCTAAGCGCAATTAAAACGCCTCCGAAAATGTGCTAGGATTTTCTTTTTCTTTAAAATAAAACAGTCTGCTCGGAACGATCAAAAGATAAGTTTGGAGGTATTTAATCGGTCATATTTATTGCATATTTTTACAGTCATTTTTCAATTTTTATTAATTACCAAATTGTGTTATTTGTAATTTAAGAACATATGTGGTTTTAGGTGTAAAAAGATTTTATTATATGTTTATTAACTTATAATTAATATAATTGCAAGTAATATGTGCATATCATATTTAAAGAAAATATTCATTTGATTCTTAATTTTTAAGTAAAATAATTGCAACCATATCTTTTTAAATAATTATTTATATATATCTTAAACATTAAGTTATTTAATTGTGAGCAAAAATTGATTGAAATATTTTCTCAAATGCTACTAATGATTTGATTTGAAATATTGTGCAGGTATTAAAGTAACAAATCAATTCAAGACTGTAAATAGGATCAGGAGATCCAAATCAAATCAATTGCAACAATCAAAACTAATAAGTTTAGAACCAGATTGAAAATTCACGCAACTACAGAAAAACGAAAATATTTTTAAGAAATTATTATCTGGAAGACCTTCTAAAATCGCGATGAAAACACAGAAAAAAATTGGAGAGCTAAAACCACAAAAGTGCGGCGATCAGCGGCGGAACAAGCACAATCGCGGCGGATCAACGGGTGAATATGGGTCGTTCGATATAGGTTTTTTTGGGCATGATCGTCTTTTTACATGCGTCAATATAAGTTTTAGGATTTCGTCTTTCAGAGTCTATAAATAGCAGCGAGAGCACCCAACAGAGAAATATCTAGGATTTCATGTTTTTAGAGTTTTTATTTTGTTTAGAATTTGGAGCCTCCTTTCATTAGCTATTAAAATTGTAATGAAGTTTCAAGTTTGATCAATAAAAATTAGAGTAATTTATTTAATTCTTGTCTCTTCTTATATCGCAATTTAAATTCCTTGCACTTACTTTCTCTCGCATTTTTTATCTCGCAAATCTTTTTAATAGATAGATGATGGTTTTCTTCTCCTTTCTTCCTTCCAAATTATTTTAAAACGATGATGCTATCAATAGAAATTCCTTATTTTTTGCGAGGGATTTTAAAAGCTAGCTTTTCAATTTCTTCTTCTTTTTCTTTGATTTAATTGTTTATATGCGATAATACTCGATAAAAACTCCTCTCTATTGTGAGGGCCCTAGTGGTTAGCATATATGTTCTTCTTCACAATTTCTCCTCTTTCTCCTCGTTTTGTTTCTAACCTAATGAGCGAGTAATTTTCTCGCTTGTTAGGATTTGGAGAAGTGGGTAATTTAGTTGATGGTCGTCAATTCTCATTATTATTTTTAATTCTTTATAAAGTTTAATCAAATGGAATTTTAATCCTCTTATTTAGCCGCACCTTCAATTCATGAAAGTTGCGAACTCGATTTGAGTTTAGTTAAAGCAATTTTGTTTGAAGGCTTTAGCGCAATAACGATAAATGGAGGAATAAAGGTAAATAGAGGGAATCTCCAGTACCATTCTTAGCATCCTAATCCACATCAATCATTATTCCTCTAGCATTAATTAATTAAAAAGATAAAAAAGAATATTTTTATTAAAAAAAAATCATCTTGTAAACTACTCAATTTGTAAAATCCTACAAACCCTTTTCTTATAAAGTTTTCAAACCTTTTTAGTATAAAGCAAAAATTCAACTTTTTTTCTATTAACGTGTCTAAAACAAGATAAGTAATTCACCATCTTCCTGTGGACGACCCGTACTCACTATCGGCTAGCTATTTACGACACCGTTATTGGTTGCAATATTTATGACACTTTAAAACTCAATTTTCACATCAATCAACATCCAAAAATATCAATCTCCTCTCTATCCCTCTTTATGCTCTCTTTCTTCGCCATTGAAAACATAATAGAGCGTGTTCTCGCCGTTCAGACTTGCTAATAGGTTTAAGCAGTCAAGTGCCCAACTACTTGTGGACTACCGTTGGATCCTGGTCTTCATCATCTCCATCGATCACGGCGAGCTTTCCGTACGTCTATCTCGATTCATTAAATTTATTAGCAGGTATCCTTCCAACACTTATGACACATCTAAATACAGTGATTCCATCCGCTACTGGCCTGCTGCTTTTATGTTCTTCATACATGTTCCCGATATATATAATTGCTCATTCCATCTTGCCGTTGTTTTACTTTCTAGTTTAGTTACAATAAATATACTATAAATTTTAGATAAGAATGCAGCAAATTCCCATTTATGGTTGTACCCATTTCTTATTAATACACTTCATCCCACATCAACGCTCCAACCCCGCTTGATTTACCTTACTGGCCGCTGATGAATCTCGCTGTTGCTAATCTTAATCAACGCGAGGAACCGAGACCCATAGTAAAATAGCATTGTATATGATTTTCTTGTTTAATTAATAATACTATATTGTATTTTTTTCCTTCAAATTTATCCACCCCTAATTCCATGATTATAAAATTAATAAAGAAGTACTAAGTAATTAATTAACAAGTCCCCATAGATTCAACCACTAATTACCACTCAATTTGAACGGTCAAATCCTCGTACGACGTGTGCGACTGACACAAAACCCCGCCATATTAACAGAATCCTAAAAACCAATACCCCAGTCCCCAAATCGCTAATTTCATCCAAATCCAGGGCTAAAATCGTCAAGCCACCGCCCCCTCTCGCTCTCCCAACATCTTTTAAAATCTCCCAAAAGCGGGATTCATCCACGAACTCAAGAGTGAAAAGTGATAAAAATCAGAGCTTTGGGATCTCTCACCTGAAAACTTCACCGGAAAAAATGACGCCGGGCGTCTTGCGGCCGATCGCCGACGAGCAGAACCTCGAGAAGCAGATGGGATGCATGGCTGGCTTCCTCCAGATCTTCGATCGCAATCAGCTCATCTCTGGGAAGCGAATATACGCCCCCAAACGAATCCCCTCATTCCCTGTAAGAAGAAAAGGCGCGGATTTTGAGCTGATTTTTGTGATTTTTGGTGGGTTTTTTTTAGTGTTTCTGGCCTTGGATTTGTGATTGCAGGCCACGGAATCGAGCTCGCCGTCGGAAAAGTCGGACCTTTCGTCGAAAGAAGCGTCGGAGATGATGTTCCCGTCGTCGCCGGAGAATTTCGCGGAGACGCCGGTGAAGTCGCCGGTTCTGCTCCCGGCGTTCGATTTCGAGGGGATGAAGAACTCGTGGAAGCTTCGAGAAGCGCCGAGGCTGTCGCTGGACAGCCGCCTCCGCCCCCGGGATATCCGTACGTCGCCGGCGATCTACTCTCCGGGCCAATCCGACGCCGATTCCGACAAGAACCGGCGGTCTCCGAGCGTCGTCGCGAGGCTGATGGGCCTCGATGCGCTCCCTGACGCCGGCGATTCGACGAAGAAGGCGGAGCTCCAGCGTTCTGCGTCGGAGTCGAGGGTTTCCCGAGATGTGCACCGATTCGTCGAAGGCAGCATCTTCCAGAAGCCGCCGCCGTTGCCGCTCGCCGGCGACAAGATCTACAACTTCCGATCGTTCGATTTCTCATCGGAATCGACTCAAAAGCCGGCGCCGGCGCCAACGAAGCTGCCGCCTTCGATTGGAAGGAGCTCATTCAACGCGCAGGATTTCTTCCCCGGGCCGAGACGATCGGGATCTCGATCGCTCTACGGCGAGATCGAGAAGCGGCTTCGAATCCGAGGGATCGACGATCCTGCGAAGGATCTCGAAGCATTGAAGCAAATCCTGGAAGCGCTGCAGCTCAAAGACCTCCTCCATTCATACTCCAACTCCAACTCCAACTCGAATCCTCCCATTGTCGTCATGAAGCCGATCCCGAAACCCGTTAAAAGATCCGATAGGAGAAGCCCCCTCGAAGAGAAGCGGGTGCGGTGCCGGAATGCGAAATTTCCGGATCCGAATACGAGAAGGAATGGGAGGGTTTCGGCGGTTCAGTCTTCGCCGAAATCGAGTCCAAGGAGTATGACGCCGCCGGAGCCGATTACGGCTCGATCGCCGAGGAATCGGAGATTGGTGAGAGAGAGGGTGACCTCACCTGCGGAGGACGATGCGGCGACGACTATCTCAGAGAGCAGCGTCAGCTCTTCGTTGGATATCCAGGTGATTTTCCTTCTTGAAAATGATTTTTTAGAAAAAATTTGATTAAATATTTGCTAATTTTTTTTGTTTGAATTTTTGAATTTAGAGGGCGAGAATGGGGCAGAATTTGTTGGAGAGATGCAACAAGTTGCTGAACAGCATTGCGGTGTTCACTTCGGTGGAGCAGCTTGCTGCCAGCGATCAGCAGCCTAGCCCAGTCTCGGTGCTCGACTCATCGTTCCTCGGCGAGGAGAGCTCACCGTCGCCGGTGACCAAGCGGTCGCTTGACTTCAAAGGTATGGGTGCACGTCAGCACATTCTATGTACTTTTTTCTAAATTAGGCTTGTAGAACACTGATTAGTTATGGACGAGCATTTCAGTAAAATACCATGAAGTACAGTGCTTTTCCCATGAATACCGTGAACTTTTGCTGAGAGTTTTTGGTATCTTTTTGCAAGTGACTTGTACATGCTTTTCATGCTCTTGTGATATGGTTTATGGTATTTATCTGAAGAAAATTACTGCTTTATTTACATTTGCACAACTTGTGAAGTTTGTCGTACTTATTTGCAATTTATATATTTTAATGGTCTCGCGTTGATTTTGATAGTGTAGGTGGTTTATGTGAAATTGATCCAAATTAGTGTAGTTTCGGTTGTTCTAAATGTTTAAAATTATATGTTTATGCAGCAGATTGGGAGGATTTGACAATCGGATCCCGACCTGATTACGTGCCCGAATCTGAATACCCCGACTTCGCATACGTCTCCAATGTCGTTCCTGCCTCCGATCGATACCCGGACTACCCATCCGACGTGTACCACTTCCTCGAGAAGGGTCATGGCGCAACGGATGCGTCGCCGGAGTCTATACAGCACCGGCGCCTCATCTTCGACGCCGTGCACGAAATCCTCTCCCGGAAGCGAAACCTGTCGTCCTGGGAGTCGTTCTCCAAGCGCTGTCATGTGTCTGATGCCCCGCCGCAGCAGATCCGGGAGGTGTGGCGGGAGGTGAGGACGGTAAAAGTGGAGGTGGCCACGGAGGACCTGAACGCGGTGGCGTGCGGAGCCATCCGGAGGGACGTGGAGGGCGGGGACCACGGCTGGGGTGACACG
Organism: Agapanthus africanus; assembly: GCA_030015575.1. Taxonomy (NCBI): domain Eukaryota; kingdom Viridiplantae; phylum Streptophyta; class Magnoliopsida; order Asparagales; family Amaryllidaceae; genus Agapanthus; species Agapanthus africanus. The sequence goes on from JASDDO010000012.1 coordinate 481,632,814, forward strand.
TCGCCGGAGATATCGGAGACGGTGCTCAACTTGGAGCGGCTGGTGTTCAAGGACTTGGTCGGGGAGCTGATCAGGGACTTGGCGGATCTCAGGGGTAATAAAACCCGAAACCCGCTTCCCAGAAGGAAATTATTGTTTTAATATGTAATTTTGTGGTGGGTTTTGTTTTCAGATTTTTTTTTTTCTTTTTACTTTTTGTGAACGGGGACCGTTGGGGGTTGTAGTTGGAAATCGGTTGTGATGTTTGTTGTAACGAAATTAACAGTTATTAACGGTTGTGATTGTGAATGTGTTATTTCTAATAGGTGAAATGTGAATAATTTTTCTAAACAAAATGTAACATTTAGGTTTGAAGAGGTGCTCTGGATAAGATGCGTGGGTAGGGTTGAATGGATATGTATTAATTAGATGTGTTTCGAGTTGCCGGCGTTGCGAGAAAATATGACAGTTAAGCATGAATGATGTGAATAGCGGAATTTGTGATGACGATCGGAGGAGAGACTCAACACTTATCGCATATGCATATGCATATTTTCGGTCTAATTGTTGCTAAAATCCGTTAATTATCTGTATGTTGGCCATTCAAATCTCAGAGGCTGTTTGGTTGATTGTAAATGAAGTTGCATACAATATTTGGTATAAAATATCTTGATTTTTTACATATGGTTTGCAGCAATTTATGTGGGAGTTGAAAAATAAGTTGTAAAATGAGCCAAATTTGCCCCAACATTTGCTACAGCCTTGGGGTAAAAATTGTTGCAACAAATATTGCAATATAAGGAAATATATTCATGGATGCACTACTGCATAAACCCCATGAGGGTACCAAATTTGGGTACGGGTACACCCGTATCCACATGTTTGGGTTACTGGTTCATCTGTACACACATATTGCGGCCAAAATTGTTTTTTAGTTGGCCAAACACAAAATAACTTGAGTTTCGGAGGTAAGCGCCGGGAAAATCCCCAACGCTGCTTTCTTGCAGGATCTTGGAGGGCGTTGGTGGTACTGCATAACCGTTTTCTTCCCAAATACGTATTCTAGGTGATACCGTATTTGGTAACATCTGTATATACAACTGAGATAATAAATATCTAAGGTTTTTCTATTTTCGGTTGTTCTGTTATTCGTCTTCTTGTTAGCTTGCACGTCAGAGCCTTAGCAAGGGGACATGTGTTTATCTTATTTTTTTTCTATTTCGATGTGTGAGTATGCTCTATGCCGGTTATCGATCAATTTCATAATGGTTTTGTTCTGATCAGCAACATCTTAAATGCAACCCCAACATCAACTTGAACATAAAAAATTCAGAAATAATTTTAAAGTAAAAACAAGAGATTCTTGATGGTACAATTCAATTCCCATAGAACACAAGTAACTAAGATCCAAGCTTCATTTTCCAAGGTATGATGATGGAAATCGCCAGATTAGGCCGACCGAATTTCTCGGGTCCGGGTCTCAAAAATAACGGAGGCAGTGGTTGGGCCAACAATTTACTGCCCAAGATTAAAGGTTCACTTAGCCTGGATCCGCAATTAAAGCCTCTGCTGCAATTTTTAGGCCCAGATGCAAGCGGAGCACAAGGCTGGACCACATCACTGGTATTGGAACCATTTTCGTATTTGGTTATTTAAAAGAAAGGCAGGCACTTGTTTGGTTCGAAAGCAGGAAACCCTATGACGTTTGAAATCCTCTATATCTTGCTCCTCTTTACTTAACTTCCGTATTATTTTCCATCCACAAATTACATGACTTGACCAAAACACAAATTGTCCCTATGAAGCAAAAGAGAACAAAAAACAGCATTTAGAGCAAGCCATGGGTATTTCCGTCAAGTCGGGGAAATTTTGGATGAAAAATCTAACGGAAGTTTAGTGAGTGGGTAAAGTGCATGTTGTCAAACGTTCGGGGGTTTCCTGTTTTTGGGCCTAACATGAGAGGGGTTTTCCGCGTTTAAGCCTTTAAGAAATATGCAGACATAGAGAAACTACAAAGAGAACTTTAAAAACTATCGTTAAATGTCTTTGCCACTGCGCATTATTGTTAAAATGTTCGATAAATGTCTTTGACACTGCACAAAATTCATAGTTAAAATTTTTTGCCACTGCACAAAAATTAGCCGTATGCCTGTTATTTGGTTACTTAGGATTTAGAGGGACTCCAAAATTTTTTGACACTCCAAAAATTTTCAATGTGCTGTTTGGAAATCCAAATTTCACAATCCTCGGACTAAACAGACCCTAGAGCTTTTCTTTTCATAGTATTAGGTTTTCGGTATGATTTCCGAAGAGGGTAACATCCAAAAGATAAAAGAATATGCATCCATATTGACCTTGTGAAAAATCAAATCCTTTAATATATTAGAATAAAATATAGGTACAAAAGAGAAAATTATGTGTTCTTGACATCTCACGATCATTTTGTTCATTTATTTAAGGTAAATGTATGTAATATTTCTGACTATATATAAAAAGGTAGACAAGGAAGAGAATGGCAAAAAGACTTCAATTGGGTTTTGGGTTTGGGTTTAGACTCTGCAATAACAAATTATAATGAGGCATCTCAAAGCCTAAGTTATAATGGCATGCACGTGTAAGGAGGTAATTTAGCTGGTGATTCTTTATGAAATATCACCGTGTAAAAGATATTTCCGGAAATATAGAATTAGCATGGTAATCAGGTGACCCAATTTCATGGTAGTTCTATTTCCCCTAAAACATTTGTCTATCCTAAATTATCACGAAATATTCCCGTCAAACATGAATGAGCCATGATCATCCGTCGCTGGCCTCTCTCACCACCCGCCGACCAGCCCGCCCCTCCGCCTATTGTCGGTTGTCCGCCGGCCGACCATCGTCGATCGTTCACCGTCTGGCCTGCAGCCGATCAGACGTTCATCATCGGTCGGACACCGGCTGTCGCTGATCGTTCACCAGACAGTCCGCCGCCGATCAGACGTTGGTCGCCGGCCGGACGTTCGTGGCCAGTCAGCTGTAGTTTGCTGCCGGCCGGCCGCCAATCGTTCATCGCCGGCCTCGCCTCCGGTTGCACATATACATATTATCGGAAATGATTAGAATATGCCAAGGATGTAAATGCAAGATTTCTTGAAATTACATATCCGGTTATCCCATTTCCAGGAATGCGAAGATTTCCGATAATCTTCTATTACATGTACCAAGCGCAATCATAGGATAAAGAGTTCCTTTTACCACCAAGCTTAAACGTAGATACCCTTTCACGTTTGGCCTAAATATAGGAAAATTCTCTAATGTTCAAAAACCTCCATTTTGTCCTCCGCCTACTTAATTGCCCGTTAAATTTTTCATCCAAAAATACATAACTTGACCAAAATGCCCCTACAAAACAAAAAAAAACAAAACAACATTTAGAGAAAGTCAAGGGTATTTGCATTAAGTTATGAAAATTTTGGATGAAAATTTTACCAGAAGTTAAGTAAATGGAGGCAAAATGCAGCTTTTCAAAGGTTGTCGGGTTTCCCGCTTTTGGGTCAAACATTAGTGGGTTTTCCCGCATTTAACTATCTAAATTATCGGGCTGGGCCCTGGCTGGAGATTTTGTTCATGGGTAGAACTTGTTCTATAACCGCAATATATTTTTATGCCAAAACTATAATAATTATATAGAGCTTAACTAATATAGAGTGACATTTCGATTTTTTTTGTAAAATAACGATAAAAGAAATCAGCAAGATATCATTGTTGTGAAGGCCAGACAATCCATCATGATTATTTATTCTGGAATAATCAGGTTTAGATGCCGATAATGTATTGTTATGAAACCTATACAAATATATATCGCATGCCTGAAAAATCGGTTTCAAATGCATACGAAATGTGTGACAGGTATTATATGCTTGAAATATTTCTATTTAAACATACATAGAAATAAATACGTGATAGAAGATTCTTCTATCGTAAAAACTTTGATAAATTGTTTTTCTCTGAACTAAATTTGCTTAAGACCGTGGATAAATATAAAATAAGGGGCTTTTGGTTTAAAAATATTTTGAATGTTAATAAGTGAATAAAATAGTCATCTTAGTAACTTGGATCAAGAGTATTCTAGAAAATATTATAATATGTTATTACCAAATTTAAGTAAAAAAAATTACTTATATGAAAATGAAAATAGAGTTTGAAAAATGGTAAGATTAAAATAACTTCTAGAAAGCTCTTTGTTGTCTTAAATTTGAGTATAATGTATATTGAATTTGGAATTCAAACTAATTTCTACAAAGTTCTTTTTTTTGTCTCAAGTTCTAAAAAGTGTCTTTTTTCTTTGTTTTTATAAAAACGGAGAAATTTAATTATTTTTGTTTTTTTCTTTGATGACGTGAAGGCCGTAAGAATGGAGGATTTTTCTCCTTTTTTCTTTGTTTTTTTTTTTAAAAAATGGAGAGGGTGGCTTCTAATCAATGACATTTGCATTATAATACAGTATTAGTATTTTGCACGTGCGATACACGTTTATAGCTTTATCTTATTTAGAGTGCAAAAAAAATTTCTTGAGCCCATGAATAATATAAAATGGGGGGCTTTTGGTGTAAAATTATTTTGAATGTTAATAAGTGAATAAAATAGCCATTTTAGTAATTTGGATCAAGAGTGTTATAGAAAATATTATAATATGTTATTTACCGTATTTAAATAAAAGAAGATAGCTATGTGATGGAGGCCGGAATCTCCCTCAAATGTTGTCTTCCGTCGATCCTGTTGCCAGCGGGGCTGAACGGTTAAGATTTGATATGAGGGTTGGATGTGTGGATCTTAATGGGTTGTTGTTGACGCCGAGCTACCTGCAAAGGAAGTCTCGGGGTAGGAAACCATCGTAAGACCCTCCGACGATCAAGTAAGTACCGAGAAATAATGAGGCAGAGCAACGGCGTATTGGATTGAGTTCGAGTTACCTGAGTCGTCTGGAAGAGGGGGTTTATATAGCGGTCGCATGGAGAGAACCGGCACGAGATTCTCGCTTTTTGTTATGCCCTCGCCTCATGTTCGCGTTGATGGTGGGATATGCCCATTAACGGCGAGATACACTAGCGTAGAATGCGGGACGTGGATGAGCGAAGATTTCGTCGTGACGAGATACATGGAGCCGTTACGGGGGCACTCGGGCTCCGTGCTCCCAGCCAAACAGGAATGCTGAGAATTCTCAGCTATAGAGTAGCTCAAAAATGAGCAAGTGAGCTGAAAAGTCTTAGCTATAGAACAGCTCGGAAATAAGCTATTGGCTGGCGGTCAGCCAAAAGGGGAGTGTACTCTGGGGAGATCTTCTAAAAGGTCGGGCGCAACCTCGGAGGCGAAGCGCCGTGGAAGGTCCCCAATGCATCATATTTATTCCAGCTCCATAGCCCCCAAGAATCTAATGGGCTTACGTGCATGACACGTCATCCGCTACGTATCGAGATTTGGGGAATTCCCACATATGGGTATCATCATTAGCCCCCACTCTTATTCCAACCTATTTATGGATCGGATTGAGAATGGTCTGCTCGGTTTTCTTTGTTCAGCTTGGTGTCGAGGATTCTCCGTGGTGGTTTGTTCGGGAACGACATGGCGTTCGGCGGTTGTGTCTCTTTGATCTTCGAGTCCACGTGGCGTATCATCGGGCAAGAAACTGTTCGCCGGTCTCGTGGCGAGGGCTAAGGATTCACGGGTTAGGTCGGGTGGTAATCTACCTGCTGGGAATGGTTGCGACGGGCAGGAAGCTGTCCGTCGGCCTCATGACGAGAGCTTAGGATTCACAACTTATGTTGGGTAGGAATCTGCCCGCTGTGAATGGGCCAAGCATGAAGCTATCCGGCTGCCTCATGATGAAGGATTTAGGTCCACGTTTTCATTGGGCAGGAAGCTACCCATTATGGATGGGCCGAGCAGGAAACTACCCGGTCGCCTCGTGGTGAGGGCTTTCGATCCACAGTGTTGTTGGGCGGGAAGCTACCCGATGCGGATGGGCCGAGCAGGAAGCTACCCGGTCGTCTCGTAATGAGGATTTTAGATCCACGGCGTTGTTAGGAAGGAAGCTACCTGCTGCGGATGGGCCGAGCAGGAAGCTTCCCGGCGGCCTCGTGATAAGGGTTTTGGTTCCACGGCGTTGTTGGGCAGGAAGCTACCCATTGTGAATGGTTGTGACAGGAAAGAAGCTGTCCGTCGGCCTCATGGAGAGGGATTGGGACTCACAACTTATGTAGAGCAGGAATCTACCCGCTGTGAATAGGCCGTGCAGGAAGCTACCCGGTCGCCTCGTGATGAGGGCTTTAGGTCCACGTCTTCGTTGGGCAAGAAGCTACCCATTATGGATGGGCTAGGCAGGAAGCTACCTGGCCCCCTCATGATGAGGGGTTTGGATCCACAACGTTGTTGGGCAGGAAACTGTAGGGTTACTAGGCACACGCACAAGGGTCTATAAGGCATCAACCATGCCCGATTTAAAATTTAGCCATGCCGAACAACCCTGAACCAAGATCTTAGACTAGAGATTAGACGAAACAAAGCATGTAAACAGCTTTACATCTACGAGATAGGGATTACAACCTTTGTAGTCCGCTCCTTCACTTCTAAAGCTCCGGGTTGTGGTCTCTTCGCTGCGATCATCAATTTCCCGAACTCTAGAGAGGCTCCACGAAGAGAAAGATGCAAGCTTGCTTACGATCTTCGATAACAAAGATGATCTACCTTGAAGTTTCTTTAACACAAGCTCTCACTCACTAAATGAAGTGAACACCCTAATCTAAATGGCTAAGATAGATTAGGATGATGAAGTAGGAATTTAGCTCTCATTTGTTTTCTTTAACTCACTCATTTTCATCACTAATGAAAAAGCTAGAAAGATTTTCCATCAAGAACTCAAGGAAGAAGAAGAAGAATTCTTTTGTAATGAACAATGAATAACTCAAGTGAGGTTGGAAATGCAACCATAGGTTAAGTATGAATACATAACCCATATAGAGAAACAACTATGGTTAAAGGGTTGGGTTGGGTTAAAGAAATATCACAAAATATCCAAGTCAAAGTCAAAGCTTCAAGAAGCTTCTTGAAAGCTTCATGAAAGTTTAACCCTAATCCAAACCCTAACCACATTTATTCTCCATAATACATGTTGCATTTATAACCACAATATGTTACAATATTATATATCACATATACAATATTTATTGTAACAAAATAAAATAATACAATTAACATATATCGCATATATATCAATGTATTACCCGAGTGAGAAAAAAAATCTTATAGTGAGCTTATATTAGTTAATGTAATTTAATATATCAAATATATAATTATACATTAAATTATCGAATCAACACTTGATCCGATAATCCGGCTATTTCACAAATAACCGACTAATATTATCTGTATCAGTTCATCGAATCAACACTTGATCCGATGACCCGGCTATATCACATATACCCGGCCGATATCTCATATCGCGAGAATCCAATACGGTATCACATACACGTATTGTTCTCGGTCCCGCACATATCATATAAGTGCTCCTACTCCGTTTTTCCTGAGTCAAGAAACCTCTGTGTAGGACTCTAAAGAATCGTCAATACGCCGGCAGTAGGTGATGATCATATCAAACACCCACAAGCTGCAAGCGGTCAGCTAAACGTAACAGCCACCAGGGTATTGAGCGCTCAGAAGATCAACAAGTAAGCCTGTACATTCTCCTGTGAATCCAGTCAGTAACACTCCCGTACTGTCCGGTCTCTTCGTCTGATATGTCGCATATCTCGCCTAGGGGTGGTAAACGTTAGACCCCAGTAGCTCGATAAGTCGTGTCGATATGAGGTCTATAACAGTTTGAGAAACCACTGATAACACTTACCAATAAATCTCAGCAACCCTGGCCAGGAATTTCCAGTTATAACCAATCAAACACAACAGAACATCAACTCCCTATACCGGGAGAGACGAATCCCCTCCTATCGCTCATTGCCTCCATGTAATTCGGGACTGTACCCAAAAGCCACCTTTTTACACGCCCTCTTGGACGTGGTATGATGGAAATCAAAGCACAGTGGGAATCACACAAGACTCTATGACGATCTCGGGTCTACAGACTACTCTCTACCAGTGTCACTAGAGAACTGCCATCTGACGTGAGGTATAATACCATCTGGGAGTTCTCAGCGAGTCCGTCCAGTGTACCCAGTCTCCACTGAGCACCCGTATACCTTCTCTGATGTCAAACGCCAATGGATATGGGATCATCCATCGCCCATCATATGGGTCAAGAAGCGCATACGCTAGTCTACTCTGGAGTATCGATGCCCTGTTCGGTACTCCCACGACAAGGAACATTTGAAGGATGTACTTGGCGACTACACTGTCCTCACTAGTATGATCCGCATCATAGTCCTGGTAGTCAAGTACTCATCCTAAGGGCTTTATCAACATGTATCATAGAGACAATCAGAGTACATATTAAGATAAAGTGTAACCAGATAGCATACTATCATGTCGAGCAAGAAAGTCCTCCCTATATATGTCCAAGCATCCACTACAATATACATCGTATGTATAGTAATGGCCTCTAGGGCATACATATAACTAACAATCTCCCACTTGCACTAGGTCCATCTGTTGTGGTATCACATACCCAACAATTAGCTGTGGTTGAAGTATCTCATACTCAACCATCCCATAAAAGTCTCTACTAGGAAAAAGGCCTTTGTGAGTGGATCCGTGCTGTTGTCCTCTGTGTCTACTCTCCTAATCTCGATCTCCCTGGAGATCAACCATCTCCATGATCAGGTGATACTGCATAAGAATTATATCTGGATTTCTGATGGGAAGGGGGTTCCTCGGCATAAGCCATAACTCCATTGTCACACAATGGCAGGAACGAAGTTCATCTTATGAACTAAAATATATCCAGACTGCCTCTTTGGTAGCATCCTTGGTAACGATGTGTCTTGCCTTTAATCGTCTAGTAAGTCACGGTATCTAGCTTGGAACTCTTCCAACATACCGTCCCTCTACTGAGAGTAAAGACAATGCTTGCGACTGACATTCATTCGTCCTTATCACCCTGGAACTTTTCCTGTGATTCTCCCCAGGATCGATTGATAGCATCTCACTACAACTAGTGAGAATCCTAACATCCAATTAGATCTATCTCATAGATCCAAAACCCAGGATTCAGGTGGTATCGTTTTGATCCTATATGGAGAATCCTTGTGATAAGCGAAGATTGACCGAGCGTAACATAGGAAACTGCTTTCCTATCAAGAGTATGTCATCCACGTACTCTATGAGGATCACCACCATACTCTCTACTACCTTTTTGTATATACAAGGTTCATCTACCATTTTGATGAAGTCAAACTCTTTGACTACCACATCAAAACAGATGTTCCAACTCCGCGATGCCTGCTTTATCGCATAAAACAACTTGCACACGTTTCCGCTGCTCCCACTGTCTACGAAGCCCTCTGGCTGTGTACTTATAGACGCTCTCTTCCAAATCAACATTTAGAAAAGCAGTCATGACACCTAACCGCCAGATATCGTAGTCATGGTATGTAGCCGTGGCAAGTAGGATCTGGATGGACTTAATTAAGCATACCTTTGAAAGTCTCAACTTTTCCATGTACACCAAGTAATCTTTTCAAGATATACTTGCTCCTGATGGGGATTTAACCCTTCAGATAAAGCAACCAAAGTCCATACTTTGTTTGTGTATAAGGATTCCATCTCAGATCGCTAAGCATCCAGCCATTTTTACAGAGTCCCATTCCTGATGGCCTGCTCGAAATAAGTTGGGTCATCATCTCATGATGAAATCCTCGCTCTCACTGTCATAGAGAAAACCGAAGTATCTCTCAGGTGGGTGAGGAACCTACTAGATCGGCGGAGAGGCTCAGGTTCGTTGGAAACTATTGAATTCTTTGGTTCTACCAAATCATCAGCTGCAGTTTGTATAGCTGGAACTCTTTCCAGTTCTACCTCATGACCAATAATTTCTTCACAAGAAATTCCCTTTCACAAAGGTGGCATGCTGAGAAACAAAACATCTTTTGTTTCTCGGTTTGGTAGAAGATATTCCCTTGCAAATACTTGGGATATCCAACAAACTTCCACAGAACTGACTTTGCCTCGAGCTTTTCCGGATTTTGCTTTTAAACATAGGCCGGACAACCCCAAATCTTAACTTACTTAAGATATGGGCTCTTCCCATTCCATATCACATATGAAGTGGTAGGCAACTGATTTGATTGGAACCCTAATCAATAGGTATGCAGCTTCACAAGTGCATAACTCCCAAAAGAAAATAGGAAACTCAGTAGTACTCATCATAGAGCGCACCATATCACATAAGGTGTGATTGCTCCGCCCCGATACTCCGAGGTGCTGTGGTGTATATGGAGGAGTAATGCTGAGAGAGAATCTCATTCTCCTTTAGAATAGTCCAGGAATCCCGTGCTCAAGTATTCTCCTCCTTGATCTCATCAAAGGACATAATACTTATACCCGTTTTTTGTTCTCTACTTCTAACTTATATTCTGTGATTATCTCAAAAGTTTCGGACTTGTGTTTCAGCAGGAACATATGTCTGAATCTTGAGAGATCATCAGTGAATGTAATGAAGTACAAAGAACTGGTCCTGGCATGTATAGACAAGGGACTTTCATACATCAGCATGTATCAATCCCAAGAGTTCACTAACTCTTTCTCTGTTTCCAATAAACGAAGCTGTGGTCATCTTATTTCTGTGACATGACCGGCAAGTTTCACAAGATGTAAATTCAAACAAATTTAAATATGCATCTATATGTAACTTCAGCTAGTCGGGTCGCATTAATATGACCTAGTCTACAATGCCTCAAGAAGGATTCGTTCATTTCTGAACTCTTCCTCTTGTGTGTGTTCTGTACGTTAAGAACTGTAGTTTGATTTAGAACATCTATGCTTTTAGATAACGTGTCTGAACCGATCAACTCTTGATATAGGAAATGTTCAAAACATTATCCAACAATACAAAATTATATCCTTCTTTACTAATAAAGAGACTGATATGATGTTGTATATCAGGTTCGGTATCTAATAACATTCGTTCAGAATTAATGTATTCTGGTAATACAGGGTGATAACTACCAACAGACTTGGCTGCAACACTTGCACCGTTTCTATCTCATGAAATTTATCACCCGTTCTCAGTTCTCTACCTATCTGTAGCCCGTGTAACAAATTACAGATGTGGGATCCTGATCCGGTATCAAATACCCAGGACGTAAAGGATATTGAGAAACAGTTCTGTGTAATGAACACACCCGAAGAAGATGCATCAACATGCACTTTCTGCGTTTGGGCGGCACGGGAATTCTAGTAATCCCCTATTTACTGCTCTGTCTTATAACAATTATAAGTTGGAGCGGGACCAACGTTCCCTAGCGCAGTATAACAAGCGGGTTCGGTCAATACATCCGTATTATTATCTTGATTAAGGCGTGACATGGTCGCTACCTGGAGAGAGAGAGAAGAAAACACTCAGCGTGCGCTTTTACAAGATTAGATTGGTTATCAATTTATCTAATCAGGATGTCTCTCACTGTTTTAGTCAAATCTTCCTTCAAACCCTAAAAGGAAAGACTAGCCGGGATTAATTACACTCTACAAGTTCGCCAATCATTCAGTCAGGCCAGTGCCGGTACTTTGAGGGAGGTTTCCCGCGCTTTCGCACGGACCTAATTAAAATAAACCTCGTTTTCCCAGGGGCGTAACCCCGTTAACACCTTTCTAGACACCTACTTGATCGGCTAATTGTAATGTGTAAAACTCACCCAGGAGTAACTCTTACTCGCAGCGGGTATCGGGATCCAACTATCTCATAGAAGGTATGCAATCTCATCGCAAATTTCAACACTTGAAATTCCCGATAATATTTTACCCCGAGCGATCTATGACCTTGACAAGGTCAACAAACCATAGACCGCAAGTCAAGTTCAACCCGTTATTTCCTGATATGAATTAAACCTACCCGCACGACCCTTGACAAGGTCAACAAAGTCGTACGACTACCCTAATCCAATCGCATCATATACTTATACAGATAAGCAGTAATCAGCTACCGCACACTACGCCTTGACAAGATCAACAAACGCAGTACGAATACTAACTATTACGTATCTGAAATAACGGAGGGCTACGATAGGTTTATAAGAAAACCCTTTGCGTAATTGACTTGATATCGTTGTAGAATCGAGTGATTTTGAATGGAGTGTTTTTTAGGCTTTTCTAGTTTTGCTAAAAAGGTCACTCCCGGTGAAGGGATCTCGGCTCTTTCCTTATCGAATAAGGTGCAGGATATTTCATAAATACCGCTGTGCAAAGCAAAAACTATAGAAGCAATCAAAAGACAAACCGAGTGTGTAGCATCTGCTAGTTTCGCTAAAGAGGTCACTCCCGGTGAAGGGATCTCGGCTCTTTCCTTATCGAATAAGGTGCTGGATGTTCTACAAGGAACACCGCTATGCAAAGCAAGAACTAGAGCTACCAGTTTTTAAACAAGTTTGTACAACATCTTTAGCTTTCTTTTATTTCATTAATCTTATTAATGAAGTCCCATTTTATTATGCTTCACAAGCATCACATTTGAAACGAAATCTGCAATATAACATATATCTCATATATATAATATAAACATTCGTCTTTGGTAGTAATATGATCTCATCACAGAACATTGCAGCAGAAGAACATATATGAAATATTGGATATACTAGGACGTCCGTGTTTTAATACGAGCCTGTATAAAACACGGATTCCACGGTCGCGATGAATAGCCAAACCCACATCCCTAGACCCCTACGAGAGCGGCAAGCAACACTGCCAATTCTAGGGTTAGGAGACCCGGTCTCGACTCCTCGAGATGGTCTCCCACTGGACCCTAGAACCCGGTTACTTGTGCTCCACGCCTTGGGTCTACCTAATGCGGAAAAGTAAATAATATACAATGGTGACATCATCCTCAGCCCGGAAGTGCCCCAATAAAAGAATATTACATACAAATGAATTTTACATGAATGAAAAAGAAAAACTCTCATCTCACATAAAACCCCCGGCTATTCAGAACGCGACGATCCAATATAACATATTGCAGCAACACATAATATCTCATATCATCAACGTAAGCAAGTATGCGTATCCTAATTGTCGTTGATGTATAGCAATGAAGCCGGCGATACACCACATACTACGCTTACGGTCACAGAAAAGAAAGTGTAAAACTACAACAGTTGGAATCCGCAACCTCCTTAGACATCGCATGCCTAACTAAATGAATTCCTTAGACATCGCATGCCTAACAATTAAAAACTCCACATTTTAGTCTCATTATCGAAAAATCTTTTCAATATCAAGTCGGGCAATTCAACAAGATTCCCGACATCCTGATCGAATGCTCGTCGCAAACTTTAGTAGACGGCCGCACCCCCGGATGCCGTCGACGAAGTGCACTAAGGCGGAACACCACTGCCGCGAGCACCCGAACGGATGCTTTTGGCGACGGTGTTCTCCTACAGTCACTTGGTCGGGGCTATGGGGCGTGGCTATCTATTAAGTTTACCCGGCGAGTATCCGCGTACGCTACGTGATTGCGACGGACTTTTGATCGCATCAAAATCCCGTGGCAACCGATCATCTGAGACTAAACTGCTAGATTTATAACATTCAAATTAGTTATCTCATAACTGCTTGTGGATTTCAAATATTGTATCACATTTCAGATAAATAGATAATGTTAAACTTTCCGATCGAATAATCAAACACCCAAGTTTTCCCAAATAGCTCAACACTTGAGCGGAGTTCAAAAAATATCCATCACATGCTACAGTACCAATGGTCCAGCTGTAGAAGGGTCAAGCCAACGCCTCACATGTGGCAACGTCGTACTGCCCCAAACCCTAAGGTTCAGAGGAGGTTCAGACGGTCACATAATCGAGTTAAGGTTTGTGTTCTTCTATAGGGTCCACCGCGTTACTTGCATGATTTTCCGGAAGTTTCAAACTCGAGAAAAAATCCAACTTTTGAAAAATTTCCGACAGGAGAAAAAGTGAGTTATTGATATCCGTTCGAACTTTTTAACAGGTTCTAAAATTACCCGGAAAAAAACTAAACGAAATTAAACTTTCCGATCGAATCAACGAGCTCCCAATACAACCCAAAAATCTCAACACTTGAGTGGAATTAAAAATTCCCAGAATAATGCAAAAGAACCCAGGAATAATACTGTGAAGCAGTGGGCCCCAACGACACTGTTCGGCCGCGGAACCGCCGCCACGTGCGTGGTTTAGCCGCGGTTCCGCAGTCATGTGATCGAATTGGTGGTCCGTACATCACAGTAATTCTTAGATTTTCTTACTTATTTTTCTGACTATTTTTAATACGGAAAAATCAACATTTTAAAAAATTTCCAGAGAAGGGGTCCGTGTCGGGGTTTCGGGGTTCGATCGGACTTTAAACTTCGCCTAGATTTCGCCTAAAGTTCTAGCTTGGCTCTGATACTACTGTAGGGTTACTAGACACACGCACAAGGGTCTATAAGGCATCAACCATGCCCGATTTAAAATTTAGCCGTGCCAAACAACTCTAAACCAAGATCTTAGACTAGAGATTAGGCGAAACAAAGCATGTAAACAGCTTTACATCTAAGAGATAGGGATTACAACCTTTGTAGTCCGTTCCTTCACTTCTAAAGCTCCGTGTTGTGGTCTCTTCGCTGCGATCATCAAGTTCCCGAACTCTAGAGAGGCTCCACGAAGAGAAAGATGTAAGTTTGCTTCCGATCTTCGATAACAAAGATGATTTACCTTGAAGTTTCTTTAACACAAGCTCTCACTCACTAAATGAAGTGAACACCCTAATCTAAATGGTTAGGATAGATTAGGATGATGAAGTAGGAATTTAGCTCTCATTTTTTTTCTTTTACTCACTCATTTTCATCACTAATGAAAAAGCTAGAAAGCTTTTCCATCAAGAACTCAAGGAAGAAGAAGAAGAATCCTTTTGTGATGAACAATGAATAACTCAAGTGAGGTTGGAAATGCAACCATGTGTCAAGTGTGAAGACTTAACCCATGTAGAGAAACAACTATGGTTAAAGGGTTGGGTTGGGTTAAAGAAATATCACAAAATATCCAAGTCAAAGTCAAAGCTTCAAGAAGCTTCTTGAAAGCTTCATGAAAGTTTAACCCTAATCCAAACCCTAACCACATTTATTCTCCACAATACATGTTGCATTTATAATCACAATGTGTTACAATATTATATATCACATATACAATATTTATTGTAACCAAATAAAATAATACAATTAACATATATCGCATATATATCAATGTATTACCCGAGTGAGAAAAAGAATCTTATAGTGAGCTTATATTAGTTAATGCAATTTAATATATCAAATATATAATTATACATTAAATTATCGAATCAACACTTGATCCGATAATCCGGCTATTTCATAAATAACCGACTAATATTATCTGTATCAGTTCATCGAATCAACACTTGATCCGATGACCCGGCTATTTCACATATACCCGGTTGATATCTCATATCGCGAGAATCTAATACGGTATCACATACACGTATTGTTCTCGGTCCCGCACATATCATATATGTGCTCCTACTCCGTTTTGCCTGAGTTAAGAAACCTCTGTGTAGAACTCTAAAGAATCGTCAATACGCCGGCAGTAGGTGATGATCATATCAAACACCCACAAGCTGTAAGCGGTCAGCTAAACGTAACAGCCACCCGGGTATTGAGCGCTCAGAAGATCAGCAAGCAAGCCTGTACATTCTCCTGTGAATCCAGTCAGTAATACTCCCGTACATTCCGGTCTCTTCGTCTGATATGTCGCATATCTCGCCTAGGGGTGGTAAACGTCAGACCCCAGTAGCTCGATAATTCGTGTCGATATGAGGTCTATAACAGTTCAAAAAACTACTGATAACACTTACCAGTAAATCTCAGCAACCCTGGCCAGGGATTTCCAGTTATAGCCAATCGAACACAGCACAACATCAACTCCCTATACCGGGAGAGACAAATCCCCTCCTATCGCTCATTGCCTCCATGTGATTCGGGACTGTACCCAAAAGCCACCTTTTTGCACGCCCTCTTGGACATGGTATGATAGAAATCAAAGCACAGTGGGAATCACACAAGACTCTATGACGATCTCGGGTCTACAGACTACTCTCTACCAGTGTCACCAGAGAACTGCCATCTGACGTGAGGTATAATACCATCTGGGAGTTCTCGGCGAGTCCGTCCAGTGTACCCAGTCTCCACTGAACACCCGTATACCTTCTCTGATGTCAAACGCCAATGGATATGGGATCATCCATCGCCCATCATATGGGTCAAGAAGCGCATACGCTAGTCTACTCTGGAGTATCGATGCCCTGTCTCGGTACTTCCACGACTAAGAACATTTGAAGGATGTACTTGTCGACTACACTGTCCTCACTAGTATGATCCGCATCATAGTCCTGGTAGTCAAGTACTCATCCTAAGGGCTTTATCAACATGTATCATAGAGACAATCAGAGTACATGTTAAGATAAAGTGTAACCAGATAGCATACTATCATGTCGAGCAAGAAAGTCCTCCCTATATATGTCCAAGCATCCACTATAATATACATCGTATGTACAGTAATGGCCTCTAGGGCATACATATAACTAACAGAAACTACCTGCTACTAATGGGCCACGCAAGACGCTGCCCGGCGGCCTCGTGATGAGGGCTTTGGTTCCACGGCGCTGTTAGGAAGGAACCTGCCCGTTGTGAATGGTTGCGATGGGCAGGAAGTTACCCGCTGTGAATGGTTGCGACGGTCAGGAAGCTGCCCTCTGTGAATGGTTGCGACGGGCAGGAAGCTGCCCGCTGTGAATGGTTGCAACAGGCAGGAAGCTGTCCACCGGCCTTATAGCGAGGGATTAGGATTCACAACTTATGTTGGACAGGAATCTACTCATTGTGAATGGACCGAGCAGGAAGCTACGTGGCTGCCTCGTGATGAGGGCTTTAGGTCCACATCTTCATTGGACAGGAAGCTACCCATTATGGATAGGCCAAGCAGGAAGCTACCCGGTTGCCTCGTGATGAGGGCTTTGGATCCACAGCGTTGTTGGGTAAGAAGCTACTGGCTATGGATGGGCCGAGCAGGAAGCCACCCGGTCTTCTTATGATAAAGGTTTTAGATCTACGGCGTTGTTGGGCAGGAAGCTGCCCGCTGCGGATGGGCCGAGCAGGAAGCTCCCCGGCGGCCTTGTGATGAGGGCTTTGGTTCCACGGCGCTGTTGGGCAGGAAGCTACCCACTGTGAATGGCTGCGACGGGCAGAAAGCTGTCCGCCGGCCTCATGGAGAGAGCTTAGAATTCATAACTTATGTTGGGCAGGAATCTATCCGCTGTGAATGGGCCGAGCAGGAAGCTACCTAGCCATCTCATGATGGAAGCTTTGGATCCACGTCTTCGTTGGGCAAGAAGCTACCCATAGTGAATGGTCCGGGCAGGAAGCTGCCCGGACGCCTCGTGATGAGAGCTTTGGATCCACAGTATTGTTAGGCAGAAAACCACCCGCTGCAGATGGGCCGAGCAGGAAGCTGCCCGGCGGCCTCATGATGAGAGCTTTAGATCCACGGCGTTGTTGGGCAGGAAGCTACCCGCTGCAGATGGGCCGAGTAAGAAGCTGCTCGGCGGCCTCGTGATGAGGGCTTTGGTCGGCTGCCTATAGGCACATCCGAGTTTCATTTAATTGAGTGAAGGGCCGGTCTTTGCTTGACGGGCAAGAAGCTACCCGTCGGCCCTGCGAAGTGT
Source organism: Agapanthus africanus (assembly GCA_030015575.1). Classification (NCBI taxonomy): domain Eukaryota; kingdom Viridiplantae; phylum Streptophyta; class Magnoliopsida; order Asparagales; family Amaryllidaceae; genus Agapanthus; species Agapanthus africanus. Next base: position 481,650,676 of record JASDDO010000012.1, read on the forward strand.
TTAAGTATGGAAACAAAATGAAGCAATTCAGATTGCAAGGAAGTAAGAATCTTTATTATTAAAGAAAATACAGCTTCATTGATACAGTTTAAACTCTCCTGCATTGAATATCTGGATACGGTGGGTGCCCTTATTGCTCGGACTCGGGTCAGTCGGTGACGATCATGATCTGCCCGATCGTCAGCTCTCTGGTTCCAAGTTGGTCGGCTTGCCCCCTAACTACTTGACGTTTGTCTCGCAGGTATTTTGCTAAGTGACCGGAGCGGATCAGCTCCTCGATATAGCGTAGCTGTTTACAATCCTCGGTCTTTTTCCTTTGCGTCCGAGGATAGGCATAATACAGGCCGTAGAGTCGCTTGCCCAGCTTTCGTGTCATCGGTGGCAGGTTGAAGAATCTTTCGCTCCTTGCCTCCTCTAGCAGCTCGGCCTGTGAGATATTGAGAGGTGTGTACTTGCGAAACCTTGGCGTATAAGGTTTCTGTTCCCCTCCGAATGACGGCGCGACTGACGTCTTGCCTGAAATTCGGGGCAGATGCTAATTGGTGCTATCCGTCTACCTCTCCGAAGATGCCAAGTTGATTTATGGCACCATATATCGAAGGTTTAAACGGATGCGTCCGATGTAGCAGACTTCGTCAGATTCCCCCTCGCTTGAGGGGTTTTTGATTGTGGGGACGCTCTTCCCTGCAGGCGCAAGCCCCTACAGTTAATTACGCTACCGCATCGCTGTAACAACTTTCTCCTTCTCCAGAATTTCACTTCGTATCGTGGGTGTTTGTTTTGTTTGTGGTTGCCCGTGGATTGTATACAGAGACTAATTTATGTCGTCGCCCGTAGGACGTGGATTAGTCCAAATCCGTATTTTCTTAGATTTGGGTTTGGGGTTTTTTGTTTAAGGATACGTTAGCCCTATTTAAGGCTAAGATCAACTTAAACTTTTGTTAAGGATACGTTAGCCTAATCTCCAGACTAAGATCAACTTAACGGGATCGTTTGGATCCGACAAGAGAGCAATTGGCTCTATTATTCCAGTTTAGGGACATAGCGGTCCATTTCCAGTTTAGGGACATGGTGGTCCATCATTCCCATTTGGGGACGAATATTAGTTTAAGGACGTTTCGGTCTAACATTCCCATTTCGGGACGAATATTAGTTTAAGGACGTTTCGGTCCAACATTCCCATTTCGGGACGAATATTAGTTTAAGGACGTTTCAGTCCAACATTCCCATTTTGGGAAGAATATTAGTTTAAGGACGTTTCGGTCCACGAGTTTAAGGACCCCGCAGTCCGTATCGATATGTGGTTGTCGGGGCCCGTCACCTCTCTGGCGTCGTTGAAGGATTACAACGATAGGTGTCAGAGGAGTTCAGAGATGTACCCTTGAACCGGATGTAAATTGATTTAGGAGAGCAGTCTTGCTCAGTCAATTTAATTTGAGGACATACGGCCATGATTGGGCTAAGTCCAGTTGAAAAATGTTCAACGTTTTTATTTATCTTTGGCCTATTAGGCCTGTGCTAGGGCTTTACCCCTGCTAGGCCTTTTTGATTTGGGCTCTGTCCCTTTGTAAATGATGCAGAGCATCTGTTTTGGTTTGGGCTCTGCCCTTTTTAAAATAATGCATTGCATTTTATTAGGCCTTCTTTAATTGGGCTTGGCCCTTCTGTAAATAATGCAGTGCATTAATTACTTGACGGTGGCTTGTCAGGCACTTTGCGCTAATTACTGAGCGCAAGCGCTTGTGGTGGTGACACGTGTCACGCTCTGGTGAGCGCAAGCGCAACAGCGCAGAGCGCTGCGCTGTTGCGCTGCTGACACGTGGCGCGCTCTGGTGAGTTGCGCCAACTTCAGAGAGCAATGCTCTATCTGAAAAGCGCATAGCGTAAGTGGTTCTGGAGCTGACACGTGGCGCTCTCTGGTGGCTTGCGCCAACCCAGGAGCGCAACAGTGCAGTTTTTTGCAAGTGTAAGGCACTGTTTCAATAACTTGATCCAATTTTAGATTCAAGAAAAGAATCTTTAAGATTCCAGAACCAATGGTTCATAAAAAAGTGCAAGGCACTGTTATTATTTATTATTGAAGATCATTGATCTTGTTCTTAGATCAATGATCTATTCAGAAGAAGTTCTTCTTTTATAAAGCTTTTTACATTTTTTCTCTTCTTGAGTTCTTCTCACAATTTTTTAGAGCTCTCTCTATTCTCTGTGTTTTTTTTATCTTGATGATGTTCCTTTTTTTATTGGGGTCTAGGGGCCTTTATATAGTGCCCATTAATTTGTTAAATTTGTTAAAGAGATCATTCTCTGAGTGATTTGGGGAATTTTCCCCACCGTTGGATCTTTGATCCAAGGGCTTCTGTTTTACAGAAGACAATCTTCTTATTTTAACAAGAACAGAAAGATCTTACTGGAATTTTAATTCTGTTTGGCGCAGATGCACCAGCGCTTGACACGTGTCGTACAACGCAGAGCGCAGCGCAACTGCGCTGCCACGTGTCGCGCAGTGCAGAGCGCAGCGCAACTGCACTGCCACGTGGCGTGCAGCGCATAGCGTAGCGCAACTACGCTGCCACGTGTCACGCAGCGCAGAGCGCAGATCATCTGAAGCGTTGCTTCTTTTAATTTTTGTTTTAAATAGAGCCTTGCTCTGATTGAGCGCGCTGCCTTGGGCGCTGCGCTGACGTATCAGCTTTTGACACGTGGCGCGTTGCGCGCATTGCAAGGGATTTGAAGCGTTGCTTCAATTTTTGAATTTTTGAAATTCAAACAGAGCTTTGATCTGATTGGGGGAAACAAATGCCCCCCACCGTTGCGCTCACGTGGTGCACACGTGAGTGCAGCGGTGGCAAGATCATGGCCGTTGGATCAACTGGTGAGTTGAAAGGGCGCAGGCGCCTATAAATAGGACCCTTGGTCCTTAGTAAATGTTTTACCATTTTCAAGAATCTTGATTTTCAGCGCCTTGCTCTTGCTTTTGAAAACTTTAGAGCCTTGCTCTCGTTTCTTTTCAAGAACTCCAGAGTTCAGATTTTAGATCATCTTAGGTAAAAGTTAACTTAAATTAAATTAACTTTAATCAACAGAGCCTTGCTCTTATAGATCTTTGATCTAAAGAAAACCCCTTTGGGGTTTCACCAACAGAGCTTTGCTCTCAAGAGTTCATAGATCTACAGAGATCTTGTCTCATGGGTTTTAACCCATGAACAGAGCTTTGCTCTTGGATCAAATGTAGATCCTTTTGATCTGAAAATGAAGAACTTCTAAGAGTTTTCATGGATCTTTAAGATCCCAATTTTTTTAATCTTTAGGAGTTTAAAGAAAAAATTTCTTTTAATAGATTTTCTCATCATTATCACAGAGCTAGGCACTTTTAAGGAATTTTATTCTCTTGAGACCAGAGTTTGACAAGTATCACTCTGTGACAGAGTTTTGCTCTGAAAGAGAAGATTTTCTCCTTGTCTCTAGGGATTTTTATTAATGAGAATATTCTCTTGGGGATTAATTGACAGTCTCATCCAATGATGGGGTTGTCCTATTAACTGATGCACTGTCGTCCAGATTTTGTGGGTCCCCATTTGGTCCCCTACCCACTGCATTGCAGTGTGGTGTAAATTTTTTAAAATGCTAAGCGTTGGAATTACAACACTGACGGCTAATTTTTTTCCCTCCACAGGAAACATGCCTGCTGACCTATCATTCCCGTTTATTCGCTCGGAGGGAAGATTTCCCCAGGAACCAGTGGACCGAGAGGTGCTCACTCTCATCAAGGATCATGACCCCGAGCATAAAAACCTTCACTTGTAGGGTAGGTGGTATAACGATATCATCCAGGGTCGCCGAAGCTTCGGTTTTGCTACGCCGTCCGAGCCAATATTTTTGATCCCCTATGCGGATGAACCCACGGTGAAGTATGCCGTGGAGGTCAAAAATTGGAATTCGGATGACCTCCTCCAACCTGCAATTGGGGCTATTCCCGTGCAGCCACCGCCGGCAATAGATATTTTGGGGAGGCGAATTTGTCAGGGTGAAGCACGCCCTTGGGGACAGGCCTATAACATTGGATTGATCCCGCGACCGCCCGCCGGATATTTGCAGTGGGCTCGGTACATCTTATCAGCGAAGAGGACTCATCTGATGAAGATTGGTTTGTATTCGGCCATGTACGTCTCGCTCTTTGAGTATCCCTCTCCTCCAACGAGGCTTTTATCGAACAATGGAATATCTCCACCCACACCTTCCTGATGACGAACAGGGAAGTCTCTATCTCCTTGGAGGAGTTTGCTGAAATCTCAGGTTTGCCGATGAGGGGGGAGCATTACGAGGAGCTGCTTCCTCCTGACGAATACGTCTTTGCCACCAAGCCGCTGGTGTTTGATCTGACGCCGGAGAACGCTATTCAGCACCAGTTTCCGGGCTTGGTGAAGGTGCTGGAGATCTATGAAGGGCTCTATCTGGAATCGGGCATCCGGGGAGTCAGTTTCGCAGATTTTATCGCCCGCTTCATTCGACCTGAGTTCCTATCGGAGCGGAGCGAGAAGTTCGCCCAGCTTGATGACCCTTTTGGCTTCGGCTTGGACCGCTGACCCACATCGAAGGATGATCACAATGACTTTTATCTCCCCGGTGCCGCCGTCATGCCCTTGTCAGAAATCGTCGTCCCGGGCATGGATGAGGAGACCTTTTTTGTAGGGTTCCTGGGATTGTGGCTGTGCAGCTTTGCGTTCCCCATGCACCTGCACCACATGCGGCCATCTGTTTCTACCCAGCGCATCAGATGGTGGCTGGTCTGTAGTTAACAGTAGGAATCGCCGGGCTGGCTCACCTTTATAATGGACCCAGCGTAGCGGCGGACGCTAATGAGCCTGGGGTGCAGCCTGCTAACTTCCCGATGCACTACTTCACCTCTTGGATGGAAATGCATGTGCACGGGGTGTTCAGCACCCATAAGATCCCTCTGTTTTTTAAGAAGTGCAGACTCCCAAGAGTCATGCGGTTGGTCGGCGCTTCGATCGTGGTTGCACCTCCGCGGGAGGCTAGGGGGCTGCTCTTTCGTCCACACCTGGTCGGAGAGAAGGTTTCATTTTTGGATAAAGTCATAACCATAGGCTCAGAGACCACCAAGTCGGTAGTGCCGCTGCGCGATGATTTTAAGGACGGGGCCTCCATATTGAAAGCTCGGGAGATCCTCCACCTCTACTCTATTTGGCTGGGCTACCTGGTGTTTAGGCAGAATGAGACGGCACTCTTCATGAGGTATAACCCTCACCGGTTCGCTCAGCAATTGAGCTATCACCAGGGGATCCCGATGGAAGCTTTCTTGGAAAAGCCCGTGGCCAGCCGAGAGGGGATAAGGAATGCAATACACTATTTCATGCGGCTTAACACGGGTTCCTATTTCTTCATCAGCGAGCCGAGCTGCGTCCCCAAGATTCTCAACGCGTACGTGGCTTGGTACGCGCATGCAATGGGTCCAGTTATCCTTATGGAGAAGCGCATGCTGGTTGACCGCAAGGGTGCGCCTCCCGGCGGCGATCGTAAGGCTCCCTTGAAGCCAAGGACCCCGGTCATTCCTCCGCTAAAAGATGCCGGTACCGTGCCACCGCGCGTGTTGAGCCCTCCGCGCGGACTTCCGCTCCGTGGTACTGCGGATGCACCACCAACGCCCCGTGCTCCAGTGGAGCCGGTAGATGTGGTTTCGCCGGAGTCCGGCATGGGCGCGGATATCGGGACCCGCCGCCCTAGGGTGCCTGCAAAGCACAAGTTGATCTCGGGTACACCCAGGGCTGGTGGGCAGAAGAGGAAGAAGAAGTCGCTCCTCTCTCGCGACGCGATCCTCGGTGTAGAGCCTCACGCCCCTCTTACCGAAGGTATAAGCGAGTATGGCAGCAATAAAGGCTTCTCGGTAGACCCCGCAAACACTGACCTGGCGGCTGCAATTGCGGCTTCTGCGCGATTAGCGAGGCTCGAAGCATGGTTGGATAAACTCGCTCAAGCAGGTAATCATTAGCTGTACTCTTCGTCATTTTATAGCATTTTTATTATTATCTTCGACTAATGCTTTTCCCCCCTTTTTAACAGGTGTCACTACCGAAGAAGCCGTCGCTGCCTCTTTAAAAACCTTCCAGGAGGAGGAAGAGAAGCGTGCTTTAATGGGCATTGGTACGTCTTGCCTTATTAAGTTTTTATCCTATTTTCTGATGGCCAACCTAACTTTCTTCCTTTGCTTCTTTGCAGGGGCTGCGCCAGCTGATGCGGGGACTCTCCCTGGGCCCCCTACTAAAATCCCAGTCTCCTCGGGGCTGCCGCGAGAGCCTCAACTCGACAAGTCGACGAGGGATGCCTTGAAGGATTTGGAGGCATCCATGTTCATAGACGAGGACGTCTCAATGAAGGAGGCTTTGAAGAGGTCTGTCTCAACGGCTCAGGAGGAGAGAAAGCGGCTAAGGCATGAGGCGACGGCACGCAGGGCTACTTTGGCCGTGGGAGCTGGCCCAAGCACCGTCCCTCGTGCTGATACTCCCTCAGAAGAGCCCCCAGTTGCCTTGTCCACAGCTCACAATAGGTGGCGCGTGCAGCTCGCGGGGCTAATGATAAGTCCACTTCAGGTAATGTATCTTTCAAGATTTGTTTGTAAGAATTGTAAACTTGTCGGTTCTTATATATCTTGTCCTGTAGGGCCAAGTCCAACCGAAGGGGAGGCGGAAACCGTCGAACCTAAAAGGACAGAGGAAGAGGCACCGGCCGAACCCGAGCCGACGGTGGGCGACGTCGCCGGGGTTGCCGAACCTGGGCTGGGGGCTGAGGGAGCCGCACCAGAGAAGGTCGTTGATGCCGAGCCCGAGGTAGCGGCAAATGAGATGACTATTATAACTGTTCCTGGGGCAGTAGCGGACGAGGCGCCTGAGACCGGCGACCCCATGGCGACGGCGGATGAGACAGCAGCAACCGCCGAGCCTGAAGAAGTAGCGGGTGAGATGGGCGTGACTCCCGGGGACGAGTCGGCCGCTCTTTCTCAAGAGTCTGGCAATTCTCAAATCATTGCTCTCCCCGTCTGCGGTCCTCCACCGTCTCCTGGTCGTGCGAGTACGACGACAGACCCTGTCGAGTCAGGTGATGAGGCTACGGGAGGTGGACTCGTATCAATGGAGGAGGGAGACGCCTCCATTTCAGCTGGCGGCTCATCAGGTAAATTTCGAGTTACTGTCCTTTTTTATCTTGCAATCCTTTCTGACAAGTTTATCTTTATTTTTAACGCAGGTGCGGCCAGTGCCGATGCTCCATTGCTCGAGGGAGCGCCGTCAACTACTGCCTTGGCGGTGGTCATCTCTCAACCTTCCCTTGTACCATCGCAGATGTTGGAAGGTATGGATTTGCAATCCATTAGTTTTATCTTTCAACCGCATAATTTATGTACTAATGTCGTACTATTGCGTCTTTTCAGGAGTGCTTTTTAATCATCTCTATCAGGTGGTGCACCCGTACTTCTCCTTCTCATCCGAACTCGCTTCTTCCTCCGGTGGCGCTGGTGAGTATAGTTTCCAACTGATGTCTTTCTTTTTTTTGGTAATGGAATTATTTCTGACTTTCCCTCGTCCTGATTGTAGTACTACAAATCAAAGGAGGGGATGAAAGATCGGTCGCGCCACCGGCCCTCCCGGCCTTGCCACCTGCTGCAGTTGGTATAGTAAACTATCGCATCGATGACTTTTTTTTTGTATTTCTTGAACCGTCATCTAATCGTATTTTGTTCTTTCAGCTGTCATTCCGATCCCGGCGCCCTTTGAGTCTCACGTTATAATGCTGGCAGGCCCCTTCCTGAGACGTCCGTCTTCAAAGGGTGCTGTAATGAGCTTGGGCATGCTGAGCGGATACGTCGAGGAGCTTGACGCAGACGCTCTCCCATCTGCTATGGATTTCGCTGCGGAGGTTAACCCGATGTTGGCGGCGCTTGTGACTTTTCATGGCGGAGGCGTCGTCGAGCTTTGGGTCAATCACTGCAGGGAAATCGAGGTCCGCCTGCATCAGTCGGAGTTTATGCGCCCTGCTCCTGAGACCTTAGCCGTAAGCAATCAAAAAGCAGCATGGATCGAGCAAAGCGCTTCTTACTTCCGTCACCTGGAACAAGAAGCGGCTTTAAGGCTGAGGGAATGCCAAGAGACCTCAAACGAGACGGCTCGTCTGCGCGCTGAGGTTGAGGCGAACGCTGCCCAGGTGAAGGCTATCTTCGAGGGCCTTCTGGAGCGTATCTCTAATGGGCTAAACTTGAAGCGGAAGCTTGATGCCGCCAAGCGTGACGCCCAAGGCTGCGAAGCAGCTCAGCCGGCCGTTGGGGAGCAGCTTGCATCCTTCTTACAGCAGCGGGCTCAAGTGGAAGCGGAACTGGCGGTAACGGCCGACCAGGAAAAGGCGTGGAAGGAAGTGCGCGAACAACTGATAGGGCTATTTAAGACGCTTCCTTCCCAGTAGTTGCCCTTGTATCAATACACTTGTAAAAATTTTCTTTTTCGAATAAGATGTATCCATTCTTTATTCTTTTGTACGATTCACCTTGTACTTGATTGAATTAATAAATAAAGATACACATTTTTTCTTTACAACGTCTTGTATCTTTTCTTTGCTTTCTCCCTTCTCTTATTATCAGCATGCTGTCTTGATAAACATGGTTGACAGATAATAGAGTAAGCATCTTGGTTTCTTCAAGAGATAGCGATGGCTTAGGCCGCAGGTTCAGATCTGCCGCTTAAGACTTTTTAACTCTATGAGCCGTGAGGGTCTCATAGAGACTTTTCTCCCTACGGATCGAGAGGATCTCATAGGTGTATTTTCTTCTTAGGAATCGTGAGGATTCCTAAGTGTATTTTCTCTTATAAGTCGTAAGGATCTTATAAGAGAATTTTCCCTCTTACGAGTCGAGAGGACTCGTAAGCGGTTGTTTCCCTCCTTGTCGAGATTTGACTTTGGAGAGTGAGACCCATGAATAATATACAAGAGACCGTTTTAGGCCGACTTGCAGGGTCCCAGTGCTTAGGAAACAAGTTTTTTAATTCCTGCTGCTTAAGGCTTCATCTTGTAAGTCGAGACGAATCGGGAAGTCCTCGCGAAGATACTAATTTCCTCACGAGTCGAGACGAATCGAGCAGCTCTCGTCAAGGACACTAATTTCCCTGAGTTGAAGTATTTTGCCGAGGACGCTGGTTTTCTCGAGGTTGAAACGAATCGGAGTATTCCTGCGGAGACACTAGTTTCTCTGCGGGCCGACGCGAATCAGAAGGCTCTCATCAAGGACGCTAGTTTCCCTGAATTGAGGTATTTGCCAGGGACACTGGTTTCCCTGGGGTTGAAACGAATCGATGTATTCCTGCAAAGACGCTAGTTTCTCTGCGGGCCGACGCGAATCAGGATGTTCTCGTCAAGGACACTGGTTTCCCTGAGTCGAAGGATTTGGCCGAAGACACTGGTTTCTTCGGGGTTGAAACGAATCGGAGTATTCCTGCGGAGACACTGGTTTCTCTGCGGGTCGACGCGAATCAGGAGGCTCTCATCAAGGACGCTAGTTTCCCTGAATTTAGGTATTTGCCAGGGACACTGGTTTCCCTGAGGTTGAAACGAATCGATGTATTCCTGCAAAGACGCTAGTTTCTATGCGGGCCGACGCGAATCAGGATGTTCTCGTCAAGGACACTGGTTTCCCTGAGTCGAAGGATTTGGCCGAAGACACTGGTTTCTTCGGGGTTGAAACGAATCGGAGTATTCCTGCGGAGACACCGGTTTCTCTGCGGGCCGACACGAATCAGGAGGCTCTCATCAAGGACGCTAATTTCCCTGAATTGAGGTATTTGCCAGGGACACTGGTTTCCCTGGGGTTGAAATGAATCGATGTATTCCTGCAAAGACGCTAGTTTCTCTGCGGGTCGACGCGAATCAAGAAGTTCTCATCAAGGACACTGGTTTCCCTGAGTCGAAGGATTTGTGGTGGTCTTTCAGGTTTTATGTAAGTTACCATCATAACAGTGAAGCTAGGAATTTGATCTTCGCTTCGTTTACTGGCACTGCGTCTGTTGCATCAAGACGAATGTCGCGGTTGTCTCTAGGCTGTTGATGAACCGTCGAGATTTGGCTTTGCTTTCTGGCGGAGCCTGTTGGGAAGGTATGGTTCTCTCTTTGTTTGTGCCCTTGGATTGTATACAGGGATCGATGTGATCTCAACTGTAGGGCAAAAGTTTCATCAATTTTTTTTATTGCTTTATTTCCACGATGCTCTATCATTTCAGCTTTTATATCGCGAAGGTCGCGATTGCCCAATCATTTCGGCTATTTATTTTATTTTTACTCGCTGCTTTTTATTGCGAGTTGCCCAATCATTTCGGCTGTTTTATATGCATACGTTTTTACTTGCTGCTTTTTATTGCAAGTTGCCCCATCATTTCGGCTATTTTGTATGCATGTGCGGCTTACTGGCTTTTCGCCGTAAGCCTGGAATTAGAAACCGGTTTCGGCATCAGCACCGCTACAACTGGGATATTGCCGGGAGCGAATCATCATTTGCCTTTGTCGATGTCGAACAAAGGTGGCTTAGCGAACAGGGTTAAGGTCCTGTTGACTAAGGCTTTTGACTTCATGAGCCGTAAGGGTCTCACAAAGGTATTTCTCCCTACAAGTCGTGAGGATCTTGTAGGTGTGTTTTCTCCTTAGGAATCGTGAGGATTCCTAAGTGTATGTTCCTCTGTAAGTCGTAAGGATCCTACAAGAGGGTTTTCTCCTTGTAAGTCGAGAGGACTTATAAGGGTTGTTCATCATGCGTACATATCCCCAGTCACGGATGGGACTTGGTTAGGGAAATGTTTATTCGCACCCGTGGATTGTATACAAGGGTCAGTATTGAACCACTTGTAGGGCAATATCGAGGGTTGTGGAGGTTGCTTAAGCACAGGTTTAGGTCTTTGTAACTTAAGACTTTCAAATCTTATGAGCCGTGAGGGTCCCATAAGAGAGTTCTCTTTACGAGTCGTGAGGATCTCGCAAGTGTATTTTCTCCTTAGGAATCGTGAGGATCCCTAAGTGTGTTGTTCCCTTGTGAGTCGTAAGGATCCCACGCGGGTGGTTTCTCCTTACAAGGTCGAGAGGACCATGTAAGTGTTTTTTTTTAACGAGGTTGCGCCTTTTCGGGTTTTCACAAGACTCGCCGGTAGCCCTGCTGTTTTTGCTCACGGAGCCCTTTCAGGTTTTCATCCGTGCCCATTTTTCTTATGGACATACCGTTTATTTTTTTATTATTATATTTTTTTTATTCTCTCTTTTTTTTTATGAGGTCGCGCCCTTCCGAGTTTTCACGAACACTCGCCGGTAGCCCTGCTGTTTTTACTCACGGAGCCCTTTCGGGTTTTCATCCGTGCCCATTTTGCTCATGGACATACAGTTTATTTTTATTTTTTTTATTATTATTATATTTTTTTATATTCATCTCGTCAGCCTAAGGATGTTGCGGTAGTAGTTTAAGGACGTTTCGGTCCGTCATTAGTTTAAGGATGTTTCGGTCCGTCATTAGTTTAAGGACGTTTCGGTCCGCTCAGGAGAAGGCCCGCTACTGCTTGTAAAGTTTGAGCTTAGGAAGATAGCGAGCGGACATAGTCGCCGTCGTTTATCATTGACCTAGGCTATGACTTATTAAGCGTAGTATTTCTTTAGGAAGCGGCCGTTTATTGGCCTGAAAAGCCTTTCACCGTGCATATCCATGAGTAGATAGGCTCTATCCTGGTAGACCTTATCTATGATGTACGGGCCTTCATAGTTTGGCTCGAATTTTCCCCGCTTGGCGCGATTGGGGATCATAGGTCTTTTGACCACTAGCACGAGTTCGCCTTGGCGGAATGTCCTCGGCCTAGTCAATCTTTCATATGAGCGCGTCATCTTTGCTTTATAAGCCTCCAGATTTTGTTGCGCTATGAGCCGGGTTTCATCAAGGGCATCAAGCTCCTCAAGCCGAAGGTGAGCATTTTCTTCGTTTGTCGGCTCGTAGTGGACTGCCATTCGTAGAGAAGGCAGCTCTATCTCGAGGGGGAGTACTGCTTCTGTACCGAATACCAACGCGTACGGCGTTGTGTTCGTGGCTGTCTTGAACGTAGTTCGATACGCCCAGAGAGCTTCTTGCAGTCTCTCATGCCAGTCCTTCTTATTTCGGGACACCGTCTTCTTCATGATCTTCGTCAGGGTCTAGTCCCGGCATTTCGGAATAGTTCCACGCGAAGCAATCTTTATGCTGCATAAGCACGTCTTTTAACGCAGCCACCCTTTCTTCAGATAGCAGCTCGCTGACGAATGTCGGTCGTGGGTCATTCGCCGTCCCCAACTCAATTTTCTTGACGTTATCTGTGGTAGTATGTATTCCATCCTCCAGCTCTTTCGGTGCTGGTGGAAATTCTGAGATCACCTCGTCGTTGCTGTTTTCGAAGCACCAGGGAAGGTCATCCATATTCTCGGGCTCTTCTTTTGATATTGTTATCATGTGACAAGTATGAGCTCGCTTCGACGACCGATGTGAATCTGGTTCTGCTTTCGTGGCTTTGGGTTTGTGCTTCTGTGGCGGCGTTACCCTCTAACTGTCAGATAGAGCGAACTTGCCGAGCTGATACTGATCTTCCACCCAGTTCTTGAAAGTGAAGCAGTCTTCGAGAGGATGCCCTATCACTCGGTGATAAGAGCAATAGTTTGGGTGTGAGACTTCGCCTGCTTGTTCGGAGTGTTTAGACTGCGGCAGCGTAAGCATCTGGTATTTTATAGCTCGGTCAAGTATCTTCTTCGTCTTGTCCCGAGGAAAAGAGTACGTTCGACCCATTTTCCTCATGATGGATAGATCGGAACCGCTCGATTCCCGCTTGCGTGGCTTCTTAGTCCCGCTTTATTGCTGTTGAGCGCCTTTTTCGCCTCTCGACTTATTTCTGCCTCTGCGTCGAGCATTTTTTATAACAGGTTGACAGGGAGCGGCATTTTCATCTTTCACAGCCTGTTAGAGGAGGCATTGCATTTTGGCTTTCTCATAAATGGCCATTTCGCGGTTATGGTCGTCTCGGACTTTTTGACCAGCTTTCCTTATAAGCTTGTCCATTTGTTCTTCGAATGACGGACTGGGCACTTTTGCATCAGGAACTTTTACTGGTTCAGGATTAGCGTCCTCCCATTGAGCATCCGCTTCTTCATTGAAGTCATGCACGACGTAGCAATCATGGAGTAGCTCTCGTTTCTTGGACCGAATGTAACAAAGCCCGATTGTTTCCATTCTCCCATTAGGCAACTTGTGCTGAGTCCAGGGAACGTTCCAAACCCTGTCATAGAATTTGGCTTTTCGAGCGGTCTGTTTGAAAGATATCCCCTGGCGCTTCAGCAACCTCTTCAAGCCTTCTGTATAATATCTGGGCAGACGGATGGGCTGAAGCCTGTCAAGCATAGGATCCATGTCGTGCCAGATTTCTTTCTCCACTTTGGTTTCTTCAGAGCGGTAGAATAGAATTGCCTTTTCGCCTTCTTGCCTGGAAGGGACATAGAACGTCCGCAGCTCCTCTACACTGTAGATATCAAGTGCATCCAGTTCTTTATGGTGTTTAGGTGGAACCATGGCGACTTGTAGACTTTGCTCTTCGTCAGCGGATGTTTGTATTGAAGGTCGAGCAGAGAATACAGCATGGACCTCATCTTCCGAGTTACTGCCAAAGATCAACGTAGGAGCGGATGGTCCCGGTTTGTTGTATTGGGGTGGACCCGAATAAACTATCTCCTCTTCCCCTTCGGTATCACTCCCGAAGACGGGGATGGTGGCGTTAGCCTTGTTCTCCGGCTTGTGACACCTCTCCGTGTCTTCGAAATCTGGTAAGAAGTATTTGGCATCTTCATATTTGCGGACTTCGTTCACGGAGAACGGGTTCGGTTCTCCCGTCACGGTATACTCGAGACCATCCCTAAAATATTTCATACACTGGTGCTGTGTAGAGGGGATGATGTTGTACTCGTGTAACCATGGTCGGCCGAGCAGAGCATTGTAGCATGTCTTGGCGTCTATGACGTGGAACTTAATGTCCGTGACGAGTAGCCCAAAGCGTAGCGTCAGTATCACAGACCCAAGAGTTCTTGATGATTGGGAGTCGAACCCGGAGATAGTGATCTTGTCCCGAGCAAGGTGCTGGACGCTCATGCAGATTTCCTTTAACACCCGCACTTTATGGAGATTAACAGACGATCCGTTATCGACCAGGATTTTGCCTATCTTTATATCATGGCAGTATCCGGAGACATAGAGGGGGAGATTGTGTTCGCACGTCTCAAGGAGAAGGTCTTCATCGCCAAAAATGACATCGGCCGTATGCACTTCCTCCAATTCATCCTTCATCTTTTCTTCGGCCAGGAAAGCTTGGAATTGCTCGGGGTCCTGTAGTGCCTTGATTAATGAATCCCTTGCCTCTTTTGATAGTAAAAGGGCGTCAAGGATGCTGAGCTGCGAGGGTAGCTTTCTCAGATGCGCTAGAACGTTGTAATCCACCTTATTTTTCTTCGGCGGGTCCTTGGCAGTTAGCTCTTCCATGACTTGGTCATCTAGGGCGATATCCTCAGAGACCTTTTCTTTCCCTTTATATTTTTTGTTTGAGGGTCCGAGATTCTTTTCGGGCAGCGTCCGATTACGCAGCCGGATATTTTCACAAACCTTCTGCTCTTCTCCTTTTCCCGAGGTGGACTCTTTAAAGAGGGGGCTAACAGCCAGCTCCTCGTCAGAATCACTCCCGAATGTGAGCACTTGCGATCCCCCGGCGTTAACCATGCGATAATCGCCGGTAGTTCTGTTAAGCCTCTCGGTCGTACCGTTCTGCTCCCGACGAGTTTTGCGCTTTTCCCGCTTAAAATGTTGTCGGTGAGCAACATATCCCTGCCACCATCTATTGAAAGCTTTGCAATCTTCAGTGGGGTGTGAAATCTTCCGATGATACAAGCAGTAGGAGGGGTGCATTTCCACTTCACCAGTAATGCTTCCTTCAGAGGATGGTAACTTCATACCCATTGATATGGCCTCAGTAAACCTTTTCCTTGTCTTGAATTTGCTTTTATCCGCAGTGGATGTATTTTGCTCCAGCGGGAGTGTCTCGGCTCTTTCGTCAAGTCGCCGGCGCTTGGCCCTTTCAAATATAGCCGTTTCGCGTTCCCGATCAGCTTTACTTTTCAACAGAGATTCGTTGAGGAATGCGTCAATTGTTTCATCCGATGGCCCCATAATTTCCGGTTCAGGATCTGCCCCCAGCTTTTCAGTGCAAGGAGTTTCCTCATCATCTGTAAACGAATGGGAGATCATATGACAGCTCGCCACGTATTCCTTAGATTCATCCGACGAACTGTCTCCCTCATCTTCCTCTTGAAAGATGTGGTTGAGGAACTCTTGGAGTGTAATGGGAGTCTGTGATTTCTGGTTATATTCCTCCAGCGCGTCAATTTGTCTTTGTAAGTCCGTACGCTTGTCACCATGCTTCACAGGCTTCTTGGATTTCTTCTTCTTCTTCTTTGAAGATTTTGACGGCTGGTTGTGAGCGCTTGGGCCACCACCATCGATCTTTGGAGTTGGGCGCGGTTTCAACATCCCTTCAATGATCTGAGGTTCCAATGGGTTCTTCCACCTGATCACAGGGCATGTTTGAAGATCGTTCAGCATCCTCTTTGTTTTAGCTGATAGTACGACCTCCCATGGAGCTTCTTCAACGAGGGAGCATGTTGCCCCCGGCGTATTCATTCTTTTAGGGGTGTGAGGCTGCGGCGGATTTACCTTCCATCTGTCGGACAGCGCGAACTTTCCCTGTTGGTACTGGTCTTCAATCCAATTTTTGAAGACGTAGCAATCTTCGATCGGATGACCCAGTACTCGATGATAGGGACAATAGTTGGGATCATTGACATCATTTGGCTGCGACGGACGTCTTGGATCCGGAAGATTTATGAGTCGGTTGCGCAAGGCCAGCTCAAACAATCTTCTCATTTTATCTCGGGAAAACGAGTAAGGACGTCCCAACTAGTTCCAGAGATAGCGATTCGGCTTAGTTCGTCTCCTCGAGGGACAGGTATGGACGCATATTATTTTGACGGACAGCCGGTTTCAAGTTGCTCGGCTGTTGTTGAGCATTAGCGACAACAATTGCTTTTCCCTTTCCCTTCTCATTTCGAGAGTCCAGCTTTAGAGGGGGAGGTCTATGGCCCATCTGATCCATCTGAGCTAGCTTGTCGATCAGGGCCTGGAAGGTAGTCGGCTTAAAGAACATCATGAATTGCGAGATGGTCGCTTGCGGATCGAGGGTTCCCACAAACGTGCCTACCGCAGGAGCCTCTTCGATGCGTTGTTCGCATTTTGACCATAAGTTACTCCACCATATTGCGTACTGCACCCACGTTTCACCTGGCTTCACCCTGGCATTAATCAATGTCGTTATCGGGGTGCGTTCGCTGGCGCTTGCGAAACGCTGGGTAAACAGCAGCTCTATCTCCGCGAAGGTCTTGATAGAGTCGTTTGGGAGCTCGGAGTAGCACTCGAATGTTGTATCCGATAAGCTACCAACGAACTGGCGAAGTAACAATTTATCATCACCGCCGGTGTTGCCGCAAAGCGCCCTGAACTAGGCAACATGCTGGTGGGGATTGCCCGTCCCTCTATAGACATGGAATTTCGATATTGTATAGCCCGGCGGGTACTTTATCTGATCGTACCAGCTCGGATATGGTCGTCCTGTTTCTACGACCTGACCGGCTGCCTCAGTCGCTTGATGAACCCGTATCTGTTGAGCTATATACTCGTCCAAGTCAGCTTTGGAGATTGTCTCCTCCTTGGCTGTTGACAGAGCCGATGGAGGATTTGACGTTTCTCCCCTATCGTCTTCAAGGACGATCGGGGGATCTTCAGCAGGAGGATCTTGTTGGATCATCATTCCCATCATGTCCTGGAACAGGAGGGCCATTCGCTTTATGTTGTCTGCTTGTTCAGCAGCCTCTTTATCCTTCTTCTCCAATATCCGACGAAGGAATTCAGCGTCAGTTTCTTGCTCCTGGCGTTCATCCGAGGACGCTTCGGGGCTTTCTTTTGGCCCAGTGAGTGCGGCCATCGCGTTCATCATTTCCTGGAGCTTTTGCTGTTGCTCCTGAGCTTTGGTCACTGACCGTGTAAATGGTCTATGACCTGTAGATGCACGGCTGCCCTCCTTCCCCGACGCCATGTATACAGTATGGACCACGATGCCCCCGGACTTAGGGCGTTTAGGCTCACCGCCTCTGGCATTTGCCGCGGGCGTGGGAATTTTCTCCGGCCTCCTTCTCTTGTGGGCTGTTGAAGTTGAAGGGGTCGTTGCAGTGGGCACCCTGGTGATTGTCGTCCTTTGCTGTTTGATTGGACGGTCCTTTTCTTCCTGCACTTTCTCCCTTTTCTGCTGACGAGAGTGACCTTGGTCAATTACGGAGTCTTGAACCCTTCGCCAAACTTTATAAATTTTGGAGGATAGCCGCTGAGGGGGCTGCTCCAGCTTCGTTTCCGGAACCCTCTCCGCAGGTGGAGGAGATCTTTTTAGCGTAGCAGTTGGAGAGTTCTTACGTACCCTCCTAAGTGGTTCAAAGCTGTTCCCAGTTGGAACAGCAGCATTAACTTCCGTCATCGGAGCTGGTGGAGTTAGCTCTGAGGGGGAGTTGCCCCGGCCTTCCTTACTCGGCGCCAGTAGCGACGTCAAGCATGACGAGCCGTTGGGGCTGGCTCGGCGATAGGGGCAGCTTCATCTTGCCCCCTGTCCGAATGAGATGCTGTTGGTGTCAGCCTCTTAAAGACCGATGTTGTCCTTTGAGTAGCGATGTTCAATCTGTCAAAGACAGATCCTTGAGTAGGAGCAGGAGCCGGAATAGTCAGCCTTGAAAAGACTGACTCTTTAACAGGAGAAGCCGTCTTGGCGACTTCTGGAGCGGGGGTGGCTGTCTTTCTCGGGACGGCCATTTCTGGATTCATGGGCTTCCTGGCGGGCCCATCAGGGTTCTGGCCCAGCCTGGCAAAGACAGAGGCTGCCGGTTTGATATTGGACGACCCGTTGAAAGGGGCCGTTGTAGCAGTGAGCCGATCGAAAACTGACTTCTTGTTCGCTTCTGGCACGGGCACTGGCATGGTGAAGCTCGCAGGCGGGAGCATGGTCCCGAAAAACAGACCGGTGGTGTCCTGGGTCACTTGTTCTACCGGCATGGCAATGATGGAGGCCGCTTGAGGCCCATAGGCTGAGGCGGAGCGTTGGTTGCACTGGCACTTTGAGCAACTCGAGCAGTTGGAGGCCATTGATGCTTGATTTCTGCACCAGGCAAAAGACCAAATCTTAGTAACTTGAAATCCAAAGGCAACCATTAACAAACCGCGATTCGTTCGCGAAGACGACACACGAAGTGTGGAGTGGAAAGAGGAAAAGGTCCCACCGGGCGTGCCAGAATCTGTTCCCCTCCGAAAAAACGGCGCGACTGACATCTTCCCTGAAATTCGGGGCAGATGCTAATTGGTGCTATCCGTCTACCTCTCCAAAGATGCCAAGTTGATTTATGGTACCATGTATCGAAAGTTTAAACGGATGCGTCCGATGTAGCAGACTTCGTCAGATTCCCCCTCGCTTGAGGGGTTTTTGATTGTGGGGACGCTCTTCCCTGCAGGCGCAAGCCCCTACAGTTAATTACGCTACCGCATCGCGGTAACAACTTTCTCCTTCTCCAGAATTTCACTTTGTGTCGTGGGTGTTTGTTTTGTTTGTGGTTGCCCGTGGATTGTATACGGAGACTAATTTATGTCGTCGCCCATAGGACGTGGATCAGTCCAAATCCGTATTTTCTTAGATTTGGGTTTGGGGTTTTTTGTTTAAGGATACGTTAGCCCTATTTAAGGCTAAGATGAACTTAAACTTTTGTTAAGGATACGTTAGCCTAATCTCCAGACTAAGATCAACTTAACGGGATCGTTTGGATCCGACAAGAGAGCAATTGGCTCTATTGTTCCAGTTTAGGGACATAGCGGTCCATTTTCAGTTTAGGAACATGGTGGTCCATCATTCCCATTTGGGGACGAATATTAGTTTAAGGAAGTTTCGGTCCAACATTCCCATTTCGGGACGAATATTAGTTTAAGGACGTTTCGGTCCAACATTCCCATTTCGGGACGAATATTAGTTTAAGGACGTTTCGGTCCATGAGTTTAAGGACCCCGCAGTCCGTATTGATGTGTGGTTGTCGGGACCCGTCATCTCTCTGACGTCGTTGAAGGATTACAACGATAGGTGTCAGAGGAGTTCATAGATGTACCCTTGAACCGGATGTAAATTGATTTAGGAGAGCAGTCTTGCTCAGTCAATTTAATTTGAGGACTTACGGCCATGATTGGGCTAAGTCCAGTTGAAAAATGTTCAACGTTTTTATTTATCTTTGGCCTATTAGGCCTGTGCTGGGGCTTTGCCCCTGTTAGGCCTTTTTGATTTGGGCTCTCTCCCTTTGTAAATGATGCAGAGCATCTGTTTTGGTTTGGGCTCTGCCCTTTTTAAAATAATGCATTGCATTTTATTAGGCCTTCTTTAATTGGGCTTGGCCCTTCTGTAAATAATGCAGTGCATTAATTACTTGACGGTGGCTTGTCAGGCGCTTTGCGCCAATTACTGAGCGCAAGCGCTTGTGGTGGTGACACGTGTCACGCTCTGGTGAGCGCAAGCGCAACAGCACAAAGCGCTGCACTGTTGCGCTGCTGACACGTGGCGCGCTCTGGTAAGGTGCGCCAACTTCAGAGAGCCATGCTCTATCTTAAAAGCGCATAGCGCAAATGGTTCCGGAGCTGACACGTGGCGCTCTCTGGTGGTTTGCGCCAACCCAGGAGCGCAACAGTGCAGTTTTTTGCAAGTGCAAGGCACTGTTTCAATAACTTGATCCAATTTTGTATTCAAGAAAAGAATCTTTAATATTCCAGAACCAATGGTTCATAAAAAAGTGCAAGGCACTGTTATTATTTATTATTGAAGATCATCGATCTTGTTCTTAGATCAATGATCTATTCAGAAGAAGTTCTTCTTTTATAAAGGTTTTTACCTTTTTTCTCTTCTTGAGTTCTTCTCACAATTTTTTAGAGCTCTCTCTATTCTCTGTGTTGTTTTTTTTATCTTGATGATGTTCCTTTTTTTTATTGGGATCTAGGGGCCTTTATATAGTGCCCATTAATTTGTTAAATTTGTTAAAGAGATCATTCTCTGAGTGATTAGGGGAATTTTCCCCACCGTTGGATTTTTTATCCAAGGGCTTCTGTTTTACAGAAAACAATCTTCTTGTTTTAACAAGAACAGAAAGATCTTACTGGAATTTTAATTCTGTTTGACGCAGATGCACCAGCGCTTGACACGTGTCGCAGAGCGCGGAGCGCGGCGCAAGCGCAACTGCGCTGCCATGTGTCGCGCAGTGCAGAGCGCAGCGCAACTGCGCTGCCACATGGCGCGCAGCGCAACTGCGCTGCCACGTGTCGCGCAGCGTAGAGCGCAACGCAACTGCGCTAGCGCGTGTCGCGCAGCGCAGAGCGCATATCATCTGAAGCGTTGTTTCTTTTAATTTTTGTTTTAAATAGAGCCTTGCTCTGATTGGGCGCGCTGCCTTGGGCGCTGCGCTGACGTATCAGCTTTTGACACGTGGCGCGTTGCGCGCAGCGCAAGGGATTTGAAGTATTGCTTCAATTTTTGAATTTTTGAAATTCAAACAGAGCTTTGCTCTGATTGGGGGAAACAGTTTCGACTGATGGGTCCTCTTGTCTTCTTCCAGGTCCCTTTTTTTGGTATGTCCGATATTCTCGGGAAAAGTGGGCGTTAATCTCGGATTCGAGTTGGATTTCCTGCTCGGTCCAGACCTTTACCTCGGCCAGGGTCTTAGGTTGCGCCAATGCAAAAGAGTGGAGCCATTCTTTATGCTTAAGACCAGACCTCATAGCGGTTATTGTAACATCCTAGTATATTTATATTATGTATTTTGGTATTTTAAATCTTGCTGTAAATTTTTTTACTATTGTTGCTATTGAGTTGCGAATGATGCAATTAGTAGCTGTGGTTATTATCCGACCCGACCTGCATATTTGATACCCAATATGGTTCGAGATTATATCAAATATTTGCTAGTACAATGTATCCATATGAATCGAGTATTAAATACATACATAATATATTTTAAACTATACATATCTCTTTATAATACAAAATAAGAACAAATTGAAAGTCGACCTTAGCACCACCATGAGGTTCTAGAGGCATCAAGCATGCCAAATTTTAATTTTAATTAGGTGCTAAGTTAGACTAATAAGATCTTTACTCGCTGATTAGGGTTTGCCTTTGTGATGTGATGAACAGAAGAGAAGAGAAGAGCATACAACCTTTGTAGTTCGAGTCATTTTCTTCAATAGCTCCGAGTTGTGGTTCACGCGACTCTACTGGGCTCCTCTTCGAGTTGAATGAACCTCCTTCATGATCTTCGCGCCAAAGACGATCCCCCCGAAGTCCACAAGCTCAAGCTAACCCTTCACTAATCTCATTAGTGAAGGCAACACTCCACATCAAATCGCTAATCTAATGTGTGATGGTGAAGTAGGGGTTTAATTTGCTCACTAGGGTTTTCACAAGTTCAATAATTCATATCACATGTGAGGGTTTGAACTTGGAAGTGATGTGAAGAAAATTGTAGAGAGCAAGAGGAAGCAAGAGCTCAAGCAAAAATGGCTAAGGCATGAAGAATGAAAATGATGAGAGTAAACTCAAAATGGCTTTATCTCTCCTCACTCATTCAAGCATGGAATAAAATTGCAATTCTATATTGCAACCATGCTTGAATAGTGAGTCAAGACTAATATACAAATAATAAAACCCATGCCTTGCCCATTCCACAAATATCTCCACAATTTACACCTCATTTTTCTATTTTCTAAAAATAGAAAAACATGCCATGCTTCATATAATAATATATATATATATATATTTATATATATCAAATATACATTAATATATATATAAAGCAATTAGTGAGCTAATGATATTAGTTAAGATATAATTATATCGCATACAGTATATATCACATTATTAAATCAACACTTGATCTAATAATCCAGTTATATCACATATAACCGACTAATATCATTAATCTGAATATCACATTATCAAACCAACACTTGATTCGATAATCCTGTTATATCACATATAATCTGATCGACATCAGATAACTGCCAGATTATAATACGGTCTCACATATTCATATTTAATCAGGCCCATGCATATATCAACATATGTGTCCTAATTCGTTTCGCTCGAACCAGGAAACTTCTGTGTGGGACTCTAAAGACTCGTCAATACGCCAGCAGTAGGTGATGATCACATCAATCACCTACAAACCGTCAGCGGTACTAGCTGGACGTAACGGCTACCCGGGTATTGAGCAATATGAAGATCAACAAGCAAGCTCGTCCATACTTTCCATGAAGCCTATCAGTAACACTACCATACAGTCCGGTCTCTTCGTCTGATATGTCGCATATCATGTCTAGGGGTGGTAAACGTCAGGCCCCAGTAACATGATAAGTCATGCCGATGTCTGGCCTATAACGGTTTGAGAAACTACTGATAACTCTTATCAGTAAATCTCGGCAGCAGCCCTGACCAGGGACTTCCAGTTATAGCCAATCGAGCATAGCGCAACATCAACCCCCAATACCGGGAAAGACGAAACCCCTCCTATCGCTCATTGCCTCCATGTGACTCGGGACTATACCCAAAATCCACTTGTTTGCATGACTCTTTTGAGTCATGGTAGGGAGGAAATCAAAGCACGGTGGGAGCCACACAAGACTCTATGACGATCTCAGGTCTACAGACTAACCTGTACCAGTGTCACCAGAGGACTGCTATCTGACGATAGGTATACTATCACATAGGAGTCATCGGCGAGTTCTGTTCGGTGTACCCATTCTCCAATGAGCACATGTGTACAATCTTTGATGTTACACACCAATGGTTATGGGATCAACCATCGCCCTTTAAGGGACAAGAAACGTACACACTAGTCTACTCTGGAATATCGATGCCCTGGTCTCGATATTCCCACGACTAAGAACTGATTAAAGGATGTACTTATGGACCACCATGGCCCTACTAATATGATCTCATCATAATTCTGGCAGTCAAGTACATATCCTAAGGGCTTTATCAACATGTGAGTGTAAGACAGTAAAGAATACCAGTCAACATGTTAAGATAAAGAGTAACCAGATAGCATACTATCATGTCGAGCAAGAAAGTCCTCTATATATATGTCCAAGCATCCATTATAATATACATCACATGTACAATAATGGCCTCTAGGGCATACATATTCCTAACAATCTCCCACTTGTACTAAGGCCAGTTGTTGTAGTATCTCATACCCAAAGTCCCAAAAGTCTCTCGAATAGCATCTGGGGAATGGCCTCGGTGAGTGGATCCTCTTTGTTATCCTCTGTGTCAACTCTCCTGACCTCGATCTTCCGGAGATCAACAATCTCCCTGATCAGGTGATACTGTCTAAGAATATGTCTGGATCGCTGACGGGAATAGGGTTCCTAGGCCAAAACCACAGCTCCATTGTCATCCCAATACACAGGTACTGGATGCCCAATGGTAGGAACCGAGTTCATCACATGAACTCTATTCATCCAGATAACCTCTTTGGCAGTATCATTGGCAGCGATGTAATTAGCCTCTATCAACGAGTCTGCAACGGTATATAGTTTGGAACCCTTCCAACATACCGTCCCTCCACTGAGGGTGAAGACAAAACCTAAGACTGACTTTTAGTCGTCCTTATCACTCTGGAAGCTCGAATCGGTAAAGGACTCCACCTGGATTTCACCGTTACCATACACCAAGAACATCTCTTTAGTCCTTCTCAAGCGCTTAAGAATGTTCTTCAGCTGTCCGGTGGTTTTCCTAAAGATCTGTTCGATACTTATTCACTACACCTAGTGAGTAAGTTATATCTGGTCTGGTACATAACATCGCATACATGATTGACCCGTCTGCCAAAGCATAGGATATCCCTTGTATGCGGGCCCTCTCCAAATCAGTCTAGAGAGACATCTCTTTGGAGAGAGTGATTCCTGAACAAGCGGGTACATTACCACGCTTAGAATCATCCATACTAAACCCCTTTAGCATGGTGTCTATGTACCTGGATTGGGACAATCCCAAATCTATTTAGATCTATCTCTATAGATCTATATCCCCAGGACGTAGAAGACATCAGTTGGATCTTTCATGGAGAACCTGTGTGATAAGAGGTGCTTGACCGAGTGTAGCATAGGAACACCCTTTCCTATCAAGAGTATCTCATCCGTGTACAATACGAGGAAGACAACTATACTCTCTACAACCTTCTTATTTATATATGGTTCATCTACCTTTTTTATGAAGTCAAACTCTTTGACAGTTTCATTAAAACAGATGTTCCATCTCCGCGATGCCTGCTTTAACCCGTATATGGATTTAAGCAGCTTACACATGCTTCCGCTGCTCCCACTGTCTACAAAGCCCTCTGGCAGTGTTATATACACGCTCTCTTCTAAATCACCATTTAGAAAAGCGGTTTTGACCTGCAGTCTGCCAGATATCGTAGTCATGGTATGTAGCAATGCCAAGTAGGATCCTGATGGACTTAAACTTAGCGACAAGTCTAGCTTTGAAAGTCTCAAATTTTCGATCTACACCAAATTATCTTTCTCAAAGATCCCCTTGCTCCCGATGGGTTTTACCCCTTCAGGAGCAACATGCAAAGCCAACACTTTTCTGGTGTACATGGATTCCATCTCAGATCGCATAGCATCAGCCATTTCACATAGTCTTCACTTATGATGGCCTGCTCGAAACTAATTGGGTCATCATCTCTATGATACAATCCTCGCTCCCACCGTCTAAGAGAAAACTGTAGTATCTCTCAGGTGGATGAGGAACCCTACTAGACCTGCGGAGTGGCTTCGGTTTGTCGGGGACTATTGAATCCTCCGGTTCCAACAAATCGCCAGTTATAGTTTGCGTTACTGGAACTTCTTCCAGTTCTACCTCATTAACACTAATTTCTTCCATAAGAAATTCCTTTTCTCAAAAGGTGGCATGTCGAGAAACAAAACATCTTTTATTCCTCGGTGTGGTAGAAGATATACCCTCACGAATATTTGGGATATCCTACAAACTTGCACAGAATTGACCTTGCCTCGAGCTTGTCCGGATTTTGCTTTTCAACATAGGCCGGACAACCCATATATTAACTCGTTTAAGAGATGGTCTCTTCCTATTCCATATCTTATATAGAGTGGTAGGCAACGGATTTGATCGGAACTCTATTCAATAGGTATGCACCTTCTCAAGTGCATGTCCCTGAAAGGAAATAGGTAACTCAGCAGTACTGTCACGCCCCGCTTCCCAGTGTACGGCGAAGGGGATGCGACAAGGTCCGCTACGTATTTACTGTGAAGTAAATACGCTAAGCATATCTAAGCAATATTAAGATAATTCACAAGAGACAAGAGATATAAAAATAACAGCAACTTTATTAATAACATTCTTTTGTACAATGCATGAAAAGTAAATACATCTGAAATAAAAGCGATGCCTAAACAATGGCATAACAGGAAATGAAAAATACTGAGTAGAACAAGGTACAATTTCTAGAGCTCGGGGTCTTCGTGGAACTGATCCAAGTCGTCACCGGTGGGCTCGATCTCTGACGGGTTCAAAACACATGACGACATTCAAAGAAGAAAGAAATAGAATGTCGTCAGCGAACAGGTCGCTCGGTAAGTCCCAAAGATAAGGAAGAATTAGAAATTACAGAATAAGAGGTATCTTCTAAAGTATAATATTATACGATATTGTGTTTACGCTGTTGTTTGTAGCTTGGTACGGAAGGATGCCAGTGTATACGAGAAGGGTCTCAGTATGCTAGAGACCAGGGCAAACGGAATGTACAAGGAACCGTTAAGCCACGGTACAACAGCAACGGAATATAGGTTAGGTGTCTTAATCTTACCGTCTCGTGCCACTTCTAACACCTTCCGCACCAATCTACCCCTTAAACCCCATAGTGTTTTGATTGTATTGTTGTATTGTGTAAGTTGGATGACCGACCAAAACCATGATATCAGTAAACAGATTGTAACTGCATAATCAGGTAAATGGAATAACGGAATAATGGATGTATATCCATGGTTTGATTCAGTCAAGTTGTATAGATTGTTAACTGGATTCTGGGATTCATGTGTTCATATTGAGTTGGAATATTAAAGAATGTAAATTGACTTGAATCATATTCAAGTCAGAAATAATCAGACTCAAACCCGAGTCAGACCAAAAGAAATGTAAGTCGAAGTTCTATAATTGTTAGGGTCCTTATTGTAATTTATAAAACTTAAGGGGGTTTTATGTAAAAATACTTTTGTATAGTTTTTAAGATACATCCAAAGTATTTATTATTCATCTTTATAGTTATAATGAGTGTAAATTTTATTTATTGATATTTCTTAGTGAAAAATTCTAATTCCATAAATAAAGGTATTTATCTGTAATATTGATTTATTTGAAATTCATGGTATCTTAATGTAAAAATCTAGTCTTGTGATTTTTAGAAAAAATAGGATATTTATATTATAACAAAATAGATCTTTTAATGATAATATATATATATTTATACAAGAAATAATTTAAATAAATATTTTATATAAAAATATCATTTTCTTAAGATATCGTATTTTAAACCTTTCGAGACCGAATGCTCCTTGCGGAGGTCTGAATCTCGCACTACTAAGCCGAGGGTGCACGATAAACCGTACTATCCCTAACGGGTTCCCCAAAGGTGGGTTGTAGTGGCACTTTGCAAAGATTTATAAATACTAAACCTTTAGAATACGGTTTTATAAAATAAAAGGTATTTATTTGCAAAAGTTGATTTTCCGTATTTTAGATTCTAGGGTTTTCTATTTTAACTAGACTAATTTTAAATGATCTAAACAATAAGTTGTTAGAAGCATCAAATCACCTCTTCACCGCCAATTGTGGCCAGATAAGTACAAGTGAGAAAGGAGGGATCCGCTCACGAATCATGAGACGGGCCTTTTAAAGTTACCTTTACTCACTTGCCTAGCCTAGACACCACAAAGTCAGGTTTAGATAAACGATCGATGTCTACAACTTATCGTATTTTCCTATTAAAAGATATTTGTTTTAAAAGTGTAGCAACCTAAAACTTTTAGAAAAGGTTTTATTAAGAAAATGGTATTTAATTGTAAAATCTTGTTTTATCGTATTCTAAGTTTTCAAGGTAGTGTGTTATGTTTGCATATGAGTGTGTGTGGAGGTAGGTCATTACCTCGTGAACTACTTTAAGGTATAGCAATGTTAAAGGGTTAAATGTGAAAACTAAACATTATGGTATTTAAGTGAAAGAATAGGATATATTATAAAAGCTATCATTTCATGTGAGAAAACTTGTTCAAATTAGTTGTTAAGTGATTAATAGTCAACATGAAGATGTTTAAGCATTATGGAATTGGTGATAAGTGAGATTTTATAGAAAACCGAATCGGAAATCGGTTTGTTCCGATTTCCGTCGGGTTTGTAAAGTCGTATTTTTATGAAAGAAAAGAAAGGTAGAAAAGAGAGATTTACGGATTTGGACAATACTAGAGAGTGAGGGGGAAGTAAAGGGTTTGCCGGTGCGTCGAATCGTCATTGAGAGGTCCGAGCACGATCGCCGGAATTTCGCCGTCGATTTCGTCAGCGCTTCGCCTTTCGCTCGTTTTCCAACGTACCAAAGTTCTCTTGGAATTTTGAGAGAGTGGACTTAGGAATTTAGGATGAGAGGGTAGAGGGTATGGGGGGTATATATAAGGTTAGGCTAGGGTTAGGGTTTTCAATTAAAAATATATATATAAATTTATTAAAAATCATTAAGATTGGGAGTAAAAGGGGTTTAATGTGCATTCGGTAACCGATCTAGGAATTTAGTGTGTGCAGGTGAGAAGACCAGGTCAAGACGCAACTTTTCCGTTCAGGGGACTCGGCGGTCCGGCCGAGTCCGGCCGGCGGCGGCGGTCCGGCCGAGTCCGGCCGGCGGCGGCGGCCCGACTCGGCCGATCCCGGCCGAGTCAGGGCGTCAGAAGGTGGGGGGTCTCGTGGGGGGGGGGGATTTATGGTATATTTACTTTTCTGGGTTCAGTTCAAGTTTTGTGAGTTATGGCGTTTTGACTGTTGACTTCCAAAAGAATTTAAAACAAAATAAATACAAAAATAATGTGGGGTATGGGATTTGAACTCTGGTGGCTTGGTTCAGCAGTGCAAGGTATTACCAATGAGCTACAAGCTCCTTCTTGTAATTATGGAGTGAAATAAATACTTACAGAGATATCAGCAATAATAAATACTCTAAGTATACATTGAATTTAAATCAATTCTTTGTACATTAAAAATGGAGTTGTTACAAGTACTCATCATAGAGCGTAGCATATCTCATAGGGTACGATTCCTCCACCCTGATATACCGTAGTGTTGTGGTGTATACGGAGGAGTAAACTGAGAGAGAATCTCATTCTCTTTTAAATAGTCTCGGAATTTCGTTCTCCAGTATTCTTCTCCCCGATCATATCGAAGGATTTGAATACCTTTACCCATCTGGTTCTCATCTTCGTACTTATATTCTTAGAAATTCTCAAAATATTCAGATTTGTGTTTCAACAAGAACACATGTCCGTATCTTGAGATAACATCGGTGGATGTAATAAAGTACGCGAAACCATCCCTAGCATGTGTAGACATAGGACCGCATACATCACCATGTATCTGTCCAAGAGTTTAGTAGCTCTTTCTCCATTTCCAGTAAACGGAGATTTGGTCACCTGGTCTTTGAGACATGACTGGAAAGTTTCATAAGATGTAAATTCGAACGAATTCAAATATGCATCCTTAAGGAACTTTAGCTAGTCTTATTTCATCGATATGACCCAGTCTACAATGCCACAAGAAGACTTCGTTCATTTATGAATTGTTCCTCTTGTATGTTTTCTGTACGTTTAGAACTATAGTTTGATTCAGAACGTGTACACTGTTATACAACATACCTTACCCAATTAACACTTGATTTAGGAAAATATTCACAATATTTATTGGTATGAAATAACAGTCGCTAAGAATCAATGTATTACCAGTTGGTAACATCAGGTGATATCTACCAACTGCTTTGGCTGCAACAATTGCACCATTCTCTACTATTAGAGACATATCACCCTTTCCTAGTTCTCTACCCGTCTATAGCCCATGTAACAAATTACATGTGTGTGATCCTGATCCGGTATCCCATACCCAAGACGTAGAGTAAACTGAGAAACGGTTCTTGATAACGAACACACCCAAAGACAATGCATCAACATGCTTTTTCTTCATTTGGGTGGCGTGAGAATCCGAATATTCCCCTATTCCTTGCTTCGATTTATGACAATCATAAGATAGAGCGGAACCTAGCCCAGTATAATAAGTAGGTTCGGTCAATACATCCATATTATTATCTTAATTAAGGTGTGACATTGGTTGCTGCCAGTAAAAAGAGAAGGATAATCACTTTGCGTGTACTCTTTGCAAGATTAGATTGGTTATTTTATCTAATCAGGATGGATCCCATTATTTTTATCAAATCTTCCTTCAAACCCTAAAAGGTAAGATTAGCCGGGATTAATTACACCCTACAGGTTCGCCAACCGTTCAGCCAGACAGGTATCGGTGCTCCGAGGGAGGTTTCCCGTGCTTTCGCACGGACCTAATTAAAATAAACCTCGTTTCCCTAGAGGCATAACCCCGTTATACCTTTCTAGACACCTACTAGATTAGCTAATTGTAAAGTGCAAAATTCTCTCAGGAGTAACTCTTATTCGCAGTGGGTATCGTGATCCAACTATCACATAGAAGGTATGCAATCTCATTGCAAATTTCAACACTTGAAATTCCCGATAATAGTTTTTACCCCTAACATCCTATGACCTTGACGCAGGCCAAACAACCCATAAGGCGCTAGTCAAGTTCAACCCGTTTATTTCTTGATTGAATTAAACCCACCAGTACGACCCTTGACGCAGGCCTGTTCCCGCCAAAATTTTCAGCCAAGAGCTACTTGTTCCCTTATAAAAAGGGGGGAAGTCCTCAAAATTTAACCTCACGTGTAAAATACGTGAGCGCTCATATGCAAAGCGTATGAGCGTTGAATAAAACAATTAAGGGCCAAACATGCATCACGTGTTAAACACGTAAGCGCTCATATGCAAAGCATATATGCGCTGAATAAAATAAACTTAAAGGGCTAAACAGGCCTCACGTGTAAAACACGTGAGCGCTCATATGCAAAGCATATAAGCGCTGAATATAAATCACCAATGGTTAAACAGGCCTCACATGTAAAACACGTGAGCGCTCATATGCAAAGCATATGAGCGCTGAACATAAACAGGCCAAAACCCACAGCAGGGGTCACGTGTTAAACACATGAGTTCTCTTGCCTCTCACATGCAAAGCATGTGAGCGCCCCAATTTAAAATACTCCTATCAAATTCTAGAATTAAATTCTATTTTGGGAAATATTTTCCTAATTTTTCTCAAACTAAAAAGATCTTCTCTGTTAAACAGAGGACCTTTGGATCAAAGATCCAACGGTGATCATCTGGTAGAATAAAGTTCTATCATAGGAAAATATTTTCCTAATCTTG
Source organism: Agapanthus africanus (assembly GCA_030015575.1). NCBI lineage: Eukaryota > Viridiplantae > Streptophyta > Magnoliopsida > Asparagales > Amaryllidaceae > Agapanthus > Agapanthus africanus. The sequence continues at coordinate 481,681,475 of JASDDO010000012.1, forward strand.
TTAAATTAATAATATATTCATATGATCAGAATTCTATGTTAGAATAAAATTCTAATCTTATTGGACTGACGAGATATCTATATGATAAAATTAAATTATATATTAAGAAAATAAATTTCTGATCTTGTTAAACTAAAAAGATATGATAGAATAAAATTCTAATCTTGTCAAAACTAACATGATATTTATAATTTTGTTAAACAAACAAGAAATCTTCTCTTTTAAACAGAGGGCCTTTGGATTAAAAATTCAACAGTGAATAAAATTCACCGATTGATCTAAAAGATCATGAAATCAATCATGATCTCTCAATGAGGGATTCCCTTAACAAATTGATTCTTTTTCTTCTCATATAAATAGGAGCAAGGGGAGGAGAAAAAAAGATACACAGAGGAACCCCCCATAAACTTCAAGTTTAAAAATACATAAAACAGAGAGGAAAACTCCTTGGTAAGCAAAAACCAAAAGAGAATTTAATTCTCAAACCAAGAGTTTAACTCTTCTCAAAGAACTTAGTTCTTCCTCTGGTTGGGATCTGCAGAAGTAGATCTCCCCACAAGTTGAGAATTTAATTCTCATCGGAGAGATTCTGTTATGTAGAACCAAACCTAGGGAAAAGAACTAAGTTCAAAGAATTTAATTCTTACCAAAAAGATATAGGAATTTAATTCCTCTGATAAAACTAGGGTTTAACCCTATAAAAGAATTTAATTCTTATAAAAATAGGGGACCTGAAATTCACAAAACTCAGATCCAGAGCTCCATGCATATTAGTGTTCGATGCTACACAATAGAAGCTCACATGTTCCCACGTGAGCACCGTTGAGGAACAAAAAAAGGGAAGACTGAGATCTAGCCACGTGACCCTACGTGACCCTTGAGAAGTGCTCAGCACTTATAAAAGAGAAAAGGGAATAAACCCTATTTTGGGGGCGCCTCACGTGATCCCGCGTGACCCCTGAGAAGTGCTCAGCACTTATAAAAAAGAAAAGGGGAATAAACCCAAGACAGTTCCTATTCTGGGGCGCCTCACGTGATCCCACGTGACCCAACAGTGCTCAGCACTAGAATAAAAGAATAAAAGAGGCAGCGCCCAACTTTAAGCGCCTCACGTGACCCCACGTGAGCGCCTCAACTCTTAGTGTTTAACATTACTCCAAACGCCTCACGTGATCCCATATGAGCGCCTCAACTCTTAGTGTTTAACACTACTCCAAGCGCCTCACGTGACCCTACGTGAGCGCCTCAACTCTTAGTGTTTAACACTACTCGAAGCACCTCACGTGACCCCACGTGAGCGCCTCAACTCTTAGTGTTTAACACTACTCCAAGCGCCTCACGTGACCCCACGTGAGTGCCTCCAACTTTTAGTGTTTAGCACTACTTCAAGCGCCTTACGTGACCCCACGTGAGCGCCTCAACTCTTAGTGTTTAACACTACTCCAAGCGACTCACGTGACCCCACGTGAGCGCCTCAAAATTCTTAGTACTCAACACTACTATAAGGCCTCACGTGGGGGCACGTGAGCGATGAGCATATACTAGTATTTAACACCATAAGAGGCCAGATTCAAACCCCAGATTGGCTAAGTCTTTCCTGAGATTAAATCTCTAAATAAACCGAGCCTCCATGCTCATGACTGATGACTCCTCAATCTGAAATCTGGTTCAAGGGTACATCTCTTCATACCTCTGATACATGTCGTTATAATTCTTCAACGTCTTCAGAGAGATGGAGGGTCCCCATAACTAATAACTTTTGGTGCATCCCCAAACGGTTAAACCTTACAGATTATGATATCTTTAAACCGTACAGACTATGACGCCTTTAAACCAGACTATGATGTCTCTAAACCTTACGGACTATGAGGTCATTAAACTCATGGACTATGATGTGCTTAAACCCAATGGACCGCAATATCCCTAAACTAAAACGATAGAGTCCAAATACTCTTTCGTTGGATCTAAATGATCCCAAAACCTTATTGAGTAGATCTTAGTCTAAAGTTAGAATAACATATCCTTAACAAGAATTTAAGTTGATCTTAATCTAAAACAAGATTAACGATCCTTAAACCAACCCAAACCCAAATCTAAGAAAATATGGATTTGGACTAATCCACGCCCTACGGGCGACAATATAAATTAGTCTCCGTATACAATCCACGGGCAACCAAAAATAAAACAAACAAACACGACACGAAGTGACCATCTGGAGAAGGAGAAAGTGTTTACCGTTATGCGATAGCGTAATTAACTGCAGGGGCTTGCGCCTGTAGGGAAGAGCGTCCCCACAATCAAAAACCCCTCGTAAACGAGGGGGAATCTAACGAAATCTGCTACAACGGCCGCATCCGTCTAAACCTCCGATACACGGTGCCATAAATCAACTTGGCATCTTCGGAGAGGTGGACGGATAAATCCAAATAGCATCTGCCCCCAAAATTCAGGCCAGACGTCCCAACGTCCCGGTCGCGTCTTTCGGCAGAGAACAAGGCCAAACAACGTCGTACGACTACCCTAATCCAATCGCATCACATGCTAGCAGATAAGCATTAATCAGCTACCGCACACTACGCATTGACGGAGGCCAAACTACCGTAGCACGAATACTAAAATAACACTTATCTGAAATGACGGAGGGCTACACAGGTTTTTAAAAAAACCATGAGCGTAATGAACTTGATATCAATGTAGAATCTAATGATTTTGAAAAGGAGTGTTTTAGGGGGGTTTTGCTAGTTTTGCTAAAGAGGTCACTCCTGGTGAAGGGATCCCGGCTCTTTCCTCATCGAATGAGGTGCAGGATATTCAGGAATACCACTATGGAAAGCAATAACTAGAGCTACCCTTTTTGAAAATTTAATTCTACAGCATCTTTTGGTTTCTTTCTTTTCATTAATCTCATTAATGAAGTCCCATCAATTAATATTTCCTAAACACCACAGAAAAATGAAACGAAAATAAAACGTACGCTTATGCCATCTGCATTCGCCACTGGGCCCCGTCATGCACTGTTAGGTTACTTAACTACCTGTAGAATGGGGGCTGGACTAGCGCGGGTGCAATACATAAGTAACGTTTATTATATATCATATATATAATATTACATTCGTCTCACACAGTTATATGATCAACATCACAGAATCAAGCAGCAGAAGCAACATATGAAATATTGGATATATTAGGATGTCCGTGTTTTAAATTTAGCCAATAATATAAAACATGGATTCCACGGTCGTGATGAATAACCAAACCCACATCCCTAAACCCCTACGAGAGCGGCAAGTAACCCTGCCAATTCTAGAGTTAGGAGACCCGGTCTCAACTCCTTGAGATGGTCTCCTAGTGGACTTTAGAACCCGGTTACTTGTGCTCCCCGTCTTGGGTCTATCTTAATGCGGAAAAGTAAATAATATACAACAGTGGTGACAACATCCTCAACCCGGAAGTGCCCCAATAAAATAATATTATATACATATTTTACATGAATGAAAATAAAAACCCTCATTTTACATAAAACCTCCGGCTATTCTTTCACGACGATCCAATAAATCATATTAACAGAAACACATGATATCACATATCATCAACGTAAGCAAATATGTGTATCTTTAAAACTCGTTGACATATAGCAACGAGATTGGAATATCTCACATATTACACTTACGGTCGCAGAAAAAAATTTGAAAAACTACAATAATTAGAATCTGCAATATCCTTAGACATCATAAACCCGGAATATTTCATATTCCGGATTTCATGCCTAACTTATAAAACTTGCATTTTAGTCTCAAATTGAAAACACTTTTCAATTGGTTTTCGGATAATTCAATAAGATTCCCGGCTTAGTGATCGCGTACAATACGCAATTGCGATAGAGTTTTGATCCGAATCAAAACTTCGTGGCAATCGATCAATTGAGACTAAACGGCCAGGTTTACAATATACTAACTAGTTTTCATAAAACTAATTAATCCAGATTTTAGTAATTGTATCACACACATCGCAAAGCTTGTAAAGTAACCGCGATATTAGAATTCCGCACGCAATTAGCAAACTTAACCAATTTTTCAAAACACGAAAAATCCAGTGAGCTAAAGTTCCAAAACCGATCGTTTTAAGCCAATACGGAGTCAAAACGAATTCGAAACCCGCCCGAATCTTCACGGAGGCGAAGATCCAAAATTAAGTATCGAATGGGGGGCCTCGTGGGGTACCCACCGCCGGGGGCCACCATGAAGTGGCCCCCTAGGGTAGGCAGACCCGAGAGCACCTAGTTGGGGTGCTCTCGGGTCACCCACCCCCAAGGCCACCTTGTGGTGGTATTGGGGTGTGGGTTCGTCCTCTGGTCCCTCCCAGGGTGTCCCCGGGGTGCGCACGCTCCACCCCGCAGCTTCTCGGTTCAAACCGTGAGCCCGCGGGGTGTTCAAACAATTCAAAACATCAATTTTTGAAACTGTTTTTATCGGCAGTTTTTATGCGACAAAAATGGAGAATTTCTAACGTCACTACATGTAACATTTCAGAAAATATAAAATATTATTTTTGGAATTTAATATTAAAATAATATATTTCGCGAAAACTACCCGATTTGCGAAATTGGGGTTTTCGTAAAATTGTATAAATATATACGTCACTACATGTAACATTTCAGAAAATATAAAATATTATTTTTGGAATTTAATATTAAAATAATATATTTCGCGAAAACTACCCGATTTGCGAAATTGGGGTTTTCGTAAAATTGTATAAATATATACCAATAATTGTGAAATAATTGGAGATTTAAAATGATTTATTCATTTAAATATATATATTTATTGGATTTGGAATTTTTATAATTAATTATATGCAAGTTTAAATAAAAATAGTGCACTACTGATCGCGATTAAGCCAAAACCGTGTTTTGATCATTTTCCATGTCTAGTGCACCATGGCATGAAGCATTTTGTTGCATGTTGCTTTAAGTGTGTTTGTGGTATTGGTTTTAATTGGTTTAGATGAGAAAAAGAAAAGAAAAGAAAAGAGTGTGCATTATTGAGGGGGGAGAGAGAGGGGGGACCACATCATGGCATGGGAGCATACCATGAGAGAGGGTGGGAGTGAGAAAGAGAGAGAGAGGGAGAAGGCTGCCCCATTCATTTCCCCTATTATTTTCTTCATCTCCTTCAACCTCAAGCTCCCTCCATCTTCTACTCTCATAACCCATCTCAAAATCTTCATCAAAACCCTATACTCCCTTCATTAAAAATGATCCACACCTCATCCTCAACACATTGGACCAAGCAAAGTTGGATTTTGAAGACGTTGAGCAACTCAAGAAAATTCTTGAGTTGCCAAATGAGATATAATTCTATACCCTGATTTAGTTTTGAGTTTAATAGCATCCTAACTTAGTTTAGAGTTAAACTTGTTTAGATTAGTGATGCTTAGAAATTCCTAGAGAAGGGTTTGTGTGATTGTGTGGACTTATGAACTGTAGTGGGTGTTTACATAACCCCTAGTATTGATTTACTGGCCAAGAACAGAAAATAGAACCCAAATACAGACTTAGAATTTCCCGACGTCGGATTTGTGACAGATTTTGATGGTATATAGGAATCTGGGATGACCTGAGACCACCATAAAATAAGTTCCCTTGATAGTGATACGTGCAGGCAATTTTGCAGCAACCCCTGAAACCTGAGATCCAAATTCCAATTTCTAGCTGCAAATAAAATCCCTATGGTCGCAAATTGCGGCCACATCAGAGTGAAATTGGGATATTTTGGTGAGTGGCTTCGTTATGTGATATTTAGAGCAACCCAATATGCAAAATTCTCTAGTTTGGCCCAGGGTGAAATCTGGAAGTGATTTCCTTCGTTGCTGAATTTGGTTTTCCGATTTCTAAATTTGGGATTTGATATTTGATATTTTATTGGGTCGTTGGATATTTGTACGTCAACGACGATGGTTGATTAGTTGTTTTGCATGCGTAGGCTATAGGTTCTAACCTATGAGCGCACCGTGTGCCGTATTAGTTTTCCGGACTTGATATTAATAGCATTTGCGATTGTGTATTTATTGTAGGTACCTTCGCGTGGATTCCGAGACGACGAAGCCATCGACTATAGCTGAACAAGAAGATCCGCAGATGAGTAGATTTATATATACGGGAGAAGTCGGGTGGATGGCGTATAGCACCCCCGCAAATTTTGATGGAAACCGATATATAGAATATGGTTAAGGAAACCTATATTAGAAAACTAAAGATAGGGTTAAAAAGGATAGTTAGAGATGAGATGAAGAATCTTATATATATATATAAAGATATGAGATGAAAGCTATAGAGATATGACTCTTAGACCTGATATGATAGAAATGATGTCTCGAATTGATAAATAAGGATATGAAAAGTGAATGTGAATCACGCCATATAGGTATGTAGTTATAAGAGAATAGGTAAGAGATTTATAGTAGCAGGATATGAGATTAATAAGCTAGAATGTATATGTAAGATGACTTATTGTGATGAAAAGAATATCCGATGTGATATGATGACTTGATTGATACATCGGTATACGGACACGAGTCGATATGAGAGGATTGATACCTTTGCCGGTCCCCTGATATGAGATTGTTATAGATGTGACCTGGGATATAGGTATACAGATATATATAATGTTGTGGATCATGAGTGATATGTCGTACGAGACGTTAGGTCCGTACCCTCATTGTCGTATAGGTTGATAGAATCTCTAATTGATTAATGCCGATGTACGATGGATACCGTACGTGATGAGTTTTACTTGATAATTGATCCATACCCCTGACTAGAGGATATCTTACGATGGATTATACCGTACGTGATATTGTGAGGCTGGATGCCGATTGATAGATTCACCGACTCGGATATGTGATAGAGACATATATCTTATAGAAATGCGCTCACGATTTACTTTATGCTACGTTCATGTCATTCTTATTGCATTACATATACATGTGCTAGTACACCTACACCATTATCGATGATGCGTATGTTACACTTACACTGATTGCCAGCTCACACATTTTCATCATCGATAATTGCTATGTCACTTACAAAGTAGAATTGCTAAATCATGCTATGATATATTGCTATCCTCACATCATTATGCTATGTTGCATGATATACTTGCTACACATCACTATACCTTGTCACCTGATATATTGGATATGCTCACATTTCTATTCCATTTTTACATACATCATGCTTTACGATTATATGCATTGAGATGTTGTTTTCATGAGATTTTGGATTTGAGAACCGTGGTTATATTTCAAAAGAAAGTATGTACTGTTTTAAAAACCCGGTTTCTCCAGCGCTAGAACTAAATGGTCTCCACCCTTGGATCAAAGATCCAACGAAGATGATTAAAAATCATCAAATTACCAGAATAAAATTCTATTGAGGAAATACTCCTCAAATCTTTCCAAACAAAAAAGATTGTGCTTGTTGGGGTAAAAATTTACACCCCGGTTGACCAAGTCAAAATCAAAGTCAACCCCAAGCCAAGTTGGCCCAAGCCCAGATCCAGTGGGCCCATGCCCGGGTCGAGCCAGAACATGAAGCGGCCGGCCTCCCCCCATGCTAAGATAAAAATTTTGTAATAAATAATTTTGTTGCATTTCTTTTATTTTATTTATGGATAAATGTAAGAAAAATAGGCATAAAGCCAAATTTTTGTAAAGCCCGTGGCTTATGTGCAAAAAGAAATGGCACATGAGCCATGAAATAGGCAAAATGCCATTTTGTGAAGCCCAAGGGGCTATGTGTAAAGTGTATAGCCTATAAAGGCAAAGATAATGAAAAATCTCAACAACTTTTTCTCTCTCCAAAAAAGTTTCAAATCTGAGATCTTTCTTCCTTCTTCAAGGTTCCAAAACCTTCTTCTTTCTTTTGAATTAAATCAAGAGTTCTACTCTCCTTTTTATAAAACAAATTAGTTTTTCACCACAAAACCCATTAAGGGGAACTCAGATCTTCCATTAGACCTCAAAAAGAAGTGATTTTTAAAATCCCATACCTCTTGATCTTCAAGATCCAGCCAACAGAGGAGGAAGAAGAAGAACCCATTTCCCCAACCAAAACATTTTCCCTTTTTTTTAGGAGTTTAACTCCACTAATTTCTCTTTCGAGGGTTTCTGGGGCTAAAAGCCCTCCTTTCCTCGCCGGCGCGCTAGCGCTCGAGCGCAAAGCACCTACGTGCCGACACGTGGAGCGTTTGCGCTCCAGCGCACTGCGCGCGAGCGCAAAGCGCCCACGTGCCGACACGTGGCGCGCGCGCTTGCGCTCCAGCACGCAGCGCTCGTGCGCAAAGCGCCCACGTGCCGACACGTGGCGCGCGCGCTTGCGCACCAGCGCGATGCGCAAAGTGCCCACGTGCCGACGCGTGGCGCGCGCGCTTGCGCACCAGCACGCTTGCGCTCCAGCGCGCAGCGCTCATGCGCAAAGCGCCCACGTGCCGACACGTGGCGCGCGCGCGCTTGCGCTCCAGCGCGCAGCGCTCATGCGCAAAGCGCCCACGTGCCGACACGTGGCGCGCGCGCTTGCGCGCAGCGCTCATGCGCAAAGCGCCCACGTGCGGACACGTGGCGCGCGTGCGCCTGAGCGCACAGCACCTAAGCGCACAGCGCCCAAGGTGCTGCCCCACGCATCCTTTGGATGCATTTTCCCCTTTATTTATATATATATGTATATATATACATTTGTATACAAATGTACACATACGCATACTCCGCAACATTCTCCCCCTCCAAAAAATTTTCGGGCCGGGGCGCTGCCCCGAACCCCGCAAGGGGGCTGTTAGCCCCCTTGACCCCCAGCCCGCTATCCGGGTAGCGGGACCCCCGTAAAAACTCTGCGTGGCTCCCGGTATATCCAAAACCCCCCTTTCAAACAGAACACACCGCACATTGGGTTCGCATGACCAGTTTAACCCGTTAATCGGAGGTTCCCTCGTCCCAAAGGCGAGAGGTAATTAACGGCAGCTTAGTCCGCGGCTGCCGGAGATTCGGATCCCCACAATCATTAAACCCCGGCCTACCCTAGGCAGGGGGAATCTGTAGTACGCCTGACAAGCGTGCGCGTATTCCCATCTCAATGGGGTGACGAAAAACACCCTATAGATTCTGGCACGCCCGGTGGGACCAATCTCTCCTCCCATATTGCGGGTTAAGCGTTCATGCGAACTCAATCAATATACATATCGATTGTCTATACTGAAATGATGTTTTCTTTTCGTGTAGCAATCAACTTTCAACGACAATGTCTCCCAAGACGAATTCAACTTCCAAAGCGACCCCGATTCCGTACGTGGTCAAGATCAACGCTCGTGTGGTTCTCCCCGCAAGCCTCAGTCGACAGTGGGAGGAACCGCCCCGTCAGTTTGGCTACGTCATCATCTACCCTGCCGGAAGCGCTCATCTGGTGGAGATCCCGGTGGAACAGGTGGCCAAGCCGATCTCAAGGGGTAAGAGGCCGAATGTCGTGATCGCCAAGGCACCACAACCGAAGCTTAAGACGGTGTCTGAATGACTCTCTGGTGCTCCATCAGGGGGCAAGAACTCCGGTACAAAGGGAAACATCCAATGTTGCGGACGAGCTCAGGCGATTACTCCAACAAGTGCACAATCGAGCGTATCTCCAAGTCCCTCCATCGACCGGTATGCGGCGTCTTCCCAAAGAGCCAAAGTCTGCCAGATGCTTAGAACAGAAAAGTTAAGGCAGAAGCGGCTCAGGTATCGAGCCATCAAAAGGGTCAAGGCTTCGGCTAAATGGAATCGTGTTATGTTCCAAGTGCAGGGTTGCCCCGCGACGACGGCTGAGTCGGACGTAAGAATCAGCAATTCCTTCGAGCCTCTGAAGTGGGTTCAGAAAAACGCCATGACCGCTAGAATCAAGAAGACAGCGGTCCGAACAGTGCCACAAAGAGACGTGTCCCGGCCCCAACGGAAAAAGTATGACACTGTCTCATCAAGAGTCTATCAAGCACTCTGTGCCGCACGAAAGCAGCGGGGCAAACCCAGAAAAGAAGCTCCATCACCATTCAAGAAACTGGTTAAGCCAGCCGCCTACAATCGACTGCCAACAACCGAAACAAGGGGGTCAAGACAGCAATCCGTGAAATCAGCTGCCAATGATAGAAAGACGGCTGGATATATCATCCATACGGTCTATATGGCGGGCGGGCGCCCCAGCGACAACCTTCGCAGCAAAAGCAAGGATGAGGCCACCACATCCCAAGCCCAATCTAGCCTGAATGTGGTTGCCGCCGCCCAAGAACAGCCGCCCCCGCTAGATGAAGAAAACCCTCTCGATGAGGATGATAGGCAGAAAGACCCCTCGGTCCATGCAGAGTCAAGCTCGGACAGCGAGGAAGAGCCGACTTTCCGCCCCAGGACTGCGGAGCAAGAGCTACTTCAAGAGCTTCGAAAATAGCTCAGGAGCAAAGATAAAGAGATGGCCAAGCTCTATTCGAAGATTGACGACTTAACGAACGTGGTGATGCAGCTTACGGCTCAAATTGCTCGAGCGCCTCCCAATCAGGCACAAGCCGCTACTAATCAGCCGGGTGATGACAATCCGAGGCAGCCAATGCCTGTTCCTTTGGGACCAAGACTGGTCGAGCCGCATGAAAGTCGGCCGCATTCCGCTTCTGGGGACGCCTTGGCCCCAGATAGCACCATCCTGCTAACACAGGATCGGATAATGGATTTGGTCACCAGCAAGGTTAAAACATTGGTGGCCGAAGCCAAAGCTCAGAAAGAAATCGGCAGTAGTGGGCGGCCATATCCCGCGCAGTACGATCTGATTGAGTTCCCAAGCGGCTACGTCATTCCTAAGTTCGGAAGATTTGATGGAACGGGGAATGCAAACCAGCACGTCGCCCACTTCAAAGCATCGTGCGGAAATACAGGGGGCAATGATGCGCTCCTTCTTCGTCAGTTTGTCAACAGCCTGATCGGCGTCGCTTTTGACTGGTACGCGAGCATACCAGACGGGTCCGTCATTACCTTTTCCCAAATGGAGTCTCTGTTCCGGCAAAGATTCATGAGCGTCAGTGATAAAATCTCCATTGCCGACCTTGTGAGGACCAAGCCGGGGAAGAATGAAAGCAACACTGACTTTATCGCCCGATGGCTTAATCTCACGGTCAAGTGCGAACCGCCGCTGGAGCAGGACCAGTCCGTCAGCCTTCTTATTGGGAACCTCAGCAATTGGATGGTCCCATTCTTGTGTACAGCGGGCCTCAAGACATTCCAGGAGCTAACCAAGAAAGTACAAATGCTGGAACGCTCGTAGCAAGAGTCCCCGCCAGACTCTCAGAGAGACAAAACATGGAAAAGCAAGCGGGACGACAACCGTAGAAGCGGGAGTTCCAGCAGTACCAATGTCTTCAATGCCTCCGACAATGAAGAAAAGCGAAGGGCGGGTGAATCCAAAACCAACCGGTCTCGAAAGCCATTGCTGGGAGGAGATGGGCCTTCCCTAGAGGAGAAAAAGAACAAGATTTACTCTTTCAGGAGGGACAAGGTCCGCAAGATATTTAAAGACGCCTTGAACAACGGCCTACAATTGCCGGAGTCGAAAAGACCCCAAGAAGCAAAAATGACCGACAATCCTCTGTATTGCCCATACCACCGAGTAGTGAGCCATGCGATCGAGGATTTCTATATCTTCAAAGACTGGGTCGAGAAGCAGTATAAGGCTGGAGAGATCGAGCTGTCCAAAAGTGTATTGGTGAACAATCAAGTTGCAACCACCAACTTTATACAGACAGAAACTGAAGCCTTCTGGGAGCAGACAGCCGAACCCGCTGCCCTGAGAAGTGAAACGGACTCATCGCGGCCTCCGTGGAGTACGCATATATCTAATAAGATGAAGAAGATGCTAAAGCTACTTCAGAAAGAGCCCAGGATGGAAGGGGAAGGGCAGAAGAAGCCCACGAGTCCAGCTGCCAATGCGGCTCCATCAGGCTCAAAATCCAAGAAGCTCAAGAAGAAGAAAAGTGCAGCTCGGCGCGAAAAAGTGTCTGCAGGGAGATCGATCATTCAAAAATATATCGATTCTCTTGAAGAATATGAACAAAAAGAAAGAACATTGATTCAATTGAAGGAGTTCTTCCCTGTACAAGCGGCTGAAATTCTGGAGGAGTTAGAAGCAGACTCCGATGAAGAGATCCCAGTAGTGACCTGCTACGCCATCCATCTTGGCAGCGACTCCGAGGATGATCTCTGTTTTCCCGAAGAGGACGAGGAGCTCACCACAACGACCAATCAAATCCAGCTCAGAAGCGGCAGGGCTCTACCGCCAAATCAGGGCAACGCCCCAAAAGGGAAGGAAAAACAAGTCACTAATGAAGAAGATGGCAGAGAACCGGCTGATGAAAACATAAGTCCTTCCTCGGTGGACTATAATGTCTTGGCGCATCTCCGGAAGCTTCCGTCTCTCCTGAGCATCTACGACGCCTTGGTCCTATCTAAGGAGCTTAGAGATGTTCTCATTCACGCTCTACAAAACCCCGAGCGGTATCGGGCTCACTTTGCGGAAATTAATATGAAAGAAGCCCAGCACGCTTTGCATGCCGCCGCAGTCACATTTAAGGATGAAGACTTGCTACTGGGAACAGCTGAGCATAATCGGCCGCTTTACGTGACCGGGTACAGCGACGGAGATCGAATTAATCGTATATTGATTGATCCGGGATCCTCAGTGAATATCATGAACTTGCGAACTCTGAAGAGTTTGTCAATGGACGTCCGACACCTGTCAAGGGAAAGGATTGTCATTCAAGGCTTCAACCAAAATTGCCAGCAAGTTCTGGGGTCTATAGCTTTGCCAATCAAATCGGGGATCTGCAAACTGAAGCTAAGATATACGTGATCGACGCCGACACGTCTTATAAGATTCTCTTAGGGCGGCCGTGGCTCCACGATTACGGCATCATTCCGTCAACTCTCCATCAATGCATGAAGTATACTAAAAATGGCGAAGAAAGACGCATTGACGGAGACATCCAGCCGTTTGGTGTGCATGAAGTCCGATATGAAGATTCTCGGTACTTTATGAACCACCAAAATGCTAAGCCACAACTAACCGAGGATAGACCGGCCCCAAGACTCAAAAGCAAATCTGCGCCGGCTGTCACTTTCAAATGCAAAAATACCCAAGTGTGCCCGCATTTCGGCAGCGACACTGATGAGTCCGATGATGGAAGCCCGTCCTTCCGTAAAACTCGCCCTCGTTTCGGTAGCGATACGGACGAATCTGTTACTGAAGGCCCGTCTAGCAGCAAAGTCCGCCCTCATCTTGGCAGTGACACTGAAGAGTCAGAAGAAGAGGACCTGCCGTGCAACAGCTGTGCAGATCGGCCCCCCATGCAGCAAGCGAAACTACGAGAGACCTTCGAAGTCGCAGAAGGGTCCCTGGAAATCACAAGGGTGCCGGAATGGATGTGCAAAGAGCTCGACGCATTGTCAGTCTCTACCGTGGACCAGCTGAAAACTTTCTACGTGCCCGGGAGGAAAAATGGACAGAAGGGCATCCTGTTTTACAGGTCAAACCCCGTTGTGCACCCGGACGATCTTTCTGTCGCGTGCCTTCCCTATGAGAGAGGCATAAGAGCCGTCCTCAATCCCAGATACTATGCGCCCGAGATGCGGGAATACTTTAAGAAGTGCGGATGCCGGTTATATCAAACGGAGTCCGAAGCAAAGTTTTACGAAGGGCTATGGTATCCGCCCCAGGTCCGAGCACTCATCGATGGACGGATTCCAGATAGACGGGGCATAGGCTACATTCAACCTGATTCCAAAGCGTGCTACATGATCCATGTTGGTGAGACCAGCGAAAGATCAAATGATGATGACGAGATAGCCGAGCCAAAAGAAGCTCCTCAAGAGCTCAAAGATGGCGGACAAGCAACCTTTGATGAGCTAACCGAGATTGACTTAGGAACGCCCGATAATCCAAGGCCGACCTACATCAGCTCACTCTTGTTGGAGGAAATGAAAGAGCAGATAATTGCCCTGCTGCGTGAGTTCGTCGACTGCTTCGCGTGGACGTACAAAGAAATGCCTGGCCTTTCCCCTGAGGTAGCCGTGCATAAGCTGGCTATATCTCCTGATGCTAAGCCAATCAAACAAGCTCCTCGAAGAATGAGAAGGGAGTTGGAAGAAAAGGTCATCGAGGAAACCAAGAAACTCATCGATGCCGGCTTCATCAGGGAAGAGAAATATGCAGACTGGATCGCATGCATAGTCCCAGTGAAGAAGAAAAATGGGCAGATCCGAGTTTGTGTCGATTTCAGGGACCTCAATAAGGCATGTCCTAAAGACGACTTCCCGCTACCGGTCATGGAAATGATGGTCGATGACACCTCAAATTACGAACTGTTCACCTTTATGGACGGCTCGTCTGGATATAATCAGATCAAGATGTCGCCTGAGGATGAGAAGCACACAGCATTTCGAACCCCGATCGGAATATATTGCTACAAGGTAATGCCATTCGGACTGAAGAACGCAGGTGCTACATATCAAAGGGCAATGACTAATATCTTTGATGACCTAATCCATAAAGTCGTCGAATGTTATGTTGATGATCTGGTCGTCAAGACTAAAGCCAAGGGCGATCATATCCAAGATCTCAGGACCGTTCTCACCAGACTGAGGGAATACGATCTGAAGATGAATCCTCTGAAGTGCGCTTTTGGCGTGTCATCGGGAAGATTCCTGGGCTTCATAGTCCGACATCGAGGGATCGAAGTTGACCCATCAAAGATAAAGGCCATCATGGAGATGCCCCCTCCGAAGGGTCTGACGCAGCTAAGATCTTTTCAAGGCAAGCTTGCTTACATACGGAGGTTTATCTCAAATTTATCGGGGAGATGTAGGCCCTTTTTAAAGCTCATGAAGAAAGGAGCTCCTTTTATTTGGGATGCCGAATGTCAAGCAGCGTTCGAAAGCATCAAACAATACTTGTTGCACCCTCCAGTGCTGGCTGCTCCCATTCCAAATAAACCGTTGATTCTCTACACTGCCGCGCTGGATGAGTCACTCGGTGCGCTCCTTGCCCAGAATAACGAGGAGGGAAAAGAAAATGCCCTCTACTACCTCAGTCGAACTCTAGTCGGGGCGGAACACAACTACTCCCCAATCGAAAAGCAATGCCTGGCTCTGATATTTGCTGTGAAGAAGCTGAACCACTATTTGCTCGCTCATCGGGTTATGCTGATCTCCAAGGTCGACCCGCTTAAACACTTGATGACCAATGCAAGCTTAGCCGGCAGAATGGCAAGATGGGCTATCATGCTACTCGAGTTTGACATAGTTTATACCCCTCAGAAAGCAGTAAAAGGGCAAGCTATTGCAGACTTTCTCGCCGCTCATCCCATACCCGAAGGGTCGCCGCTAAATTGTGAGTTACCCGATGAACAAGTGCTGCACCTCGAGGATGACGAGCCATGTTGGGAGCTCTACTTCGATGGGGCCTCATCGATAAGAACCTCCAGTAAATCAAGCGTCCCGGAGATAAAAGCAGGGATAGGATTGGTGTTCATCACACCATCAATGGGAACCCTACGGCGTTCTTTTGCTCTCACCGAGCCTCGGACAAACAATGAAGCTGAGTATGAAGCTCTGATAGCTGGTTTGGAGCTTGCCGTAGAAATGGAAATCCGTCGGCTACGAGTCTATGGTGACTCCCAACTTGTCGTCAACCAAGTAAGCGGCGACTATAAGATATACAAACCCGAGTTAGCTCGATACAGAGGTCGAGTGGTGGAACTCATGAAACGGTTCACTCATATTGAACTAACGAGAGTCCCCAGAGCGTTGAACGGAAAGGTTGATGTACTCGCTCGCTTGGCCAAGGAGCTGGCTGATCCTGACATGGACGAAATTCTGATCACAGTCAGGAGCCGGCAAATTCTACCCCCAGTCTCTCTACGAGAAGAGGAAAGCGCGGAACAGAAGAGCAGTCCTGCGGAAGAAGCTTCGATCATCCAAGACGAGCCCGATTGGAGAGAACCCTTCATAGAGTACCTCCGATACGACAAGCTGCCCGAAGAAAAATCTGCGAGGATTCAGCTGAAGAAAAGAGCTCTCCGATACGTGTTTGTAAATGACACGTTATACCGCAGGTCATATGACCAACTCTGGCTCAGGTGTCTGTCATTGGCCGAAGCCCAAAAGGTCATGAAAGATGTCCACTCGGGCGTTTACGGTGCTCACCAATCTGGCCCCAAGATGCGACTTCAAATCAAACGGCTTGGGTATTACTGGCCCACCATGATACGGGATTGCGGAGAGCATGCAAAGAAATGTTATATCTGCCAAATTCACGGTGATTTTATTCACAAGCATCCCAACCCATTGCATCCTACGGTGGCGTCGTGGCCCTTCGAAGTTTGGGGCACCGACATTGTTGGCCCAATTGATCCTCCGTCATCTAAAAGCCACCGGTTTATACTGGCCACGACAGACTACTTCTCCAGATGGGCTGAAGCTGTCCCGCTAAAAGAAGTTAAGACAAAGGATATTCTGACATTCTTCCAGCATAATATTCTATACCGCTTCGGTACACCAAGAAGAATCATTTCTGACAACGGGCCTTCTTTCAAAAGCTTCAATGTCTCAAGGTTCGCTACTCAGCACAAGATAGACTGGAGATATTCCTCCATCTATAATCCAAGAGCCAATGGGCTAGCCGAAACCTTCAATAAGACTCTATGCAAGCTCCTGAGGAAAAATGCTTCAGCCAACAAGAGAGACTGGAATCTCAAGCTTCACGAGGCATTGTGGGCATATCGTACCACGCACCGTACTCCAACTCAGTCCACTCCATACTCATTGCTCTTCGGAGTGGAGGCGGTCCTCCCCCTCGAAGTCGAAGTTCCAAGCTTAAGAATGGCCGTTCAGCATGAGTTGACGGAGGAGGAAAACGTGCTCCTTCGACTTGAAGAACTCGATGCCCTCGAAGAAAAGAGGCTCGCGGTGCAGCAAAGTCTGGAGCTATACCGAGCCCAAATGTCACGGGCCTACGACAAGATAACCCGTCTCCGCGCTTTCAAGAAAGGTGAATTGGTGTTGGTCCTCAAAAGACCGATTATCCCCAATCGACATGCCAAGGGAAAATTCGAGCCGAACTGGGAAGGACCATACATCATTGAGAAAGTATTCGACGGAGGATCCTACCAACTAATAAGTGCAGAGGGAGAAAGGCCCATGCCACCCATCAATGGACGATATCTCAAGAAATACTACACATGAATGCTCCAAGTCGCAGGCGAATTGAGCACATCAGCCCTACGGTCTGGATCATACATCCTGCAAAACCGTATACAATCCACGGGCATAAATGACCCCTATCTCTCCCAAATCCTGCCGGTGAGACTACTTTTAAAGTCCCACCAGCGGCAAAAAAAAAAAAGAAAAAAAGTAAAAGAAATAAAAAATAAACGGTATGTCCACAAGCAAAACGGGCACGGATGAAAACCCGAAAGGGCTCCGTGAGTAAAAACAGCAGGACTACCGGCGAGTCTGTGAAAACCCGAAAGGGCGCAAACTCGTGAAAAGAGATGAAATACACTCGCAAAGTCCTCTCGACCTTGTGAGGAGAAAACCCCTGCGTGAGATCCTTACGACTCACAAAGGAGTAACACACTTAGGAATCCTCACGATTCCTAAGGAGAAAATACACCTGCGGGATCCTCACGACTCGTAGGGAGAAAATGCTTTTATGGGACGCTCACGGCCCATAAAATTGAAAAGCCTTAGGTGATAGGGACCCAAACCTGTCTCCTAAGCCATCGTTCCCCAACGGGCAATGGCAAATGATGAGTCGCTCCTGGCATTTCGCTTCAGTGTTAGCGGTGCTGATGCCGACCAAAAACCCAAATCCCAAGTCCTCCTAAGGCAAATGATGAGTTGCTCCTGGCATTATTCCAGTGCAGCAATACTGATGCCAAACAAGATCCAAATTCCAAGTCCCCAAACGGCGAATGATGAGTCGCTCCTGGTACCATATTCCAGTATAGCGATGCAGACGCCAACCAAAATCCAATTTCTCAAAATTCTCCCGGCCCTACGGTTAGTCCCCAAATTGACTACCGTATACAATCCACGGGCTCAAATAATTCTCATCACCCTCATGCCCCACCGTAATCACCAATTACGCGGCCGGTCTCCGCCTTTGGAATTATGCTCCATTGAGAAGACCCACTCATGTGTCCTCACGATACATGAGGAGAACAAACCTTTGTGGGATCCTTACGACTCACAAAGGAAAAACACACTTAGGAGCCCTCACGACTCCTAAGGAGAAAATACACCTGCGGGATCCTTACGACTCGTAGGGAGAAAATGCTTTTATGGGACCCTTACGGCCCATAAAATTGAAAAGTCTTAGGTGACAGGGATCTAAACTTGTCTCCTAAGCCATCGCTCCCCAACCCCAAAATGGCGAATGATGAGTTGCTCCTGGTACTATATTCCAGTATAGCGATGCAGACGCCAACCAAATTCCAAGTCCCATACCCCAACGGCGAATGATGAGTCGCTCCTGGTACCACATTCCAGTGCAGCGATGCAGACGCCAACAAAGCCCTGAAATTTTTCCGGCCCTACGGTCTGGATCATACATCCTACAAAACCGTATACAATCCACGGGCGTAAAACAATCCCAATCTCTCCCAAATCCTCTCAAAGACAGATGATGATTCGCTCCTGGTACCATATTCCAGCGTAGCGATGCTGATGACAACCCAAATCACATCAAATCAAACAACTAATGACCTCCCTGGCAGAATCAAATTCCACCTCGGAAACAAGTCAACTTCATCCCTGACGCCGCAAGAAGCGGGGCAAGTCAAATCCAGAACCGACCGTCCACGTCGCTAAAATGGCAGCACCGACCGTCCACGTCGCTAAAATGGCAGAACCGACCGTCCAAGTCGCAAAAAGGGCAGAATCGACCGTCCACGTCGCTAAAATGGCAGCACCGACCGTCCACGTCGCTAAAAGGGCAGCAACGACCGTCCAAGTCGCAAAAAGGGCAGAATCGACCGTCCATGTCGCAAAAAGGGCAGCATCGACCGTCCAAGTCGCAAAAAGGGCAGCACCGACCGTCCACGTCGCTAAAATGGCAGAACCGACCGTCCAAGTCGCAAAAAGGGCAGAACCGACCGTCCACGTCGCTAAAATGGCAGCACCGACCGTCCACGTCGCTAAAAGGGCAGCAACGACCGTCCAAGTCGCAAAAAGGGCATAATCGACCGTCCAAGTCGCAAAAAGGGCAGCACCGACCGTCCATGTCGCAAAAAGGGCAGAACCGACCGTCCAAGTCGCTAAAATGGCAGCATCGACCGTCCAAGTCGCAAAAAGGGCAGCACCGACCGTCCACGTCGCAAAAAGGGCAGAACCGACCGTCCAAGTCGCAAAAAGGGCAGCACCGACCGTCCACGTCGCAAAAAGGGTAGCGCAGGATTCCTACAAAGCGGGAACCAGATCACTCCGGGCCAGGGGAAACGTCTATCACGGACACTCCATCTCGGAGTCATGTCAAGCAATGACCGTCCATGTCGTAAAAAGGGCAGTGCCAGCTTCCCAAAAAGCGGGAACCAAATCAAGTCGCCTCCATGTGAAAGAAGATCCATCAATTTCATGCACACGACCCACATATGTGGTGTGCATTTATTGATGGGGGGCAATTTGTTGGGGTAAAAATTTACACCCCGGTTGACCAAGTCAAAATCAAAGTCAACCCCAAGCCAAGTGGGCCCAAGCCCAGATCCAGTGGGCCCATGCCCGGGTCGAGCCAGAACATGAAGCGGGCGGCCTCCCCCCATGCTAAGATAAAAATTTTGTAATAAATAATTTTTTTGCATTTCTTTTATTTTATTTATGGATAAATGTAAGAAAAATAGGCATAAAACCAAATTTTTGTAAAGCCCGTGACTTATGTGCAAAAAGAAATGGCACATGAGCCATGAAATAGGCAAAATGCCATTTTGTGAAGCCCAAGGGGCTATGTGTAAAGTGTATAGCCTATAAAGGCAAAGATAATGAAAAATCTCAACAACTTTTTCTCTCTCCAAAAAAGTTTCAGATCTGAGATCTTTCTTCCTTCTTCAAGGTTCCAAAACCTTCTTCTTTCTTTTGAATTAAATCAAGAGTTCTACTCTCCTTTTATAAAACAAATTAGTTTTTCACCACAAAACCCATCAAGGGGAACTCAGATCTTCCATTAGATCTCAAAAAGGAGTGATTTTTAAAATCTCATACCTCTTGATCTTCAAGATCCAGCCAACAGAGGAGGAAGAAGAAGAACCCATTTCCCCAACCAAAACATTTTCCCCTTTTTTTTAGGAGTTTAACTCCACTAATTTCTCTTTCGAGGGTTTCTGGGGCTAAAAGCCCTCCTTTCCTCGTCGGCGCGCTAGCGCTCGAGCGCAAAGCACCTACGTGCCGACACGTGGCGCGTTTGCGCTCCAGCGCACTGCGCGCGAGCGCAAAGCGCCCACGTGCCGACACGTGGCGCGCGCGCTTGCGCTCCAGCGCGCAGCGCTCGTGCGCAAAGCGCCCACGTGCCGACACGTGGCGCGCGCGCTTGCGCACCAGCGCGATGCGCAAAGCGCCCACGTGCCGACGCGTGGCGCGCGCACTTGCGCACCAGCACGCTTGCGCTCCAGCGCGCAGTGCTCATGCGCAAAGCGCCCACGTGCCGACACGTGGCGCGCTTGCGGTCCAGCGTGCAGCGCTCATGCGCAAAGCGCCCACGTGCCGACACGTGGCGCGCGCGCTTGCGCGCAGCGTTCATGCGCAAAGCGTCCACGTGCCGACACGTGGCGCGCGCGCGCCTGAGCGCACAGCACCTAAGCGCACAGCGCCCAAGGTGCTGCCCCAAGCATCCTTTGGATGCCTTTTCCCCTTTATTTATATATATATGTATATATATACATTTGTATACAAATGTACACATACGCAAACTCCGCAACATTCTCCCCCTCCAAAAAATTTTCGAGCCGGGGCGCTGCCCCGAACCCCGCAAGGGGGCTGCTAGCCCTCTTGACCCCCAGCCCGCTATCCGGGTAGCGGGACCCCCGTAAAAACTCTGCGTGGCTCCCGGTATATCCAAAACCCCCCTTTCAAACAGAACACACGCACACCGCACATTGGGTTCGCATGACCAGTTTAACCCGTTAATCGGAGGTTCCCTCGCCCCAAAGCCGAGGGGTAATTAACGGCAGCTTAGTCCGCGGCTGCCGGAGATTCGGATCCCCACAATCATTAAACCCCGGCCTACCCTAGGCAGGGGGAATCTGTAGTACGCCTGACAAGCGTGCGCGTATTCCCATCTCAATGGGGTGACGAAAAACACCCTACAGTGCTCTGTAAATCAGAGCACCGTTGGATCAAAAATCCAATGGTGATTAAACATCACCAAGGTACAGAATAAGTTCTGTATGGGAAAATATTTTCCCAATCTTGCTAAAAACAAGAAAAATGTCTTCTGTAAAACAGAAGCCCTTGGATCAAAGATCCAATGGTGAGATAAATTCCAAAATCAATTAGAGATCTCTCAATGAGAGATTTTCTTAACTGATTCAACAAATCAGCCTCCCCTATATAAAAGAACCAAGACTTCAAGTCTTAGAAGGTGGGAACCTCCCCATAAGTTTCAAGTTCTCAGAAAAGAAAAGGAGAAGAGCAAGCTCTAAGAAGAAGAACATTCTTCAAGGTAAATAAAAAAAAAGATCATAACATCTCCTCTATATTTGAGAGTTTAACTCTCACATCATAAGAACTTAGTTCTTTCTCTAGATCATAGATCTACAAGACAAAATCTTTCGTAAAACCAAAGAGATCATAGTATCTCCTCATAAGGAAGAACTCGGTTCTTAGATCCATGAGACAAACTCTCTTATAAACCGAGAATTTAATTCTCAGAGCACAGAACTGATCAGAGCTGCCAAAGAAACGCCTTAGCGCTCCAATTTAAAAGAAGCGCTTTAGTACTCCAAGTCTGGCGCTCAGCGCCAAGCGTTCCACGTGCTCCTCACGCGGGCGCTATTTTAAAAGAAGCGCCTCAGCGCTCCAATTTAAAAAAAACACCTCAGCGCTCCAAGTCTGGCGCTCAGCGCCAAGCACTCCATGTGCTCCTCACGCGGGCGCTATTTTAAAAGAAGTGCCTCAGCACTTGATTGTTACGAAAAAGTGTTTATTTGTAGTTAACCGCAATCAATAACGGTGTCGCGTGTAGCTAGACCGAGATGAGTACGGGTCGTCCTCAGGGAAACGTGGAACCTTTTACTTTTACTTTAGATGTGTTGAGAAAGAGAGGAGGGATAAAGAATTTTATAGAATGGTTTCTAGATCTACGTTAAACAAGAATGTAAAATATAGATCTAGATTACTTTAAAGATGTAGTAAATATAATAAGAAGGCTTGTAGGGTTCGTTAGGATTTAGTAGTTATGGACGATTAATTAAAAGTTACCATTTTTATCCATTAATAGATTTAGAACTAGAACGACGGTGATGCGTGTAGATTAGGGTTTCTGGAGGGAAAAGGAATCCCACTCTTAACCCTTATCTCGACACGGAACTCCGTTCATATCCAGCCTTTCCCAAAACAATCATTAATCTAATCTCTAATCGCGGTCGGAACTAGCAAAGAATTGCTAGCGCGCCCGATTAGGATGTTAATGATTCTTTTGATAAAGTTCCTAAACTTTATAGGACTTAAAAAGGGTTTAGTTATTTTCATCGTCCATTAGCCTACCCTAATCCTACGAACCCTAACAAGCGGAGCTACTCGCGCATGTTGGGAGAAGAAGATGAAAAGAAAGAGAGGGAAAACATAATGTAAAATGCAAAAGAATTAAATAAAATAACTACCTTTATTAATCAACTGAACAATCTACACTTTGATTCCGTAGAAAATGATTACAAAACTAGTTGCTTCTCGATCTCTTCCAAGGAGGTAGATGAACAATTGATGATCAGCCTGGATGCGTGAGCCGTCTTGGACTTCGTGATCTCTTCGACTTGATAGCTTTTCCAAGAGGCCCTCGGTGCCCTTTTATAGTGCAAAGCCAGAATGTTTTAGTTGGAAACTTGGTAAAATTCAGCAGATATTTACTCCACAAAATTTTAGCACACAATCTCTCTAGATTGCCGCGGATCCGCGGCCAACGGGGGGGTTTGGCCGCGGTTCCGCGGCCAATGGTGAGGATCTCTTCACCAATTTTCTTGGGCTCTCTGATTTTGACATTTGGCAATCCTAGGCATCTTTAGAATTCAGAAATCTTCTCTCGGTTGCTTCCAGACTTGGTCTCCAAGTTTTGCTTCTTAATTTGGCAATTTTTCCTCAACAAATTGATTTGTTTGATAAATTCTTCATAACAACTTGGAAATATTCTGCACAACAACTCAAATAAGATTTTAGTAGACTTTGTTCTACTAGGATTAGATCAATAATATTTGCATACATTTTCCTACCAAATGATAATTAAAATATATTAATACATGGGAAATAATGTTTTTACACATAAACCCTCATATGTATAATATATTATAATAAAGTCCTTTTTTAATATGAAAATGGTAGGAAAAATGTAATACAAATGTGCAGTTTTATCAACTGAACAAATACCCCCAAACTTATCTTTGATCGTCCCGAGCAAACTAGTTTATTTAAGAGGAGAAAAAGAAAGGAGAAAACTAAGCACACTTTCGTACGCAGACACGCTTGCACTGAGCACGTGCAACAAGCCGTTAAACCTCTAGGTGTCCCTAGTAGGAGGAGTGTTGTCTCCTGAGGGTTTTCAGCGGATTACACCCACAAAATCCTATAACAAAAGAAAGATGGTGAAATTTACATATAAAGATAAGAACCATAAAAGAAAGGCCTTGAAAAGAAGAGTTTCCAACTATACTAGCTTTTCAGTTGTCATGAGCCATATCTTAATAGTCATGAAAAAATATTAGAAATCACATCATCTCTCAATAAAACATCGTCTTTATTCTTCATTCCTACCTTTCATCCAAACATTGATCATATAACCCCACGTGTGTGTAAAGAACATCCCTACACTCGGAGAATTCAATTCAAGCTATCATACTCTTGTCCATCTACCTTAGTACTTTTTAATTTGATGAATATTAAGATTTGCTCACACATTTTCATGCGACCGTTAATACTTCTTGAGGTACTAACAGACCGATTACTTATGTGCTTGCTGATTAGGTGATAATATTTTTCTCGTCTTGCACCACCTAAGGCTTAGCAGTGACTCCCAGACCAGTTGGCCTTAGGGCACTAGGTGAAGAGGCACCCTCGCTATATTTTTTTATTGCTGCCTTGGCGATAACAAAACCAGTGTTCATTTTTTTTTCTTTTCACCATTTTTATATTTTTTCATTTTTTTTTCATTTCCTTCATACTTTGGCTTTTAGACAAGAGCATTTCAAGGTATCCTCTACTATCCCGAGTTTCAAAACGTGTGTAAGTGCATATAGTAGGGTATCAACATTCAAATGTTTGGCTTCCAGAATAGAAACTATTTTTCAGACTTATTTTATCCTCAGATTAGTGACTTCCTTCATCTTACTAACCCTTGGGACAACAGCTCATAACTACTTATTACTAGTTCGTTTAAGAAACTTCTAATTTTCTTGGTTTTCTTAAACTATTCCTATCTTTTGGATGTAATTTTTTTTTCTTTCTACCCTTTTGTTATAATTTTTTTTTTTAATTTTTTTTTTTTGAAAATGTTGTGCTTATGCAAAATATGATGCAAATTGATGTGTAAATAAGCACAAACCTCCCCCAAACCTGTTTATAGCAGTGTCCTCACTGATGTCATCCGTTAAGCTCAAAAAACCTGTAGACTTGGGAGGAAATTATTAATGGGGGCAAGAATATATGAAAGTGAAAATCCTCCCCCAAACTTATTTTAGGCTCACAATTTTGTAAAATTATTTTCTTTCAAGAGCCAAAATATACCACCCCTCTCCCAAACTTGAGTTAAACATTTTTAATCTTTTAAAATCGCATGAGGGGGTCAAGGTTATTGGTCAATACCAAGCTTTGCAAAGACCGAAGGTCAACACCAACCATTCAAAAATTTTATCGATGAAGCACCAAGGTTGGTGGAAGAACATGTCACCTATTGACGTGAAGAAGTGGGGAGGTGACAAGAGGTGTATTGGAAAAGGATTGCGTCTCAATTTGGAGAGACGACACAGTGATAGTAATGATGGATTACTCGCATTGTCATGATTTTCCAAAAGAGGGGGTGGAGGTCCAATTTTTTCATCTTGGAGTTGATTCATCTCAACACCCGTGTCTTGTAAAAATGCGAGTTCATCAGCGAAAATTTCCTCAAAGCTTTCATCGATACCCCGAAAAATAATGTCATCAGAAAAAATGGGGTGATTGTCAGACTCAATATAAGGTTTCTCATTAGATGTTGACCCGAACAACTCGGTGGAAGAGTAAATGGTTGGGTCAAACAACAACATATGAAAAGAGTCTGTATCATAAGATTGATCAAATTCGCTGCTGTCGTCATCCATTAATTCGACAGAACACACATGAGCATAGGGTTCGGAGGGTTCACTTCCCAACTTGTAAATGTTAAGCTCAATTGACTTCTTCCCAAAGGATAGGGTCATAGAGCCGTTTCTACAATTGATTACCGCGTTGGAAGTGGCCAAAAAGGGTCGACCGAGTATCACCGGGATTTGATTGCGTGGGTTTGCTACAGGCTTTGTATTAATAACGATAAAGTCCACAGGAAATATGAATTCCCCGACTTTGATTAACACATCCTCTAGCTCACCCCTAGGTTGGGTGATAGATCGATCGGCCATCTGAAGAGTGCAATGCGCCGGCTTTAACTCTCCGATCCCTAATTGCTCATAAACAGAATATGGAAGCAAGTTAACACTGGCACCTAGATCGAGTAGAGCACGATTAATATTTTTACCCCCAATAGAAATTGAAATTGTAGGACTTCCGGGGTCCTTTCGTTTCTTGGGTAGTTGTTGTGTAAAAGCAGTGCTCACATTACTCGCAAGGAAAACTTTTTTAGGTACTTGAACTTTTCGCTTCCTAGTGCACAAGTCCTTTAAGATTTTCGCATATGACGGAACTTGTTGAATAGCATCTAGGAGAGGAATGTTTATGTTAACTTGCTTAAAAATTTCCACAGTCTTCTCCATTTGTGGACTTGGTCTGTTGCCCCTCAACCTGTTTGGATAAGGTGCTTGATCAATAAGTTTTGGGTCCAACGTTTGTGGAGAAGACTGTGGGGATGGATTCGATCCCAAAACTGGAGTGGGAATCGACTTAGATAGATTTGGCGAAATGGGCGAAGGGTTCGAGCCTTGGGGAAAACGGAGAATAGGCTCGGATGAAGGTGGGAGACTAGACGAATTAGGGGAAGAAGAAGAAGAAGCTGGGGTATCATTGGTGTCACTATCATCACACTGCTCACCCACTCGGTCATTCAGCACTTTTCCCGATCTCAACGTGGTAACAGCACTCACATTATAACTTTGTGAGTGGCCAGGATTAGGTATGGGTTGAGATAGGAGTTTCCCTTTCTCTCTCGCACTCATTGCGGCGTTTAACTGTGCGATTTGGTTTTCTATTGATTTAATACTCTCACCATGGGAGGAGGAGTTTTTCGTTAGGGTATCAATAGAAGACCTTATCTCAGCCGAATTTTGCATGGATTGTTTCATGAACATATCCAAAGTTTGTGCAAGTGAGTTGTCAGTGCCGGCCACTTGTGGTGTAGAAATGTTGGCCGGATTTTGGAAATTTTGTGACTGAAAGGGGGGCTGATTCTGTGGTTGTGGTTGCTGTGGAGGAGGTCTTTGATAATTGCTTTGTTGGTTTTGATTCCAAGCAAAGTTAGGATGATTTCTCCATCCTTGATTGTATGTGGAAGAATAAGAATCGTTTCTAGGTCGCTGCTGAAAAGCAGCATTAGCTTGAAACGATGCATTCATAGGACATTCTTCCGTTAAGTGTGAATGATCCGAACAGCAACCACAAACGGTCTTAGGAAGCGTGACCTGATTTAGGGAGAATGTTGAGAACTTGTTTTCAATAGCATTGAGTTTCTTCTGAATCGTTGCCATTTCGACTTTTACTGCGATAGAAACATCGAGCTGGTGAATACCTCCCTTAGTTGAAGGTGGTCTTACGCTTTCCCACTGCAACGTGTGTTCAGCAAGGTCTTCCAGATATTTCCATGCTTCACCGTCATCTTTAGACATGAAATTGCATTGACACATTGTTTCAAGCATCTGCTTTGTCGCTGGATTAATGCCCTCATATATAATCCGACATAAATCCCATCTTTGTATTCCGTGATGGGGGCATTGGACAAGCAGATCTTTGAAACGTTCAAAGCACTTCCAAAATGGTTCATTGGGAAGCTGGGTGAACTGGTTGATCTCGCTCCTAACATGTGCAGTCTTATGATTTGGGTAAAACTTCTTAAGAAATGCTACGACGAATTCATCCCAATTAGCGATAGAGTGTGCGGCAGTATTATAAAGCCATTTTTCTGCCAAGTCGCACAGTGTGAATGGGAGAAGACGTAAGCGCATAGCATCTAAAGTCAATTGTGAAGTACCCATCATCGCGCATACGTTCTCGAATTTGGTGATGAAAACGTACGCGTCTTCCGACTCAAGCCCGTGAAATTTGGGCAGCAGGTTGATGTAGTGGGGTTTAATTTCGAAATTATCCCCATTAGGTGGTGGAAGAGATAGACAAGTAGAAAGAGGACCACGAATAGGATAGCATCTCTCTTGGAGAGAGATGCGCGGTGGATTCTGCTCACCTGGGGGCGGTGGCAGCGTGGTGTTATAATTAGATGGAGTGTCGTCCATCACGGTTGTTGTGGTGTGTGGTGGGGGAAAAGAAGATGAAGAAGTACCGACTTTGGCGTCGATAGTAGGAACGCGGACAAGACGGGCACTAGGATCCCGTGTCCAGCCGAGCATGCACTAAGCGGGTTTAGTGCAAGTGGCAGCGTGTGTGTGGTTTAAAAATTGGTTTGTTTTGAAAAAGTGGGACTCAAGACAAATCTCCCTAAGATGCACAAGCAACCATAGAACTAAGGTCACCTAGGTCCAGTCTCTAGACCGCTCCTAGACTTCCAAAGGACAAGCCGCAGGATTAATCCTCTACCGCCTCCGTACTACCCTTGTAGCCAGGTAAGTGCCAGGTAAGTGGAAAGGAACCACGGTAGTGGGCCTAATTAAAAACCACTAGCCTTTGACACACTTGCCTAGGTACTACAAAAGTAATGCGGATAAACGATAGATTACCCACGACCTTCCTCTGTCCTTAATGAGCGCGACAGTCCTTAGAGTCTGGTCTATATATTTTTTAAATTATTGTAGGGTTGATGCAGATGCTCGGTTGTGATTTGTGGGGCTTAGGAAGGGTGATGAAATCCCCACCTAATCTTGATTTGGTCTTTGCCCCTTAGAAATCCGTATTAAATATGCAAAACAAAACCAATCACAAAACTTTTGCAAAAAGATTTTTGAGCGGCGCAATTTTGCAAAGAATCCTGCAGAAAATAGATTTTATTGGATTTGAGGGGAGCGAGAAGGAGTTAATAAAGATACCAGAGAATTCTGTGGCCCTAACTCTTCTATCCTGCCGCGATTCCGCCACACAAAGTGCCTTTATGCCGCGGTTCCGCCGCGTGGCAGAGGGAACAGTTGATGAAATTTTTTGTATAGCCTTCTGTGCTCCTCTGGATCTCTAAAAATGTCTCTGTTCTCTGTTCTCCTTAATTCTGTGACTCCAGATCTCCTTGCAAAATTCATGCACAAATCGTTAAATATGCAATTTGCAGTTTTGTTTTAATTATGATATGACTCGTCTAAGAATTCAACACAAATAGTAAAAATAAAAAATTACGCACGTTTCCCCGGCAACGGCGCCATTTGATTGTTACGAAAAAGTTGTTTGTAGTATAACCGCAATCAATAACGGTGTCGCGTGTAGCTAGACCGAGATGAGTACGGGTCGTCCTCAGGGAAACGTGGAACCTTTTACTTTTACTTTAGATGTGTTGAGAAAGAGAGGAGGGATAAAGAATTTTATAGAATGGTTTCTAGATCTACGTTAAACAAGAATGTAAAATATAGATCTAGATTATTTTAAAGATATAGTAAATATAATAAGAAGGCTTGTAGGGTTCGTTAGGATTTAGTAGTTATGGACGATTAATTAAAAGTTACCATTTTTATCCATTAATAGATTTAGAACTAGAACGACGGTGATGCGTGTAGATTAGGGTTTCTGGAGGGAAAAGGAATCCCACTCTTAACCCTTATCTCGACACGGAACTCCGTTCATATCCAGCCTTTACCAAAACAATCATTAATCTAATCTCTAATCGTGGTCGGAACTAGCAAAGAATTGCTAGCGTCCCCGATTAGGATGTTAATGATTCTTTTGATAAAGTTCCTAAACTTTATAGGACTTAAAAAGGGTTTAGTTATTTTCATTGTCCATTAGCCTACCCTAATCCTACGAACCCTAACAAGCGGAGAACTACTCGCGCATGTTGGGAGAAGAAGATGAAAAGAAAGAGAGGGAAAACATAATGTAAAATGCAAAAGAATTAAATAAAATAACTACCTTTATTAATCAACTGAACAATCTACACTTTGATTCCGTAGAAAATGATTACAAAACTAGTTGCTTCTCGATCTCTTCAAAGGAGGTAGATGAACAGTTGATGATCAGCCTGGATGCGTGAGCCGTCTTGGACTTCGTGATCTTTTCGACTTGATAGCTTTTCCAAGAGGCCCTCGGTGCCCTTTTATAGTGCAAAGCCAGAATGTTTTAGTTGGAAACTTGGTAAAATTCAGCAGATATTTACTCCACAAAATTTTAGCACACAATCTCTCTAGATTGCCGCGAATCCGCGGCCAACAGGGGGGTTTGGCCGCGGTTCCGCGGCCAATGGTGAGGATCTCTTCACCAATTTTCTTGGGCTCTCTGATTTTGACATTTGGCAATCCTAGGCATCTTTAGAATTCAGAAATCTTCTCTCGGTTGCTTCCAGACTTGGTCTCCAAGTTTTGCTTCTTAATTTGGCAATTTTTCCTCAACAAATTGATTTGTTTGATAAATTCTTCATAACAACTTGGAAATATTCTGCACAACAACTCAAATAAAATTTTAGTAGACTTTGTTCTACTAGGATTAGATCAATAATATTTGCATACATTTTCTTACCAAATGATAATTAAAATATATTAACACATGGAAAATAATGTTTTTACACATAAACCCTCATATGTATAATATATTATAATAAAGTCCTTTTTTAATATGAAAATAGTAGGAAAAATGTAATACAAATGTGCAGTTTTATCAACTGAACAGCACTCCAATTTAAAAGAAGCGCCTTAGCGCTCCAAGTCTGGCGCTAAGCGCTCCACGTGCTCCTCACGTGGGCGTTATTTTAAAAGAAGCGCTTTAGCGCTCTAAGTCTGGCACTCAGCGCCAAACGCTCCACGTGCTCCTCATGTGGGCTCTAAGGAATTACAAAGCACTCTGTAAATAAGGCCCCAGCGCCATAAAGAAGTATTCAACACTCATTAAAAGACAAAAAGAAAAAGGGGTGTCAGAACCCAAATCAATGCTCAGCATTATTGAATAAAAAGGGGCTGAGCCTCAAATAAATGTTCAACATTTTATTTAAAATGAGTGGACTGAGTCCAAACAAGCGTTCAAACATTTTATTCAGAACTGAGTGGACCGA